>JAVJGJ010000001.1:69350744-69390257 GCA_035590215.1 Microhierax caerulescens
CCCCCCCCCCCCCCCCCCCCCCCCCCCCGCAAGAGTCACAAATTCACTTTCTATAATTCGGCTAATCCAAGAAAAATAAGATGTCATGATGTGTATAAACACAGGACTAGTTTTGCAGGTTTTCTCCTCTGCTTCTATAAAACTTTTCTTCTTGTGAAGCCCAGTTCTGTGAGGTGGCAGACAGACAATAATTTACTTGACTCACAAATAAGCAAAAGCTGTGGGAAACTAAATCATTAACATGAAAACAGGTACTTTAAAAAAATGGAAAAAAAAAAAAAGTGAAACAGAGATTGGTATTTGGAATCTTGTGTGACTTCAGATATTTTTTCTGACTGTGCTAAGTACCCAATAACGTCTTGGACATTTGTCCAAGTAAGGCTCCTTCTCTACCTCTGTTTCCAAGAAATACTGGGTTTGCCTGTTTAAAAAGCCATTTTTATCTTTTACTCAGTGGCACACATGCTCCCTGTGGCATATCAAATGTGTTCCTTCTCCTTTTCTGGCAGATCCAAAAACTATTACAGACTATTGTGACAGATATTGTAGAAATTGTGAACCATGCAACAGCACAGAATTTTGCTCTATCGAAAGCTATTTATTATCACATAATATCAGACCATGCCAAATACTCAACATCACCATAATTAAAATACTCGCACTGGTAACCATTGCCTGGAGCAGAGCATTGTGAAAATCCTTACTGTAAACACCATCAAAGCTTCCATCAAGTGTCTCACCTTGATGAGTTCTTCCTTCAGCACAAAAAGGTAATGAAGAGACATTTTCTCACTCCAGACATAGTATCTGGAGTTCTAAACAAAGTGATTTAACATGAATAATATTCAAACTTGACACACTGCTATCTTAAAAAATAATTTATCTTTGGGCAAGTACGAAAGAAAATTCTGGAGCAATTGGTACTGCCATCTATTTTATGTTTTGCTGTATCTTCTTCCAAACTCCAGTTATTCCTGTAACTATAACGAGTTGCAGAAAAAGTACTCCATCACAATCTACTGAAGCAATCAGGCTCAAGTTATGAATTCATACCTACAAGCTCACACGTGCTTCCAAATAAGTGTGCAGCTTCCTTCAGTCTTCACATTAAAGAAAACTCAAGTACTTAGACCTTTCAGAGATATGTTTCACGAAGAACAAAGTATTTCAGGATCCTTTTTTCCCCTCTAGTATATATTGTTTGTAATTCTGTCTGCCACATGAACTGAAGGCATGTTCACACTGACCAAACTTCAGATATATTTAAATTAATCCATAGCAGAACTGATAAATGTATCAAACCCATAAATATGCAGTAAAAATCTCATTAGAAACTATTTTTCACTGTGTTTGTGTCAACAGATGATTTAAAATTAGGGTAGAAAACCGCTCACTAATCAGAGCACAGAACATTTTCATTTTACAGTAACATGACTGCAGTTAATCTTTTCAAATGGTTCCACAACCGCAGCTTTATGCAAATTTTAAACTGAATTTGAAAATCAATGATGATTATGTATACAGACACATGAACTGTCCATAAAAATTTCTTCTGACAGCAAGCTTCTTAAGAATGGGAAGCAATACACTTCAATTAGCAGAGGTGGCTGTGAAGTATCCATTTCTTGACATCATGCCTAGCTCCCATTATCTGGTCAATGGATAATTAGGGGTTTGCTTTCTTTCACTAAACACTTTCAAATGCCTAGTTACAGATTCCTTGTGTAATACTTAAAGATAATTTTTAATTCTTTTTTAAAAGATCGGTAAATTAGAACACATTTTTGGTAACCAGAATGATGCACAAAGTATTCTGATGAACTTTTATTAAAAATAATCTTCTTACAGTAATACAGAATTCTTTAGCAAAGTCAAGCCCCTACCTGTTGCACAGCCTTCTTCACCGACACCATAAATTTTACCTTTTCTGTTCCTCTAGCGATCCATATTATTGGCTGTAACTGCTCTGCTGATGAAAACAAATGCAGTTTTGACCATGAATGTAATTTTGAAGCAGCCCAGTCAGCTTTACTAAGAAGGAAATCACCTTCCTTTCAATGAAAGCAACTTTTTTCTAAACCTTTACAGATGGCTATGATTCCAAGCACAGTCATTAGATCCAGAAACTTCTCAGTAAGAGAACCAAAAGTTGCTTAATGGCACATTAAAAGTACAGTTTGTGATGCTTTGCATGCAGTTCACCTTCTAAGCCTTTTTGTGCTGCTTCCTTTTCTGAATGCAATGGGTTCAAGATGTGTGACGTCTGGTTCCCAGCTATGCTTGTATCTGCTGGATGTCGTTATGCACTGAAGATTTATGTTCGAATTCAAATCAAATGCAAGTTTCACACTAAGTAGGGATACCCACAAACATATTGTTCTTTGGAGAACAACTCTCTGGCTCCATAGATATAACTTGGACAGAGTAGTTATGTTCTTCTGCAGCCCACGCCCGATCCAGATCCACAAGCCCCATACACTGCTTTCCTAAAACAAGAGCAAAGGAGAGCATGGAAACTCTAAAAATGTACACACATTATCAGAAACGTGCACTTCAACTTTAAGAAAACACATCAGTAAGTCATCTAAAAAATGAGCTCCAAATTACTTAAAAAAACCCTATCTTAATCTGTTTTACTCAAAGTCATCAATTGTTCTAAATCACATCTGTAACTTGTAACCCTCATGTAGCAAAGATCTTGAGAAGGATTATTAACTCTTTATACATGGAGAAACAACAGGCACAACTATTTTTTAAGTATTCTCAAAACTTACAGAAAAATCCATGCATTGATGTAAAAGCCACAGAAAGAAAAAGAAATACCTAGTTTACCCCTTAGCGCTCTGAAGTGCCAAACTTCTACTCCCTTTATAACCATAACTGTTTTTCTCCTGTACTTTCATCTAAAATCTGAAAATCTCTGGTTATTGAATATCAATAAAAGACTAAAATACCAAACAGTGATCCAGTGTAATCAATCTGAGACATATGAATGTAACTGCTTATAATCAAAAATACTAAATTACTAATGAAAACTAACCTTACCTCAGATTCACCGGCAGAAAAAATGGGAAGGACAAATTCACGTGTTTTTTCTGCTTATATATTTGTATTATGATACAGCCATACCAAGATGAGGAGGCCATTTGTCTTTACATAATAACACATAATTATTATGTTCTGAAATACAGAATTTGTCAGATCATGTTTTCAGCAGTTTGAAACTCTCTTGCAAGAAAGACATAGCAAGCACTTCCCTGAAATGTTTCATCACTATCAGTCTTGTAGTCTCAAGTCATGAGCAAGGCACAATGATGTTTCAGTCTCAAAGCCAATGGTAGTCCCTCTTTTCTTGCTCCTGACGGAACTGTACAGTTAAATATATTTGGGGTCTGAGATGCAGGGAAGAAACAGGAGCCCTCATTCTGTTTATCATCCGCATACAATCTGGCATTTCAAACTACCCTCTAGAAATGCCTACCTCTCTTCCCTGAATATGTACAGAGCTTGAGTGCCTGCACGGTCACAAGCCCTAGTATGCATTTGTTGGGTGCCTGTAAAAGTTTTGGGTAGGTACAAACACTCCCCCTCAGTATCCTTGCATTTCAGAACAGCTGGTGCACATCACAATTTAATACGGAACTCAGTGCAAACTACTCTGTCTTTCCACAGTGAGCCAACAGCCAGAAGTATTTTCTCCTACTCAGCTAAACCCCTTAGTTACAAAAGATATTCACTACTTTGACTTCACCAACATTATGACCTTTGGACTCTGTTCTGTTGGTGGCTTGGGATCTGAGAAGGGTAGTAATTAGGTAGGAAATAATTTAGAGATACAATAACAAGGTTAGGCCTGAAAGAACTTTCCAGCTCAGTCCTGTACAAATTTATATGTTGCAGGGAGAAATTACCAGTTTATATAACAAACCAAGATAGATCTTTAAATTACTTTTTCTGACGCTATTCTCCTACATTTGAGCTTTCACAGAAAACCACCTTCTGCAGTTGGCTGAACAACATGTATATTACTGACAGCAATATCATTATTATTCAAAATACACACACTAAGGAGCAGTTGGGATTGTCACAACTGGGGCCTGGTTCCCTGGGTACTCTCAACAGGACTATGTGAAATATATGGAGCAGTTCTGTGACCAGAGAGAATAAATCAGGTGGGCTGTAGTGATGTTAACAAAACCATTCCGTATGTTTGCACTCACTGCTGCATATAATGGATAAAACACACATGTCCAGTGAAAACAGGAAACAGAACTTTGTTAATTTAAGAGGCAATAGCTGTGTGTAGTAGTGGAACTGGGTGCAATTGCTATTTTTACATTCACAGATAGTGCAGCAATTGCTAATAACTCCTTTGACAAATGTGTTGTTTCAGCCATGACAGTCACAGACAGAATGCTGTACTTTAGCACTTCAGGGACTTACAGATAATGAAATGAAATGATTTGTCATATCACTGAAGTTGCATAACTTCCACGGTAATTGTTAAAATGCTGTTTAAAATACAATCCTAAAATGACTTGTTCTGCTACTTTTTGAATATTCTGCTACAATTTACAATAGAAAAGTAAAAAGTCTCCATCTGTTCAGGAATATTTTCATTAAATAAAATCCACAGTTTCCTCAACACCTGATGATGCACTGCATAAAATAAAAAAGTTAAAAAATTCACCATGGTTGTAACACTGATATGATTAAATCTTTAATTATTTGCAAGCAGAACTTAAAAGCACCCCAACAAGAGTCCCATAAAAGCAGTTTCAGAGCTGAAACAGAACACTGAATTGGGAATGATCTTCACTGAAACAAACTTATTCCACAGAACTTAAAGAAAAACTAACATTCTTTAAAACAGAAAAAGCAATGATGTAGGGGAAGGGAGAGGAGCAAGATTTATGTTCAAGATTTCGTCAGGGCAAAACACAGAAGTTAAAATTGTGGAAAAAAAATGGCAGTTTCAGAAAAAGAGAATAGATAAAAGTTACAATCTTTCAAAAAAGTTTTTTGGGTCCTTTTCCAATTTTCTGTCCACCTGGCAAGCAGCAGGAGCAAAGTGGGGTGCTACACTGGTAACTGAACACTACCTGTTTTAAAATTTTTTTTTCAAATATTGTGATGATAGCAGACAAATTTATTATCAAATAGACAATTATCTCAGAATCTGTATTAATTTTCTTTTTGTACAGCGAGTATAGGAAATACTTTGAATTCTTCAAAGGAAGCTTTAAAAACCCCACTATGATTGTATTCTTCAAAGGAAGCTTTAAAAAACCCACTATGATTGTTTGCTACTACTGTGTCAATATACTTTTTAAGTGTCTCTTTTAAGCCAAGAATGCATAGTTATATCCTGAGAGTTCCCAGCCTCTTCTGTCTTTTCTGACCTGGAAGCTAGTTTATAGCTTCCATCAAAACGTTAATACCAGACAGAAGCACATTACAACCTTTTGTAAGTCAAAGAATACTAGAATATTGCAAATATTGAAAAAACGGATCTCCTTACTCTAAATATCCGAAGTGCTATGTATTTTGTTGTCCTTCTGAGTATTGAAATCCCAGCTATCTTAACGATAGCTTCTTGTGTTTCTTTTCATCAGAAACCATTGACATCAGATCAAGAAACTAAAATCTCAGTAATCGATTTACTATGGCTGTTTATTGCATATAAATGACCCAACAGAAGGCAGCTGCTCTTACTCAAAATGGCAATAAAATACAAATCTGAAACAGAACTAATTATCAAAAGGCAAAAATTGGTCGCACACTGCTGTAGTTATAACCTAAGTTTCTGCACACTGGGAAGGCTGGTACCCCAGGTAAGGAGTAAGCCAAACTGTGTTCTTGGCAAAGTTTTCAGATTATAATTATTATTTACTATTTAATATATATATATAAAATCCCAGAAAACCTTCTGGGCTTTTTTCTAAAATTATGATGATGATCCTAATAAGGAGGTGAACCAAATAGGTTTGTATGCTCTTACAGCTGCCTGTACCAAAGCTAGCCCAGCCTCTGCAATTTACCCTTTCTGTTTCCAGCTGGCATTAGATGTTTGCCCTTTTAGGAGAGTTATATCAGCAATTACAAGCAGAAGAATGATGCACACTGAAAATCACTACTACAAATAAGCTTGTGCTTTTAATGTAAGATAAAATGGCAATAGCAGGACTTTAGTGAACTTTACAAAGACCTCATTCTTTTCAGAGAACAGTGGGAGGAAAGAAAAGAAGGTGAAGCAACAAAAATCAGTAACATCAAACTCTATCTCATATTGATAATTCTGAAAGAAGAGTTTCTATACCATAGTACAGAACAGCAAGCGGCACAATGTGAAGAAATGTGAAGAAACCCAAAAGTGGTTCCTGAAGACAGCAAGTTAACGCCCCGTTCATTAATGTACTACTACTTACTTTATATGTATCAAGGAAAATTCATTACTGATATAGTTTACACAACAGCTGCAGAAATTCATACCAATTAGCCTGCGTTCAGGTGGAAGCTGAACAGCTGTCTGATCTGCAAATCTGCAAAGGATCATGTGCTCCTAGGGGAAAAAAAAAAAGTAAAGAAATTTGGTCCAGCAGCATTTCCATTTTCCAAATAAAGTACAAGAAATCTAGTTAAATGTTGTAAAGTATCAAAAATGCTATCACATTGAAGACACTATTTCTAGAAAATTTATCTGTGTGCAAATCCTAATTTTGATACTACTCTGGCTTGTAAATATGTGTGTAAATCAAGAGTTTGTAATCATGACCACATTTCTACTCATGAGTATTTGTTTCTTGCTAAAATTTCTCAAATTCTCTGCAGCAGTTGAATTGGATGCAACGTATACAAAACAGCATTCTTTGAAGACATACTCAGACTAATTTTGCCTTCAATTACCGATGAGCAGCACAGCCTTCTTTTAGCACTGTCATCATGGGGCAGAATCTCTGTATCAATAAGCAGCCAAGATAAAATTCTTAGACAGGTGATTTTGATCTACCTTCCATCATGGGGCAGAATGATGATCTACTTTTCACCGTGGGGCAGAATCGCTGTATCAATAAGCAGCCAAGACAAAATTCTTAAATAGGTGATTTTGATCTACCTTCCAAGCAGTGATTTTGAGTCCCATAAGAATCACTTCATGGGATAGACTTCCTCTGCTCTACCAAATCCGTACAGGATCAACCCAAAAGTTCTTGAAGGCAAAATCAATCCTGAAGGCACAAAATACCTGGCCATGAATAGGAAAGTTTCCCACATCAAAATGAGCACAATTCGCTTTCAAACCATCCCTGTTCCACTTAAAAATTTCTGCAGAGGCTTCTACAACAGCTGCTGTTGATTTCTTCCTGTCTTGTCACCCAGGGCTATGGTGCAGTGGAGGATTAGTCCCACCACCTTACTCCCTGCTTAGTTCACTGCAAGCATGCAGAACCTCATTGTCATTTGCTGTGAAAAAACACCTCCTATGCTAGCATAATCGTTGCTCTAAACCAGCCAAGCCAAGGAAGGTGAGTTAGCCAGATGGTGAGAGAAGAAACCCTGAAGGTGTAGCAATGAAATTAATGCTCTGATGACAGCTGTGCTCTTTGGGACAGCTGCAATATTAAGTACAGGGCTGAGTAAATCATAACCATTTTAGCACTGTACGACATTCCCAAGTCTCCTATAATGTCATGGGGAGAAAAGAGAAACAGACAACAGCAAGAAGTGCTCTGCTAAGCAAAGCTTCCAGAGCTATAGTCCTGAAAAAAGGACATCTTGCATCAAAAAGAAAACTTTTTTGTTTTTTTTTTTTTAAATTCTTGCCTGATATAGAATGATGATATTAAGAGGTTTGATCCCTGTAACAGATGGAGAGAGCCACTTTACCTAAGGATACATCAGCTTCCTTTAGTATGCTGAAGAGAATACTTACTCTAGCTTTTTATTAGTGGGACATAAACATCCAAAAGTCTTCATTTGACAAAAAAACCTGAATGAAATCCCATCTTCATATTAAATCAAGATGGTAACTCCATCCAATTCATAAATTTAATAGACATCTGATCACAAAATAACCTTTGCCCACATACTATAAAATAAAATAGTATAGCTACATGATGCTCAAATATTACTTATTTAAGTAAATTTACAGTATCTTGAGGCAGGATTATTTGTTCCCTGGTTCAGCTCATTCACATGAAGGTTTTCAGCTTACAGCTCCAGAAGAAATGTGAAAGCAAAATGACCATGTTATAACATGTTTAGGACTTAAACATGTTATGCCCAGTCAGTTCAATTTAAATATGGCTATTTTTGTAGTACAAAAAAGCTGAAAATGTTAAACCCAGATGTGGCTACTGGAGAATGGGGAGAAGAAAAGCCACAGGCAATGCGGCTACTGTTAAGAGAGAAGCAGCAGTGACAGCCACCTTGGGGAGAAAAAGAAGGATTCAGAGGAGAGGGAGAAGATCCACATTAACACAGGACTCCTCATCAGCCTTCAGGCATCCAACACCCACTCTTTGCCACATCAGGTTCTCAGCTCATCCAAGTAGACCAGAACAAGGTAAACCTCACCACTTAACCTGAAAATCTGGACTGAGTCTAATGCCTTGGCTTCCTACAGAGATAATCCAAGAAGTTAAACTAGAGCCTAAGTTATGACTACAACATTTCCGCATGACACAGTCATTAAAATTGTCATACATAATTGGCACAAATTAGAAGAAAAGCACCTCTGAAATAATGAAGTTAATAATTATGAACTGCCTACATTTTGTATGTGCATAAACAGTTAACTTGCTTACTAGAACACCCACGCCTTCAATTCCTATTAGGTTTTCAAAGTTGTATGTGCAAAGTTACTCAGTTTTACTTTCCAATTCTCCTACAGGGAGAGTGTCTTGACAAATAGTCACTCAAAATTTATCATGGTAGAAAACTACGGCTATCACAGCCTTATTCTCTGCAGCTATAACCTAATGAATTACAGCATAATGTTCTCATCAAAAAAAGTTTTAGAATTGCCAGACTTCTGGATGTCTTTTTAGATCTCACTAAAATGAAAGATAAGAGAAATGAATTTAAAATGGGAACTGGAGCAGGGTGGGTGACACACACAATGTCTGGCTAACACATGGCACCTTTGGCTACTAGCCAATAATCTGTAACAATTTATTAATATGAAATATAAAAACGCATATAGCTAGCAGTATAACAAAAGTTATTTATAACTAGGATTATCTGAGGCACCGACCAGCCTAGACCATTTGTATAGACTATTACATTATCAAGAGTAGCAGGCTTTTTTAGCATTGTCCTTGGCCCCTACGCGCTTCTGCAACACAAATAATAAAATGCTGTAACTTCTATAGTGTTGACAAGCACTGTGTTTAAACCTCCATGGATTAACAGATTAAGGAAAAAAAAATCACTGAGTTTTAATGAGATTATGTACATTATCCTAATCTAGGTATCCTTGATTTTATAATTTCACTATCTCCTTTTGTACTGTCAACAGGTCTGCTTTTAATATGTTAATAAACTTTTTCTAAATTGAGACCTGAATTCTTCATGATTATATGTTGGAAACATATAAATGTGTTGAAAAGAATGTTAATCAAAGGAAAACACCATGGCAGGGCCAAATCCACAATGCCATTTTTATTATCTCAATCTATGGAAATTTATTTCCATGTAAAGTGTACATAGACCACACTATCATGAAGATAACATTAGTGTATTATCAGATAACTGAACTTCCCTATATAAAATGGCTCTAAATTTTCTGCATTTTCTTAATGTCCTCTTACTTGGGGATTGAAAAGGATAATCTCCATCTTCCTGCTAAATATAGCATCTTTGCTATGCTCACTGTCCCAAAAAACATTTGGATATCAGAAACATTGTCTCTCCCTTATATTTCTGTTATAAAGGATTATTCTGCATCTCCAAAATTCATTTCTATACAATAAACACCAAGACCCTTGTGTCTTGATTTGACATGTAAATTTATTAGTTTCTATATATCCTTGTTTCTCTCAAATGGAAACATTTTCTTTCCATGCCACATTAAGTACATGGAAACCTTCAGTTTTCTGGTTGTTCATCAATAACTAGTTTAAATGCACTAGACAAAGATTACAAATCAGTACCAGTTCTCTGCTGTCCAACTATGCTCTTGTCCTTTTTCACTCCCCTGTTAGCTGTTACGTTCATTCTGTTGGATCTGCATGTCTCATTCTTTTTCCCACTTTTCTCTCAGACTACCTCCACACATTAGCTGGCTCCCCTGGGTCAAAACACATTTGAATACTTTTGAAATAGTTCTGAATAATGTTTTTAAATCAATATTGCATAAAGTTCTTGCTGATAAGTATAAGTTCTTCCTACTCACTATGGCTAATCTTCCAGACCTAAATTAAAGGGAGAAATCTAATGTTTATCAGAAAATAGTATCTATAAAAGCAATTAATTTTACCTAAAAAATGATTGACCATTTCCACAGTTGTATTCAAGACCTAAATCAATTGGTATCCTGTAATTGATAACTGATACATGTTGACACATCTTAGGAATGGCTTGCTTACACATTATGATTTTTTTTAAAAAAAAGTTCTTATGTAGAGAAACTATTTCATTTTACTGAAGAAAAAAAAAGCCTTAAAAATGGATGGCACAGAGAAAGCAATGCAATGACATCTGCACTAAGCACATTTCATATAAACCATGCTTTTCCTTGCAATTAAAAGATAACCATTTACATTTAATTTGATAAGAAGACCAAGTGAAACACAGGAAACTGCACTTAACCCTCTCCCCCCTCCAACCCTTTTACATACCTTATAGGACAAAATATCTTTGAACTGATGACTGGAAAAAAAAAAAAAACAAAAAACGAAACAGACCAATTCAATTAGCATCTAAAAAAGCAGAGGTAGAAAATAGAAGCAATCATCACATACTTGAACACACTTTAAACAAAATACCAGTGTCTGTATCCTAAGGAACAACATTAAAAAACACCCAGAAACCACTATACTTCCAGTGCACTAGAAAAGGAAAAGCATATTTGATGTTGTCTTTTTTTTTTAATATTTAATTTAAAAATCTCTATAAATGCTAACACAGATTTACTGGTATTTCCGTGTTGTCACATAAATTATATTACATGTACTCAACCTCTAGTCATGTATATATTTTGTTTGTATCACAAAAGTAAGGTGTATCTACAATGGAACTGAGTAGACAACATAGGCAATATGGGACTGTGGGCAGGCTATCATGTTTTACATTCATATCAAATGAGGAAAAAAGAAAAAGCAAACCCTAAAATGTGGCTTGAGCTAGGGTTGATAATTTTCCACATAGGCTTACAATCTTAAATTCAAAATTTTGGCAAATGCAAAACCTTAATTTACGTTCCTGCAGCATTTACAGCAACAAAAAAATTCAAACATAGTGAGCATTTCCAGACTTCATGATCTAAAAATGTTAACTGATCAAAAATTAAACAGTATTCAGTCAATTTTAAAACAAGTCAGCAGAGAAAAGCTATGTGCCTGCTAACTTCAGAAGGTTTAAAATTTTACTGCCTCTTCCTTAAGAATACTTATTCATTTTACTCTACCACATGAGAAAACCAAAAGGGACACACGTAAAAAGCTGGAAGAATCAAATTCACTAACACTGTTAAATGTAAAGTTTACCAAACTGACAAATTCCAAATATTTACTACTCTCCATGCATTTCTGTGACAGCACACTTTGATAGTATAGAAAAAAATGAAAAATATTTAACACGGATGCATAAGATTTTTTTATATTTTGTTGATGCCTTTTAAGACAGCATGTTTCAGTTTCTTATTTTAGCAAATATATACCTAAGACAATGTTATAACTCCTAGCAGAATTAAATCTGATCCATCTTGGACATCCAAATTCAAAGCTCAGCTCTAGGAAAAAAGACACCAAAACTCTCTTTCCCCATCTAGTTCCACCTCAGAAAGCTGTCAGTCTCTTATCTTCTGCCATTTTATGCTTACCTTTTACATTTTATTTATATCAAAGGCATTAAAATTCTTCAGCCTGAAATACATAATTATCTCCAACATGGCAGATTTTAAGACGACGAAGTATTTACACAGTCCATTGAAAAAGTATTAAAAATATGAACTGAAATAGAGGAGAGCTTGTCTACTTGGGAATAAATCAGAAGAGTTTCACAAGCAGTAAACTTTGGTATAAAGCAGACCCGTTTCTTCAAGCTCATTGCTTACATCTTTCACCAACATTAAAATGTCAATTCCCTTTCTAACAGTAATTTTCATGAGTCTTCTATTAACTTTGTGATTTCAAGGTAAAAGGTCTGCATATTACACAGATCCCCACATACTGTACCTACTATGTTGACGGTATAAAGTCTTCTGAGCTATGAATAGACAAATCCAGAAAAAAAAAACCCAGGAATTACCAATCTGCCTCCCTTTCAGGATGGGTTTGCAAAGAGAAACAGGAGGAAATAATTGCATTATACCTGTGAACCAGTTTAGCCTTGACATTTGCAATGTTCTTCCATCTATTAATGCTATACTGTCTAAGTATTTTCTTCCTTCATTTAAGTCGATATTTTAAAGCTGATCTTGTCAGCTTTATTTTACCTTCGTGGGTATTTAAACTTCACTGTGTTTTGAATGAAGCCATAACAGCAAGGGGAGACAACAAATGCTGCCCGTGCCCTGACGCAATGTTCAATCACCATGTCTGTTGCCACACCGCATGCATGCAGAGCCACCTAGAGTGTTAAAAGTAAAAAGCAAAGAAACAAGCAAATTATTTACAGCAATATTCTAAACACAATCCTGTTGCAGTATTTTTTTTTTTTGTTAACTTAGTTGCTGAAATATATGAGGAAGTTTTTGTAATGAAAGCTATTATGCCTAAGACCTGGTAATTAATTCCTCAGTTATTAATACCCAGGCTGAGGAAAATTTTATGGCCTATTCCATCAACAAGGGAACCATCCACACTGAACATGGGTCACTCGCCAAAAGCCCTCAAAAGGTGGGTGCACTGCCATTGTGATATCACATAAACTAAAAACAATGCTCCAGAAAAATGTTAAAAGAAAAACTGCTGTGGCCATTAGTCAAAAATTTTTGTCAAGCAAAAAGGACTTAGGAATATAAAGAACTGTTTCAAAACTGGATTTGAACTTAGCAGTAAAAGAAGTAACAGATATACCTGAAGGTCACATTTAAAGGACAATATTTACACGTTTGATCATTTGATTGTAAGTTATTGAGTAAAAACTTTAGAAAACAAACATGTTGGGTGGGTGGGGAGAAAGCATCAAATACAGCTTGTCCTCTTTCATTTTCTCTCCTTATTCTTTTCTTTCTTTTTTTTTTAGTAATGGGCTCAAACTAAAAGTAGAATGCCGTGCAAGCACTGATGTGTGTTTGGGCAATGCAGATTGCTTCACGCTCTCCTACAGAAAGGCAATGTATTGCAAGGAACAGCAAGCAGCTCTCTCCTGCCTATACCTGTGAAACCAAATGGGCCAGGCAAAATGGAGGCGTTACTTTCTCTGCCTTCTTCTATGTACTCAGTAGTTCAAAAAGTAGACCTGGTGCTCTAGATTTTCATTAAACCAAGGACGTTTTTGAGGCACATTTTTAATTTTATGCGGTGGTATAGATTTGTAGAACTGCACTGTTTTCTTTGCTTTTTATTCACTGTAAATGTAGGAAAAAGGTTTAAAACCACAAAGCTCTGATTTAAGGGTTCAAAGTTGTTTTTCAAGGTACAGCAATTGGAAGATAAAACCTCTGCTTTCAGATATAGATTAAAACAAAGATTTCTGTTTGTAGACTGCTTGACATAAGCTCAGCTGAGCAGACCATTAATCATCGACTGAACTATAACTGCATACAGATGGTAACAAATATTCTTGTCTCAAGCAGAATATTAAAAAATTAATAAGAAAATTTCACAATGAAAGTTTTCTGCTTGCATGAATTTAACAACAAAAATAAAACTCATTTAACATAAAAAATAGATTCTTAATATCACAGCCATTAGATTAATATGGAATATAATTATAGTTACTTCATCTATCCAAGCAGAAAACAAAGACCTCTGCTTAGCTTGCACATTTGGAAAAGAAACCTTGAAACAACAGCAGATAAAACCAGTAGCTTTGCTGAGCCTGTATGAACTTTTACACCAACTGATTTCTTCTTTGGGTTTCTCAGAGCCAATTTAGTTAAGCAAAAATCACCAATAAAATCCAAGACAAAGCTTTCTCTGATAGTGAGTTTAATATATAGGACAGCTTGAAACAAAATAAAAAGTGAGCACTAATGCAGATAATTAATCTGGTTCACAAATCCATACATCTGTAGATACAGGGACACAAAGTGGCCCCTGAAGAGAGCAAGAGCTAGCAATACAAGATCATTGCCTTGTAATTAGTCCTCTGGTGCTGCAACTCCCCAGAACAGCCCAAGGCACACAGGAAAACAAAGGGAAAAAAGTTTCACAAAACCTCAGGTTCACTCTAGTGATCTTGCAAAGAACTCGACACACTCAAAAATATATACCCTCCCCCAGCCAAACCTTAAACTTTTCAACTGGTTCTCACAAATTAGTTGAGATACTTAGAGTACTACAGAAGCATTAAAAACAATTAGGATCTCAAAGACTCCTCTGGGTGTTGGCATGTAAACGCAAGTATTTGGAAGCTTTCACTTTTAGACTGAAATCCTTTACTGTGGTTGGTGGTTGTACTACAACATGTAATAACAGTACAATGTACCAGTACATTTGGCACTCAAAACCAAGCTGTTTCAGAACCTTGATCTTCCATTACCCCAACAATTCATAAGGGCAGAAATTTTATGTGGAGCAAAAGTGAAGGGGTCAGCATGTTGGGTTTTTTAACTTGCTTTTGAACTCCTAGCAGATAACAGATATCAAAATAGCTTAGTAATGCAGATTGGATCTCAAGGTAACTAAAATGCATATGAACACGTTTTAAACTAATACCAAATGCAGAGATGACAACTTCTGACACATCACTTTTTCTATACCTCTTTAAATTTCATGTACTATAACCAGCAAATTTCTTGTCATTGTGTCCACCCTCACATTTACACCGTATTGTTCTACTGAAAATGGTGAAGTCATGCAATGAGTGAATAGCTTTACAAGCCTGAGAAGGTAAGTTTAGACAGAAATGATGCATTGCCAAACTTTGTATTCATCTATATATTATGGCATTATATGGTCATTTTTGTATCAGAACAGTGTTTATGACATAATGATACAAAGGCAGCTAAACTATATTTTATTTACTTTCAAACACACCAAATACTTGTGGTCAGTAAACCAGCCAGCTCCTGTCTTAAACATGGCTGCATACAAAAGCTAATCCTGAGTTAATTGAGCTAATTCTGAAGAGTGAATCATGGTTTGATACAAACTAATTCTGAAGCTGAAACTGGTATAGGTGTCCCAAAAAGGGAAAGCTCCAGGTTTTTCTGTTGAACAGACTATATAATCAAGTCAAAAAAACTGAAATCACAGGACTGGAATGAAGAATTTCCAAGTGAATTTTTCTGACATATACTTCGATATTTACCTTGTCACAAAACTTAAAAGAGATAATATAACACTTCTTTTATGAAGTAAAAGCTCCACAGAGATTATTTAACTTAGTATTAACCTTAAAAATAGATCAAAATAATTAAAGACAGGAACTCCAATGATGACAAAATGGGAGACTCATTTTGCTGAAAAACTACAAGACAACTGACACACAGAATCCAGTGAAGTATTCATGAGATCCTGATTTTTTGAAATACATCTCTAGTTCATCCACTGAGATTCATATGACAGTGCAGCACAGAAAATAATGCTAAAGAATTGGAAATTTACATTTGGAAGGACTGGGCTGAAATGATTTATTCTCTCCTCTTTTGCCTGCACTATATTTCTTTTCCTTTATTAAATAAACCGACCAAATGGTTAAACTGCACTGTTGATGTACCATAAACCATCAGCATTAAATACCCTCAGCTACAGCCAAAGCAAGTCCTTGGATGGCTGATTTAAGGAACAGTCAGACTCACAATGAAAGCTTGGCGCTTGCTGAAAAAGTTCACATTCTATTAAGAGAATATAAAATGGGAAGACAGGAATCTTTGCACAGTTACAAAAGATTATTTATGCCTTTCTCTTCACTAGGGTTGCAGAATTCTGGAGAGGACATTAATCTCATTTACTTTCAGGGTCTAACACAGATGCTTTGAATCAGTATTCAATCACCTACTTTGCTCCAGCAGAACTCAGATTCCTACTTTGGTCTGCTCATTTACAGTGAACTGGGAGTCAGAGTATCACCTGCTGATTGCAACAGGCGTCATGACAGTTCGTTCTCAGTTTTGCATCATGTAGTCTTGAGTTGTTTATCTTAAAATGCTTTTACTATCATCTAACTACACTTCTGATTTCACTTTACTGCACTTAGGCTTAATTTGAGCAACAGTGGTCTTCCCATCTTCAAAACCTTCTCCACAGTATATCCATTAACAGATCACTGATTTTAAAATAACATGATTAAACCAAGGATCTACTGTACTTTTTCTTCAACATGGTTGGGCAGCATTCATTTTCGTATTTGACTGGAGCAAACAATTCTTTTTTCACTCATGCAACATAAAAGCGATGCCAATTAACAGAGAATAAATACAAAACTAACTTAATACAGATTAATGTATCTCATAGCATCAGAAATGTGTGTCTGTAAGGACATACAGAATTTTATTTTCTCAGATATTTTAGTTGTTTTGAGAATAACTAACCAGACACTGAAGTTTTAAAGTGGAAAAGTTATAATCACTTACCCCAATGTTAAAAGTCCCATTAAAATAGTCCAAATTTGCTTGAATGAACCAAATATTGTTTAAACCTAGTTCATCACTTCTGTCTTTAGCACGGATCAGAGATAACTCCTTATTTTCTATGAGCACCACCTAGATTTCATACATAGGAAAAAGTAAGGCAAAATAATACTGAGAAATCAAAGTACAACATTACCAACAACCAACCACAAAACATTGTAGTTTAGTTGAGAAAAACTAAATTTTTAGAGCAGAGCTTGACATCTCCAGAACGATTAGCAGGAAACCCAACAGCAATGGAAGGCATTTAATACCTTGCTAATATCCATCAGCTTGCAAATATTTTATGCTTCCCTATAACTTTTGTTTTCTCAGGAAAGCACTGCATACATTTGGGATTACACTAAAAATTTGCATGTTTCAAATCTAAGTCCTCTGCTGAGACATATTTATTCTTCCTACACGCACATCTTTTTATAGATGATTATCAGAGACCAAAAACTCATACCATCTGTACTTTTTTCTTAGAATTTACCTGACATGACGGCATCACGTGAGCAAGAACAATACCAACATGGCCCTGTGAAAATACAAACAAAATCTGAGTCACTTTGCAGTGTCACCTGTTGTTGACTCATTACATGACAAGCATCCCCTAACCAGTGACAGAACCCTTAAAAGCAACTAAAATTTCAGCATTTGTACTTTAGCTTTGTGGCAGCAACCACCCACAACTGCAAAGATGAAAGCTGAAAGAAACCGAATCATATAAACAAGAATATACATTACCCCTCCACTGCAAAAATCCACGATCACATCTCCTGGCTTAGCAAGCTTTGTCACTGCTGCTACCAAATTATTCAACTGCTGCTGCTTCCTCAGAGCCCGGTCTCTAGACATCTTCCCTGGGGATGAGAGAAAATGCCCAAGGAGTGATCAGCAGTTCTCAACATTGATATTTTAAATGGGTAACAGAAAATAATTGCAAATGAAATTTATGGCTGAGACTGAAAACTGGCTGGAACACTTGGGCACCTGAATCCACTTGGAACTAAATTCACAAATACTTCACAAAGCTTTCTCTGTACCTTTACCATATTTAAAAAAATATTTTTCAGTTGTTGATGTTAATATATCCTTAGGAATGGACTCATATAAACTTCATGTCAACTAATCAAATTGGTGTAAACTCTAGTCTGATTATATTCCAAACCTGTGAATCATTCCCAGAAACAGAGCTCAAACCCACGCACATTAAGGCTGCCAAAATAAATCCCTGTTTACTATATCTATACACTATCTTTAAACATCTTGTTTTTAAAAGTTGTACTCTTTGTCCTGACAATTTTCAATTTTCACAACAAGCAGTCTTGTTTATTTAAATGACTGTGTGCAAGGAGGCACTTTTCAAAGTGACTACTCCTGCACAGCAAAGTCTGGCTTTCCATCACATCTGTAGCACAACCAGAGACAGAAAAACTATTAATTTCTTTCAAATGTGCTTGGTAAAGTCCAACATAAGGTTGGTTCAGATGCAATGAACTGTTTAGGCAGCACCTACATATTTGTAAAGATGCATTTTGTCTCACTGAGGCTAACAGAGTGCTGACAGATATTTAATACTCTTCTTTGTTTGTTCAGAAAGCAGAGTTTGACATAAATGTTGACAGTAAACATATTCATGAGCTCATATTTCCAGTAAGAAGAAAGGTACTGAAACAACTCTCTTGAATCAGTTTTCATGAAGGAAGTTCAGGCGTACCAAACAATCCTAATGCTCTCAGAAATATAAACGTATTACCTACTTGGAGCATCACGTCACATTTGAGTATGGACACTCTCCAGTTTTGTATTAAAATCATTAGCTTTCTCTATTAAAAATACATTTTTCCCAGTACTGAGGAATAGTTAAGAAGAACACCCACAAATCAGTGATGTTTCCTGGTTACTACAAAAGTAGTTCAATTATCATCATCAACTCCATTTACTGTACAGTTAATTTTTTAAATCTCTATCCTGAAAATGTATTATTTTGTATTATATCTTATTGTAAATAACATTTCACTTTAGAAATAATTCATCAAACTCAACAAACTCATCTGATAAAACTATCACTACTTTGTTCAGGGTAGAATGAGAAGAAAAAACAACCACTTTTGAAGACACTGCATTCTATACTGTCAGGACAAAGAAAAGAGAAAAAACGACGACAGAAGGCAGAGGAAGCAGGGCAGAGTTCATTCTTCACAGTTACTGCACAGTCATTTAAAAAAACCCAAAAAACAGTGTAACGACATTTTAAAAAATACTCCTAGATGACTGCACTGCATGGTGACATTAAAATGTGTACTACCTTTTAATGGAACTTTTAAAGAGATTGAATACAACCTCTTCACTTCTTATCAACTTTGTAAGTATATTCTATATATAGAATAATAAACCCACTGTTACATTTCAAACATTTTTTACACTTAAGTGAAAGTTACCATAAAGAAAAGTCCCACAAAATTAAGCTTTCTAATGACAAAAATGTATAAAAGGACTGCAGATACGAAACCTTTACCATATTATGTAAAACGATAAATACATTTTAAGGAATCATAAGGAATCATCTATTTCACATGAATAGATCCTTGGAAACTTTCATTGAAGGTTATACTAGAAACCCCAATTCCTTATGTGCCAAATATCTATTTGAACTGCTCCATAGTTTGCCTCTAATTTTCACGCTACCATTTGATAAACAGATGTTCAAAATGTTCTCAACATCTACAGTTCTAACTGTAGCCAATGGAAGATGCCAGCATTCCATCACGTGCAAAATCAAGTGTTATCATGGTGTCAGTTAGGACCTGTGAGGTCAAACTTGTAATATGTTAGATAGACAGGTACGGCAATATTACCTAGAAAATCCTATACTTCAGAAACACAGAAGTACATTCTCTGTGTATGCACAAATCTGCACACACAATCACAATGGATTGACTGAGTTTTAAGAAGTAGCTGTTGTCCTGCACATAGTTTTAAACTAACTGAGGCTAACTGAGCAATAAATAAAAATAATCAAGAGATCTAATTTATATTTGTCTGCTATATCACCCATACCTGAAATACAGCTTTGGAAAAGTGGGGGGCACATTGAGCAGGGTCTTTATCTTGATAATACAGGCTACTACTTGGGTTTGTTTTCATCAATTGACAGACCTTATTGGTTTTGTTTCAATTACTTCAATTATACCTGATAAAGTATTTAATAAAATAGTTGTTGCTCTAAAATCAAAATAACCAGATGCCCTCCCCTTTTATGGAGTGTCCTGGTTTCAGCTGAGAGAGAGTTAATTTTCTTCTTAGTAGTTAGTACAGTGCTGTGTTTCGGATTTGGTGTGAGAACTATGTTGATAGCACACGGATGGTTTTAGTATAAACATCACCCAGCAACAACTAAGTCAAGGACTTTTCAGTTCCTCAGGCCCTGCCAGCCAGAGGGCTGGGGGCACAGGGAATTGGGAGGGGACATGACCAGGACAGCTGACCTGAACTGGCCAAAGGGATATTCCATACCATACGACGTCATGCTGAGTATATAAGCAGGGGGGAGGAGGAGGAAGGTGGGGACATTTGGCATTATGGTGCTTGTCTTCCCAAATAACTGTTACATGTGATGGAGCCCTGCTGTCCTGGGGATGGCTGAACACCTGCCTGCCCATGAGGAGAGGTGAATGAATTCCTTGTTTTGCTTTGCTTGTGTGTGCAGCTTTTGCTTTACCAATTGAATTGTTCTTATCTCAACCCTTGACTTTTACATTCCTTTCCAATCCTCCTCCCCATCCCTCTGGGTGAGGGGGAGTGAGCGAGCGATGTGGTACGTGGTTGCCAGCCGGGGTTAAACCACGACACGGAGGCAGCAAGAAACTGAGTCACGTTTGAATTCTTTCATCCAATAAGCAAATGAACAGGCAAGCAAGTCCAGACTTTCCAACAAATACAGCTTCCTTAGAAGCCTACTAGAAGTTGCTTGTGCACAATATCTACATCTGATTATGATTACAGAGCGATAAGAGGTGCGGCTGCAGCTCAGTAAATCTGAGCTTGCTTTAAACAACCCAGATTACAGCAACACTGCTACAACAGTTCTGCGTTTAAGGCAAGCTAGCCATCCAAAAACCTGTTCAGCTCCTATGCTGCTAAAGCCCATGCTACCAGCTTAAAATTGTATCAGTTTATCTGTATAAACTGCAGGCACACTCCTAACTGCGGTATAAACCTACCCTCACGATACTGCAGGTCCAGAACTACTGGGCAGCAGCAGCAGCACCAGGCACAAATAGCAATAAGGAAGCAAGGAGCTAACTCCTGATCAGTACTGGATAAAATTTCAGATTCAGCAAAAACCAGAAGAACAGGCTTTCCAAAAGCATGGTAAAAGCATAAACAGAGTTTTTTCTTTGACACAATTCAGTATGGACTTGTCCTTTTAACCTCAAGAGAGCCAAAGCACACAGAAGCTCTTAGAAATGCACACGGGAAGACAAAAGGTCAGCTCTGTTCTTCAAAATGGGTTGAACACAACAAGATTTGCCTCCTAAGCTTAGGTGGCTCCATTTACACTGCAACTCATTTTTAAAAGGGGTTGGCTCTCACAAGTATTAGCTTTAAAAAAAAAAAAAACACAAAAAAAAAACACTAAAACCCCCTCCCGAAGCTGACCTCTGACCTTCACAGATTGTTTATCTTTCTATTTGGTGAAAACATGAAAGAAAAGTATCTAAAGCTCACTAACAGTGTAAAGTGCAAGCTCCCTTGGTGGAAAGCCTCCAGAATTCAAGGCTGCCTGAACTCAAGCAACTGCCACAATTTATTTAATGGGATTTGTTGTAAATGCTTTCCCTGGTAGCTTTGCTTTTTACCCTTGTAACTTTTATATCAGTCTCTTCCATCCACTTTCAACTTCAATCTCTGTAATTACAAGAGGGATCAGGTAGACAATTTTGTTTCTAATTCCTGCCTCTCAACAGGCATTAGCACAAATGTTCTGAGCCATTTTCCTGCACTATAACTGAAGGACAGACCACACCTGTCATGCAACAAACAGCACAAAAATCCATGCATGCAAATGCTTTTACTTCCATATCCAACTTTATTCTTATTCTCCAACCCGGAGGTTTTCCCAAGAGATCTGGGATTTATTAATATCAAGTTCAACTCCTGAAAAACACCATCAGATTTTCATACTGGGCAAAGTTAACAAATATATCCTAGAGTCACTAAAAAAATCAAAAAGTAAAATGCTAACAGCTTCCATCAGCAACAACAGATTCACTAAGTACAGTTAGTCAACCTCCTGAGTATTAAATTAGTGAGAAAACTTTTTTAAAAAATATTAGCCTATAGCCTTGAAAAACTCTCTAAAAATTAACTCTTCATGGTCACCAACAAACCAGGTTTCATCCTCCCTTAACGTGCAGACAATAAGTACCATACATACATTCCCTTGAAAGATGGAGAAAATCACGCTTGAATCAATAGGTCTTTTGTCTGCTCTACCTCTGTATTTTGAGCTTGGTAGCTAGAATTGCAGAAACACAGTGAGCCGTGACATAGCCTGTAGAGAATGTGAGCTAACATGGCTAACGAGTCCTTCATTACAGCAAACAGGCAATAAATTCAACTAAAACTTCTGTGTCTAAAAATGCTACAGCTCACTTTGCATTTCTCAAGCCCTGTGATGGCCAACAATGCTAATTGCTGTCTTCAAGAACAATAAGAAAACAAGCTTGAAATTGAGCCCTACAAGGCAAAACCTTGAAGGATATGGCTTTTCCTACAATATGCTGAAAGGCCCCCATAAAATGGTTTGTTCCTTTCATAAGAATCTAACTGACAGCTTGCCACACAATCCCAGAAAGATCCATTTTTATTTCCAATTAATGGTCATAACAAAAATATTTTATATGGCTTCATGAATCCAACATTACTGTTAATTCAGCTTTTGTCAAGCAGAATTTTAAAGTCTCTGTGGCACTCAGAGGTCTTGCATTTTGGCACAAAGAAATATGACTTTTCAGAAGGCAAAAAGCCCTTTATTTTTATATTACCTTTCTTTAGTGTTCAAGTTCATATAATTCTTCTGTCCTCAAATAATACTTCCATATTTCTCAAGCTGAACTTAAGAAATCATTGAAGTTTCCTTAAATAAGCAAAGCCCAAATATCACCTCCAAGACTTTAAACCTATTCAACTGCAAAGTCCTAACACAGCACAACGGAACACACAGCTACTAAAACACACATATATATATATATACACACACACATAACATATGTAATATACATTATATATTATAATATATATATTATATATAATATATATTATATATTATAATATATATATAACACACAATGCATGCATTCTCCTACTCCACAGAGCAGAATTGCATACTTAATGTTTTAGCACAAATATCTTTTTATTGGGTTTTCCATAAGCCTCACCTAACTAATTCAAATGATAACATTAGTCTACTTTTCACAGAAATTCAGGTAGAGTATATTTATTGCTATATTGATTAAGAAGATTTAATCTTAGGACAGCAAAAAGGGTCAGTAACTATAAAGCAAAAGCAACAGTTATTATTTGATACTAAGCTGAAGAAGTTTTTCTGAAACCAATGCTGGTTTGGTGCTTGGTTTTTGTTTTTTTTTCTAGTAGTTCCTTATGATAATCCTGCATATTCTAATTATTTAATACTCAGCTTTTATCTCCTTCTCCTTAATGATGTTAACTCCTGCTTTACTATTTCTGATACCTGTTGGCAGGTGGGGGGGAGGGTGTTTGCTGCTTTGTTTTGGGTGTGGTTCTTCTGGTTTTGCATTATGGCTGTTTTTTTTCTTTTCATATATAGCATTCATCATACTTATATAACTGTACAATGGTTCCCATGTAACTGCTAGTAAAAGCTGAATTCAAACAGATGAAGGATGCCAGCTCAGCTGACATTTATTTACAAATATTCTTACTAGTCAGAAATAATAATACCTTGCTATAAAGAACTCCGCCAAATCTTGTAATAAATACAAATAGCAAGGTCAATAACTTCGCTGTGGTCCAGTGGTCACCTTCGTTACTCAAACGATATTCTACTTCAACTTCAGCTGCTTAATTCAATCTGTGTGGGCCAGTGCTGAAAGTTGAAGATCTGCCCTCCCCTTCCCCAGCCTGGGGCCATCTTCCATCTGCCCCCTTTCACTGCACTAACCTGTCCCCCTTCCCCTCCCTCCCAAGAAGGGAACTGTTAGCCTTCAGGTACATCTGTTTTCTACTCTTACTGCATGACCATAGCAGAGGAGAGAGGAGAAGTAGCAGGAGATGGGACAGCCAGTCCCAGCTTCATCTACAAGTATGCTATAGTACAGACCCAGTTGAATCACAGTCTGAAATAAATACTACATCAAAAGGCAGAGCCATGTGAGAGGCAAGTGTGTCTCGATCCTCCTCTGCCTCTCACCCCCCTTTTATGATGATGGAGGGAGGCAACTTTGAGCAAATAGGATGACTAACTTTTTTGAGCAGTATTTTAATTCAATACAGCAAATGGTGTTTGTGGTTTTTACTCATGGGTGTAACTCCAAGTGGAGGGACACAGAAAAGAAAGTGTGGCTGTTGAGAGAGAAGTCTGACCACATCCTGTATCAGCACTCGAGTATCAACTAATTGATATAAATCTGTCTATTTAAAAGCAAAAAGTTACATTTTTTTAGAGTATGGTTTCAGCTTCAGGAATAAAGCAGGCTCTGATTCCAGAGTAGCTGTAAAACAATTAACACCACAAAATATCCCTAACTGATTCCTCATGGCAGTCTAGATTGTAGAATGACACTGACCTTGCCCCTCCACTTGTCAGGCTCCATATGAATGGAAGGAAAACCGTTTAACTCCCTTATTGGAGCATAGCTTTCTGAAATAATTTAGTCCAGCTGTTCCCAGTGATGCTGGGCTAAAAACTGTCTGTCACTGGAATCTGCCTCTTATTTACTCCTTTACCAAGTGCATAAGGTCTAAGGGTCGGACTTCAAGCTCTGACATGAATGCAGCATTCAAAGGCTGGCTTCTAACAGAGTATTTTTGAAAAAGGATTTTGTGTATTTGTTTTTACTACTTTACACTGACATACAGGACAAAGTAATTTGTTTGCAACAATCTTGATGCTGCTTCTTGAGAATTCTCTTCCTTTCCTTTGCTAAGAAAAACATTAAAAGGGACACCTAAATGTGAAAAATAAATTCAAGTCTACCCCAAAAACTAAGTCTGATCCAGACCAATGCTAAAACAAGTAATTTGACATGTTAAAATGAAATTTTACAAGCTTATGAAGATATTAAGTAGACTTAGAAGCAAGAGTAAAAATAGTCAAGAAACGCAAAACCTGCTGGAATTCGGTTATTTCTTATAATGTAAGACACTGAATTTGCTGAAATTGACAGTGACAAAGAAAGTATCAGTCAAATCATAAAAAGTTTCACTGTTTTTACATTTTCCACTACAACAGTTCCCTTGAAAATCTAATATAATTTATTTGCACAATAGGTGAATTTCTGAATCACTGTCATCAAAAAGTAAATGAAAACCTTTAACTCTAAACAGCGTCACAGAATTTTAAAGTAGGTATTTAATTAGCATTTTCATTATATTGAGGAGGTATTTCTGAGTTGTCCTACCTGCAGCAATGTATGAAGACTAAGAATCTAATTCACATTTTGGAAGGCCAGGGAACAGAATTATCAGAAACAAAAAAGACCTACTCTGAAACATCATACACTATAAAATATTGCTACAGACAAAGTTCTATGCTGGAAATCGTTTTATTGTAGAAAAAAGTACAGCAAACCTTGATTTTTTTTCTCTTTCATTCTTCTGATCTTGCTGCCTTTCCAAGACCACCTTCCTAAGGTATACTGAAAAGGCAGCTTGCAGGTGGGGAAAGTACATGCTTTCTGGCATGCAGACAACCTCATAGAGTTGTAATGTGATATAAAGACAAAGGGGCAAGAGATCTCCAAAGACCACTACAAGAACTAAATGCTCAAGCTTTTTCAAGAGGCTTTATCTACAAAGTGCAGCAGAAAGATGCAGTTACACAAGATGATGGCAAGTGCACTGGCTCTTTGAGCAGTAACAGTCCTGATACTGCAGCATTAAATTCCTTGGTCTTTCCTACTACTTTGTCTACTATTTCTTTATGTTAATCCCAAATTCCTTTGTGTCTACTATACTTCGACTACTATTCCTTTGTCTCTACTATGACTTTTAGGGACCCTCAGCTTGTTTCTCTACCATATGAAGTAGGTCTCACTTACTGCTTATTTGAGCATGTCCTAGTGCTGTACTCCACATTTACATGGTATGCACATACTTCAGCTTCCTCCTTGGCTTTCTCTAGGCACTATGACACTGTCCCAGAAAGCAAATCAGCATTTTAGGACAGAATAGAATTGTTTTGTGCTGACAAAGCCTGCTTGTAACAATTCTTCTAGTTTTTCTTATGCAGACGGCCGTAACTGAAGCCCCCAAAGTGTAAATCACTCCCTCTTTTTAACCAGGTATAAATTCCTATGCAAAAATCAGACTAGAAGGTAAACTTTACTACTTCGATCACCAAGGGACAACATTAAACTATCCTTTTCCTTTTCCCTAGTTCTGGATTATAATAATAAAATTATATATAAATTTATAAAATAATAAAAAAATCCTAAAATACAAACAGGAGCTTGCAAGTAAGTTGAAAAACTGCTTGCTGAATAATTCTGAATAGAAAATGTAAGTAAAGCAGAATTAGCATCTATGGTGAGCAGTCACCTGCTTCCTAACTCTCCCACATAGATGACTCAAGACAACCTATCATTATTTTTTAGTTCTCAGAGAAATATGAGCCCATTCTATCACACTTAAATTGTTGTGTTTGTTTATAGAGAAGAAAACATTTATTCAATCAGATACAAGATCAGATTGCTTTGGGCTATTATTGACTCATTTGTTCTTCTTTTACTTTTAGAAATTAGTATTCCGATCTTTATCACACATTCAATAAAAAAAAAATATATATGCATATACATATACACATACATATATATGTGTATATATATACACATTAAAGTATTATATTTTAAGCAAAACAAATGTAGATATTCAACAGTAATTAATACAGACACACTAAAAACAAGCCAGTGTCTCCTTTTCAGCTCAGACTTCCCACATCGGCTTAACTTTATTTCTTCTTAAAGCAGCTTTCCTACTGATTAAATTGCTAAAGTAACTGACATGGATCAAATTTAAAACAAAAATTTAAAAATCTGGCTCTGATTGTATAAATATTGCTTCACTTCTGCATCAGAATTTTAATGCATTAATCCTATTATGAAATACCCTACTTTATCAGAGACATAAGCAGAACAGAGCAAGTGAGTAATAAAAACCAGCAACATTTACTGAAGGATTTTGCTTTTATTACTGTTCTCTACATCTCACCTCCTCCCATTTTTAAGCCCTCTCTCCATTCACTCTTGGAGAACAAAAGAACGAACTAAGGATTCAGGAAAAACACTGTTTTATGGATCTGGTTGCAACGGAGAAAACCTCATCTATTTTTACCATTAACATTTTATAAAATAGCTTGGTTTATAATATGGCTGTTTGAAGCAGACAGAAAGATATCCTGCTGCCCAGAGTGCGTTTTTATGAATACAAATAATCAGGAGCCAAACAGTTTATCCAAACAGTTTAGAGGAAGGTGGGTTTTTTGGTTTTGTTGGAGTTTTGGTTGGTTGGTTTGTTGTTTGTGGTTTTTTTCACCCAGTGGATGTTTATCAAAACATGTCTGGAACTACAAGGTTTGGGAACACACCACATGCCTTTAGTTATTGGTAAAAGGACATGTAAATGCTTACTTTTTAAAAGGCTTAACAGGTACATATGCCAATGCTACATCTTCATATATTTCTAATTGTAGCAATTACTATTAAATGAAGAAAACTTCTATGAGGTTGTCTTGGCACAGAGTCTATTTACCTTTTCCTGCTAGATGTTGGATATTTTCATTGATACTTTCTGTCTTAACTTTTCCGGTTCATCACAACAATAATTAGATGTTCAGGAAAGTTGTGTTAGTTTATGTTATTTTGTTAACTAATCTCTATAATATTGCCAACATCTGAGGAGCATGTGACTAACAAAAGGCTTGACAAAAGCCAAGTTTTTGTTGCCTGGAGCCTTGTTACAGCTAAGAATACATAGCTGCTCTGCAGTTCAGCACACATCAGTCTTCATTCTGCAAGGACCAGACTTTGTAGACTTCAATGTTCCTGGCAAGTCTAAGAGAACTAACAGCATTGATGAAGTTATTAATGTGCACACGTGTAAAATAACGGAATTAACATTCAGGGGGGGACAACACACGAACAACATGAACAACAAAAAGGAAAAAAACCCCGAAAACAACAGAACAAACCACCCAAAACCCCAAACATCACAAATAGAGCCTATAAACTATCCTTCTGGCGAATGTATAGCATGCACTTTCAGTCAACAGATGTAAGGCCAGAAAACAAAACCTCAGAGTACGCATTATTTTTTACTATATAAAGGTTTTTATGATCAAATGTGGTGGTATTTTAGCTACAGTCAAGGGAGTAGGAGAAGAGAATGCTACAATGCGTGGTTTAAAGTATATGGATACAGGGCAGGACAGGAAACACAAATGACCTCCAAGAGAATATTTTCTTGGGTTTTTTTAGTTAGGAGTCCCTAACCAATCTGCTCTTTATTAAAGCAAGCTTTGCAAAATAGCTTTATCACTTCAGGCATAAAAAAAAACCCCTTCATCTCACACATACTATCTTGGGGTAGTCTAAAAAGGTAAGCTATGAAAACTGACCTTTAACAACCTAAGCAGGAATTTGGCCTGCTTCCTTTTTTTCTATTAGAGGATTTTAGGCAACAAAACAGTCACCTTTAAAAAAAAAATTAAAGATCAACAGATGCTAGTAAAAAGAAATTAAAGTTAATACTAGGCTGTCCCTGTAACTACATTCTACGTACAAAAGGTCTTGGGGTTTTCTCCAGTTGCTCATCTTTGAAACCCATCTTCTGAATATTCAACAAAAAGCAATCCAGACACAAACAGCTAACATCATTTTTACACATCCAATCTAGTAGTCACATCCTCCTCAGATGTTAGTTAAAAAACAAAATTACACTATTTTAAAACCTTATTGTACTAGTTTATGAAGCCGCTATAGGTACTCAAATTAATCAGTGTTATCCACACTAGTATGTACTTGGTAGAGTCATGCTCTAAGCTTTTCATGTTATAATATTGCCAACAGCAATCTTTAGAAAAATCACATATCAGCAAATTTCCCAAAACACCAGAATAGTTCAAAAAATACAAGTTACTACTCTTTCAAGCTAATTGACAATGTCTGTTCATCCTTATTCTCGTTCTGAAGCCTTTGAGATTCATATTTTAAGCTATTTTTACAGAATCCCAAAGATCAGGGAATTACTTTGTTTTTAAATGAAAGAAGGCAGTATTATACCATCATGGCATTTCAAGGAAGATATCAAACACTGTCATAACAGACCTGTGAGGAAAAAAATTACATTGCATTTACTCTTCTTTCACTTCTTTTTCTCACATTTATTCACATATTGCCTCTCACAGACTCCTCTCTCTTTTCTATCATTTTTCTCCCTTACTTTCACTTCTTTAGGGTCAAGATGACACAAAGGAAAGTAAATGTGTTTAGAATTCTTGAGCTGTTGCAGGACCTCATAACTGACTCTACTGGACTACATGACTGCCTGCGGTCCCTTCCAACCTGAATTATATTATGATTCTACAAATGGATATGTTACAGGTAGTACAAGTGCTAAACATCCCGCTCAAAGGGCAGGTGTCAGAGGAAACAGTACAGCAGAAAGATTCATACGTAACATCTTTACTGCAGCAGTGGTCCTTGAAATTTACATTCCCTGTCCTCACCTTACCTTTTCTGATGCTGCTACCTGAGCAGTCAGCCCTTTGCCTTACACTCCGTATGTGCTCAAACCCATTTATCACTTACAACGAAGTTTTTGAGTAAGATGTGAGGAGGAAAGTACATCAATACAAACCTTAAAAAGCAAAAGGCGATAAAATTTTGGGCAAGAATGAAAGAAAGGGAAATGCAACCTCTGCTGTGCTAAATATGGAAAAGTGTCTCTAACCCCTACAGGAGTGCTGTTTTACCTATGTACAATATTATACCAGATCTCAGCAACATCCTGGCTTGAGGTAGGAGCTGCCCATTTTCTGCAAGATTTCTTCAGATGAAGATGTCACTGTCTTACAATGAAGCAAGAATCAAATGGTTTCTTTACCTCTCATAAGCCTAATATGCTGACTAACAGAAAGTACCTTACTGAAAAAGGGGATCTGCTAATTCCTGCTGAATTTGGTGCTCAGCAGGGGCTAAGAGCAGTTGTCTCTTGCAGAAACAGGAGAGATCCTTCTCCAGGAACCAGGGAGGGGCCCCTGCTGAGGTCAGAACAAGGGCCAGAAGCCCCTGCCATCCAGGCTAACAGCTGTTCAACAGGATCTTGCCTCCAGGGGACCAACTCTTGAGACAGTTAAGAGGCAGCCTATTCACAGTACATGTAGGAACATAGCAGATTTCCCTTTCTGAGCTCCTTATGCTGAGTATCTATAGCTGACTGGTTAAGGAAAAGGTAAGAGCTAAATGGTTCTGTACAATAAGAAGTAGCGAATCGTAAGTAGTTGAAGGAAAGACCAAAAGACACTTTCTGATATATATAATCTCATTAATTCCCACCACAGCCTCTAAATATGCAAAAAAAAAAAAAGTATTATGTACATTAGTAATTTCGATGATTCCTGTCTCTGATCTGCTTATCACTAACAGTGAGAGAGCCTGAACTGCTAATTCAGAAACAGCAAAAGCTGGCTTCAGAGGCAGACATGCTTCATTTTGTCTTCACGTGCCAAGCAATTGAACAGCTCATTGCTGGACAAACAGCAATACCTTCAGCTTAACCTCACACGTTATGCCTGTTAACCATACAAAGATTCATGGCTGGAGAAATCCCTCCAAAATACTTACCCTGATGAAAAGGAATTTCATACCTAAAATTTCATCCTGCATTTCAGTCACTAAAAAAATATCCCACACTGCAAAGGGTTTGTTGACCAATTCATAATTCATTATCATTTTACTACACAAATAACCATATCATTTCACAATAGCTGGATATGACTTCCAAACAAAGGCATTCTAGTTGCACATGCAGAGGCCAAGGTTATAGATTTCTACCTTGTCTGCTCTGCGCTGCACTCATCACAGCACTTATAGATTGATCCTGTATAAATCTGGAGTTTATGAAAACTAGTCAATCAATCTTACTGTATTGAGTGTGTCTGGTATTCACGTGGTTTATGTTAGTTAAAAGGGTTGAAAAAAATATTCAAAAGTTCACAGGAAATACTGGAATTCCACAACTCCATCATAAGGTTTTAATTCAATAATAGTAGCTACTTGACGACTTAACTGTTTTCCTTTCATTTCTTTATTTTTCTAATTAATTTTCTTAGCAAAGTATGGGGGGGAGGGGGGGAAGGAATCAAAATGAACTGCAGTTTAGACAGTAAACACAATTAATTCCTTTGAATACCTAGCTAACTGGAATGTCTTCTATACAGTTTTGAAGTGTATCTCCAGCTTTGGACCACTGTTTTTTAATCTCTGATGTTGTAGATCAGCATCTGCTTCTGCCAGGTTACCAGTCTACTGCTGTAAATGTCAATGATCAGCATTAAAGCTTGTATAACCTCCAGAATTTCATTCTATAATAAACTTTTACTATAAGTACATATGACAGATTAAAAAGAAAAAAAGAAAAAAGTTATTTTCAGTTAGCGTTTCTCTTTCCATGGTCTCTTCTCTCCAGTGCTTTCTCTACTATGAACATAAAATGAACAAGCCACAAGTGGCTGAGATGGCCGTCCTTTAGCCATAATTAAGTTCCTGTTACTGAATGCTAGCTGTGCAATTTTGCAGGTAGCATACCACAGCCAAGTAAAATTACCAAGTAGTCCTTTGATATGTTTATGATGCTCTAGGTAACCAATCTGGGTCAGAACCAACATGTATCTCAGCATTTTCAGCTTTGAGGAGCTCTGCAACTATGCAGAACCAGGCCACTTGCAAAGCAACTTCGGCATTTACTATCATGAAAAAAAACAGGCTTCTTAAATGTATCCATAGAGATAGTCCACTGGTACCCCAGACACCTTTAGAGCTGTAACAGACATGTTATTTATCCACACTAATAGAATTAGGGCCTTTTGCAGAATGCTCCTGGTCAAATTGCTCCTTTTTATTGTTGTCAGTAATCCAACCCACCCATTCAAATCCTTCAGTACTGGGTGAAGCACAAATTGACTATAATCAACACAAGCCAATTATAATGCAGTGGAAGACAAACCAATGAAATGAACAGAATAAATACCTACTTTTTTCCTTTTAATAAATAAAAATAATGGTGTGATCATCTGGATCATACCTTCATAGCCATAGTTGTACATTACGAACCGATGCTTCTTCACTGCACACTTTATGACAGAAAGACTGAAGTTAAAATATTCCTGCCTTAAACAGAATTTTTTTCATGACAGGTCAAAAACATGCAACATGATGTAAAATGCTATTGTCTGCAAGTTTATAAAAAGAAAATGTAATAAAATTTCAACATGTTTTAATACATTTCTGAAGGATTACACATAAGGGAAATGCATCTCAAATAACACAGAAGCATTGGCTTATGCTATACAGCACTTACTCACAAGTAAATACATTCCTAGATTTTCAGAGCACATATGAAATCCCAGTTAAGAGACAATTTGGATATATCAATTCAGAAAGCTGCCTAAAGACAGAAAATATTTTAATTCTGCATTATTCAATGTAAGATCACTTCAGAAACACTGCTGAAAAGCTAATTGTGCTTACAGTTCTCCACTACAAATATACATGCCTTTAACAAAAGAGCAAAAGAGAGTCTTTCCTTACTGATATTATAAGGAATAAAAGTACTGAAGGTTGCAAAGACTATCACAGGTTAACTCATTTTTCTGAGGACCAAAGCAGCCGCAAAAAAAGCTTTTTGCTGTGTGCCCTTTTGTGTTATTCTTACATAATTTATGCAAGCAAATAGCCAGGAAAATTCATTAATCCTTTCAACCACCTTTGAAACAGAGACCAGGATTTAAAAGGAAAAAAAAAAAAAGCTAAGGAAACTGTGGGCACCAGCCCAGTACTGTACTCCAGTCCCCTAGGCTTTATGTGTAAAGAACATTAAGAAAGAGAGACATGATTTCATTTGGTCCTTCCATAGCAAGTAACTCTGAACAGCTGGCTGCCGGACAAGCAGCAGTATTTTCAACTTAACTTTACACGTCACTTCTGTTTAATGTACAAACTAGCAGCATACTTGAGGCCATCTAACTAAACAGTAAGGTCATCCATAAACGTATCCCCAGCATGCAAACTGCATTAATTAATTCAGAGGAGGAAATGTACTACAGTATCTTCCTGCTCTTTATATTATCCCTCTGCAGAAGGGAAAACATCTGAGCATTTCTGTCCTTCACCTTCCTGATATATTTTAATTACTTTATTATACGTAAAAGTAGACAACCGGTTTTCAGGGGATGGAGAGACATAGAAAAACTGGGCAGCATGGACTGAAGTAATTCAGCTTGCTGAATTTCCAAAAATACTTCAGAAATTGATCTGAAGCTAACAGAAATGAAAAACTGTGAGCTCTTTTCCAACAGAAATTAATCAGCTCAGTCAACTAAACAAAGACTCAAGCCTATAGAAACATCTGCCTTCAGAAACTTAAAAATGAATACACTCAAAAATAACTACGTAAAAGTGGAAACCAAAAAACATTCTTTTTGAAGCTATTTAACTTTTTAAAATGCGTGGATAACATACAAAAGTTAAGCCACTTTAGCATCACTTTCTCCTTAAAATGTCTTCCTTTATATACAACATAAAATTATTAAGTTTTTATTTTCAAGGGCAAGCAATCCCAATCACTGGTCATTACTATTCTAACTAAGGAAATCAAGCCCCACTTCTGCTAGAAAGATGAGAATATAAACTACTCTGTATACTCAAGCTCAACAACAGTCACATTATCACAACTAAGACTAGTAATGAATCCAGAGCAGCAGTAACGTAAGATAGATAAAAACTGTACTGCACGGACTGTTAGGTACATTCAAACAAAGTTTGCCTGTAACATGCGTGCACAGACAAACTGGGCTTAAGCAAATGCATAAAAAGCTAAGGCAGCAATATAGTCACCTACTTCTGAGTAGTGTCAATAATTTGCCTTTTTTGTTATCTTATTTTCTTAAGTTTTCCTGTTCATAAATTCCACACAGAAAAAAAACTGCATCCCATTCTACCTACAATGTAGGCATTGACAGGCAGAATGATTTTTCTGGACCTATAATGGTGTGAGGAATTGAGAAGGGAAGATCCCAGTAATGCAGGTCACAATGAAATTGAAGCTGCTCAAAGTAGCTGAAAGGAACTGAGAAACATGGGGACCCTTCACCTTTGCACGGACACCACCTATGAGAGCAAGGCACATACATAATCCCGTGACATACCTGAGACAAGTTCTGCAGATGTGTGAGCCTAGGTATATATACCTAGGGCGCAAAGCAAGCATTCAAAGAAGAGCAAGCTAAAGGGCTATTGGCATTGTGAGCAAATTCTCCTTGACACCAAATTCATAAAGCTGTTTTGACAGTAACTAACACAGACACAGCATAGCACACAGCCTAATCTACAAAGAAAAGTGTCATCACTCAGATCAATACTGTTATACAAATATAATCCTTAAAACTGACATTTCTGGTAGAGGAGTAGGATTATTTTGAGGCTACTTGATGAGATTCTTTTGTTTGGATTAAACCATTTCTTTAGTAAACCAAACTGAAAAGGTGCAAAGCCAGAATAATCATCTCTAAACTAAAAAAATTACATTGTGATTACATGGAAAAGTTTTTTCTTACAATAGGACAAAAAAGACTACACATGAGAATCCATAACTGAGTATTCAGAAATTTTAAGGGGTATTTTAATTACAAAATCCAAGAAAACCTGAGCTGTGACAGTAACCACAACCTCTACCATGTACCTGTGTAATGGTGAATATTGGCAGAAAAGTGTAATATAGTCTGCAGTCATTAAAACTTGAGGATGGAAGATAAAGTAATCAATGGCTTTCAATTAATTTCCCCCTTATGTACAAAGGAGCTCAACATCCCTTGGTTATCAACAGCTGTTATAAAGCCCATTCCTCCTCTTGTACTGCAGCTTTATATAAAAATATAATCATGATGTATGCTTCTAATTTTACTCATGCAGCATCAGCTAGATGTCTTACAAATGGACTATGGACTACATTCCATCAGATTTGATCTCTCCATAAAGCTGTTTTGACTTAATGACTGAAATATTATAGGGTTAGGTTTTTTGAATTAATTATTATGAGTTGAAAATACTTCAGAAAAGTAATTAAAAAAAATATCAGTTGAGCACTACTCTGTCCCTCTCTGACATACAATGAAGTTAAATCAAATGGGAAATGGAAGGCAGAATAGTGCACTTGAATTTGCAGCATATTTATGGTACAAACCTGAAAGAATACACTAATTAAAGAGTTTTAAAATTTATTTGTTGGCTTTGTGTATATTGCATAGTAACAAATCTAACTGAATCACCTTAATGGAAAACACAAAATTGAAGCTGTGATTCTACTGAAGCTCTTGTTGTTCAGTTTTTACACATGACCTCAATAGGACTACTCTTACGTTTAAACAAAGTACACACACGGTTGCAGGTAAGGAAGAATAAGCTCTACAAGTCATTGTAAAAATTAAATTTACTAAAAAAAAAAAACCAAACAAACAAACAAAAAGAATTTCTTATATCACTTTAACTAACTTAAGAAGCTACTTGTTTTTTAAGCAAGTATTTCCCTATGGATTTCATTGAAATGAACAACTTATACCAAAAAAAGCTCCATGCTCATAAAATGCCTTGAACTACATATGAGATATTACCTAATTTTATAAGAGATTAACTTATCCTTTTAGGATCTTCAGGAAAAAATACAGCACAAAATCAGCTCACCTCCCTAATAACAAAATCACAAACTGCTACGTCCATATAGACCTGCATGTTTTGAACTTGACATAGAACTAGGTAAAGCTGAAAACCATTTGTTCTGCAGAAAGTTACTTCTGTGATTTTCAGCCCTACTGTTTGCCTTTGCAACAGCTACAAACCAATCTTTAAACAAAATTTCTACATTATGGCTCAAATATGGTTCAACATTCATAACTTCTACCATATGTTCTACTTGCTCCCTAACAAGTGAGAATCAACTGTGGCTGTAACCTTTATGGCCTCAGTTAAAAGCATACAGAGATATAAAGTGCATGTATTAACCATGAAACAAGAAAAAAGATAGGGGACACAAAGAAAGAAAGAACAATCTAACCTTTGTTTACAAAGCCATTAAGATCCAAGATGTCAAGAAAGCTTGATTGAAGGTATAATTTATTTTCTGCATCACATCTTTAACATCATCCAAAATAAGTTTCAGAGAACTTATAATTCCCATACACATCAAGTGAGATCACAACTGGGCCAAAGCATCCAGTGACATGCACAAGCAGAGGAATATCAAATACATGATGTAGATAAGATGGAAAGTAATTCATTTGGCAGATTTTTTTTAATAACAAAACCCACAGTATTAAGAGCTGTCTCCGCTTAAATTGTTTTTCTGGAGTGGTTTTTTAAGTTTTGATTTGTTTTCAAAAAAACAAATCATTTTAATTAAGAGATCATTTCCGGTCTTTGAAAAAAAGATGAGGGTATAGTGAAGAAACTATGGCAATGCTTCACAAAAATTGTACAGCAATAGACTATGCTCAAAAAAAATACATTTCAGAACACAGTGACACTTTGAAAGATATCTATATACCCATTTATGTTGGTTTTCATATTTTAGATAGGTAAATTGAGAGGAACCACATGAACAGAACTTATTTCTATTGTCAAAATTCCTCTAAAACTGATACCTGCCTAGCAGGCTATAGTTATATCACACAAATCTGAAATACATTTTGGGAATTAATTTCTTGAATTACACAGAATGAGAGTCACATAACAGACAAGCAACTGAGTGTTCAAACAAATAACTTTACTGTTTACATTTATATACTTTTAAAAGATTAATTAGAATGAACAATGGCTAATTTAAGAAAGCATGAAACATTAACTTGATTTATTCGTTAGTTCAAAATGCATCTGCCTCCCCCAAAATTAGCACCATCCATGAATGTTTTACAAAGAGGTCCAAAACTATCTGACCCACAGTCTACCACAAGAATGAGAGGTTCTGCAAACCCGCAGAAAAAATACAAAATAGAAAATTGCGACAATTTTAAGTGCCAGACTATTTTCACAGATTTTTGATGAGTGATGTAATGGAGAAAATACAACTTTTACATTTAAAGTGGCTAACAAATGAAATGTCTTATTTGGAAACTACCAGTCTGAAGTTACAGGATCTGGACGTAAAAGTTGGGACTTGCTTCCACATTTCCTGCACTTAAAGCATACTGACATTTACTTTTGCTTGCTTCCAGAAACCATTGCTTGCTACAGAAACCACCAAAGAATGCAAACGATTTCAGGATTAGCATACACAGAAAAGCTGTACAGCTACTTTACGGTTAAAGAAAGGGCCAAATCAGCTACAAGAATAAATTCAGGAATAATATTAATAATAATAATTATTATTATTATTATTATTATTCAGAAGCTATTCAAAAGTAAAGTCTTTCTTCATCCTTGATTCTAAAGATTACGTATAAAAAAATAATTCTAAAAGCCCTGGCTACAAGCCTTTTTCACAGTACTTGCTTACAGATTTATATTTCCATTATAAACAAGAAAGAAACATATCCATATGATGTCATGAATACTTTACAATACACTTGTATACTAAAAATAAATTCTTGCTACTTACTTAATGTAACACCACACTGCTCAGTAACAAGTTTCTGGATTAGAGGTAAATTTGGCCTGGAAATCCCAACTCATTATTTTGGAAACCATTTAAATTAATAACAGGATTCCACAGAGTCTTCAACAAGAGAGACTTAAATTCTTAAACTATGTGTTATTGTAGAAATAGATCTATAAATTCCAGTATTAAGCAGTTGTGCATTTCAAATTAAGCCATTTACTGAATTTGCTGGGACTGCCCACATTTTCCTGGGTATTCCTCTTTTCCTTCGACTTTAGAGGTGAAAAGCTGGGCGAGGAAAACCCACTCCAAAATCAATTAAATCCCTCACTCTAGCCCAGCCACAATATTCAGAGTCCAGCATGATTCAAATACATTCACACTTCCATTACTACAAATCACACCTAAAGTTTCAGTTTTATTTGAGTAGAAAAAGATGGGTCATGGGCTAGTACACTAACACGGAAGCAGCGTTCAGGTTCCAGCCATTTCACATTTCCCTTGTGGACCTCCTCTGGCACATCAGTTAAGCCCAGTGCCTCAACTGTTATGTGGGTATCTGTTGTCCCATGTCACAAGCCTGCTCTCAGTTTTAACAGCCGAGAAGCTATAAACTGGATCCCCACAGCAGTAGTAGCAACATAAACATCTATGATAAAAGGATGTAATTCAAAGTGTTCCTACTTCTGGAAGAAACTTGTGGAAGAGAGCTATGCTGGAAAAGAACAACCAAGGAACAACCACACTGCAACAACCCACTCAGAAGAGATTTTTAAGGTACAGATATTTTAAAGTATCTGTACCTTAAAACACTGCTGAATTATTGTCAAAAGGAACAAAACAGTATATTGTTTTTATGTTAGTCCAGAGTTGAGCTCAAAATGTTCCCACAGAGTTTGTAGGAAAGAAATTTGGTAGTAATGAGAGGGTGAAATGAAGAGACTGGTCATACATCCTTTCAGATGTTCAATACTGGAAGAGAAGAAGGACTTGATATTAAAACTGAGATACTCATAACTCTCTGCTGCTACATCCTTATCTTTTCTTCCTTAGAAAATTACTTTGGAAATGAACCAAGTAAAATCAAGTACTATACAATATATGGAGGGAGCAGCAGAATCAGACTCTTCTAGGAAAAACAAGGGAAAGATTCTCCAGTCAACAAGCTCTTCCAGGGCACAGCCTCTAATTAGTGGTACATGCAGTATTAAGCATAATAAAGGATCCTCTGTCAGGTGGAAGCAAGTTTTTAAATCATGCTTGAGTCCTATTGCTATCAGACCAAAAATGCAGCTTCCTCATATTGCAAAGCATTGATTCAACATCACCCTGGGGGCTCAAATAACACTCATAATTACATACACACACCGCCTTTTTTTTTTTTTTTTTTGACATTCAAATTGTTCAGAAAAGCTTTGATTTAGATAACATTATCTGTATAT
>JAVJGJ010000001.1:69390357-69425414 GCA_035590215.1 Microhierax caerulescens
TTCAACTTGTTCAGAAAAGCTTTCATTTAGATAACATTCTCTCTATCTGTAGCACTGGTTTCAAGCCAAGTCCGGCTTCAGGTGTCCTTTCACAGTTAGCATAGCAGTCAGTAACTAGGCGCAAGTTCCAAATTGTGTGCTAATTTGTCGCAGATACAGTAGCATGCCAATGCCTAATTCAGATCAGACTTGTACTGCAAAGAGATCTGGCAGTGAAACTGTTGCTTCTGTTGAGAAACTTAAGTACTGCAGGAATGCAAACAACAGAGAAGTCCCCTGCCTTAGAACTCCACAGACCAACAGATGCCTACGATTAGAAAACTCAAAATAAGCAAATAGTCACAAACTAGAAATGAAGGAAGTCACACCAAAGCCACCCATGACTAAGGTCACGGTGACAGGCCTGAGGCAGCCTCTCTTTATTTACCTGGATTGTTCTGCAGTATTATACTGCAAAGGTACATTGCAGTGCTCCTGTTGAACAGCAGACACTTTATTCCAGAAGATGCAAGAACAGACAGAATATAGAACTAAATTAATATAACTAAACAAACATTCTTCAGTGTTAGCATTGTTGCTTCATCCCTTTCTGCACTTTACTAAATATAAAAGTAACCTTTTTCAAGGTGTGGAGAACAATCTTCACAGCAGGCTCATGACAAAAAAAGAATAGTTTAACTTCTCACTGCAGAAGGAGTAATGCTTTCCCTCACACATTAAGAAAAAGTTTACTGATTTCAGAATCAAAAGAATTCACATCTATTCAAGCAACATTAACACCTGAGGAGAGCCATCTTCGGTGGACAACAGCCTTCAAGCAAACTGTTAACTTCTGCTTCTGAAAATAAAACTTCTCCATTCTTTACACTAGCAAGTGTACCTATTTAAAAAAAAAAAATCCACTGAAGTGTCTGGGCTAGATGATTTGAAAATTTACTCATCAAAAAGAAACATAACTATTGAGTATGTTTCATACTCATATGTGGAGGAATATAGATAATGCAACCCCTACAGAGCAGTGGGAGAAAAAATAAATCACACATATCACTTTGTAGCAGTAATATGAAGCTTGTTAAAACTAAAAACAATAATTCTGTATTACAGTTGACAAGATTTACAGAATATATATATATATATATATAAAAGCCCAAATCATCCACTTAAAATATGAACACTAGAAATATATCCATATTAATGTCAAATTTGTCATTAAAGTCCACAAAATTTATCTTATGTAGCAAGTCTGATTTCTCAAGTTTACCCATGTGTAATTGATACCCTGGTTCATTTTTACTTCTGAACAAAGATTTAATTACTTTTTTTTCCCCTGTATGAGGGAAAACGAACTATAAACACCAAATCCCTTTTCACATTATTGAAACTTGCATTTTGAGAACAGGCAACACAATGCAAGTAGCTTCTGGTGATACAGAAACATAAGAATGAGATAGATAGGCAGATAGATAGATAGATAGATAAAATTCCAAACAAAATATAGCCAACATTACTATAACATGCAATGGAAACACGAGGCACAACTCAAGGTAGTGTATCTACAAATTGCCTTATTTCTTGCACAAAAGAAACCTGTCACATTGCAAGTAACAGCATCGTGTTCTTTCATAAAGATCCCAGCTAGCGAAGTCCCACTGAACTTGCACTGAATCATGTGAACCCATCCAGGATGCAGCATGAAATGCTACCTCACGAAACTCCATGACATACACCAGTATTTCCCAATGTCTTCAACCGATGAAGGATAGGGAAAGGAAGCCAGTTTTCATACAGTCTTGAATGCCATATACACAGCCTAGAACCATTTACAACCTGAGCTAACTTTCAGCACCGCCTTCAAAATACCAGGTACAAGGTCTAGGACAGCAAGGAGTGTTTGTATAAAACAGAAGTTTAAGAGTGCATTTTTATTTTTTCCAGCATACTCTTCCTAACAGGAAAGCCTGCAGAAAACATGTAATGCAACTGACAGCCAAGCTAAGAACTTTGTCCAGTTTAGCATTTCTTCATGGAAGCACTCAGAACAGTTTACACTGCTAAGAGGTATCTTAGTCTTTGGGGGTGGGGGGGATGCTGTTTTGTTTCTTATTTCTTGTCACTAAAAATGCAAGAACACAGAAAAGATCTGTAAATGGGATATTCAAAAGCATTTAAGCAGATTTAAGAGCACTTCACCAACCAGATACGTTAGAAAATTCCAGGTAGAATGTGCTGATCGAATGACTAAATGAAGACTATTTCAACTGTAACCATAACTCGCAATACTTAGACAAGCAATTTAAACATCAAGACTCCATTTAAGATCGACAACACCATGACAGGTCTGCAAAAGTTTTAGAGTAAACTCCTGGCACAAACAGAAATAAAAGTATCCTACCTCTCTCTTATCTCTGGATTTTTTAAATTAACGTTCCACAACAACAGGGGACAAATTTTATTGGTTCAGATTAGATTTGACTGACTTTAATGTTGAGACTATTCTCCATCTCTTGTACACTTACAAGATAATTCTACAAACAGTTGAATTTCCTACTTGCCTTTACTCTTCAATATTTTAAAAGTTTTTAAAGGATGTGAATTCCTTTTGATATCACTATGGTAAGAAGCCAGAAATTTGACACGAGACATGCGCCAAAAATTAACTTTTCAGAAGCTGTTCCAGACCATCTGGAGAAGATGCATTTCAAGTACAAAATAATTGATACCACCCTCACTAAAACACTAAATACACAGTAGTCTGACCTTTCCTTTGTGCAACTAAAAGCTTTGAAAATAACAGACTACTCAGGTTATGAATTACTCATAACAAAAAATATTTGGTTTTCTTCTTTTATACCACTGAGTTTGGGTTTTTTTCTTAAACATAGTGATGCTGTCTTCCTTGAAATTGATAATTAGAACTTTAAATGCACAACTGTGGCCTAAGAACTCACTTTCAGGAAGAGCTGAAATGTAACTCTTGATCTTATCCAATATGGAATTGCGTCCAAATCAAGTAATGCACTCATTGTTCTTAACATGGAAATCTAAACCCACTGAAACTGTAGGTACTTTCAACAGACAGAAAAATGCCTCCTTATCTAATATTTTGTCACAAGTGGTTTATGGATTGGAAACGAATTCTGTACCTCGAATCTGCAACAGATAAAGATTGAGGGATAAAAAAAAGGTCTGTATAGCCACTTGTACAATGCTTACCTTTAAGAGTACACACACAACCTGTGCTTCTAGGAAACATTAGTTTCAAAGTATGTTTTATATACACCAGCCTATGTTGTGATTCATAAACTCCTTATAAAACGTAAATAAAGAGCTTACTAATGCCGCACAAAACTTGACAGTAACCTCAATAGCGATATGCTTCTTACATTACAATAAGGTAGTCCCATTCCCCCAACGTACAGAACTCTGACACTGCAAAATAATGTTGTTCAACGCATGTTAGCCTATGTTTCTGAAGGAAACTGTCTAGTTTAATAACCACAAAATAAACCTCCATTTCATTTATTAGGATCTCTATGAATTGACATAAAATCTGGGCAATCACAAACTCTGGAAAAAAAACAGTAGCCTTAGAAATAACTCCTTGAGGATATTAAATATTAAGTAGGAGAGATTAATAGAGTTTCAATAATCCAGTAAAATAAGGAACTGTGAACTAAGAACACAGGTTGAATTACTTTTCACAAATGATCTACAAATAATCTAACAAGTTCTCCAAAGTCCATTACAAAAAAGATAATGTAAATCATCTATGAGGTATTTCAACTTCCAGCAAATCCTCTCCTCCTTCCCTCCCAAATCAATAACAAATAATGTTTTTAAAGAACCTACCCCAGAACAAAGTATGAGTGAATGCCAATAAACTTGAGTGAGAACACCACAAATTCTTTTGATATGTTTGCAGTTAAGGAAGAGGAGACACACACACAGGCTCAGTTGCAGTCATGTTCTGGGCTGCAGCTTTTTCTGTGCCCAAGCACAGAAATAATGCCTTCCTTCTTGTGTTCAGTTAATCTTCTGATCTAAACTTCTGTGTAACTTCACAGTGCCTACATTTCTTTTTTTGAAAGCAAGATCATACCACAAAGAGAAGCTGTGAGACATTCAATTGAGAGAACTTTTTTTGACTTGTTTTCTGGGGAACATGCTCAAACATTTGTGTAGGCTAGACAGCTCTCCCACATTCAGACTACTAGCCTCCTCTCCTAATGAAGAGTTACATATTCTCATATGCTCAGAGTGTTATAAGAAAGCAAAAATTACGAGTTAGTTAGTTGGTTATAATTCACCTCTTCACATCCTTTCATTTGACTACCATATCAAACAAGTTATTTCCCTTTCCTCTGAATTCCAGCCATAACCTACCCATCAATTGGTACTACCATCTTTTTCAATTACCAAAATGTTGGCCCTTGAACTATGGCAGCATTTATCATTCAATAAAAAAAAAAAAAAAAAAAAAAAAATCACTTGCAAAAATCTTCTCATGTTGTTACATGTGCCAGGAAAAAAATCCCAGAAATTTCGATTGAGTTCCTCATTCTCTTATAAATATCTTCCCAGCATTCTCCTTTATCCCAAAGAATATAAAACTCCAGAAGTTGAGCTGATCAACTTTCCTCCTCCATTGCTCCCTGCTCAGCTGTTGCTATTTTTCTTAAACTTGAAAATATTCAAGGGAGAAGGCATAACTCTGATATCTGTTTATACAGTACCTAGCACACAGACCGCAATTACTGCTTTTATGTCCTACTCCAACACAACTAATATGTCAACCATTAAATCCTCAGCTTCCATTTGAAGAAAAAGAAATGTTTTAAATCACCTTTTCCAACAGGTGGTCCAAAATTTTGGGATTAGAGGTTACTGAGCTGAGAACTGCCACCTAAAAAGCATCTTTCTCTTGGGTGATGACTCCTTAGTCACAGGGCACAGCTCCATCCATCCAGACACACTTTCTTATCACAACAGATTTTGCTGCCCTCCTGTGGCCTGTGAAGATTTTAAGCTCCAGAAGTCACACACCAGTGCATCGGCTTCCACTCAACCAGTTCACGCTTCTGTCTTGAAAGACAGATTGCACAGCTCAGCATTACACTTTGAAGAAAGTAAAAAGAAGTCAAAACGCTGCTGCAGAGATAATGAAGGTCTCCTGATGCCTCTGCCTGAAAGGACTGCTTAGGCTTTGTAGCGGAAATACAGAGATCTGTCACGCTTACTTAATTGTTACGAAAAATTTAAAACTCAAGCTGTCCCTCAGTTACAGCGGGTAGAAAACAGCAACGTGAGTCCCCTATAAAAATACTGCAAAGAAAGGGAAAACACTAACCTCAGATCCTTGTGTTACTTATGCTACATATCTATGTGAATTATGAACCCCCGTACTCCCAGGTATGGCAAATGGATGACACATGAAATAGCTACAGGACTTGCTGTACAGTGGTTACACGCTATCATCGATGTAGTTGGGATTTAAGTCTAATGAAAAAAAACTTACAGACCTATCTTCAAATAAGCAGTGAAGATATTTTACAGCAAGAAATACCAGAATACTGAAGCAGATTCAATCTCTCTTTTAAGGAGAATTCTGGTGCTACAAAAGATCAATTTAAATTGTACAGCAACTGGAGCACTAAGATAATATTAGTCTATCCTGGAAAAAAATTATGAAGACTAATGTCATCAATAATTTAACTTTTTATCCAGTAGCATACTCAGAATATTCAGAGACAAAGAAAGGCATTAACTCCCCCTCCTTTTAAATCTTTTAAGTAATACAAATATGCTAATGCATATGCAATTCAATACTACAACATTTGACTAAAATACTTTGAAAGTTAGAACAGATCTTTCAAAAATGGAAATATTGGCCTCGAAGTAAAAGCAATCTTTTCACTGGATCATGCAGAAACAGGACAGGATTTCTTTACAAATTTTTAGATCATATCCAAAGGTTTTTTAAGGAATTCATATTCCAAAAATGGGCACATCATTACGAAATCAGGTGTACATACAGATTTAAAAATTGTACACGGTATAAACATGAACTTGCTGCAAGTTTGAACACTACATGCACGCTGTAGGAAAGTTCTGAGGAAAGAACAAAACTCCTGAAACAGGCACTCAACTCAGTTCTTCCTCATAGTTGCAGATATAATGTTTATTTTGACCTATTCGGAGACACGCAAGAGAAAATGGAATGTGAATAAAAAAAGCCAGCATTCCTTCATCTAATGATCTGTTTATATTTTTGCAGAAGTTCTGAAACAGGCAGATTTTTTTGACAACTCAGCTGCCATGAGGACCTTCTGAGGGTCAGCAGTGCATGAATGGTCAACATCTGTGTAATTCAGACTGGATAGCATATGTGGAATCAGTTATAAGAAAACGGTAACACTATAAACAGGACTCAAAAGAAAAAAAAAAGGTAATTAAATGCCTTCTCACATGTATTTTCCAGGCAAAAAGGAGCAAGCAACGTGTCACCATTGTCTTCTCTACAAAGTGTCGCTTTGTACCACTGCATCATCTCTAAGTACACCTTACTGTCATTAAAGGTGATAAATTCCTCTGGCTTCCTCCACAATACCCCTGATGATGACTTTGCGCCATGTTTGGAAGAAAATGTCTTTTTGGGTCACATTAATCATCTGTCACTGATTTTTGCTGGTCGTTGCCCCAAACCAGAATTGCTAGAACAGATCATCAATCCTTTCCTCAATAGTAATCTTCCATAAAGATTCAATAAATAATGCTACAGAGTACTTCACAGAAACTTGTTCTCTAAAACTCTGACTTAAGAGATAAAAAAATATAACCTCAGGGTTCTGCTATCCCACGAACAAGGAACACAACAATATAAAAGAGGCAAAGAAACAAATAAACTCTACTACAGTGATATCAGGAGGAAAAGAAAGATCAAATAGTTCTAATGAAATAAAGGCCAGAGTTACTTAGTACTTAACATTCACTGAAGATGGAAAAGTAATTTAACAATCCTGTTTGAAAAAAAAAATCTGCTAGTCATCTATAAGTTAATGTTTTTAGTTTTTATCTTTCCATGTGCATGAGAACTTTAGAGACAAAAGAGAAAAACCCACAGTCTAATAATAAAACTACTTTTTTTTTTCTCTAGGGCAGATCACACTCAAATTGTAGCCACACATAGCCAGCTTAGCCAGTGACTGTCACATGTAGACACTTCGTAAAAGTTCACTCTGATTAACAACATGCTTTAAATTTAGTCAGAACTAAGACTACTGTGAATTACAAAACCAAATCATTAAGAATTGCCTTCAGTTCCCAAATCATAAATCCCTAAACCATTTCAACTGGAAAATTGCAGCATTTAATTTTAATTCTTTAGTAAACAAATACAAACCACAATGGGACTGAAAAAAGCCTCCACTGAACTTTATACACTGTATTCCATAAAACAAGTCTCTTAGAAGCCTAATAAAGTCACAATTAACAAGGATTTGTGAATCGTAAAACCATACCTCTAGGGATTAAACTTCAACAACTGAACTCCTGTTACAGGGGATATCCAGTACAAAGGGATAAGGCTTCAGTGATTCTCTGAGGGTTTACACTTATGCCACAAAGCAAGGCACTAAAACAAAGGTGACATTCTTCAGCATGATTATCAGCCGTATGGAAGGTCCATCAATCACCCCTCACCATAATTTCTTACAGAACAGGCCAAACACCAATGAGAATGTGTCGTAACTGAATCAAAACGCAGCTGTTAGAACTTGATAATATTCCTTCCAGTATGATTTTCAATAAGATACACTAGCAACTGCTGGTCTTTTCTTTGCAGATTTTGAGTATTTCAGAGGCTGTTAAACATATCATTTAGATTAAAACCACTTAAAAATGCAGATTTCAAGCAAACTTAAATGTACTGAACTTGTATATTTCATAATGCAGATGCATTGTTTTCATGAGACATACAAATCTTCCATGTTTTCAGTATTTCAGTAAAACACAGTACCTAAAAATCATTATTACATACTAATTTAAATTAGTCATATAATAGCTTTGCTTCCTGCCTCCAAACAGATATCTTAAAAATATGAAATAATGTATTCCCTTCTCTTGTTTGGTTTGATAACCAAGACAATCACTAAAGGAAAAATGGAGGAAGAGCACAGTATCAGTAGGAACAGCATATATTGCCATGGAATGAGTTATCTGGTTTGGTGACATGCCTAATTTATTATTTCCAGCTACACAAAGAATTTTTTGTTTAAAAATAAGTAATTTTATTCAAACTCCCACCAAAATTGTCCTCAGGCCAAATATGCAATGCTATATCCCTGAACAGCCAAAAAATCCAAAGAAGTCACATATGAAATCTAAAGTTTTGCAAGAATATTCTTTTTAAAGACAAGACACATAAGAGTGAAACTGCAGTAATAAGTTTCCATTTTCTTACACTTATTACCTCAAATACTAATGTTGCCTACATTCAAGCCATGCACATTTCTCTTTCTTACTGAAAATTATTTACTCCTCAAGTATTTAATAAGACTATGAGGTAACTTGGCTCCATTATCATCACAGGTTTTCCAGATCTGGAATTGCAAAATACAATACGATGATAAACATGGTTGAAACTTATTTAAATGAGTGCAGCAAAACTATAAATTTAAGGAGAGATTAATGAGAAGCAGCTTTAGCTGAATTTCCCTTGGATTGTTAGCCATGTGTCTTGCAGGCAAAGAGCTGTCTGATACAGCTGAAGAAGGATGAGTTCCTGGTCCAGGATGCTTGAGATACTGAAATAGGCTACAAGACTGTTAAAAAAACACAACCTTCAAAGTCTTTCAAAAAGTTCTGACAGGCTTGGAAGGGAAATAGAGAACTTTAAAGCGTTTAAGACTTTTGTTTTATAGAATAAATGACTGCCTGGATCTCATTTTAGAAACACTGTTGCTTTGAACATTTAAAGTAAAGCACATAATTTGCATCTCTTGATTAGCAAAAAATTTAATAAAATATCAGATTCCCTAAAACAGCTTTGATTTTTAAGCATCATGTATTCTCATCTCAGAAAGCACCTCAAGTCTAAACTATTCCAAAAGGAATACCAACGTAAAAAGCAGAACAAAATAAAATAACTGTGATCTCTCTTCACAAAATAACCCTAGAAGCAGCTTGCATATATTGAGTCAATCCTGAGAACAGTTTCAAATCAAATAACTCTGCATCTAATAAAGCATTTATTCTACAGTTATTATGTTAGTTAGTTCTGCCAGCAATTACAAACAATTTTAATATGGACTCAAAGTCACAAACTTTTAAGCTGTTTAAAATATAATTACATCATTTAATGTTGGTTTCCTTCAATGCTGTTACCAAAAAAAAAAAAAAGCAACAACTGTTAGCATCGGTAATCTCTAATAATGTGAAGAGAAGGCTGATAGTCATTTGGTATAAAAACAAAACCCAAGAAATCAACATTATTTCCAAAATACAAGGAACTCAGTTGGAAGCCAGGCTTTTCAATGGTTGATGGACCAAATCAAGAATCTCATCATAGCTCACTGATGTCTCCTCCTTCATTTCATTAAAGCTAACTTTGTAGATGATAAACAAGGGCTTAAAAATTTTCAAAATTTTCCTCTGCCAAGTTAAGTCTCTGTATCTTCCCTGTTGAGAGGCCCTGCTACACTAAAGTATCTTTTACTTAATATCAGTTCTGCAAGTTGAAGCAAACACCGATCCTCCAGGATTGTGGTCTGGCATACCACTAATTCTGCTTAATCAAAGCATCTGTTAATTCCACAGAACCGTAACACTATGTTCTGTGTTATTCTTATTGTTCCAGCCTGTGTTATTTAAAGGTTCTTAAATTTTGAAGATGTTTCTAAACTAAAATTAAAAACATTGTTTCTCTTCATGTTGGTCCACCCCATATGCTCAACAGAAGCTCTTTTTAAAAACTGCTGTCCTTTATAACTTATTCTTTCACTTTAGAATATCTAATTTATAATTTAATCTATATTCTGGAGAAACAAAATAAAATCATAGTGTGAAGCCACAAATCTTCCTTTAGCTAGGTATCTTTTTAACATTATTATTATTCCATGAATCATTCTGCTTGACGCAAGCAATTACGAATTTAGCTTATATCCAGAATCAGGCAGGAGACAGGTATAGATGATCATGTTGTCTATCTAGCTTTAAAATCTATGAACTAATGAGTTTCAAGAGTGTTACTAATCTAAAGAAATATTGTACAGAGGCATTTGTTACTAAGTATTTCAGATCCTGTCTAGAAAAAAGAGAATAGTTATCCAGCTGGGGTAGGAGCAGCTCAGGAGAGTCTGGAGACCTGAGAAGTCATTTTACAAAACAACACGCTAGTAAATAGATAACTTATTTTAAAAAATAGCCCCACAATTACTTGTATATCTAGTCTTCAAAGAAAGATCAGATGTTTTATCCCAACTGGAGACAAATTAGCTGATGTCTTAATTCAGAAATGATGCACACTAGAAATCAAGACTAGAGAACACTCTGAACAGTGACATTGGTGAAGCTTGTTTTGATCACATTGATTTGTCATTCAATGAAGGAACTGCGTATCCTAAACCAGACTATATTTGTACTGTTAATTTGTAAATTAAAAAAAAAAACTTAAGTTGATGTCTCACAGCAAGCTGATGAAGAAGTAAACTATTGAAATACTCCTCTGCATACTTTATTTACAAACACTTTATCAAAGCCTAATGCAAGTTTATTATAAAATGTCCTATAAAATCAGTGTTTATGGACAGAGAAGGAAAGGAGAATAGGTATGGAGAGAGTATGCAGAACAGCAAATTACTGACACAGTACTCAGTATTTCTAAAGTACTTAGGATGGATGAAATCAGTCCTTCAGAGCTGATCCCAGAGGACAAACCAAATTGCTAGGAATAATATACATAAATGGGATCTTGAAGATCAATGGTTGCCCAACTATAAAAACATTTCTCACGTCCACATCCCAGTGAATTTTTATTTGGCTGACTCGTTTTTGCCAATAAAGGAAAACATTCTTGCCTTCCTACTGTATTTTAACAATTCCAGTGCAACAAAGTGTCAGCCAAATATTTGTAATTCATTATTCTGCTAAAAAAAGATTTCTATTACAGTAACCCAAACTTGTAACATTGTAATGTTGGACAGCAGATCAAATACAAAACTTGGTTTGTAAATAATTAATGCCACAAAGAAAATGCAAGCATTAGTTCTATGCAACAACTCTCAAAGGGAAGCAAGTTTCACTGCCTTGGGGTTTCAATGATGTGTTTTTTATTAAAGAATAAGACATTGTGACAAACAACTCCTCTGCAGGTATATACTATGAAGAAGGTGGGGTTTTTTCCCAGTGAAACACAAAGATAGTGGAAATTTCCATCTTTCCTTATTCTTAATAAGTAGTTTATCTAAAATTAATTTTGAAAAAAAATTCTATTCTTCATCTGGCTGTACATATCGCAATGCCAATCTCAAAGCCAAATACTAGATTTACTCATAATTTCTTATCATACTCAAAATTATTTGAGATAACCAGTCATCAAAAATTATGTTCAAGCAGTTTCACTTATGTTTCTGCCAAATAAAACAGTATCCCAATCCCAAAAATGCAGCATTCCCTTTGGGGAAAAAAATTATCCCTGCTACCAAACATAAAGAAAGGTGGCACAGTAATGTGAGTTTCATCCTCATGTCGCTATCCTTTCTGTAAATCACACAAGCTATTTCTAATGTGAACATTCTGTATGCTGTAAGTACATAAATAACTGAATATGGCACCTTTAGTAAGATATATATTCATGCATCTATTAAAATTCTATTAATAAAAGCAGGCCTCAAAAAAAGAAAAAAGCACTGAACATCAGATTCTGAGCTGCCATAAATTATTTAGAAAAAGACAACAACATAAAGGCAACCTTTTAAATATTATATATATGTATTTCCTGAATTTGGTTTTGTTTGGGTTTTTTTAACTCCAAAAAACACATTTACAATATATTATGAATTATTCTGTGGCTTATAAATCAAGGTAATAAATCTCTTCTCAACAACTGTTTAAGGGACAGCCTTATCCCTGAACAGTTGATACTGGGCTTTCCAAATTTTGTCATTTTAAAAGCTAAACATTCTAAAACTCCAGCAAGTTCCTCAAAAGTCTGAAGACTTGACTGCAAACAAGGGCAAGTATCAACCAGGGTATCATTTCATTCAGGCTAACCTTTCTGTGAGAGTTTTATATAGTCATTTAATTTGGCCATCAACTTGCTACTGATCACAAAGCAAACATAGATCAAACAAACTTGATCAGTGTCACTCTGTCTTCAGCTAGGCAGGTATGCACTGCCTTGCAATGGATTAACACTCACCTGTGCACCAGACAGAAAACAGGAACGGCCCTTTCTTTTTCCATATTGGCTTTTTTAAACTCATACATGGAAAATTTCACCTTCTCAAGTCAAACACTTGTCCCAGTCAATTCAATACTAGGAATCAACTTCTTACTAGGAATAACAAAGCATATAAAATACTTGACATGCTTCATTGGCAGTAGTGTTTATACACAATCCATTAAAATGCACTTGTTCAGGAAAAACTGGCCCTACGAATAGGACCAACTACAAAGTTAAAGGGCTACATGTCTTCCACTAATTGGTCAGAGCAAGCTGCACTTGTACAATGTATTTTGTATACTTGTAAAATTGTATTTTCAACTGACCTCCACCTCAACCTCCTCAAATTATGTAATTGAACCCTCAATCTCCTACTGTGCATGCACTCCCAGTTTCTGTTATAGTAGTGTTTCCACATTCACCTGAATGTCGTATTTCAGCTAAGGATCTCTTTTCTGATCTACCACAATTTCTTTCTTTAAGAAAAAGATTTTTTTATGAGGAGGAGGGCGTTACTCACTGTCGTAGTTTAACCTCAGCTGGTAACTAAGTGCCACACAGCCACTCGCTCACACCTCCCCTCATGCGGAGGGATGGGAAGGAGAATCAGAAAGGAATGTAAAACTCCAGGGTTGAGATAAGAACAATTAAATAATTGAAATAAAATCAAAACAGAAGAACAATAATAATGATAACAATTACAATGAAAAGGAGGGAGAGGGGGAAGGAATTAAATCCAAATGGAAAGGAAGAAAGAAAACAAGTGATGCGCAACACAACTGCTCACCACCTGCTGACCAGTGCCCAGCAACCATCAGCAGGCCTACAGAACGTAGTTTACAAGCCTACAGAATGTAGTTTATTACTTGTTACATTCATTCTGTGAGCAGTTTCACACTTTGGAAAGAATACTGTGAATTTGTTCACAGCTAACCACTACCTTTGTAAGTAAATGCCATCACATGCACACTCTGTCAGTCTAGCTGGTAATTTCAGAATGAGGTACCACAAATAACGCACTTTTCTTCTTTCAGGTACTTCTTGCTTAACAAGTATTTCATCTCAAGGGAAAGAGGTAAGGGTTCACGAGACTGTGGGTCAGTTATTTCTCTTTCTTGAATTTCACAGTTGGGTAAAAATCTTAAATAAAACCTATTTTAAAGAAAAAAAAAATAGATTCCTGTTAAAAATTTAACCTTTCTCCATTCTTTTATTTCACAGTGAACACAAAGCTTGATGAAAAAATTGTAGTACCAAAGACTTACATCCCCATATAACATCAGAATAATAAAGCAGCAACAGGGTTCTCACTCTCCACCCCACATACACACACATTCCCCCTCCCCTTAATGTGCCTTGGGTGAGCCTACAGGAAGCACCTCTAACCATAACCAGTCAAATTGATCTTGATATCCACAAAGCTTTTGGAGCTAATAGGAAATTAACCTGACGACAAAAAACGTTTCACACACACAGGGCCTTGAACACAAGCAGACTCCAGGCTTGACTGAAGTTCCAAAAAAGGATAAAAAAATAATCCTTTCTACTGCTGCCTAATATGAGCTGTGAAATCACAGAAAAGATGCCCCATGTCTTTGTTGGTCACAAATCTGATTAAATATAACCTCCTCTTTCCCAGACCTCACATTTAATCAGCAATAGCACACTATTTCCATTCAGTGTTCTTATTTCAACAAGCCCCTCTTCACAAAATTTCAGTCACCACCTTGTTAGGCAAAAAATGGTCTCACTATCTCGTTCTACTTCAGAAATATGACTAAACAAATGAAATGTAAATCACGATGTCATAATCTTTCATTGTGCAACAGTAAATCTGTATCAAAAATACTGAATGAACTTATATGTATAATCTAAATAATCCATTAGAACTTCAATCATCAGTAATCCTTTTCTATAGTAAATAGCTGTACAGCAAGGTCGTCTAATTAGACTTACAGACTGAACAATTCATTCCGAGAACCCCCACATACACGTAACACAAATTCTGAGTTATCTAAGCTGACACAGAGCAAAGGAAGTGTATCATGTATGCAATTAAATTAAGATTTGCCAGCAAATTAAATTTACTGTGGATAAAAAACAAAATTAGTTTTAACTGAAATATTCTTAACTTTGTCTCAACTGCTATGAACATTAGTAAGGAAAAATTATTTACCAGTTATAGCAGTAATCTGTTTGAAAGCTTGAATTGCATTACTCAAATCCAGTTTAAAACCCTGTCAGATTCAGTGACTACTTTGTTAGCATGCCAGGTAAGATTTAGCAGTAAAATACTTATATTCAATTCATGTAACAGTGATTAGACTGCTCTAGCAGAAGAATCAGAAAACAGAGAACAGTACCGCTTAGAGCAGCAGAGGTAAGCATGCACAGGTATCCAACCAAAAAGTAAAATCAATTCTCCTATCAGGAAATTTCTTTTTGTCCTTTGTGACTCTGTTGCTCCCAGACTAAAAACACAACCATTTAGCTTCCCTAAATCAGAAAATGGTATCAGCATCACTGCAGTCCTGCATGGAGGGAGGTGAAATCTTTCTCGGCACCTTGTTGAGCTAGCAATTCTTCCCCAAAATTGAACTGAAAACTGATTTCAGGTATCAACATTGTCAGTAACTACTTTAGCAAACATGAAAACAGAGTGTGCATGCATGCAGCAAGCAGCAGGAGCTGATTTCTTCCCCAGTCAAACCTTCCAGCACATTTCCAAATAGACACTCATTATGTGTTTTTGTATGGTATACACCTTTTTCAAAATTTTCTTTCAAATAGATTATCTTTACAAAAGTATGAACTAAAACTTACAGTCAAAACCCTGAGCATTGGAAATAAGCAAAAATATTTTTTCACTTCCAACAAAATATTAGAACTTGTCACAGAAGTTCAACACACATAATCCTCCCTGAGCATTACAGCAGTCAGACTACAAATCTATTTTAATATAAGTCTATCCAAAACATCCACATAAAGTCTGAAGAAACATGATGTAATGTTGACACAGATGCAAACCCAAGCTTTGGGTTTTTGGCTTTTTTTTTTTCTTCCACGCTAAAGGAAAGACGGGATCAATAATTAAAGCAGGGCGTGCAACTTCAAAGAGCTCTTACGACAAAACCAGAGGAAAACAGTTCATATTAGAAGGATGGGCACTTCACATAAAACTATAAATCTGGTCATGGTGCACATGAGGGTTTTGTCATGGCTTTCTGAACCACACACAAATTCAAAGCAGAGGAAACAAACGTCAAATTTGATCTTATTTTTATAGCCTGTATATCAGAATGAGAATATATGCCTGTATTCACACAGTTTGATTTTTTAAAAAAGAGAGTATTTTTTGTATGTGTCTATACAAATATATTGTATGATTCCTATTTCTAACATATTCTGTGAGGTATTGGGTATTTCACATATTGGTCGCTGAAGAGCATCTATATGTTGCATGTATATTTCTGTATTCCTTAAATCAGAAGTTCTATGCCGCTGAGGCTAGACTGCCAGTATCTAAGTTATCTTATTTATACAAAAGAACACAAACCTTTTTCTTCCCTGTAGAAAGGAGTTATTCACTAACTTGTTACTGGTTGGCAGTATGTATAAGACCTTTTAGAGGAAACTTAACTGTGTGGTGGAAGAGGTATTACATATTCACAACACTAATGAAAACAAACGTTATGATAATCAGGTTTTTTCTTTCTAGAACTACAGCCGTTAGGCAGCAGACTGCCCTGCAATCCAGCAAAGCAAACAACCCTACAGGGCAGGGAAAAAGCCACAAAAGAGAAGACTCATTCATATGTATCCACCAAACTTTGCTAAGGAACATTATTTGCATCAGAATAAAATCAGCTGTTGCTGCTTTGGGAGACAGGGTCTATGTACAACACTCATGACAATTATATTAACATCATGTAGTCAGAAATCACTGTTCTAGAAATGAAGAAAAGTTCAGGATAGTAGGAAACAGTGGGGAAAAATATGGTTCAGGAATCAAGGTCAAGCATTTACTCCCAGTTCAGTCATCAACTTTTGATGACTTCAGGGAAGTCATCCCACCATGTATCCCAAATAGACTGAATTTTAAAACAGATTTATAACTGCTTACCCATTATTTTACAGAGCTCTGAAACATGCTGAAAAGTGACATATTCTCCCTATGAAACAGTTAAGTAGCTTCACCAGAAGACACTGTTAAAATACATGCACACATACATAAAACCCCTTACCTTCTCCAGGGTTGACTGCAGATGGTAGATTGGTCCAGTCTAGGGTCCAGGTGGGGCATGGATGAGGAGAAAACTTTGCTTCAATACCATTTTCCTATGTGAAAGGGGAAAAAAATAATTAAAGACACTGATCCTTTAGCCACCAAAGCCGGTAGCAAAATTCTCCCTGAATTTAACGGCATCAGATCAAACTGTGCAACCTTTTAACATTTTCACAAGAAAGCCTTGTTAATTTCCTTTAGAAAATACTGTCAGCCTCTATGCAAAACAATACCGAGAGTTATGGAATACGATGGAGAGTAGTTTTCTGTAACAAAACTTATTAGGGTTCCCAGATCTTCAAAGCTCTAATCAAATAGAAAAAAACAACAGAAATCATAGAACAATGAAGCCAAACATAAAAGCAATGTTTTCTGTCATCCTTTATATAAATATATTTAAAAGAGGAATTCAATAATACAATTCAAACAAAAAGTTCCTTGGATCATTCAGAATTATTGGCAGGCCTTCCAGCAGGCCTTCTTTGCTCAGTTCCTGAACTGATCAAGTACCATAACAAAACAAAACATAAAATCACTTCTAAGTCAATCCACATCAGACAGAAGATGGGCAAAAGGTATTAAAGTGTTCAAAAAGCCATCAGACTTAGCTTCTGTGATTCTAATAGATTTTACCTATTCCAAATCAAGCAGAATATTACTATTAAAAATAATTCATTACAAAGCTTAAATTACCATTAACTTAGTCATAGTTGGCCTTGGACCACCTATAAAATGATTGTGTTCGTTCTCCTCTTCTAATTCATCAGGAACTGAAGGGAAGTCTTGTAGCTGTTCCTCTGGACCAGACATCAACTCTGGAAGCTGGAGAAGCTTCATATTGCATTTGGCAGCAGCTTTCTTTATTCCAGGTACTTCTTGAACTCTTCGATACCAACTGGATATCAGAGGCAAATTTACCAGATTTTTCCCTTGTTTTTTGCTGGAAACCTAGAAAAATATAAAACAGAAAGGAAACTTGCTACAAGTTTCTTCCTACATGCCACAAGAAGGTATGAACTACAGAAGTGTGCTTGGCTCTGTACCAAGCACGCTACTCACAGCGTGACAATAATGCAAAAAGGTAGCTAATTAAGAGCTCAGCCCTGCGGATGGAATTGCCAGTTGGCCATTTAGACTTTTACCTGCAATTCCCATTTGCTTAATAGGATGAAAAGTTTTACATGACCAACTTTAATCATAATTTCAGCCAATAACAGGAAAACACAATTTCAGTAATATTCTTCATTATCTGGTATTTCCTAACAAGGGAATGATTCATTTTGATTGGTAATCACAAAAAAATCACCCCAGTAATTTGCAATGAAAATTGAACTCTAAGCAAGACATTATGGTACCTGAAATGCTCTTCTTTCCCACAGGCACCCTGCAGCCCTTAAAAGCTCATCCACTGACAGCTGTTTTGCTGGCACCTGCAAGTCAGAACTGACTATGTGGTAACAGCAAAACAGACACAGGTGTATACTGCCCTGGCCTTCTCTGAAGTTTTTGTACTACATCTGTGACTTTTCTTTTGCAAATCACATTATGATTTACACTGATTATAGTCACATAATGATTTAAATACTGAAATGAAACCTCAATTTTTAATCATATATTTATTCAAACATTTTTACCACCTTAACTTCACATCTTTATATAAAAATGGTAACTAGTGAATTTCTTTTCTGAATTAAGTATATATGATAGTGGGACAAAGTGGCCTTCAGCAGTAATTAGAATTCTAAGTGTAAAAAAAATTCTTAAGAATATGATGCACATATTACAAAGAAAGATATCCAAATCACACTTTTACATGAAGACCAGCTACTTTTAAAAAGGATGTATTTGGTGAACTTAAGTAATTTTTGTTAAGGTTCCCAAGTGTTTTAAAAAAGCAAAGAACATCCTCTTACAGCAGAGGTTCTGAAGTGTCCATCCTTAGAGACTCAAAACCTGGCTGACTGGACAAGAACCCGGGCAGCTAGGGTTCTAGCCAACCCTGCTCTGACAGAACGGGGTTTGACAAGATCATTTCCAGAGATGCCCTTCAAGCTCAGCCATTCTGTGGTGCTGTGCCTGCTTTAAGCAGAGAATTAAAAATCACAGTTACAAGAAAAGGCAGAAAAGGTCATGCAAAAACAGTGCTCCTCCACATACCTGTCATCAGTGTGGAAATAGAAATAGATAAAGAACATTTGAAATGATAGGAAATTTCAAGCAGCTTTCTTGCATGCTGTGCTTATAATGTTCTTAGGGTAATCACAAGTAATTAGTAATAGCAAAAGGAGGATGAAGCGTGTAATTTTAGTATCTAATTCAATATCCTAATAGTAACACAGGCAGAAATACATTAATTCAGTAAGGAAAAAGTCTTTTGGAAAGCAATTCTAAGAGGTACTGTTACACTTAGCAGCAAGTGTTCTAAACTGTATTTTAAAAAGTGAATAGTAGTTTCTCCCAGATAGAGAATGAAGCTTTTGTTATTCTTCTATTAATTTTCAAGTGTTACAACTAATAGAAGGCCTAACAAAGCTAACCCCAAAAAGATAACAGAAATGGAATGAGGTAATGAAAAACAACTCCTCAGTTTCATTATCTTTCTTTTGGTAATTATTACCATCAGCTAGTCAGGTCCAGACACATACCCATTGAAGACTTCATTATTATTCATACCCTTAAAGCAAAGTGGAAGTTCAACTATAATGATTTTTTTAAACACAAACCAGGAAGTCCAGTTATAAGTGAAAAGTAGCATTTAATACAGAATTAAACTCTGGCACTTCCATCAGCAAAAGGAGTTTCAACCCATTGCCTGCAAGAAGCTTTCAGATGCAAGTTATTCAATTTTGATGATAATTGTAGGAATCAAGGTATAATTGCTTAGAAAACAATCATTCACCAGAGAACAGCAATAAAGCAACATTACCCCAGAGCTCCTGTAATTTAGATAAAAATAAAACTGAAAGCCAGTTTTTTAGGACAATCCTCAGTGTCAGCTAACACAAATGTATTACAGAATATACAGTTCGTAATCTGCAGACCACTAAGGCTCAAGGGTCACACATGAAAAGCAAAAAAATACAGCACGCTCAGCTGTTCACAGTACATCTACAGAACTATTTCAACTAGACTGTTGAAATCAATTAAGCATCTGATCAAAGAATCTTCTCATGCGTAGCACCAGTAACTTAAACATTACTGTAAAAAGTTATGCCCTTCTTATTTAAAAAGGCCTTGGAAAAATAAAGAAAACTAAAATATATTAACATTTTTTAAATAGTAGGAAAGCATTTTTATTACTTTTGTTTACTATCATCCATACAGCAGTTGCTGTAAATCCTCTATTATGTGATATGCAAAACAAGCAAAGCAGAGACAAATTAATACCCATTTCTCTAAAATATCTCATTATCTTAACACAAAGATAGCCATATTAACCTACTTCTGGACTCCCATATTGCAATCATCACAAAAAAAACCACTGAGGGTGACGACCTCGATTAAAGAAGTTATAAACTAGACATTAGTCACATAGTCATACTCACTAGTATAATTATCCTGAGTTTTAGAGATTGTATCTCTGAATCTGAATGCCAGCATCTTCTCCAGGAACTCCATTTGTTTTCAAACACCATAAGGCAAACTTGGCAAAATAACTTGCAGAATGAAAACGCAAATACCAACTTCACTCAGAGCTCTTCCTGGCAACAGACACGTTTAGCAATCAATCCTATGCAGTAACTGCAGGAATACTCGTAGTAGGCAAACTTGTCACATAATTTTATTGCCACGGGAAATAACGACACAGTTGTCAATTCCTCAGTTCTTTTCTGTGTATACTTCCTCATAAAAATAAGCACACAGATTAGGCTGAGCACGACCCTCACACAGCCTTGTCACAGAATTTTTTCCTCCCCGTAAAACTGGTTTTGAAGCTGAGCCCAAGTCACTTGTACAACTAAGCCCTACCTCCTCCTAGAAGTGAGAAAAGGGGAGCTGAGGGCAGGGGTGGGGTGTGTTTAAAAAAAAGAAAAGTAAATAAAAATCAAATTGAATGGCTTTATTAGGCTCAAAGCATATCTTCACATATTTTCCTAACCCTGATGTTATTTGTACAATTGAACCTGCAAGACACTAGCACTTACTTAGTAAGTACTATAAAAAAAAACCAACAAACCAACAACCAACACGCACACGGAATCTCCTTCTCAGGTCCAGATAAACTTTGTACAAAGTGAGAGATCCACCACAAAAAATTCAATAACCAAGTGAGTAAGGCTCACCCCTACAAGAGGGGTGAAGCAAGCTTTTAATAGATCATTGATCTAAAGGTATAGACAGGAATATTTTACTGATTCAAATTACAATCAAGCTGACACAAGCAATAGCATGTCAAACTGCATCCTGGAGTACAGGAATTTCTAAAATCAGCTTTGCCACTTGTGACAGCGTTTCAGTAATGACATTCTATGTCAGGGAGCAAAGATTTATTCCCCATTTACTTCCACATTCCATGTGGTACCCTTACTGCCAGCTGTGTCAGTGCTTTTCCTGTCTTAACTTGGTGAAACTCTTTGAAAGCATCTAATTCCTCCACAGACAGACTGGGAGACCTTTTGAGATCTCTAAACACATCAGAAGATGTAAAATAGTCCTACACTCAGACAAAAGTTTGCGTATACCCATTACATACAGTATCCATAACACTTTGTTAACATATGCTGGTTTTCCTCTTTGTGCTGCAAAAACCTCTTGATGTGAAGGAAAAAGACAAGAATGAAAACAATTGAAAACAGCCCATTGGCGTTTGGCCAGTATTTAGAACATGATAGGTTGACTGCAAAGGGGACAAAGGCATCATTGAATAGACCGTATTCTTGGCATTTCCAAAATACACAATCTGACAGGAACACATTCAACTCCCCTAAAGGAAAGTGTTAAAGAAAATGTATTTTGAATTAAGAAATTTGAAGTGCTGAACCTTGTCCCTTGTATAGCCCTAATCCAAGGTTGGTTTAAAACTCAGTCAAGTTAATCAGGAGGAGAATACAGAAACAATAGATGATCAATTTGTGTACACAGGTACTCTCAGAAACACAGGTGGTTTTAGAAAAATTAGTATATGTGAATAAACTAACACAGTTCAAAGACTAAGTGTGCTTGAAGGATTGTGTGAGTTAAAGCAGGCAGAAAGATCATGATCTAAGGAGGACACTGGAACCGAGGCAGAGATTGGAACCGAACAGATGAATCAACTGGGACAGAGTTGGGTGATGGATTCACAGAACTGACAAGACCAAAGGAAACTTCTAAAAAACTTTGGACACTGACTAATGATTTGGTAAAAGTACGTAAGCTGTGCTGCATCCCTTTGTTCTCTGTCACTCATTAAGGTGGTGGCCCAGCTCTGAATTGTGATTAAAGCAAGCCATGTCTGTATGAATTTTTCCTTTAACAGAAAGTGTGGACCTTCTATCAGTATGTTGTTGGACCATACAGGTAACTAAGGTTCTATTAAAAAAAAAAAAAATCTCATAGGACTGCAAGGAGAATCATAACTTTTCAGTTATAAATTTAATTCCAAGAGCTTCTAGCAACATATCCTTTTTCAAGGAACTTCTTTTGTTAAAGTATCTTCCATAAACTGTGGAAAACAGTTTAGTAGCAACAGTGCCATGAATGACAAAACTACAGATTATTAAAGTTTCAAGGGCTGAAGCACAACCCAAAGAAGCTGCTCTCTAGGCACACCACCTCATTTGTCAGTGGGGTCACAGTGATCAGTCTTTGCCTGAAGAAGAATACAAACTAAGTTTTCTAAAAACAAAATCACAAAGAAGAATAAAATGTTTGGTGATATGTAGGTATTATGCTGTCCTAAGACCCATCTTTATCTACAAATGTGAGTTGGATGTGCATTTGTGGGAGGGCTTGATAAAAAGCTGGGTTGGCTACACAGGAATGTTTCCTCCTAAACAAAGAAATCATTCCTAGGAACTAGAAGAAAAAAACCAGCAGAGATTAAGAATAATTAACCTATTATGAGGAGCAATAAACAAATCTGAAGTCATAGCACATCACATTTTCAAAACAAGTATTTGTAGATTAAAAAAAAATTCTCAAAGGGAATCTCAAGAAATTAACTACCAGTAGCATAAACAAATGAGCTTTTGGAAGTTCTTCCCTGGTCAATAACCAAGTACCTCTTCAGATGGGTAAGGAACATGAAGGATTTACACCTCTGAAAAGTCACCACAGTCCCTGAATCTCTCTCCGCTCACTGCCTCCTTAAAAGGCATTCTCACTTTCTTAGAAGGTACTTGTTTTCTTTTAGGCATCTCTGTCCATGTCAACATAAAGTCACATAAAGTTTCAAGTCTTTGCTGAAAAGAATTTCAATTCAGATAACATCCATGTAGAAAACGTAGAACAAACTGGGTAGGAATTCATTTTGCTTGACCCCCCAGTTTACCAAAATCAAAATTAAACCAGGTTCATGCTTATCTAGTTTTTTTTCCTATGTATATTACAATGTACTTTAGGTGTCCACTTTAAATCTCTCATGGGGGACCATCTGTTCTATCATTTTAAAATCATTACATCATTCTCAACCCTCCCTCCCTTTAAAATTTGCAATTTATGATGGAATCAAAATTCCAAATCCCCCAAAATTCCTCACAGATAACACAGTCTCATTTTACTAAACATCCATTGAGTCACAGTCATAAATCCAGTACGCTAAATTCAGGCAAGAAAATAGGTTCATGCTTACTTACTTTTGCTTTATGCAAATTAGAAGGTACTTGAAATGTCCTTCTATTTTTTCATGGAGGAATCTTCTGGGCAACTTGGTGCCAAAACATTTCAGCATAACATTTTAACACTTGACAGTGTTTACTAAATATTTATATGCTATGTATTTAAAAGTAATTTTGGTGATCTCACCAATCCTTGGTTTTTGTTTGTACAAAAGCACAGTGAAGTTTACATTGTAAATGACACAATATATTTTAAATTAACACATTTTACAACTTCCCAGTTGTTAAAAAAATTACATATACACTACTTAATATTTGCAGGACTTGTCATCTTACCAAAAATTGATGGATGCATGGCAAAAGCACTATATCTGCCATGGTAAAATAAAGCCCTTCTGCAAAAACGTGGTCCAAAGGCGGAAGGTCAGAGGTTTTTGTTCTCCTGATGCGAGGGGCCTCCCTGTTGACTGCATCTGATACTTCCGGGACAAGCAGCTTGGAGAAAGCTATGCTCAGTTCCAAACTTGGAAGTGGATGTTCATGCATTTCCACTGTTTTTTCTTCCTCTGTTGCTTCTTTACCAAGTACAGGCATTGCAGCCTTGGCACCTGCCTTCTGTTGTTGAAGCTTTTGCCTTCGAATTTTATCATCATTATGCACTCGAACAGGTTCTCCCAGCTTCCTTTCAAGCTGTAAAATGTCAGGAGGAATAGTCTGACAGCATTCAGGAGATGCCGTCAAAAACCCTTCAACAGCCAGAGGTATGCTGATCTCACAAAGTCTGGTCCACTGACTAACCTGCCAGATAAATTTATGTAATTAATGTCTCTTCAGAAAGAAAAACAAAATCCAGGGTAGATTCTTGTCCACTTTAAGCAAAGAAATTCCAGCTTTAAGTACATTCTTTGATAATCTTAGAAGCTCAGATATTCTGTATTACTTCTGCAATAGCAGAATTAGAAAGTTAAATCTTATATATATTTAACAGAACCGTTATCCAGTATAGCATATTTTTATTCCTTATTCTTGGCATAAGATTAGGGTGGCTGCATAACTCAGGAGAAGCTAAGCGGCAATCAATTTATATGTCACCTCTACCAAGTACTGATGACACTGAACAGAATTTGATCACATTTATTTTACAGAAATGCATTATGTTATCAGTGGGTTTTAGCATGCAGTATCAAAAAAATTTAGTCTAAAAGAACAGCACCTTAAAAAAAATTGCTTATTTTTCTCAAATTCTTATCCTTGTCCTCTTTTTCTTATTCTCTGTACTTAAAGATTTTAAAACTTTTAAATCCTTTTCTTTCCTTATTCAGTTTACTCACCTTGAAGCCATGTGAAATATGGAAACAAGTTTTCCAGCAGTTCCAAGAAGATATTAGAATCACAGGTTTCTGGGAGACATCAGGGACAATTTCTCTATGCTAGTGCTAGAGGGACTGACACAGGAATACACTTCCCCAGGTCTGCTACTCACCAACAGGGATGACCTGGGTTGAAGGCACAGTAATCAATGGCAACCATGGATGTACAGATCATGAAATAGTGGAGTTCAACTTCCTGAGAGGAGTGAGTGGATGAGCTGCCAGATGAGTAAACTGCTATGTGATAAATGGGCTGAAGTATCAACTCTAAGGGTAGTAGTGGTTTATGGTTCACACGCTCTCTGAAGGTCAGTTAGAAGTGCAGCTTTTTAGGAGTCTATGCTGAGGCCTATCCTGTTTAATTATCTTTGCCAATGACCTGGAGGGTGAGGTCGAATACACTCACATCAAGGATGACAGCGAGTTAGGCAAAGCAGTCAACAAATTCCAGGAAAGAGCTGCCATTCACCAGCACCTGCACAGGCTAGAGAACAGGTTGACTGGAACTGACATAAACCAATAAAACATCCTGCACCTAGGATGGACTAAACCCCTCTAACGGTACAGGCTCAGAACTCCTAGGGACTGACTACCTGACCAGGTAGGAGGTCTACTGAAAAGACCCTGGACAACCTGGTGAGCATAAGCTAAACATAAGCCAGCAGCATGTCTTGGCAGTGATGAAAGCTAACAGTATACAGTGCTCTTGAAATCAAAATAACAATAAATTAGGTATTTCTTGGTTTACTTCAAACTGTAAGAGCTGTATTTTTTAATTCACTGAAACTACACCGCTAGACATGAAACAAGGATCTAACCTATTTTTTGAATTTTAAGGTTCTTTTTGTGCTGCTAACAAGTCGTACCTTTAAAAAGAATTATTTTTCATCTTTATGCCAAAATACAGACACTTCTCCACTGAGGAAATTTCATTTCTAAGCAAATGAAGTTTCTTAATAAAATAACTTATTTTACATTAATATTAAAAGTCTACTTCAGAGTATCTAATGCTTATAAAAAAACCCAATAATTTATCTAACAGAAAGAGATGCACTCACTTCAGCACAGGCTTTTAAGCAGGTCTTCTTAAAGCCTAAGAGTTCCAAAACATCCTTTTTAGACGGATCTGCCTCGTATGTTTTCTGTATTATATGCCTTAAGACAACAGAAAGCCCAGCTCGGCAGAACTTGCGATCTTTCACAACAACAGCAGGTAAACAGCAGCTCTGCACAACCACTGGAAGCTGACATCTGGAGATTAAATGGAACTCAAGATCACCGAGGAAGTTTTTTGTCACAAACTGATCATCCACATCTTCACCAGTCGGCACCAAGAAAATTTTGAATAATTTGCAGTCACAGTAGGATAGCAAAAACAGTGAAATAGATGTATGAAGAGGAAAGATACTATCTCTGTACTGATGAGAAAAATCCAAATATAGATGTTCTTCAGTGACACTATCCTTCATCTTCCTCCTGTGCTGAAGTCCCTGAAATAGAAATCAGAACACAACATTCAGAAAATAATACAGAATTCAGAACAAAAAAAGAGGGTTTGAAACAGTGGTCCTTCTACTATGTGCTAAAACTGATTTTAGCGTAAGACACTATTAAAGACATCCTGCCTAAATGGACTGTGAGCCCTTCTTGAGAGAAAAGAATGGTTTCACATATACACTTTCTCTTCACATAGAAGTGTCTGTGTGGAAATGATCTGTGTATTATTATTTTTTTTTACATTTTAGCATATTTTTGACATCAAACAAAACATACAAAACCAAAAGAAAATATTTCCTTTTAGATTTTTTAGCGTATAAAGATTTTATAGCAAGGTGTTTTTTTTCTTTAAGCAATAATCTCCCATAACATTAACCTTACAGTACTGAAAAACAAGTTCCTGAGCATGTATCTACAACAGTCAGTTTGCTAATACACACACATTTCTCTTTCTGTAACTGTTAGAAGGCATATACATAGATGATATTTAAGCAATGGGAAATAATATTGGTTCCTGTACTGAAAATTAGTCTACAGCCTGGTGAAATACTAACTGAAGATCAAAAAGATGCATAAGAAGAAAAAACCCAGTCATTTCAAGAATGCTACATGAATACTTCAAACACACAACTACTTTAAAGCAGTTAAATACAACAGTAACATAGCTGAAATCAATGTCTTCTCATTATATTAAAAACTTTAATCAATTTTATTTATAATTAGTTGAAAATTGTATTTTTCCTATTAAACTATTCCATACGAGTTTAATATAAAACAATGATGGAACAATTTTTTCTGCTCCATCACTCAGTAAAATTGCCCATTAACTTTTAAATCACACCACCTATTGAAAAACTTTAGACACTAGATGGCACTATTAAAACAACCATTACAGAAGAAAGCTTCATTGTAATTAGAGAAAGAAATGTCAATGTTGCTAAGAAAGGTCAGTACGGTTTTTTTATATACATATATATAAAGCACAAGCGAGACTGGAACAGCATCAGCCTTTCAAATAACTGTCTAGATAAGGTCTCTGTACAGTTACATGAATATGACATAATTATTTAAAACCAAAAAAGTTTTCATTTGACACATCTAGATTATCGGATCTTTTTTTCATGTAGACATGTACATCAAATTTACTATTTTGTATCATCTGTCACTGGGCCAAATCAATAAAAAGCGACAGTGGAAGAATAAAATCAAGTCTACCTGACATTAAGTAAAGATCATAATAGTGATTGTTACAGTGAAGCATTTTTAAAACATTACATTACATGATTTTGTCTCAGAACAACAATGGCTCAACAAGTAGTGTTGCTTTTTTTCAAGTAATACACCTGCCACACATCGTACAGTACAAAATGAAATACCTACTTTCCTAAAAGCTATTTTATTTGGATAAATCTTGACAGTCTGTAAGTTGAGACAGATTCAATATCTTAAGTATAGCTCTGTGTAAGAAATTATATAGTGAAGGTACTGTTGAGATTGGTCAAGAAGAGTTAGTCCTACCTGCTAAATCCATAGTTACTAGCACAAACTCATATTCTCAACTACACTATTTCTTTCAATATTAAACAGTACCCTCATATGCATTTGGGATGTTTTTTTCTGGTCACTCCAGCCACTCAGATATACACATTCACCTTAGAAATCACTTCACCACTGAATTCTTTCTTCTGGTTGACCTTACTGGACATCATCAGCTTTTTTTGTCATTACCATGCTGTATAGAACTGCTAAATATTTTGGTGAAGATTGAAGAGGTTTCTATTTCCAAAGTATGTTTTCCCATAGTTTCCATCTATTCTTACAAACTATTCCAAATCTATCACTCGGGACTACACAAGTAAAACTTAATCTTTTCACCACACAGGTACTCTCAATAGGTACACCAGCCCTTGCCCTTTTTCATCCAGAGGAGCAGCTCTGAAACACTGTTTCCCCATAGAAGATAATGCATCATTAGGCTAAAAATAAAAAATAAATACCTGAAAGATGCCCAAATAGAGGTACTACTTAATCAGGCTACTGATTAAAATCACAAAAATATCCTGCTGTGAAAACTGGTAGATGAAAGGGTTAACACCATCAATGTGAATTCTCCTCCAATCTGTTGAACAAAATTACTTCTACTCAGTAGCAATGAGTAACAGATAGCAGCCATCAGTCGCTCCAGAGAAAGTAACTGATGGGAAAGAATTACTTGTTGGTTATTGGTCTTCTCTATATTCAGTCCAGTAAACACTAGAGCTGATGCTATCCTATTAATCTACCCATCCTCCTTGAAGTTTGAAATCTGACTAGAAATTTCGTCTGGTCAAATTCAAATATTATTATCTTCAGGTATATAACTATCCCATACAGAAGTCACACAAACCAGATAAACCAATACTTGGATCTTGTTGATGCAGGGTAAGCAGATGTTGTCCAGAGCTACCCACTCCATGCTCTTGACAGGGTCCGCAAAGAGGAATACACATACAGCCCACTTCATTTAGTCAACAGTATCTTCACTTAAAAGTCACTTCTCAACCATTTGAGGTAGGGCTCTGGATTTTGCACTGAAACAAAGGTATGCTCAGGAGAGGTCTGTTCTTCTAAATGCCTTGAAGGGAGAACCTCTAGAAGACAGCTGAGCCAGACAGCTTGAGGGTGGTTACTAACTTCCTCAAAACTCAAAGTAATTTTTTATAGTAATTTACCACTACTCAGCTGCAGCATGGTGAACTATGCCAGAAAGACTGAATTATTTTTTCCAAACCTAAATGAATTTCTACACAGACAGAAAGAACTCAGAAACAGTGAAATTATTCATGATCTACTTACACAGTTGTGCTGTGCTCACACTGTAAAATCAGAACAGTTTGACGAATTATTTTGGGAAGGGTATGAAGGAAAGACCAAGTCTGTTCTTCCTTCTCAGCCAGAGCAGTAAATTAATGCCATTCAGCACATAGCCACAAAATTGTCCATGTAAGGACATAGCAGAAATCTGCAACCGCAGGTGACAGGAAGCCCAGGAAATAGCTCACTTTGACAGTGGCTCAGACCTAGACAGCATCAGCTGGTCTTGGTATTACACACTAAATCAGCACAGTACCCTCCATCTATAACTAGTTCCATGACTTGTTATACCTTCTCCACAGAGTCAGTTCAGACATGGATTTAGTTCTTTCTTGTGTTCTCCCTCCTCAGGTAAAGCCACTTCACACAGGTTTGGTAGCATGTACATTAAGTTTAGATAGCCTTTGGAAGCAGTTCTCACTTAAGACTGTCCAGTACAACACAAGTTACCACACTTAGTGGCTAGCAGTCCTCCAGTACCTGCCTGTAATTACCTACTCATGACACCAAAAGGACAAAAATGTCTCTGGTAAGTCCCCACAGAATTGTATGATTCAACTCCATGACACACAAAGAACCAGTGAGCAGGTCTACAGAGGTAAGCATAACACCCAGCAACTTTTGAAGTTTAGCTGCTCACATACAACTACCTATACTAACCCTGAAAAAAAAACAGAGCTTTCACTGATAAGAATCTCAGGGCTCTTAATTAAGTTGCAATATCTGCTGTAGAATTTTCTGATATGTAAAAAAAAAATTTCTACATTTTATTCTAGTTGGATAGGCAGATATTTTTAATAAGTTTTCCAATAGCTAGGTTCTCCTTTAGCTAGGTTTTGTGCCCATGTTGAAGTTGCATTTATCCCAAAAAAGCAAAAAACTGTAAATATCACTCATTCATAAAGTCATCCACTAGCTGCTCAGATTATTACTTTTTAAAGTACTCAAAAACCTTTAGAAAGAGATTCTCATATCAAGGTGAGGGTAGAGGAGAAGGATTAAGCTAAGGCAATGGTTTTGATTAATGAGACTCTCCCCACATGGGAGAAGTAAGGGAAAACTCCAAAGATGAAAATTATGGTCAATATGAGAACTTCCTTTTTAAAGAATCACATAAACAGTGACAGGATCGATACAGCAACAATTAACCATTCCAGTTGGTAATTCTGAACTAAATTAAAACACACTGTAAACTTCTGATTTCTGAAAAAAAGTACAAGCAACTAATATCTTACACTTAAAAGCACAACTCCAGAGAAGGAGGTAACTCCAGCTCTCATCACAAAAATACGTATGTCTTATTTCTCTAGTTCTCAGGGAGAGTTAAGAACATTGCACATTTCACAAGACTGAGTCTTAAGTCTGAGAATAGGTACTTACATACACATGTGATTTCCTAACCCTGACAAATCAATCTATCATTTATATGATAGCGATTAATTTCTGTTCACACAGGCAATCAGATCTTTCTAAACTAAAGGCCCTGATTCTGCAAGTATTCATGGCACCTGACCTAAAGCTGTCTCTGCAATATTCAGTCCCATTATTTTCAACTATAGTCTTAAATACTTCTCATATACTATACTACTATTCTTCCTACCAAAGTCCCTTTCTCATCTCAAATTTGCAGCACTACAATACTGAAATTGGTTTTCCAGAACCACACTCCCTGTTCTGCTACTGATATAGTCAATTTAGATCTGAGTTATTAAGCTTACTGTGTGGAGTGGAACAAATTCTATCCTTAATTAGGGTCCATTTAAGACAATAATACTTTTGTTTCTGCAGCTAACCTTCAAGGAATGAAAAGATGAGCTTCACTCAGCAGGAAATGTTGCACTTGAAGGTCCTGTTTGCATCCTCCAGCTGTTTCTCTCCTCCTTTGCTATGCCCATCATGGTCATCCAGGGGCACATCTTCTTTACAGTTCCCAAAGAACTAGCACCTAAATTCCAAGGAAACCCAACAAACATGTTAAATTAGGTACCTTTAAATTCATGATAATTCAGGGTCAAATATGCTCAGGTTTGCTCCTCCCTCTCCTTCCGATACTCACACTTAATTCTTCATTTCACCCAATTAAAAATACAAATTATTAAGATGAAGGCACCATCCTCAAACAAGAACAGAGAAGCTTATTAGCTGATATTTGTTTGTGATCAACAGTTAGGCAATTAACAGTGCTCATGTTAAAATCAGCTAACAAGTGAACACCCCTAAGAGCTGAGCAGTAGAAGACAATGTTGCAGAAGTAAACTACTTGCTGTAAGTTGTCTCCAAGTTAAATCTTAACACACAAGATTCACACAGAGCAAAGGCCTCTTCTTTCTGTCCTCCTTTACAACAGTCAAAAGTTTAAGGGGTTTTTGCTTTATTAATCTATCTGTATTCTACCTAAGAATATTTTCAGAATGCCAAAACATAGCAATTAAGTTTTGTTCATAGATATGCAAGTTGAACAGCCAAATGCCATTCTGAATAAGTCTCTACTAGAGATTTAGCTTCATTGCAACTATAGAGCTCACAATGCATGGGGTAAAGAAATTTTAACCTATTTAGAACCTACTAGCCAAAATGAGAAGGAAAAAAAAAATGGCACGAGTTCAGTTGCTGAGAAAATCTTTTGTAAACCCTCTCCCATTTTCTGACTTCTAAATGCAGGTGTCTCCCTACCAACTTCAGAAAGCACTGCTAAAGTTCTCTACCTTCATTTTTCATAAAGCACTTACAAGGACAGTGTCATTTTTGAGCTCATACAGAACTTTCATCCAGACTGCAATTGCCAAATAACATGCCTTCCTCAGTAACTTAAGAGTTTTTTAAATTAATATTTGAAGTTAGATTTAGACTAATCCAGAAGGTCTCTCTTGCTCTTACTCCCCTAGACATCAAAAATCAATCAATCACAAAAAAGATCATTCAGAGACTACCTCAAAAGTTTACCTAGGAAGTTTTCTTTTTCAGCCACAGACAGATAGTGACCAACATAAAGCCGCCTGCTACAGTCAAAGGACCCCTATCTTGAATTACAGGGTAACCAAATCAAAGATTTTCCTCTTTCTCCATTACACATTTGTTTCTAGAATTACTAAGATGAGAGCAGCTTTATTAAAAAATTTTAACAGAGATTTCAGAGATTGATAAAAGGCACATTAGCTAATATGAGAAACAAAACTTTTGTCCTGGATACAAGCTCTGCCATACACACAACTAAATTGCAAGAACTGCATATGCACTACCACTGTCGGAAAGCCCAAGTGCTGTCTCCACTGTCTCATGTTTGACTAGACCACTGTACTATTTCTTCACGACTGGAAGTACTGAATTCTCCTTTAATGCAACCATATCCCAAAAATGATTAATCTGACAAGTTATTAACCAGTATTTTTCCCTTACTTTTTTGCCTGAATTTATATTCTGCTATTCCACTTGCTTATAGAGAGAAGTTAGCAATTTCTAAGCAAACTGGAAAAAAAGCAGGAAATATTAACTATGAACATGTTCAAAACTATGCACTTTCCAGACCAGTACAGACTTTTCCAGACTAGATAGTAAAGAGAGCTAGCAAAAGACACCCCCACGCTGCTTTTTGCATTGAGCTTCTCAGCAACAATAGAACTACTCTAATACTTTAATTCCAGAAAAAACTTGGAAAAGTATTTTTAATAAAACAAGCTTCTGTAATTACTGTTACTCATTACGTATTTCTTTCATTAGAATACCAAAGCATTCAGTCTGGATTTATTTATATTGCTTGCTACTGGAAAAAAACTTCTATGTCCTTTCATTGCAACAGTAACTGAGTGTCTCTCAGTCTTTTCTCCCAAAAGCATTGCAAGGTGCAAGTTTCCTGTGTTCCCATTATATATGTGAAAAAGCTGAAGCACAAAGAGAATTTTTAGTTTGGTGTTGCACAAGAAGCCTGTCCTAAAGCAACCCTAAAAATCTGACATTTTCCTTAAGCGGTTGCTTTTTGCTTGGTTGTAGGTGGGGGTTTTTAAGTCCAGTCTATGAATACAATGTAAAATTATGATCAAGCAAATTTTCTTTCCAAGTCTTTCATAGAAGAGAAACCAAAAAGAATCTGTGCAGGACTTCTGTCTACAGGTGACCTTACCTGCATTTCCTCATTGTTTCCTCTGAAGATATAAGGTCTTCTTGCACACTGACTTCAACTGAACTGCACACACATTGCCATATCCTGTACCTCTCCCATCTTTTACTTCAGAGAATTTCCCCTAACATCTTGTTTCTAAGCACAGATGTTTATGAAGTGTTGTTTCCTATATTTTTTGTATTTAAGAGAGTTGGTTTTCTGCACTATTTTGGCTCTGCAGAGTACATCTTCCTTGTGGATTTATACACAGCCTTTCCTTTGAAGGACTTAATAGCCTACCTGGTTGCCCATTCTCACTTAAGTGTTTTTGCATAACTACTACCCTTCCATTAAATGGGATAAATTTATGAATCCCTTGGCAGCTTACTAAGACAAAAGCAGCCACAGGCATACACAATAAAACATGGAACACAGAACTAAAAAAAAAACCTACAAGACATTATACTATTCACTCACAGTATTTTTCCCAGCACTTTCTTTTTCTCTATTTTCTGTGGGAAAAGGTTTTTTTATTCTATACTGGCCTTATTTACAGTAGCCACTGTTGGAAGAGGGAAAGGGAGAATGAATGCCACAGGATTTGCAATATAATTCAAAAGACAAGATAAATAGTGTTGCCTACCTCTGGTATAAAAATCACCTTGGCTATTTAAAAATAATAAATATTAAGCAAGTGTAACTTTCACTAACAGTACTGTTTGTTGCTACTTTCTCTTCCCTTTCAACATGCACTAAACAACGGTTAAATCAGTTTCACTGTGGTACAATGTAGTGAAGAAAGTAATTGGCTTAAAAACAAATGTTTCCCAGAAAAATAAAATTAAAATATCAAAAATACGTAAGCGCATAAATATCCCCCTCCTTTTAGTTCCTGAAAAAGATTTTGTTTGTCGATTGCTACATGGTAAAAGAGAACTGTTGTTAAAGAGACATTAATATTTGAGAAACGTTCAACGTAAGTCATTTAACAACACAGTTCTCCTCAAAATAATACTTGTGCTTCACAACAGGTAACTCTGGAGTTGGAGTTAATCTCTGTTGAGACAATCACTTTGCTGTATGCATTTAGGGCCACCACTGCATCCTCAAGGAATCCCAAGAGCAGCATGCAAGCTTTTCGTGAAGAATTTCAAACCAGAGCTTCAGACAGGTGCATCAGCAAAGCAAAAGCCGTCAACGCTTCAAGAAAGCAAGACGCAGGCTACAAAGCACAGAAGCCAGACTGCAGAAGGCCAGTACACTAGAACTGGGTTACTGCAGAAAATCACAGCACCGGGTTGCAATTCCCCCACAGGCCTACTCCGTTCCCTCCGCAGCTGGGCAGCCCACAGGAGAGGCCGACACCGAAACACACACACACACACGCGAGACAGACACACAAGAGACAGACAGACAGACACACAAAAAGCTCGGCCGTAAGTCACCGAGCGTCAGGCGAATGCCTCGAAGGCTGCAAGCGGCTTTCCCGCCAACAGCTACAGCCGCTCTTCACCGACCAGCACCTCAGCAGGGAGCTTCCCGCCAGCCCTCCCTCACGGCACGTTGAGCTAACGGCCCTGGGCGGGCGCGGCCGTGCCCAGGAGAGGGGCCCGGGCGAGGAGGGGGCCGCGAACCGGGGCTACCCGGAGGACGCCGAGCCACAACCGCCGCCGCCGCCACCACCACCACCTCACGGTACCGGCCGCGCCCGCTCCTCCCCCAGCAGCGCCGTCCCTCCGCGCACGAGCGCCGCTTACCC
>JAVJGJ010000001.1:69425450-69442411 GCA_035590215.1 Microhierax caerulescens
CGCCCCGACTCCGCCCCTTCCTGCGCGCGCACGCCGGCGGGCCCCGGCCCGGCCCGGCCCGCACACTTCCCCCCGCCTACAGCGCCGGGTGCGCTCCCGGAACGGCCGCCTTCGGGTCCTGGTTGCGCGGGGGGACCGGCGCAGCGGCGGACCTGGCTCCGGGCGGTCCTCCCCGGTGAGAGCGGGACGGGTGGCTCCGCGGGGGCCTGGGCAGAGGAAGAGGCGAGCCCCTACGCCCGCTTGGTGTTCGTTACCGCCGGTCCCGGGGTGAGGCGGACGTGGGGTTTCGCTGTGGCGAGGGGCGGGCCCGGGCGGTGCTGGGCAGGCGGGGAGGCGGCCGCGTTGGCCCCGCGGGTGCTGGCGCCGCTCCTGCCGGCGTGTGAAGGGACGGTCCCTCCTGGGCACACGGGCGCGCCCGGTGCCGCGGCCTCGAGGAGATGGGCCCAGGGCGGTAACGGGAGCGGGGGTTCCCCGCAGCCGCGTTGCGGGCGCTGCCGGGGCGGGAGGCTGTGGTGTCCGGCCCGGCGGCTGATTCCCGCCTCGGGGCGCCGCGCCGTGCGGGGCTGCCCGGCCGCCTCTCGGGCGGGAGGCGCCGGCTCCTGGCGTTTGGCTTCGCTAGGAGCTGACGCGGTTGTTACCGCCGTAACGGAGCGGGAGGTTCAGCCCCTCCGTGGGGACAGAGGCCGGCCCCGGGCGCGGCTCTAACGGCAGCAGCCCTGGCCCGCGGCTGCGGCAGCGGTTTGGACGGAACAGGCCAGGCAAATAGAGGCGATGCCTGCGTTAATACAGGGCACGTAGCTGTCGACCGTGGTATAGGATATCTTTTCATTAAAAGATGGTGGCGTTTTATTCTTCTGAACATTTATTTTTAAAGAGTTAGTTTCAGATGAGAGGCCTTTCCTTCGTTCTTAAAGGGAACGTCAGGGAGAAATTTGCAGCAAGTATGTTGCAAAGGATTGGGTCGTGGCTTTGGTGTAACTGGTTCAGAAACGCGATTTTAACTGGAGTTTGGTTACCCTTCCACCAAGAAATCAGCAGGAGGATAATATCTAGGGAATTTGCAAACCTGATACATTTCGGTAGGCATTGAATTGGGGAAAAGTGAAAACAGTAATGGAGGTACAATCAGTTTATCAGTCACTTAAACCCGTGGGCAGTGACATCTGTTTAAACAGCATCTTCGGGTCCATTTTTGCAGAATATTGAAGCCTGATGGTAGCAGTGATTAGTATATCTCAATTGCATAGGTGCAATTATCTCATCTACTTGGATAAATGTTTTTTATAAAACTGATTTTTGTGGCAATACAGCTAATTGTGAGAATAAAACCATTTTGCGAAAAGGTAAGGCAAATGTAACAGGAAAAGGGTTTGGCTAAACAGGGAGCTCATGACAGAATTCCAATGCATATGCTGGAGGTGGAAGCGGAGACGCAAACTGCAAAGGAGGGATATAGAAATACTGCCCAGGCATTTGGGGATGGTGTTAGGAAAGCCAAAGTTAAGCTAGATTTCAAACTAGCAAGAGATGCCAATGGTAATGAGATGCCATTAATCAGGAAAAGGATTCACAAGGAAAGTATGGTGCTGCTGCTGAGCAGGACGGGTGTGTAAGTGATGGCAGACAGATAAGAGTGAGATATTAAACACCATATTTGCCTCAGACTTCACCAATAAGGTCTTCCAGGCCTTTTGCCACAAGGTGGAGTTCAAGGAGAGGAAGAACTACAAGTTGTGGAAGAGGATTGAAGCAGGGATTGTTTACCTGACAAGTCCATGGGCCCAGGTGGACTGCATTTGAGGGCGCTGAGAGCTGGTAATGACTTCACTAAGCTACTCTGTCATCTTTGAATGGCCGTGAGATTTGGGGAGATCCCTGAAGACTGGAGAAAGGCAAATCTCAGTTAATCTTCAAAAGGGGCAAGAAGGACAATTCAGAGACCTACAGGCTGATCAGCCTCAGTCCTTCCACCTGCAGAAAGAACATGGAGGATGTACTTTGCAGGCATCAGAAGGAGCAGGTTATGCCTGGGGATAGCCACTTTGGGATCTACCAAGGATAAATCATGCCTGAACAACTGGCTTGTCCTCTTGTGGTAAAATAACTAGATCTGAAGATGAAGGGAGAATGTTGGATGTCATCTGCCATGCGTTTAGGGGGACCTAATGGAAGTCTTTATGTGCCTTAAAGGAGATTATTGAGAAGATAAAGCCAGTCTCTTTACTTGGGTGCCCTGCAGGGGAACAAGATGCAGCACAAGTTGTAACTTCCAATTTGAAGTCAGGAAATCAGGACAGTTAGGCATTGGGACAGGTTGCCCCAAAGTTCTGTCACATTCCTGTCTTTGGAGTTTTTCAAGATCCATCTGGACAAAGTCCTGGCCAAGCTTGTCTGATTTCATTGTTGATTTTGCTTTGAGCGGGAGGTTGCACAGGGTGACTACCTGGGATCTCTTCCAAATGGAGTGATTCTGTGATTCTTAAATAGCGTACTGTTTGTGAGGAGTAGAAAACAGCAAATACAGGTCAATAATATGATCTTAGATATTTTGGATCAACATGTTACTGTGATACTGATTGAAATATTAATGTAAAAGTACAACATAAAAAATGTTGTAGAATAGGATGTAAAATGAAGGATACCAGTGCTAGTAATTCCATAGCTGAAGATTTTTTACTCCGGTCTTCTAAAATTCTTTGGAGAAGATGTCAAGTAATTAAAATCTGATTAATACAATAGTTCTGATTAATACAGTTGTCCAGACTACTAGCGTGTGTGAGTTTTGAAATATCTCTCATGGGAGATAACTGAGGAATTGTGTTGTCATGAATCAGGTCCTGATTAAGATAATGAAACAAAAACTAAATGTAGGAGTTTAGTTTTTCCTGCTTTTAACGTTTTCCTTGATCCTTTTTAAGACTTAACGTTAAAACTGAAAGTGATCTGGAAAAGCAATTATTGGTAAATAAGCAAAATTTGCCATTGTCACAGTTATTAGATTAGTCAGGAAGAGAGAAAATCCTGAGGAACAGAAGAATCCAAGGTGGGGGGGTCGCAGTGAGATGAATTGATATTACAGTGATAAGTGAAATTAATTATTGATGAATACCATGCAGTGTGTTGGAAGGAATTGTGTGCTATTGATTCATGTTACTGGGTTTTAAGTTAACTGCTGCAGGTGTTGAAGGTAGCTGAAAAAGATATGTGAGTGAAAGTCCTTTTAATCATCGTTGTCAATGAAAAGTAAAAGTATTGCTGAGTTCTTATAAAGAATGGGTTTGATAATAGCATTGCAGTATAAATTGAAGCTGTGCACTTTCATGGAAAAATATCTTCAGTTGTACACCTGTCTCAGAAAATAATAAATAGGAGTTCAGAAACAGACGAAAATATGACCATATCTGAAAATGCTAAGATACGTTTAACTGAAAATCATGATGAGTAAGGTAATAAATGTGGAGGTATGCAGAATAACTACTGGCAAATAAATTAAAGGGGCTCTTACATCCTGGAAATCTAGTAAGTCTGTTAAACTGAAAGATTCCATATTCTGTACAGTGCTCAATTAAGATTGTATATATTTGGCAGAAGACAATAGTATGCTCAAGAAATGAGAGATTAAAAATTCTTTGATGTTTTAAGAATAATAATCTTCTAATTAAAGTTTTTTTTCCACAAGGATTTAAACCACTTAGTCTGCATTGGGAGGTTACTCCATGACTGCCCATTGTAGGATTTTTAATATTGTCTCAGATAATTCAGAGAGTTTTGTTACCTTATATTTGATCTTGTCTGTCCATCACCACACAGTTCTTACACAATAGTGAAGAAGTGTCAGAGACCTAAACTGAGAAAGGTGCTTTAAGGGCTAGGCTAACGGGTTAATGCTTAGTTGCAAGATGGTGCGCTTGAGTTCCTGTCCCTGCTGCACAAGCTGCCTGCATGTTCCCTTCGGTTACTGCTTTGTGCAAAACCAGTCGTGCTCTGGGTTCAAGGATTATAACACAGCCCTCTAACCTCACAGCTGTGTTATCAAATTGCTACACAAAAGACAACGTCATACTCGCTTTTTTCCTGTTTCTTTTTCCTAAACAACATTTGAATTAGTTTCTGTGCAAAGATTCAACTTCAACAAGGAAGTCAAGGAATATGCAGAATAACTTCTGACATCACTGGTAAAACACTTGCTCCAAGGCTATCAAATTGCTCTATGCTGACTTCACCACCAGAGGAGTAGTGTGAATGAAAACATGAGCGAATGTAATTGGAGCTTAAGATTATAAGTATCAAACCACTGTTCTGGTCTGTAAACATCTGGAAAAGGCCACTACCAAAAGCAATAATTTGCCTTTTGGCCCAGGTCAGTTAATGGTGTTAGTCTGATAGCTGTGTGAGCATATTTTATCAATTTACTTTCATCAGATGATGCTATTTTTAAGACAGCTATCGATGTATTCATCTTTCCATTTCCATCATCTTACCTTCTTTAAATTGCAAATAGATACTTTCTTAAATTTGAAAATACATGCCTAAACTGAGCATACTTGAACTGTTTAATAAGCCTAGTTCTCTCCCTTCTCATGAGAAATTTCTTCTTGTACGTTAGTTATAATCGCAGTAGCCTATGACGTTATAATTTATGCTTGAGAACAGAGAAAGTATTGCTGCAGCTTCATATGCAAGTGAAAGAATAAATATGGAGAACCCTTTTGAAATTTGGATTTTCACTGTTTCTTTAAAATAGATGTCTTTAAAAAGCCAAAGCTGGAAATAAATCTGGGAAGCGATACCTTCAGAAAGATGAAAACAGAATTAGTATGCTTACACTGTTCTGTAAATACTACAGGCATCCTGCATTGGCTGCTAATGACTGTTGAGGCTACCTGTTCTTTACGTACACAAGTGTATGTTCCTAGAAGAAGCCTCAGAAAAGAACTTAAAGAACAAGGAATTACCGCAAATTTCTGAAATTAGTGTTTTAATTCTACAGTTTTCATTCAACAGAGGCCTTAGCAGAGTCCTAATTTAAGATTACATGGTGCTGAAACTTGGAAAGCATATTCACAGAACAAAGAAATGGAAGAGAGAATCTACTCACAAAACTCAGGAGCAGCCTGAAAATTTATCAGAGGTAGATGCATAAAAAAAGAGGGTATGTGCTTTCCTCGCACATTGAATTCACTTTTTGTAAACTTCAGAGAGAAACTGAATTGCCTGGATGGGGTTTGCAGTGCAGTCTGCTTGATCAGTGAAAAAGCAGAGTAACTGGTGTGTAGTACTTACTAGCAGAAGTTCTGTGGCCACCAGAAAATGATTTGACAAGTGGCAAAGATTAAGGAAGAGAGAAGAGGCTGTTGAAGAGGATTCTTAACTCTCTGCTGGGTCCATTGATAAAATCCCTATGAAGTCTACTGTATGTCAAACTCCTTGATGATCTCAGTCAAGCAATTCTCTAGTGTCTCGTGAAAGCCCAGCATGAGATAAAGGTTCCTGGAGACTTCTAGGCAAGTGTTGAGGGAGCAGGCTGCCACTGCTGGTGTTTTGGCCAGAGAGGTAAAAGTTCACTGCCTTGAATATCAAAAGGAATTCATCAGACAAAACCTTGGAAGCTCCAGCTGGAAAAGCTGTCCAGGCAGTGCTTTTGAGCAGAGCTGATGAAAGCCTTTTCAAGAATGTCTTTTGGATTACTGTATAAAAAAAAAATAAAACATCCTGATGTGTTTCGAATGAAATTTGAAGGGACTATTAACAATACCACTTCTCATACATTTTGGAAAAGAGCAGGACACTTGCCTTCCCATGTTATTTCTTAAATTAGTAATTGTTAATTACTGGTTAAGTTGGAGAGCTATCTAACTTTGTAGAGATGATTTCCAATATAAATGCAGTTCCTTAGAGCTTTTGTTAATGAAATTAACAGAAAAGGCTCCAGAGTGCAGGAATGTATTGCCGTGAAACAAACTTTGCTTTTTTTTTTTTTATATATATTTGTGTTCTAACCTTTTCCTCATTTTATTCCATTTGCATTGTCACTGTGGTATTTTAGAGCTCTGGAGAGTCATTGCTTGACATGAAAACCAAGGGTATCACAAGGGGGCTTGGATAACTCACAATCTGGGTTATAATTTTTCTCACTGTTTCAGCTAAATTTAAAAATGGACAATATATTTTTTCAGAATTTTAACATATATAAAATCATATACTAGCTGGTTTATATCTCTTACATGGTGTGTTACAATGAGCTGCTCTTTTCAGAAGTTTCAGAATTAATTTTTCTACAAGAGATTTTTCTTTGTTCTTAAACGAGCAGTGAGATAGAAATCACTATGCAGAAAATGAGAAGGGTAGTAATTAGTTTTCATGAAATTTACACTTATTTACACTTATTTTCAATACTTTTCAATATTCTGTATGTATGGAATATCAAGAATATTTGTCCCATTTATGTAAGTATGATGAGTTTAGTTTCTGAACATCAGATATGCTGAAGAATGAATTTGACATAATTTCAGATGTAAAGCCAAATTCAAGTTCTGCAGCTCTGAAGTTCACAATCAGTCATCTTCTAATGATGATAATTAATTCACATATCTTCCTTGCTTTGATTTAATATCATTTCATTTTTTAAAAAATCTTACAAGATAACCACATGCTGTCTGAGTTATGCTCCATATGAAGAAAATTGTCATTGGTTTTCTTTTTTTTTTTTTTTTTTTCTTTTTATTGCCTCCTTCCAAAGACGCCACAATGGCTGCTACAGTGAACTTGGAGCTTGATCCCATTTTTCTGAAAGCCCTGGGCTTCTTGCATTCAAAGAGTAAGGACTCTGCTGAAAAGCTGAAAGCACTTCTTGATGAGTCTTTGGCCAGAGGAACTGACTCAAGCTATCGTCCATCTCAGAAGGTATTGGTATTGGAGAGTATGGGTCATTTTTGTATGCCTTTTTAAAGCTCCTGCTACTCCTAGTTTGTCTTTTATAGCTGAAAAATTAAAAGAGAATCTGAAAATGAGGAAACAGAAAAAAGTAATTATGGAATGTTCATATTTATCATTGCCCTTTTATGTAACACAATCTGTTGAATTAATTGAAGTTAATGGAAGAAATGTTTTTACCTTGTTGATGTAGCAAGACCTGTGAAAGAAATATTCAACACTATATTGCAAGTGTCATGACTTTGTAATAGTACCTTTTGTATTCACTTTCATATTGGTTTTGGTATTTTATTTGTAAGCTGTCATACATGCTCTCTAAGGTGAACCCAAAATTATGTATTTCTCCAGTTAGAGGGTCTTTAGAAGAGCTAAAAGGTCCTTAAAATGCAGGTTATTTTTGGTACAGATAAAACAAGCAGTTTACTGATAATGGTGGATCTCTGTTCTCGAAATTCTATTGATGAAGATAATATGAGAATGAAAAACACCCAATGCTTCAAAGCAGAAATGATTTGCAGGCTGAAACCGTTGCCATCCAATGGACAAACATTATCTTTCATCTACTGAAAGTCACTAAACACCTGCTAGAGAGAATATTTGAATCTCAGATTAGTGTATGGAAATAACCAAGTGGGGACATCCTCATATTTCTACATACTGCCATATGGATAATGAGGTAGTGTTCTCCCCTAGGATGCCTGGATGTCAGCCTGGTATGTTTTAATGATGGTCTGTATGCTGATACATTAGTAATATTTCATTTCTACATGTACATGGTTCCAAATAACTAAAAGGCACTATTACTGCTACACCATACATCATGTTCGTACTGTGTGGTCTTATTCCTTTCTATTCAAATTGTTAATTCCCTGAAACTTAAACTTTTTAAAATTTAAAAAAAAGCAGTTCCCTCTAACACTGGTCTCAAAACTCTTAGGTGCCCTCTATGTCAGAGCTCAAAGAAGCATTGGTTTGTGGTTTAAAGAGGAAGCAGAGTGCCAAATAATAGTTGCAAAGAGGCTTGCGAAGCCAAATCTAATAACAGCTCAGCTCTGCTGTTCTCATCTTTTCAGCGTGTCTCCAGTATCAGCTGGACTGCAAAGCTCAGAAATGGAAAAAAAATAGAAGAATTCCTTTCCCTGATTCTCGGGTTGCAGGAGTAATTTGTGGTTGACCATGAAATCCAAGAACAGAGTATAGAGCACAGGATTGCCAGTCAGGGAGATGAGGAGATCCATTTTTTACTTTGGATGCAACAGGATGTCAGCAAACTTGTGGGGGGCCCAAGCTCAGGGCTCAGGACCTGTCCCTGTATACAGCAAAGAATTACTGCCTTCTTACCAAGCTTGGAGGAGGAGGAGAAAGGGGTGGGGGGTGCCTTGCTCGTGCACATTGGTGTGATTAATCACTCATTTACAGACTCACTTGCTTGTTACCTGTTGCTGACACTAATGTGTCATTACCAAGAACTATTGATTTCTGTTGAGATCTAAATTTATTAATCTGATAGTTGAATGTGGACTGAGATTAAGCAGAAGTCAATATTTTTCTCCATGAAGGAATGAAGTTTTGACATCTGGTGATATCAGATGTCAACTTATGTTTTCAGCTTACATTGAATTTTGTCCTCAGAACTATCTGAAAATTTGTGTTCATTATCTCTTTGAATTTTAAAAACAGAAAAGTTTTCCTTTTTTATTAATGTTCCAAAAAGGATCTGTCTTTGGAAAAGAAGCACCTTTTCCTCTGGAAGGTGAGTGGTAAGGGAAGGTTTTAATAATTGGCTGCAGCTTAAACACACTAATTTGTCAGTGTGATACAAAAATATTTAAGAAAAGTTTAAAAAAAAAAGTGTGTATGTAGATAATCAATGTTGTATGACATTCTGTTTGCCTATCCTTTTATCTAACTAACTGTAAACTAAAAAGTAACTCAAGTGTAGGTTTTGCCCTCAATTTTTGTTTCTGTTTTTAGGAAGCAGAGCAACCAAAAGTATCTGTTACCAAACCTGTTTCCAGTAAGCAAGAGCCTAAAGCTTCTTCTACTTTGCCTTCTGGCAACAACAATGGCAAGCCCACTGCATCAGAAAAGGTGAAAAAAGAAACAGAAAAGAGATCTGCTGATAAAGTAAGTAATTTTTGCTTTCTAATGGAATAACTTGCTTAATAGACTTGAAGGCATTTTAGACGAAAGCTGTCCGTTTTAACCTGTGTAAGTTCACTCATCTAATGGTGCAGAGCCTGTGAGCTGCATTATCCATCATGTCGCCATTTATGCAATCCAACAAAAGTCGTTATAATTCTAGGAATGTTTTCCCTGTTCATTGCAAGGGGCGTGGACTAGATGACCATTAAAGGTCCCTTCCAACTCAAACCATTCTGTGATTCTGTTTTAAATATCCCGATAATAAGAGGTTACTAAAATGTAGCAAGCTGCAATGTGGGATTCCCAAACCTTTTTCAAGGATTTTGTGGTGAAGTGCAAAAGTAGACTTGAGCTTCTAGTTCATAAATATTTTGAAGAAAATATGTATCTAAGGAAAATATATTGTGTGTATGCTATGTAAAGTACACCACCTTATGCTGCTAACCTAATTGTCCTGGTCACTTTCTCATTTTAATAATATTCATTATATTTTTGCATTTTCGCATATTCTGAATGTGTGTGTATAATAGATAAAAGGAGATACCGCTGAAGGAGCTGATGCACCAAAGAAGCCCAGACTAGAGAAGCAAGAGGCTCGTTCCTCTCCTATTACGGTTCAGACAAGCAAGGATTTATCCATGCCTGATTTATCTAGCTTTGAGGAAACCAGTGCTGATGACTTTGCTATGGAAATGGGGTTAGCCTGTGTTGTTTGCAGGTAAGTCAGCATTGCTTCATTGCAATTGTGTGGTTACCTTTCTTTTATTGTGTACTATTGAGTTAATGCTTCCTGTAGTTTTTGTTCTGGAAATCACTTGAGCACATATCCAAAATTAATAATATATCTAAGCATCCTTCTTGAATGAGACTGGTTTCTTAAAAATGGACCTTTAATGAGAAAACAACTTTTCTTCTTCAAAAAAGGACAGGTGAAAAATAATAAAACTAGACACGATGCAAAACCTATCATGGCAAATACTGATTTTTAATTATTGGAAAACAAGTTAAAATATTAATGGCTAATGATAAGCATTTTTTAAAAAAATCATTTCTCTTTTGAAAATGTTTTAAAATGGAATTATTAGGAGATCTGTATGTGTTTCTCCTCTTTTCATAATCTTTTGGCATTAGTTTTTACATATAGCCATGTTTTCTCCATTAACAGTATAAATACATCTTGCAGTCAATACAGGTTCTTTTTACTTTTCAGTAAGGGCTCTAAAATTGGATCCTGGTAATGTTCTGCTAGCAATACATTTAATGTTAACAGAAGTATAAAATACGCTTTTGAATATCCACCCTGGGATCAGATCAGTTGAATCAGGATTTTGTTTCACAGATGATTGATATCATCCTAAGTGCCCACTGCTGCCACAAGGAACAGTTTGGCTTTCCCAGTTGTACCTCCTTCCCTGTCCTGTTTAGGGGATGTATGGCCCACCCAGGTTTGTGATCAGCTGAATGAGCTTCTGGATTAGGTCTCTGCTTGGAATTTTCAGCAGGTTTAGCTTACAGTCAGCTTAGTATAAATGCATATGGTGGCACCTGTGTGGATGCAGGAATGTAGAGCCAGGACAGAGAGGAAGATGGAACTGGCAAATGGTAGCCGTTTGTATTTTAGCTCAGCTTAAGTCAGTTGGGAAACTGTGCTTTATAACTTTGTTCTTCAGTTGTTTCTATGGTTGTTCCTGTTGTGCAGGTAAGGTGTCTCCAATCCATGAAGGATAAATTTCCATTGTTACAGCTAATTACACTGTTAACCAGTTGTGGACTGATGAGATTTCGTGTCGCATTCCTATGTGTTAGCTCAAATGTTTAATTCCCCGTTGTAGACATTGAAAAAAGGAAGAACAGTTAAAACATTTGCAGTATGAAATAAATATTTTGATTTTACCTTCCTTCCTGCAAATTCCATTTTTCTGTCTCCTAAACAAGCAAAGCCTTGTTCACCAGCATGTTAAAATACTACTAAAACCAGTAGGGTATTAACTTTATTTGCAGGAGGGGATAAAGAAAAGCTTTGTTTAGACAGTCTTGAGCTGCTATGGATGATTAATTCTGCGTCTTCCCTGGCAAAGGAAGACACAATGGCAAATGCCTGCAAAGTCCAGAAAGAAAGTGCAACTGCTGTGCTTAGTGTGGCCGAGACTTTGCTTTGAAAAGCATTAGGCCAGGTATGTGGTTTCATTAGCCATTCCACAATTGGTGTTTAACCTGGCTGCCGAAGGTGTTGCTTCTAGCTAATCATGGCCACAAATTCATAGTGCTGTTCCAAAAAATGCATCTTTCCTGGCTAACTAAAATAGCTCTCATTAAGCTGAAGCCAGGGGGAGGGAGAAGCACAGCAGGGAACCCACTAGAGAGAGGGTGGCAACAGTCACCCAATGCAGAGGATCCATTTTCATTTTACATGAAACCTGATGGAACTGATGTTGAGTGATTCTTGGATCTCCAGCTCATGCTGGACAGGGTGTTTTTCAGAGCACTTGTGCTTCAGACTTTCTGAATCCAATACATTGGTTAGATTGCTTGCTTACTGCTCAGCTTTCATCATGTGGACCCTTCTTGGGGTTGGCTATCTTGAGCCGAAATAACAACATCCCAGTACTTATGACATACAAAAGCCCTGGATACTCTGTAAAATAACTCAAGTATGAATAGTATTTAGAAAATGACATTTTTAATAACTCAGTTGTGAATAAAAACATAACATCCAATTGCAGAGTAGATGGGATTCACAGCCAAAGCGTTTACATTTACATTGCTTAAGAAGACGAGTTTCACAGAACCCAGCTGTGGGTTCACAAATGCAGAAGGGTGCATTTGAATATTAACTATTCCTTCTTTAAAAATGTAAAAGCTGAGATAGAGATATTAAATGTTTCTTCAAGGTTTGCCAAGTGTCAAATATATTTTCATAGTGATTAGGACTATTGAACATTGACGCCTGTGGTGGTTTTCTTCTTCTTTTATACCAAGTTAGGCATAAGGAAAGAGGTAGTATTGAAAGACCTTCACCCTCTAATACCTGCAGATCTTGGAAAAACAAAACTCAGCAGTTATATGGCTCCTCAGTTATATGAAGAAGAAATACTACATACAGTTTGCAGATGATAGTGAACTCTTGTCTCTCAAAAAACAAACAAAAATGTCTTTTTAAAAGCCTGCGTTTGAAAGAGCAACCTTATTTTTTATGAATACTTTTTTGTTTATTTTCTGAAGGTAGAAAATCATTCTTGGTTATCATATAATTTAAAAATAACTCTCGTTTAACTTGTTTCTGGGCATGAGGATTCATGGGTTTTTAATCAGCCTGGAGTTGTTCTTTGCAATTTTAAAACAGGGTAATTCTCCCCACCTTGAGACATGGGGTTGAAACATCACTGCTTTGTTCCAACCCAGTTTATTTAGGAATAACAAACTAACAAAATTACCTTTGAAATGTCCTGCATCCAAAATAACAGGTTCTGGAATTTCAAAGATTTCTCACTCTGTTTTTAAATAGCCCATTTAAAAGAGAAATCTTTCTTAGAAAATGTTCTAGTGTCCATATGGACAATACCATCAGACTTCATTTTCCTGTTGTATAAAGAAATAAGGGATTACCTTTCCCCACCCATCTACAAATAGAGTTTCCATGGTTACCTGGCTACCTGCTCCTTGGGGATATGAGCAAAAGCAGCTTAGCAATTAAATAGCTTGATTTGTCATCTGAAGGAAGAAATCATTAGGAAAATGGTATTTGGCTAATTCACAGACACTCTGTCACGTGTATATCACTAATTTGTCATTTATATAGCGTGATTACTTTCACCAGAGGCCCACGCAAAATTAAGTCCTCATCACCAGCTTACGTGTTTGCTTCAAGGCAGGACTGCACAGTTAATGCTTTCTATTCCATCTTTCCATGTATTATCTCGAATTCCAAGTGTCTGTCTGTGTAGTAGGAGCCAAAATGATGGCTAATAAGACATCTTTAAAGTAGTATACAGCTTGGATGATGATGCTTTTAAATCCTGTGGCAGAAAGCATTCTTACAGGCTTGTCACTGAGAAATTATTTGTTCTTGACCTGTATGGCTGTACAGCTTACAGCAAAATTATCCAAATGTAGACTAGGACTTCATATGCTAATATAATGAGGAAGTCATAATTAGTATACAGTGAAGTATCCATAAAATGCCCAGCTGAAGCAAAGCAGGTGAGACATTTCTAATATAAAAATCCAACAGGGAAATCAAAAGCGTCATATAAATATGCTTAATAGTATAGAAGTTTTACATTTTCTTGAAATTACCTTTAAAAAATACAAAAATTCTAAAATATTTGTTAGGAAGACCTCATATAGAAAGAAAAGGAATACATTTCATTTGCCACAGGTAGAAAATATATGTGAAAGCAAAAATATTTTTAGTTTTTGTCTTAAGCCTTGCAAAATTTGCAACAATTGGATAATCCTTTAAGTGCTTTCTCCCATAATCTGTTCTTAACTATTTGCTCTGCAGGCAAATGACAGTTATTTCTGGGAATCAGCTAGTGGAGTGTCAGGAGTGCCATAATCTCTACCACCAAGATTGTCATAAGCCTCAGGTGACAGACAAGGAAGTGAATGATCCTCGACTTGTATGGTATTGTGCCCGCTGTACCAGGCAGATGAAGAGAATGGTAGGAGTCGGTTCCTTGTCTTGTATGAATGCTGTTTGATGAATACAACAGACTATTTCTAATACATGAGAGTATTTTATGGGTTGCAGAAATCTTTGGAAGCGTGTTGGAGAACCATTTTCTCAACAATGCTCCCCTTGATGCAGTTGTGTTGTTTTTTTTTTAATGTAGCATCTCAAAGAATATTCTTGTCATGGTTTAACCTAAGCCAGCAACTAAGAACCACACAGCTGCTCACTCACCCATGCCCTCCCTGGTGGGATGGGGAGGAGAGCTGGAAAAAGGTAAACCCCATGGGTTGAGATAAGAGCAGTTTAATAATTGAAATGAAATAAAATATAATAATATGTTTGTAATGAAAAGGGAGACAACAAAAAGAGAGAAATAAAACCCAAGAAAGACAAGTGATTCACAATGCAATTGCTCACCACCTGCTGACTGATGCCCAGCCAGTCCCTCAGCAGCATTCAGCCCCTCCCAGCCAACTCCCCCAGCTGATCATCACCGAGCATGATGTTCTGTGGTATGGAATATCCCTTTGGCCAGTTCTGGTCAGCTGTCCTGGCTCTGCTCCCAGCTTCTTGTGCAGAGCTTCCTCACTAGCAGAGCATGGGCAACTGAAAAGTCCTTGACTTGGGTAAGCATCCCCTTGCAACAACTAAAACATCAGTGTGTTACCAATGTTATTCTCATGTTAAATCCACACCACAGCACTGGACCACCTACTAGGAAGAAAATAACTTTATCCCAGCCAAAACCAGGACAATTCTGTAAAGTGCTTCTTAAACAAAACTCTTAAAAAGCAAAAGTTGAGTGAAGAGTGAAACAGCCTTATTTCCTACTTGGTAAGCAGCAGTTGAAAACTTTTTATTTCAGGTGATACTCAGTTTTTAGTATGTGTCTACCAAATAGCTATACAGGTTTGGTTTTCTTCTCAGGCCTGGACATGACTGGTTGTTTTCCTGTAAGACAAGGCTGCAAATTTCAGTCCAGATCTTACATGCTGAGTGTTCTCAAGCTTGACAGTAAGCTGAGGATAGCACATTCCAGGAAAAAATCCCTTTATTTTGATTGATCTGCATGTTAATTTCTTGACTAAACAGCCTAATTATTCCTGATACCACAGGGATTCCACTCGCCTTGTTATGAGAAACAAATGTGAAAGTAAGTTAGCATCTTTGGGTGTATGAAATATTAACCATTAGTTATCTGACATCTTAAAATCAAACCCTTTTATATAGAAGAAAATGTGTTCTATTTTGGAACTGTTCTATGATAACTTAGCAAGTTGTTATCCATTGAAATGGCTCTACTAAGAAACAAGGAAAGAAGACAATGTAAGGTCTTGGCCTAGGAGTTACCATCACTGACTGAAATACATGATTATTCTGTTGATCATCAGGCCTTTGACCTCGGAGGAGTGTTTGCCTGAGGTCAGTTACTGAACAGAATAGCCATTGTGGCCATTCAACATTTGCCTTCAATATGTCCTTCCCTTTTTTTGTTTTGGCATAAATTCTACCATTTTACCTGCCAGTTAGCAGACTCTTGCAGCCTGCATCCCAGTATTGCTGCATAATATTCCTGTCTTCCTTAAGCTCATCTGTCTTTACCTCATTTCTGTAAAGGCCCAGTGCTTTCCTGTTCCCTCAGTGTTAACGCTGCTGCTCTTTCCACGCTGAAATAGCAAGTCTATTCAGTATGCTTTTTGGCTGGACTCTGTCCCCAGTACCATACTCAGCACTACCTCCACAACCCTGTTCTTATTTCTCAGGCACCATTCAGCTTGGAATTTTAAAGGCTAGATTGCAAGCTGATAGTGATCATGCTTTTTGTTAAGTCAGAACAGTCGATGTTATGGGGCCCATAACTAATGTGGGGTTTTCTTTCCTGCTACTTATACAGGCTCAGAAAACACAAAAACCACCTCAAAAACCAGCTCCTGCAGTGGTTTCTGTTGCACCAGCTGTGAAAGATCCATTGGTCAAGAAGCCAGAAATTAAGTTAAAACCTGAGACTCCTCCAACATTTCTAGCATTCAAGAGAACAGAAGTCAAGGTAATGTAGTTTAAATTTTCCAGTGGGAGGGTTTACATTTCACTTGCGTAGATTTATTTTTTTTTCCAATTAGACCAATCTTTGCTCATAAGAACAGTGAATGAAAGTAGTCCACTATGTTATTGTATTGAGTAGTACCATAGCATTATGATTTTGCCTTAGCACTAAAAGAGTGGGGGAAAAAAACCCAATTCAACTGTAAGTCCCCAAAGCATCCAGCTTTTGACTGTGGTGTTATGTTACAAGGGAGAGAACAGAATTTACTCTACAGATATTTTTTAAAATTATATTTTATACAAGTATAAATCCTCATAAATGTGCACTAGCAGCCCAGAAAGCCAGTCGCATTCTGGGCCACATCAAAAGAAGCGTAACCAGCAGGTTGAGGGAGGTGATACTCCCCCCCTCTACTCTGCTTTCCTGAGACCTAACCTGGAGCTCTGGGGCCCATAGCATAAGAAGGACTTGAACCTGCTCAAGCAGGTCCAGAGGAGGGCCACAAAGATAATGAGAGGACTGGAGCGCCTCTCCTATGAGGACAGGCTGAGAGAGTTGGGGTTTTTTAGCCTGGAATAGAGAGGGCTCTGGGGAGACACTGTGCAGCTTTCTAGTACTTAAAGGAGCTACAGGAAAGATGGAGAGGGACTTTTTATCAGCGTGTGTACTGATAGGATGAGGGATAACAGTTTTAAACTGAAAGAGGGTAGATTTAGGTTAAATACTAGGAAGAAATTCTTTACTGCGAGGGTGGTGAAACACTGCAACAGGTTGCCTGGAGAAATTGTGGATGTCCTCTCCCTGGAAGTGTCCAAGGCCAGGCTGGATGGGGCTTTGAACAACCTGATCTAATGGAAGGTGTCCCTGTCCATGGCAGGGGGGTTGGAACTACATGGTCTTTAAGGTCCTTTCTACCTAAACCATTCTGATTCTACAAATTGTATAAAAGATATGATTTGCTCTCTGTGGTCAAGAAACATACTAGTGGTAATAGTGGACTTGGCAGTGCTGGGTTAACAGTTTGACTCTATGATCTTGAGTCTTTTGCAGCTTAGATGATTCTATAATAGGAAACTCTAGCTGACTCTGAGATCTAATTTAGGAAGCTACTGCTGCTTTATGTATGATGCCTCATGTTTTTGATTCTCCAGGTTATTAAATAAA
>JAVJGJ010000001.1:69442511-69465155 GCA_035590215.1 Microhierax caerulescens
ATGTTTTTGATTCTACATGTTATTAAATAAATGTTGTCACAAGTTGTTCAAATTTGGTAAACCAGAAACAGTGTAATAAATAACATAATAGTCTAACAAAGCATGACCCTTACCTGGGAAAACACATCTTTAACTCAGAATCAGAGCAATTATTCATGTGCTCAAAGTTATGTTTGCCTTTGCTCTGCCTGGATGCAAACAGTTATGAATAATATCATGGCTATTGCTCAAGCACTTAAACTTGTAAAGAACTTTTTGCACCTCAGCAAAGTTATTTATGCGCCTAAACAGGTTTGTGAGGCCAAATTTCATCCATCATCTTTACTGTTTAGAAACTGTCTGGATATATTATAGAAGTTTATTACTTGAGTAGAGGGTTTTAATATTAATTTTGACTGTGCCATTTCATAGAACTAACTCTGGTTTAGTAATTCAATGTGTGTGTTATCCCCATCTGAAAACTGGGGATTGTAGCATTTAAAGTGTGGGAACTGCAGTTAATATTTATAGCAAGGAGAACCATCCCTGCAATACGTTTGTCTCTTGCAGTACTTGAATGGGAAGACTACAGGAAAGAAGTCCAGTTACTTTTTTCTCTTTTTTTGCTAATTGTGTCTGTGGTATCTGCTGGTAAGAATCAAGAGGAGTGTAGGGAAGGAAAGGAAAAAATTTAGACACTGCTATTTTGACCAAAAGACTGAAAGAAAAATGCAGTACTTAATTGTTCAACATCTGACTTTTGTCTGAGCATCTGTCAACTTGTCAAAAAGTGACACTGGGTAATGACAGTAAACAAGAAAAGGTGGTAGCTTGCCTTCCTTTTTTTTATGCTTCACAAATCCAAGCTTTTTATAGCTACTTCAGGTAAACCATCATTTAGACTTTATGTGGCGATCACAGTGCCATATAGTAGCCTGCTAACTGTGTGGAGAAAGGGGAAGAAAAGGCAATACTGAATTTTTGTGACTGGGAAATTAAAAGTCGGATGCATCTGCTGTCCTTTCCTTTTCTTGTTAATACTTGTAACTGTAGTGACCAACAATAAAATATTGCTCACTGGGTGTTTCTGGGAAAAGAACTGAAACAGAGGCTTGACCTATTCCTGCTGTGATGTATTACACAAATAGATGCTACTATACTAAGAATGCTTTATTTGTTTTAGACCTCAGCAGCAATTTCGGGGAACTCAGCCAGTACAAGTGTTTCCTCTTCAGCAACCAGTGGCCTTACAGGATGGGCTGCTTTTGCAGCCAAAACTTCCTCTGCCAATCCATCAACTGCCAAATTGGGATCAACGGCACAGAACGCCAGTGGGAAACCTGCAGCTTCTTCAAGTAACCAGAAACCTGTGGGTTTGTCAGGGCTGGCAACTTCCAAAACAGGACTCGGGTCAAAAATAGCTTCTGCCAACAACAGCACAAACCCTGTTCAGCTGAAACCTCCTCCACCTCTGACACTGGGGAAAACCACCCTTAGCCGTTCAGTAAGCAGCGACAATGTCAGCAAAGTAGGTCTTCCTAGTCCCAGCAGTACTGTGCCAAGCACCAGCAGCCAGGCGAGCAGTGGGAATGGCAACAGTGGGACTGCAGGTAACAGTGGTGGCAGCACAAACAAAAACACAGCAGATGCTGGTAATCAGTTGACCTCCTTAAAAGGTCCAACTTCTCAGGAATCTCAGCTTAATGCTATGAAAAGGCTACAAATGGTCAAGAAGAAGGCTGCTCAAAAGAAACTCAAGAAGTAGTATGGCTGCTTGCTAACTTTGTTGGTTGTGTTCTGTGAAACAGCAGCGTTGGTGTTTTTCTTAAAGAAAATCCCCTGGTTACTGGACTGAAACAGTAGTTAAATCAGGGAAGCCCAAAACTGATGTTGTACAGGAGCTCAAACTTTGATAATCGTAGTATTCCTTCTGACTTTGCAAATCTATAAATTGAATATGTTGGAGGAATTCACTATTATATGCTCCTGTTTTTTATCTCAAAGCACTGAAACTTGAAATTGTAAAATTTGGGTATTTTGGACTATAAAAAAACGACAGATCTATATGGATACTTAATAAGTTTAATTTACTGAAACTGTCATTCTTAAACATTATTAATAAAAGTATTAGTAATCTGGGAGATCATTGCTGCTTTTCTTTCACCTCATTTTCCAATACTTAAAATGCTTCAGCTGTTCAGCATTGTCTATATTGTGCAGAGTTAATAAAGTTTATCCTAAATTATACAGTTCCTTAGGGAAAAAATAGATTTTAATTTAAACACTTCCAAAAATTAACTGCATATTCTATTTAAAGTGAGAATTTCAAGTGTCCTGTTTTGATTTTATACAGTGAGAAACTCCATGGGTCGTTTTGTTGTAATTCTCTGAGGGAGGAAAAAAGAATATTGGCAGAAGATAAATGGCCCCTAAACTGTAAGAAGAGTGGAAGAGAGCCAAAACACTGTTTCCGAGCTTTCTTAATTTGTAGAGAAGCTTAATATTGTCCTGTTCTATATGAATAGAAAATAAGTGGTAGGCAGCATATATTTTATTTAAAAACCAATCCGATTGAACAACATTATTCTGATAATGTGAGAGAGGGGAAAAATAGAAGGAAATTAAGGGAATTGTCTTAGATGTTAGTAAGTTAGCTTTCTTTCTGACACACCTGAAACACAGAAGACTTTTTACCTAAATATTCCATGCTGTTAAGTATTTCTACAAATTTCACAAGCCTTGCATGTGTCAATGTAGTATTACCTGCCAACCTGTCTTGGAAAATGAAGCCTCTGGTCTCTCTATGTTCTACCATACCCTGTACGATTATCTAAAATTTCTGTTTTCTCATACGAAGGCAGAAATCTCTTTAATAGTTAGTGATAGCGTTGGTCACTGTTGAACACTTCAGATAGATAAAAATGCTTTTCTAGCCCTGTTAGTTAAGGAGAGGGAGTTGTTGCTTTTTAAAAAATAGGTCTGGAAGTTTTGAAATCATTTGGAAAACCTTTTCCAGCAATTTCTGTAGGAGATAGAAACAGAAATATATACATGCAAGTGCATGTCTTCCTTCATGATACGCCAAGTAGCAAATGGATTCTGTATATTCTAGAAGTTTCTTTCCATGTCCCCCCAGTGATATGTGGTTTAGATGGAACATTCTGCTCATGCATGCTTTCCCAAATCTGCTGGAAGACCCTGTATTTGAATTTACTAGCAAGTGTTGCAGAACTTCTAACTGGATATGGGCATTGAATGTTTCAAGGTTGGTATGTAGATGGGCTGAATCCTGGGAAGAGGTAGATTTCCAGAAGCAATCTGGAGAGAAGGGCCAGGACATGCTGGAGATTTAGAAAGAGTCTTAAGCTTATAGGAATTAATTCCAGTCTCCTGGCTGCAAAAACACATTCACAAAGAAATGCTAGGAGACTGATATTAACCAGCTGTATTATGGTACCTGGTTTATCCCTTGAGTTGTAATTAGAGGAAAAAATTACATATCACCTCACCAATTCTGATGTTGCACAGCGTCAGATTCATATTAATCTAAGACCTGTGGCAAGCTCCCTGCTTGGATTTCAGGCTGGCTAGCCTGCCAACAGTGTCTGAAGGTGCAAAGGTCAGGCTCTGGAACTTGGGAGGCCAAGTATTAGGATCCATGTAACCCAGAACTGGGATCCTAATACCACTGTCCCTCCCGTAGCATTCATGGGTTGAAGGGTTGGTTTGGTTTGGGCAGGGGGTAGAGGTATTCAGAAACTGTCTTCCTTTCTCCTCAACTCACAGACTTCCTTTTTTGTTCCTCTATTAATTCCCTTCCGGATTTGCAAGTGTCTGAAATACTGATGTAAGGTATGTTAGCTGTTAAAATATTTGTAATAGCATAGATTTTCAAATAGGAAGGACTGCTCAGAGATAAGAATGTATTCCTTTAGCCCTGTGTGAAAATGAGGGTTCATGTTTTGCTTTAATGGAACCGGTGTATCTGTGTTTCACAGTTACCTAGTGTCTCAGTTCCAGGAGCAAATGAAGCAGGTGCCATGGGATTATTGCAAGAGAGAAGCTGTGCCAGGACAGAGGTGCATTGAGGCATCAGTAGTGTCCAAGGTGATTTGTATCCTACTGGCATCTTGGGTCCTCTGCCTGAGTGCTAATGATACAATGAACTTGAATGGGGGCAGGGAGGAGAAAGAGGAATTTGTATATGTGGGTATTGTTCAAGCTGAATGCATTAAATTCCCACTTTCAGGCCCTTGTGTGGGATCCGCTTTGTCCGTCCTCACTTTGCAGAACACAAGCCCTCTCCAGCCCCAGCAGTCTTACGCTTAGCCCAGATGCTGTTACAAAGGGAGTGTGTAGGCGCTGTGACTGCCTCTCAGGAGCTTCCTGTGGAGGCATCTGTGACGTTTTCCTGACTAGACCTAGCTCTTAGACCCACAAGCGTCCCTTGAGCTATTTCCATGTGTCCTGCCGGGTTCTGTTACACTCCTTCAAATCTGTCCCAGCCACCCATAGGTTATGCTTAATGCTTTACCACCATGACTAAGACAGGTAGTTGAGAAAGTATCAGGTCTTCCAGCTCTCCACTTGCACCCCTGAGCAGTTCTTCACAGTTTGTGATACCTCTCTTTGTCCCAGCTGCTCCAGGTTGTTTGACTCACAAGAACTGGCTCGGGCTGAGCACTAGAAAATTATTTTGACTCTTGCTGTCTGTGACCAGCACTCTGCAACTCTCTCTCCATTCCTTCTGTGGTGAGGGTAGCATTTTTAAATACGAAATCAGCTTAGACTCTATTGGGTTTGTGTGGTAAGGTTTTGATAGCAGGGGGGCTATGGGGGTGGCTTCTGTGAGAAGCTGCTAGAAGCTTCCCCAGTGTCCGATGGAGCTAATGGCAGCTGGCTCCAATGTGGACCCACCACTGGCCAAGGCCAAGGCCAAGCCCAGCAGTGACAGTGGTAGTGCCTCTGTGATAGCATCTTTAAGCAGATTCCTGGCAGGACCTGTGGAGAGAGGACCCTGTGCCAGATCAGGTTTGCTGGCAGGACATGTGCCCCTGGGGGGGGGGACCCACGTTGGAGCAGTCTGTTCCTGGAGGACTGCGCAGCTGGAGCGGTTCATGGACAACCGTAGCCTGTGGGAAGGACTCGTGTTGGAGAAGTTCATGGAGAGCTGTCTCCCGTGGAAGGGACCATGCTGGAGCAGGGGGAGAACGTGAGGAGCCCTCCGTCTGAGGAGGAAGGAGCAGCAGAGACGTCTGATGATCTGACAGCAGCCCCCATTCCCTGTGCCCCTGTGCTGCTGGGGGGAGCAGGTAGAGGAAATCAGGAGGAAGGTTAAACCTGGGAAGGAGGGAGGAGTGGAAGGAAGATTTAGTTCTTACTTTATTATTATGCTACTCTGGTAATAAATTAACTTTCCCTAAGTTAAGTTTCTTTTGCCCACAGTGGTAGCTGGTGAATGATCTCTCCCTGTCCTTATTTTGACCCATGAGACTTGTATCTTATTTTCTCCCCACCATGTCCAGCTGAGGAGGGGGAGTGATAGCGAGTGACTTTGGTGGGCACCTGGCATCCAGCTAAGCTCAGCCTACCACACAGACTTTCATAGGTAGGTGAAAGCTACAGCTTTTCTTAGCCGTCCTGTATTTTAAGTATGTGTAAAGCTGATACATGCACCTATTTCCCACATCTCTCTTTCTGTTCTCCCCAATTAAGATTTAGGCTAAGGTTCCTTAAGCATCTAGTTTCAGTTACTCAGGATTGCCTCAGCTACCTGGAGGATTTACATACTTTTTCAACTCTTACTTCCTGCAGAGGGAAAAAAAAAAAGCCTTTGTCTTTGTAGTGCCTGCAGCTTCCAGGACGATATAAAAATAACAGCATGAGGAGGAGGAATCCACAACTTCTATTGCTTTTTGATCAGCCCATCCTTATTGCTCTCTAGCACGAAAGGTTTTGAATGGTGGTAAGACACTGCAGCAGTTTCCATTAGCAAACAGAAGGCATATTTTCTTCCTGAATGTTAATCAGAATGTTGCCGATGCCATGAAGTAGAATGTGAAGATAGATTCTTTTAATGCTGGAGTATTCTTATGTAAAGTGTTCGCTCTAGTAGTAAAACCTGCTCCCACAGGAAGGTTCAAGGTGCTAGCTGCCTTTGTCTTGCCTCTGGTGAATATACATAGAGTTTTGCTTGAGAGGGTTCAGGATCTTACATAGGAACTGTGCAGGTTACTTTAGGCACTATGTATGGGGTGAACGAAGCAGAAAAAGTTCACCTTTGTTTTTAAATTGTGGTAGCTAGTGCATTTAAAATACCTCTGAGACTTGATTCAAGTATATCCTGATGGTTTTTACATCTTTAACTGGCATGGGTTGACTGTAGGTTATCTCCTAATAACTTATAGTATACCTTTTATACGTGCCTGCCTTTTCCTTCTAATAAGGCCAAGTCTAGCTGGACTTGCTGAGATTACTGTGTTAGCAAAATCTGCAAAAGAGCTGCAATTTGTATTGGCAAAAGACTTTCTTCCACTGTAAATTTCCCAGCTTCCTAAATGAAACATAAAGTCTCTTTCTGTTGGTAAAAAAATGTCAGTTAGGATTGTGATTCTTTGAAGTATTATATCAGGAAGGATTTATAGCACAGACCTGGTCTTTTAAATCAAGTGTTTAGTTGAATATGTAAGATAGGCACTGCTGCAAAACAGTAGATTGAAAGGAACAGTTGCTTTCCACTTTGAAGTTATAGTTAGGATGGAATTAACAACTGTATTTTCAGGAAAGGAGTCTGTTCTACAGGATTGTTTGACTGAATTTGCACGTCAGGGGAAGGAATCTAGTATAGGGAAGAAAGAAGAAAGGCCCTTCTGATCTATGAGAAGCGTACCTCATATTTAGAAAAAATAACTGGAAAATAGTCCTGTGTTTTTTCTATCCCCAAACCATATTGCTCTGTGATTAACTATAAAAATACTTACTTGACTTTCCTTATCTATCTTATAAATCAGTATGGTAATGTTTTACTTCCACTTAAATATAGTTTTTCATAGATGCCCAAATTCTGATACCCTTAGTAATTTAAAACAATAGGTTATTCTGGTTCCCTGAGTCCTTCTTCTGGCTGGGTTAGGGGATGCTGGCGATATCTGGATCTAAGAGGAAAGATCTAACACAAAGTTCTGTAATTTTAGTAACATAGACTTTTACCTATGTCAACTCATGACAGACCTGTGGCTGGATGCAGCAGTAAATAATGGTCACAGCCTCAGGAGCAGCTAGAAAAGAATAGGACTAAACTTCATGGGGAAACTTGAAGTGTATTTTGAGATCTCCTCAGTATTTTTGTAGTGTTTGATGAGTTTGACAAAATATAGTGATAGATAAGCTAGGATGCATGCTAGAAATGCAGCATTTTATCTGAGGCAACTGCCTGTTTCCTCTGCTCTGCTAATTTTGCAGTGATGCTTTTTATAGTTCACAACAGAAGGCAGACCTTGGATAGCATATAAAGCTCTGCTTCTGGAAAAAGTCTTGTTTAAAAAAAAAGAAACAAATCATTACGAAAATAGATTTTTATTATTACAATAATTTAGAAGAAGATTTTTTTCACCATTTCTGAACAAACAATATTGTAAGAGGAATTATAAGTAATAGATCCCCAGGCACAAGGATTGTCGTGGCTATGTTTCCTGTTGCAGGTGTTAGGTCCGCTTCACGTATCTGCATTTGTACAAGCGATCTTAAAATGACAGCAAAAGTGTACTTCCATGTTTGAAGGATGTAATTACTCAGTGAAGCTTCCTAAGATGAAAAGTCAGGAGTAATTCTTCAATCTGTGTTTGCATTGAAAAGGCGAATCCTTGCTTAAAGTTCACAATCATCATCCAAGCAGAAGCGAGATGGTGAAGCACACAGGTGCCAGAGGTCAGAGCCAGAGACTGCTGTTCATTGACTTGGATGTTTTCTGGGTTCCAGGTTATCAATGGCAACACTTAAAAATACTCCCTGAATGGAGAAACACTTCAGTTTGAGTGGACCCAGTCTTGAAAGTACTTGTACATGGTTGTTGTTACAATGGTTCAATTAAGTAAAATGCACATTTGAATAAATGCAAGATGGGTCCATTAAACTGCAGCCTGACCCTGCTTCAATCAAAATAAAAATTAGTTTTGTCATTAATCAGAATAAGAAAACTCTTAGAGTACTGTAACCTTCTCTACATTAAAGAAACAGTTGAAAAGCATTGCATATTCTTAAGAATATCTGGAGCCCTAACATAGCTCAGTTTCTAGTACTTAAAGCTTAACAAAAATTTGTCTGAGCCTGATACAAATTGTTGTAAATCTCCTTAATTTAGGAAGGATTTAGATTCAAAGAGCATCTTCAAAGAGCAATTGTGGTTTGCATTCATCTCTTAAACAAAAATAAAACTTTGCAGTATATCTGTAATATCACATTATAACAGCTAAAACTTTGACTTTCTGAAATGAAGTAAAGCAATACATTTTTTCCTGGATCCCAAGTTACAAGGCTATAATAAAGACTTACAAATTACCCCACAATACAAAAATTATTGTGTGTCCTAACCATACACTGGGATTTCATATGGCCTACTGGGAGTTTCCGAGTCTCACAGAAGTTCAATGAAATAGAGGTTGCCAGTTCCAGTATATTTCATCCTTCATTCCTTGTTACTTCAGGATAGCTAGTGAATATTCTGGAGAGCAGCATTTGAGTATGTTTTGAGACACCTTCAGAGAGCCTGATTTTTCACAGGGAACTTACCTAACACTGAAAATCAGAGCTCTCCCTATGACTCAAGCTGAGTTTTCAGAGCTAAGACTTCAGAAATCTTTTTTTCCTGACTCTTGCCCTCAATGAATTTCACTGTCTGAAATACAAATCTTCATCATTGTGCTTACATGACTGCATTAAGCCTATTAAGTATAATTCAGTCATTTCTAAAACTGTTTCAACTATTGCAAAGTATAGATCATCTCCAAATAAAATATTCTAAATTGTAAGACATACTGAAAAGCTTCTTGTGTGCACCTTCCCCATAATCTTAAAATATAAAAGCCAAAGCAGTGCAAGCTTAGTAGGGGAGAGTCAGTCAGTCCATTCTTCCAAGCTGGTACTCCCTCTCCAGAGCTTTATTTTCTTCATTTAACTACAGGCAAAGTTTTCCATAAAACCAGCTACATCCATTAATAAAATTAATTAGAATCTTTTTTTTGCTTGCTATGGAAACAGCAGAATTTAAGTGCACGAGGTGATGTACGGTTATGCAAAATAATACATTATCTGTTATCACTGCTTTTTGGATTGCAGTAGTTCACAGAGTTTCACATACCAGTTTCTGAAAGTTCATCTCTGAGAACTTAAGAAGTTTCTCTATCATATGATTTAATCCAGCATAAATTTCTGGTTCTCCTCTCTGTGATCCCCTGCATTCATCTTCTGAGCAAGATTGAGAACTTTCTTTACCTTTTAGGGAAATAATACGAAAATTTGGGACACTGAAGAAAATGAAACTAGGTTCATTAGTGTAGCAAAAACTATTATTTGCATTAACTGCCCTAACCTTTCTCATCCTTTCTTTGCTGACAAGTGATTCCCTATTACATCTCAGTAGGGGTTTTGAATCATTTCATCTTCATGCTCCACACTTCAACTATAGGAAACAGAAACTTACATAAAAGCTTTAGAACAATTTCTGAATACCCTTGATCAGCAACACACACCCACCCTCCTTAATTTTAATAGTGTTGTCATTTTAATAGTCAGTCAGTAATAAGCAATTATGCAGGAATACAGAAAATACCTGACAGGAATTTACCTTCAATTACACTGTCCACTGCAGGCATAGTCACTTTTTGTGTCCTTTTTGCAATGCTTAGCACAAGGAGGTCCTCACCACTGGAGGACCTAGGCATTGCTGTATTGAAATCGACTGCAATGATCACTCAGTTATTGATGGTAATAGCAGTGAGATGTACCACTACTCAGCCTAGCTCAAGTGTAGGGCACCAGCCTGACCTAAGGATTGCCTTAGTAAACCTAAAGAAGTACCACTTGACTTTCAGATTCTCCTTGGGATTTCTTGCTTTCTATGCTCACTAAAGATGCAACATGGACTACGTTGTTAAAATAGCTTCAACCATTTTGAAGATACTTTAGCAAAATACAGGGCTTTTGACTCTGAATTCTGCAAACAGTGAATCAGCCCATCGATACATCCTTCACGGTTCAATCTAACATCAGAAACTTTGAGAATGATTTTTTTTTTCCTGGAAGAGAAATTTTGATGCATCTTAAGTCCTAGCTTATTCACTAGGTGTTATGATCCCTATATCTGACCTAAGGAATCAGATAGGCAGTTAATATTCATTGAAAGGCACTGCTGGATTATTTTTTTCTCTCGTTTTAATAAATTTCCCCAAGTCTAATAACATGGGGGTTGTTTCACTACACAGATCTTGCACTATAAAGCAGTTAGTGTGGAGACGTATGTGGAATTGCAAACCTGGGGCAATTTCATATTGTTACAAACTGTTTTGTACCATATGAAGTAGTTGTGTAATTATTTTGAAAATTATAACTTCTTTATTTCACAGTACCAGTTTCTTGTGCCCTCTCTTTCCTTTCCTCCATTTCCATATTGAACTAAACATATCTTCTTCCCTGGAACTACCCACTGGCACCACCACATTTGGTATGTTTTAAATTGAAATGTTTCCTACAAAAATTGAACCCTTTTTTCTTTTCTTACTGCAAAAATCTCCGCTGAGAAAAAGGTTCGTTACAAAGTGGTTGAGGATGAAAACAAACAAAAAAGCTCAAGTTTTAGGATGTGTCTATGTTCAATGAGAAAGCAGTTCAGGAACAACTCAGCCTGAACTACAGCATCCCGGAAGACTTCAATTTGTCAGTTTTCAAGGCTAACTCTCCTAATCTTGAATAATATTTGCTAAATATCAAGGAAGAAAAATGTAATTTTAGCTGTAATTTGTACTTGTAGGTTCACTCTTGATGTGGGACGCTTTGAGAGAAAATCATGGGGTAGTAGAAAAGCAAGCTCTTCACGATTTTAATCAGAATTAGTCTTCCCATTAAATGTTTCCGCCTCAATGTCTTGACAAGGTGATGGCTTCTGGAGGATGGAGGTTCTCAATATCATCTGCAGGCTGTACCAGATACTACGGCTTCTGTCATTCACTTGTGAGTTCTCCTTGCTTGCTGCAAACTGTAATGGGTGATTATTCTGTCTACTTCAGAGAAACTGGCTCAATGGGCCTGTCTGTTCCTATGCATATGTCATCTTCCCGAGATAATTAGATGGTACATATCCTTTCTGACCTTTTGCTTCTGCTAGCCACCATTCTTTATTGCCACTTAGGTCAGAAAACTGAAGTATCCTAACCTTCTGGTACTCCTGAAGGCTGAGTTCCTGATCATTTCTTGCTTGAAATGCATAAACAGCATAGAAGGTCTGAAAAAGGAAAGCCACAAAAATTAAAATCCAAATTCAGACATGTAGCCAAATTTTATGCTGGCAGTGTGTATTAGTGTGAATTCTGTATACAGAAAATTTGTAATAACATAAATGAACCAGTGTGCAACTACGTTGTCTGTAGTTGCTAGACAGGCTACAATGAATAGGGCCAAGATAAAAAAGTAAAACTGAAGGATCTGGGAAATTCTGCTGGGGTGGAATAGACCAAGCTCTGAGACATCATCACCTTACTACACTAGTAAGGTTTTCAGCTCCGACCAAGTGCCTGTTTCTGTCACATCAAGCAGCCTTGGATTGGATGGAGAATTTCCCAGCAAGGTTTCCTTAGACATAATCACCTTTCCTAAAGCTCCAGTACTCAAATGTGGCACACAGGTCATTTCTGTGCCTTGCTGATCAGCATTGCTACAGCTTTCTTGTCAACATTAAGTGGAAAAAATCCTCCAAACTGAGCTATTTTGCAGGTTCCTGCTCCATAGGGAGAACCTTGAGGCATTGTACATGGGGTGGGGTACTGCAACAGTGTGTTTTCTGTGACACAGGATGGCAATTCATGGTTTAACTGATAATCTTTTCCTACCTTGTAGCAATTTAAGAAAGGCAAAGAACAGAGGGTAATGAATTCCCATGTTGTACTGACAGATTAGTGCCAGTCTTTTCTAGCGTAAAAGGAAACCATTGAAGTTACAAGCAGTGTAATTCTAGATTTGGAATAGGAACAATGAGGAGACAGGCACAGCGCGTATCATACTTACATGGTGATCATCCATATCCTGAAAATCATCGGTCCTTGTGCCGTTAATTGTGGGATTTTCACAGAAGTGAAGAGATGAGCTGCTGTCACTCTTCTTGTACCCCAGACTTCTTGTGCTGCTGTCAGCAGAGGGCCGTGAAGAGACAAAGAGGCTGATATTATCAAAATCGTCATCACCGAAGCCATTTTCTGCTACGTCCTTCTGTGCTTTGACTGGATTGTAAGGCCTCAGGAAGGAGGAATACACATACCCTTTAAGGACTAGACACCAGAAAAAAAAAAAAAAAGAGAAAATAAACAGCAAAATACTGCTAAAACCATGCCAAAACCAACCATTTTATGTAGCTGTCAGTATGACAGAGGCAAACAGATGGGGCCAGAATGAAAAGAAATCAATATCCCAAAGGGAAGCTGTTATTGGGATGTTTGTGCACAGAACTTACTTCCCGTGTCAACAAGCCATCTGCTTGTACTTCCAAAGGGGTCCTTTTGCTCCACAACAGCCACCAGTTCTCCTTCATGGAGATCAATATCAAATTCCTGCGTGGCATTGCACTTGCGCTTAGCTTGGTACAGCAATCCTGTGCTGTACGTAGACAACAGCTTGGACCTGTGGCCTTCTGTTTGATGTGTGGGTTCAAGCTGAAAAGCAAAAATATTACTCACCGGGAGTAATGCTGAGGTCATTTCTAGAGCAACACAGATGCACAAAAACAAGTGTATGCTGCGTGTGGCGACGGACCCTACACTTCTACACATGGATCAAGGAGTTACTTACGCACCTATATGTAACCAAACCTTTGCATATGCAGCAAAGGCTTGTCTGACTGCAATATTAATAGGTGAGCAACAAAGGGTAGATTTTAAAGAAACGTAGGAATTTTGCTAAAGGCCTCTTAGCCCGTCCTCTGCTCTCAAAGAGCCAGCATTCTGTATGTGAACTGTCATTTGCTTGTTTTTCCATAGCAATGATCTTTGAATTCCTATGTAATAACACAAAAAAAAAGCATAATCCAAAAATCAGCTGAAGTGTGCTAAGGTCACATAGCAACTTACATGATAAGGCATAAGGCAGAAAAATCAAGTGGTACCCAAACAGTCTGCTTTTTGTGTGAAATTGCATCATTAAATAAGGGCAAGGTGCCATTAACTGCTGGAAGCAGATTCTCTCAGAGCTTGGTTAGAGGACAGGGAGGGAGGTACTGCACATCAGTGTGATCCTATACCACAGAATCCTTACAGACGCTAAAAGGGATCCCACAGCTTCTTCAGCTTCTCCTTTAAATCTTCACTTGAGTTTTTATCTTAGTGTAAACTTGATTCCTAAAAGCTCTGGAAATGTCTGATGAGACTGGGAACTAGGGGGACACAGATTTCCTGGTGGATTTTTTTGAATCTTCTGCTATAGGAGTGTATGTGTGTATATATATATATGTGTGTGTAAATACCAGTGCACATAACCACAGCTGTAGAAGAGGGGGAAAAAAAAAGTTTTGAATTAGAAGACTAAGATGCACTGTAGAAGTATTTAACAAAAGATGTAATCAAAGTTTACATATACAACCTTAGACTTAACATGTGCTTAAAGACCTAAGGGTAATCAGAATTTCAAGTGGGATTTCAAGATAATAACATGAAAAAAGAGTGGAAAATCTTCAGAGGTTACTGGCCAATGGAACAGCTTCATTCCAACAACCTGATTCAGAGTCCCAATGAAGAGACCAAGCCCAAACCTCTAGGTGGCCTAAAAATGGATTTGAATCAAAAGCGACCAGAAGAGGATGCTTCATACACAAATCAAATGTGTAGTACTCACCGGAGAAGGGGCAGGTTTTTTTTTTTCAAAGCTCAATTTTCTCTCAATAAAGGTTGCACTGCTGTTTTCTTTTACAAAATTCAGCTTGTGAACCTCCTCCATCAACTGATTCTGCACTTCACAGATGCTTGAGGAAGACAGCTGCAAACACAAAGGTGGGTTAGATCACATGAACAAAATGGTAAGGAGATTCGAGAGAGCAGATTTGGTTTAATGGGCTGAATGCTAAGAGTCAGGAAATCTGACAAGTTACTGCTATTTTCTGCAGAGCTGTAGTGTGCTAAGTACAAGATGGGAAGAAAAGGTCGGTCCTTGCTTAGATAAAGTTTGCTATTAGATTTAAAAGACATACTAATTTAAGTTAAATCACCAAATAATATTCCAAACAGTGATGAAAACGAACAGTCTTGCACTTATGCTGCTGAGCCACCTGCTTTCAGATGCAAATTTGCATCTCAGCAGCTATCAGAGTGGCCAATGTGCTGTAAGGCTTGGAGTAGTTTACCACACAGCTGCGTGTTTGTGCAAGTGGGTGCTGCCACCAGGTTAAAAATCGTTGAGTATGATGAAGCTCTGACTGTGGCAATGGGTAAGTGCTTTTGGTTTGTGCCTAACCACAAGTGTATTTGCTGATGTAAACATAAAAAAGAAAAAGAAGGTAATTTTGTAGGCACAGCCTCACAGAAAACTGCTTGATACAACAGCTTTCAAAACATAAAATCGTCAAATTACAGGGATGCAATTTCTTCATGCAGGAAAGCCTTCATTTTCCCATTAAGCAGCTCAGCTCTATGTTTTGATCTTGATCTTGCTTTCTTAATTTTTCAGCTGCCCCTGACTGTAACATGCTGTGTTCAGGCCTTGATGGAAAGGAATACTCCAGAATTGCCTCACTACAATAAGTTTCCTATATAGAGCCTTGCTCCAATCCAGGTGAGCAGATTTGGATTGTTGCAGCTGTGTTTCTCAGGGGGTTCAAGTCCTCTGGGCAGAAGTACAGCAAAACTGAAACACTGTGATTTTCATACAAATTAAGAATAATTTCTCAGCTTCATTCTTCAGGTAATGATCATAGTGCCCAGAAAGAGTAGAGTGGGCTGGAGGAACTAATGCCCTTCTGCTAGCTCCGACCTTGGTACCTCAGACTTTGGTACCTTTGGCTACATGAGTGAAATGGTTTGAACTCTGTAAAAAAGCCAACATAGATGAAGCTATTCCTTACTGCTTAGACATGTCTGCAGGAGCTTCTGCAACATTTTGGGGTTTAAAAGCAACTTGCTTTTCACAGAAGTTATTTCATCAGACCTCCTAATTGGTTTCTCTTGCCATCATCTGTGACACTGCAGGTCTAGCAGCAACAGTTCACATACTTTCTTAGAATTATCTTTCTGTGTTTTCTGGGCTACTCAGGGTAAATGCTAAGAAACAAAAACTAAAATGATAGCAGCTCCCTCCTTTTTGCCTTACTGTGATGTTCTTGTCGTTATTATCAGTGGAACAGCTGGAACAGCTGCATTAGGATCATTCTCAACGGAAAGTCCAGGCCTGACAAAACTTGAGCTCAGAATTTAACCTTTACTGAGCTTGCAAGGGAAAAAAAAAAAAAACAAACCTGACTGTGCTCAGCAGAACAAAGAAAATCAGTATAGCTTGTAGGTAGGTGTCCTACTCTACATAACTCTAGCCAATCAAACAGAAAGAAAAAAAGACAAATAACGGCAGGCCTACACCTGTCTCTAATGTACTTACTGGAACAGGCACCGCCAGAGCAGAATTTGATTGAAGTGCTGCAGACATAATATTCCTGAGGAGGGTGATGAAGCAATGCAGGCAGTTCAACACAATCTTTTTGGCTGCTCTGTTGAATACCTGAAGTTCTTCCACTAGCTGTGCATTTAGAGCCTCATAGTCCTTCTTTGCCAGGTCCAGCTCTTCTCTCGTTGACCTCTGAAGGTAACAGTTGTAGTCCAACAACTTGTCATAGCGCTTCTGGATGAGCTTCTGTGGGCCTGAAAACAAGGCTTGTAGGGCTGAGAGAGGAGTCAAAACAAGCTTGTCCAGCTGAGCCATCTGGAAAGGTATAAACCAGACCTACTTGTTTCATACAGTCCTTCAGACCCAGTAACAGGTTAAGCCTGAAGGCAGCCTATCAAGCAGTGTTAGCTACCCGTCACACAGCATCGCTGTCAGAGGCGGCTTCAAGGATCTAGCAGGAGTTAGAATCTCCTTCATGGCACTGCAAAAGGCAGGTAACAGTTCTGCAGGATAAAATGTCTGGTAATGGTAATGGTCCCTTGGAGCATGCAGCCTGAGGTACTGCCCTCAGTGTGTTACTGCTGAGGAAGAACTGGGCAGGGATCAGTGAAGTGGCCCAATAAAACTGGGATTTCCACCACTGGAAGGCCCACACCAATATACAGTCTAGAGGCAATGGAATCTTGTTAAGTGGCAGTCTTGAATGCTATCAAAGCTTTTTTTTTTTTTTTTTACACACACACAAACACACACACACACACACACGAAACAGCTGTAAATCAATACATGTTTAAGCAAACACAAACAAACACTTGATTTGATTAAATTATGTTATGCTTGTTGGGTTTATCTGTAGTAATCAACAAAATTAGACACCTGGTAAAAAAACAAAGTATTTCTTAGACTTTTCCATTAGTCTCTAATTGTCTCAAGGGATTAATATTGCATGAAATAAAATTTATTGTTGTAAGTCACTTGTTCAAATACAGCACAGGCTTGTAGTGAGTGAAACTCATCATTATATGAAAGCTCTTGGATGTTCTACGTGAATTAAGTTGTTGGGTAGAATGTGAAAATAAGAAAGCAGCTGTCCCTCTGCCCTCTGTAACACACCACAGTTGAGGATGGATCCATTCTAGCACCAGAATTGCTTTTCCAAGGCCAAGATGATGTACACTGGCTAGATGGTTCCTACTTCTTTTCCACCTGAAAAACTGGGCTGTGTTTAGCAAACCAATTTTTCCAAACTGCTGGACCTGATTTCTGGAAGAAAAGAGGCTATTGTGGATTTCTGCCCTAAAATATAATGAGAGAGGAAGGTATTCATTATTGGCAAATGCACAAAGGAAAAAAACACTAACCTGAGCCCATTGTTGAGCTCTCCCTTGACAATACCCTTTCAAGACAACATATGAATAACGCTATGGGTTGTTCAGTGAGAACATCTACTCATTGTGCCATGTCAGGACAAAAGCTTTTTTAAAAAAACTTGCAGATAGGATGGAGAATCCTTGTAATCTTGTAAGTCCAAGACACGGAAATAAATAGATAAAAAGAGAAATTAACAAGGTTAATAACAATATGTATAGTTAAAAATGAATAAGATTAAGTTTTGGGGGTTTTGGCTTTTTTTAATTACATAGACCTTCAGAATAGGCTGGGTCATGAGCCAATAGGAGTTACAATTTTTTTTCTGAAAAACAGTTTTCTGTTTCATCTATTGGGGAATGGCTTCTTCTCTTCTTCGATGTTTTTGAATATAGGGGCATCTTCCATACTGGACACATCCTCACCACTGCAATGACAGAGGAGTACTCTTCTGCACTTTATGCAGTTATTTCTGGTAAAGACATTGAAAATATCTTTCTGATTATTTATATTAATTTTTTAGATTCTTTTCAACTGCAGGGACTTCAGAGGAAAGGAAATACAACATCTTACTTCCCTGTCATTATCTCAGAGGATGGGGTCTGTCAAAGATCCTTTTGGAAAAAATTAAATGGCTGTATTTTAATCAGCACAAACCTAGAAAAGTATAGGAAAACCTCCACCTCTGAATTTTTCCAGCCTAGGCAAATTGAAGAAGCAGTCTTCCCCATTCTGAAGAGACATTTTAGCCTATCTTAGTCAAGCCAGGCATTAAGAGTTTATTTGGACCCTGAAAGCAAGAGTCTAGTTAAAAAACTATTCCCTTTTTTATTTTTTTAATTGCTTTTTAATTCCTATGGGCTATATTCACATTTTTCATGGTTTCCCTATATGAAGGATATAACTTACTTGAAAAGGTAACACAGCTGGGACTATCACAGATCTGTGATTCCAGGAGCTAATAGTTCACCAGCGCAACAAAGATCACGAAAGTTGTTCTAAAACTGTGTGTTGGTCACAAAAGTAGCAAAGCAAAGATCTGCTGCTCTTGTCTAAAGCTTAGAGGAAACATGCCGATTTAGCACAAAGATTGTAGTTTAAACCCAGGAATTTAGCTTGAAAAGCTTTCTTTAGCTCTTCTAGGGAAAACACTGTGCACTTACACTGAATTTTATCTTATTTCTTACAGAAACTGAACAAAAAACCCCATTCATCTTTCCCAGTGGATTCCTAAGGTTTTGCTCTTTTCTGTCTTTCTCACACGTACAGATAGCTGTGTAACAGTGGACATTGCATAAACTTACAAGGTCTTCACAGAGATTTGTAGTGTTGTTCTGTTTTTTCAAACAGCTGTTGACACTGTCATCTTTGTCTTGCAAGATTTCCTGAAGCCCAGTTATATTCTGTGCAGCCAGATGTATGGAATCCTAAATGAGAAGTTTGTAGGAAGATGAAACTGCATTATGATGTTTTAATATACTGCATTCACTCATGCAGATACTGCAGTAATACTGATGGAATCAGAAATATTTTCCATCTCTGACACCTGTGCAGTTGCTGTGCGGTTGCCAGCCATTGTGGGATTGTTTCCTGTAATAATATTTTCCTGTGTTTCGTCTGTTTTCAGTGTAAACTATTTAAGAATCAAGTTGTTAATGTTCAGCTGAAAAACTTATGCCCCAACCTAGCGAATATCCCACTGGAAGTTAGAAGAAACCAGCTCAAGACCCAGGCACCCTCAAAGGCCTCTTCTGGAGGACTAAGTAGGACTACAGCAGTGTACCTCACTTACTCTGAGTTTTAATCTTAATGAAGTGTGCATCTCTTTGGATAAGGAATTGTCAACACCATTCCAGGCAACAACTCCTGCCGGCTGAGCTCACTGGCCTTCCTTCCCCTGTTTGCTGCACTAAACGAGGTGCACTTGCAATACGCTCTGGCCAGCTGGCTGTTGATCTCACCCACCTCTCAAACAGCCTTTGTGTCTGGTTTGGGCACACTTTGAAGGGCCTCGTGCCATCTACAAAGTTGGCAAGTCGTCCACGAGAGGGAAAAGTTGGTAAGTTACAAACGAACGGACATCTTTGGAGAGGAGGATTAAAGCAAAGACACTTACAGCACTTGAGCACTTATTTTATACACCTGTATATATAATATATATAATATATATATTATACACCTAATGCTGGCCCTGAACACAGCCTAGCAGCAGGATAAAGGAAGGATTCTTCACATCCAGGATGTGTATTTTAGGGCATTTTAATTCATGTGGCTGCAACTCGGCTCTTCCATTTTTAATGAGAAGCAGTTGGTGCTTCACTGCAGCAGATGTGCCTGACCTGTGTGACGGCTTTACACAGTGATTGAAAGTCCTAACTGTGCCACCAGACAGCGCGTGCATTTCTCTACTGCACTCGTGGGTCTCCGTAGAGCCTGCTTGTGCAAGGGGAAAACTCCAGAAGTGTGGGCTTCAAAACTTCTTTGCCATGGGCTCAGTAATGCAGCAGCAGCAGAGCTCATTTATTTAATATCTTGATGTAAACAGGCCTGCTTATAAATATTTTGGTGTTGCCTAACCAGTGGCAGAAATGTGTGCTAAACTGGTTATGGACATGGTTTGTGGTTACAGGTTTCAAAAAGGTCTGTACCCACCTGTAGATGTTGTGAGGAGAGCGAAATGTTCTTCATGCACAATTTCACTGTCTTCTCTAAACTTCGAAACAACTTTTCTTCCTTATTAAAAGTTTCATCTTTCACCTAAAATAGATGTTTGCACTGTTATTTTGGCAGTCCAAATAGCCTGGCTAATGAAAGAAACATCCAGAGCACTGCTGAAAAAAACACCAAACCCTCCCTGAACTCCTCCCTTTGCAAACAGAACGGGTCAGCCCCTAATTCTCCCAATTCTAGTTTTAATCCAAGAAAAGTCAAAGGCATGGGGCAACGTGACAGAGAATTTAACTTTTAATCCTTGTGGAAGCAGGGAGTTGCTTTTTTACAAGCACAACTACGTGTGCCAACAAAACTCTTTATTTTCTGTATATTGTTGAGCCATTTGAGGAAACAGTGGTGAAAATTGTAAGATATTTTTAATGTCGTGGCGTTACTCCCCTGGGTGCTTCTTTGTGGGTGCTGGGGCGCTTTCCCCCAGGCAGGCTGCAGGTGGCGCTGTTACCTCTGCAGCGATGCCCGCTGCAGCCAGAGACCTCAGTCGCTGCAAACAGGTTTGTACGATCTTTTTTTATGCCAGCTGGAAAAAACCCTGAAAATACGTTTATTTCGGTATTTCAGCCGAAATATTGGGGAATTTGAGAAATCTCAAGTCTCGTCTTTAGCTGTCTTGCTGTAAAATCACGTTTCAGAGATGTGAATTGGGAACTTAGTCTAATTAAGCAGGAGATTCTAAAATTATTCTCAAATTTTTTAAGCTTAATTACAAACCCAAAAAAAAACCCTAAAAAACAAGCTTCTAAAGAAAAAGAATAAAAATCACGTCTCCCCTTAATCAAATTTAATTCCCTGATTTCCTCTGATTTTATAGCCTTGCCGGTGTCCCCTTCTGAATACAAAAATTTCCACTGTACAAATAAATGAACAGAAAAAATAAATGTGGGTAGTTTGCGTCAGAAAAAGGGGGAAACCACTGATAAAAAACAAAATAGGAAAAACCGGCACGTATCTTGTAAAGCCACATCTAGAAAGGCAAGTGACCTTGTGTAATCGGCCATCTCATGCAGTGTGGTGCACTGGATATCATTTTCAAGGTCAGTTGTAATTGATTTTCTTTGAGATTTAGTTTTAAGCTTTCCTGAAAATGTTTATCCTGCTAGGTTTTGAATTACAACCTAGAAATTATGAAGGAGTGTTTTATTTTTGGCTACCCAACACCCATCGGACTTATCACAGGGCTCTTTGCCTCTGGGAGTTTTGACAGTTCCAAGTCCTTACGCCCACCACGGCCTTTCCTAACCCGAAGCAGTGCTCATCTCCCTGGTGCGTTCGGAGCCTGAGCGCTACACTGCAGAGCAAGACAGACTGGACACGTTCTCAGCACCGACAACGACTATTGCCAGTCTACCCGCAAAGCACTGAACTCAGGATCAGTTTCACAAAACTACCAGTCACTTCCCCTCTGCTGGAGATCAGAAGTTTGAGAAACTCTTAGATAATAAAGGAAAAGGTGGAGAACACATTATGTTGTTTTCTATTTCAATCACAGAGATCTTTCCTGTCTTCTGTGACAGTCAGAAAAAGACTTTATAAAAAATGCAGGAAAAAAAGCAACACCGTAAACTCCATTTCCAACCTGTTTTTAAAAATGCCCAGTGCAAAAGCAGAACTGAAGCTGCCAATGCAAATCAGCAGTGGGATGAGTAATACCTGAGGTTCTCCCCCCGTCAGTAATTTCAGATGACTGGTGACCCTCTTGGATTTCTTGCTAATGGAGTGGATATTCAGTCGGGAAAACTTTTCTTTAAGGGTTTCATCATCATCATTCTTCTTATACTTCAGCACTGCAGACAGAGAATTTCATGACACTAATGATCTGTATTTGCAGGGCTTTTCACAGGGACAGGCATACAAATATGAAACCATTTGAAAGCAGACACTTTGATGTCACCTGCTGTAATCTTGTGTGAAAATGCTTGAGATGATGAAAAACCCGTTATCAACGCTAGCCCTGGGAAGAGTGAAGTCAGGGCTTCAGTGTGGCAAGTCTATAAGAAATATTGCTATTACTGCATCTTAATTATGTTGCAGTGTTTGCAACTGCATTAGGAACAATGAACAAGGATGGATTCTTTCATCATTTTTGTATTTCTGGAGTTACCAGTCAGATAATGTAGCTGCCTGAGGACAGGTGACACTAAGGCATCTCTTACCTTCTTAAAACCCAGCGTATCACACAGCTCGGCTAGCACCAGCCAAAGCTGTTGTAGCGATATGACTGGAGTTGAAACCTGTCTTCTAATTGCCAGCCCAAACCTAAAAAGACAGAACTTACTGTGCCTTTTTCTTACCTAAGTCTTTCCTCCTTTTAAGCTCGTTGATGTTCACATTAATGTTTTTCATAGCAAAAAGGGCATCTTGTAGCACCTTGTGGTCAGGGTGAGAAGCAGGAGTTGAATTCAAGAGTTCACAGAGTAACAAGGGATATTTCATCACCCGTTGCACTGGTTTGATCATTAAGGATCCCATGTCCGTGAGATTTGGCTTTCCTCTATAATTTATACAAAAAAGTTGTCACATAAGGAGAAACTCCTTGAAGACAAAAACTTACTTTTTCTGTCTAGTCACTGAAGCTGCTGCCTTTTATATCCTTCAGTTGAGCGTTCAGCTACAGAAAATATCAAAACCAGAGAAGTGCTTTGCACTGAGTCATAGTCACTTAAGTGCAATTACCACTCAAGTAAAAAAATAAGCTACATCTATCAGGGAACAAGGGCCGTTGTA
>JAVJGJ010000001.1:69465176-69487214 GCA_035590215.1 Microhierax caerulescens
CCTCAAGGAAAAGTACATACCAGGTCTGAGGTTTCTGTGTTTTCAGCAACCCTCTAGACCATTGCTTAGACATTACCTCTGAAACTGTCCCACTCAGTCCTGAGGGTGCATGTGGTACAACTTACACACCACAAACACCCAGGAAGGGAGATGTAGGTGGAAGAACAAATAACAGGAAGTTTGAGAAATTGTGTGAGTGAAGCTATTGCATCCTCCTCCAGCCCCGCAGGCTTCAAATTGCAACATCTCTCTGCTGCAAGTAACTGGGACGCCTGTTCATGGTCAGGGCTGCATCCCTCCTCACACCACCTCCCAGCTCGGCGCAGCTACCCTCAGGTTTTACTGTCTTTTTCACCTGTGCTTTTCCTTTGCTGTCTGCCAGTGGGTTATTTCTAAGGATACCTGAGCTTCCAAAGGTACCGGATCTGGCCTGCAGAGACGCTGAACATACAGGATGTTCACCCAGGCTTGATCCAACCCGCTGGAAGTCACTTTACACAAAGGCAGCTCAGGCAGCAGCCGAGGGTGGCAGAACGAGGGTAGGAAAGTCACAGCTTCCAGCGCTGGCACAGGGATGCTCTGTGGCTCCAGGCCCAATCCCCGCTGGCTCAGTGGGGGCAGCAGGGCAGCTCCCCCAGGCACCCAAGCAGCTCAGCCCATCAAGGCCACCCGAGGTCCCTGGCCCCCACATAAGGCAGTTACCAGCCAGCTGAATCCATGCTCCAGCCCGACTCGGAACAAAAGCTTTGCTCAGGCTCTCTAGGCTTGAAGGGGGAGAGGCTGTGCACTTTGAAGGCTGTCACAACAGCCTGGAAAAAAACAGGGAAGGGCAGGACAGAGCCACGTAACCTTCGTTACCGTCCGCAGGGCTGGCAGAACCATGGGGTCTCCCCGGATTAGGTAACACCAGGTGGCCAAGCCCAAGGGCCAGGGCCAGCTGCTACTGAGGCTCCAGCAGCGCGACAGACATGTCCCTTGTCCCCCCTCGTTACAGCACACTCCTGAGCAATCCAGACAGCGATCTAGCACCAGTGCTGGCACCAACCACCTGTGACTCACAGACCTCCCCTTTGAAACGGGCATGAGCTGTTGGTAACAGTGTGGAGGGCAGTAAAACAGAGCAAGCTTCCCGTTTGCGTGCCCAAAAAGGCTGCTTTGGAGGGGAAAGGGTTGCTTGATGTGAACCACACAAGAGTTAACGCTGGGCAAAGGAGGATTTCTGCATATGGGAAGATGGAATAACAAACGCAATGTAGAAGGAAAGTACAAAAACCAGGGAACAGCCACTTGGTTTTGCAGGCTGACATCTATTGTTTTGTGCAGCAGGAAGAGTAAAAGAGAAAAATAAAAAAGCTTTCATTCCCACTTTTATATGTATAAAAAGTACAAGAGCCAATCCTTACTGCTGACTAATTAACAATTTGAATGCCTCTGAGAAGAGACATCTGCATATTTAAACCATCTCTCTCACACAGGCATTATCTGTAAAAAAGTTCTGCATGAAAAAAAATTAACAGTAGATGCCTTTTAAGGCTTCTTGATGTCCCCGAACCTTCTCATCATTTCAACCCCCCTCATTTTCCCTGTATCCTACATTAAATAGAGAGCTGTTCTCCCTTTTTTCAGCTTCTGGCAGCAATAATGAAAAAAAAAAATCTTAAATTGTTATTGTTTTCTCTGAAAAGCCTCATGAATGCAAATCTATAAAAGCTGCCTCATGAATGGAAAAATCTTCAAGTGTCTTCTCTTTATATAGTTGCACTTTGGACAGCTGCCCAAGTGATAAACAGCCCTCTGTTCGCCTATCTGCATGACACAGTCTTGCAATATGGTTTGAGAGATAGTAGGTTTGTTATAAGATAATGACTCCCTGGGGCACGAAACGCCACAAAGTTCAACTCATCCAATTCTCCCCAGCAAGATTAGCTGATGATAGCCACTCTCCCTGGACCAGTCCCATTTGCAGTGTGCCCCATTAGGATGCACCTGGGCACCGGGCAAGACACAGCCCTGCCACGCAACCGAAACAGGCGAGTAACGGCTTGTGACATCTATTGTGCAGAAAATTAAGTTGATAATTCATTTGTGATGCTCCTTCAGCCTTCCCCCCGTGTTATTGTGAATTTAGCAAGTATTCTAGGTCACATGTAGCTGTGCTGATCTCATTGCAAATTACTACTGTAGCTCTGCAGTAAATGCAGCTGGCTTAACTGCAGTGAGCTTTACAACACACCCTTCCTCCTTCCCTCCAAATGCAGAAGGATTCCCACCTCTTTAAAACACACAGGGCGGTGAGCTACGCAAAGACAGGCGGTTCAGGATTCCGTTTCGTTCTCTGCCGCTACCCAGCAGCTAGGCCCGGTGCCAGCCACAACAGCCGGTGTGGCACCGCGGGGCCGAGGCTGGTGTCACACTCAGCGTGGCGGGTTTGACATGGTGTGTGGGCACCACAGGCTGCAGCACGGCTTAAATTCCGGGGCTCCACGGTTCACTGTGCGTGAGTTCGTTTCAGTACAAGGCACGTAGGGCAGATAATTCACTGCGCTGTAGGACTCTCATGCAAACCCAGGGAATTCACTGAGGCTGCGCAGTTGTAAAGCCAAGCAGAATGTGACCTGTTGAGCTGCTAGCAAAGGGCAGCACTGTCTGGTATTTATGAAATTGTTTTCCTGATCATGGCTGAATGAAAAGCAGTCTGGGAGCAGCAACATCACAGACCATTTGGGGTGAGTTACACTGTATTTTCCAGTTCAACATGAACCAGATTTTTGGGCGCAGTCCTGCCCAAGGGCTGCTGAGGCTCCTCAGCCTCTAAGCTGAGTTGCAGGTGATGGCATTTCTGAGCGCCCTGCTGCTCAGCAGGGAAGATGAACACCATCACACCGTGCAAGCAGCCAAGCTCAGGGAGGGTCCCACAGCTAAACCTGGCTCATTACACTCTGCACAGCTTTATAAAAGCCAGTTTAAACTCAGAAAGTTAGTTGTAACCTACACTCCACTGGAAGCCATTTGAAGGAGGAAACTAGGTGTTCACTTCTGGTGGGGATACACAAGGCAGAGCAGCCAGTCCTGTGCTATTTCTGCATGAGCTGCTCTCTCACATGATGTTATTGTGACTCTCTAGGTATTTTGTTCCTCTTGAAGCCCCACTCCTTGGGAGACAGGATTATACAAGAATGTCCCTTATAAAACAAAATGCAGAAAAACTATTTCCTACCATAGTCTAAAACTTAAAAACCCCAGCTGCAGAATTCCAACATGCAAATCCTTCAAAGTGTATTTTACACAAGTTTCACTTACGACATGTGACTCACTGATGAACAAATTCTCTGACTTTACAGACTTTCTCTGACCACACAGAGCATGTTGGCTCCTCTTTTCTCTCTTAACATTTCTGTCTGGGGTTGTAATTATTTTCTTCAGTTCAGCTAACCCCTCCTCTGACCTCTCCCTGCAGGTAACTTCAGGAGATGCTGCATTTCAACGATCCCAACCTGCTGGATGTCCAGAAACTGCAGCTGTGGTAAATGCTCCTTTACAGCTTTGCAAAGATGTCACATTTGGCACAGAAATCCTTTAGCCACAAGTTACCAGTGTCTGGGTGAGTATTCTAGCAAAGTGTTGCAATGAGCTTGTTCTTTTCTCACGTTCTTCCAGCCACTGTCAGGGGGAAGATCCTAAGGTGGACTTTTCATATAGGGCTACCAAAAGGGGCATCACCTTAGAAACAGCTTTACCTGTGAACCTGACATATTCTAGCACGTCTACAGAAGCCTCTGCAAGATGATTTCAGAGTGTCTGGGTTCCAAAGACTGACACTGCTATTGACATGCACTCCTGCAGACCTCAGAGCTCTCTAAGCGCATTTATGAGACAGTGAAGTGATAATAAAGGGGTCTGAATCAATTAGCAACCAAATTAAGTAGCTTCATAAACCATAAGTTTTGAAAGATACTGCAGGCTAGTACAGTGGTAATTATAAAACTAGATAGGCTTAGGAAAATGAAAACTGAGAGTCTTTATCACATATGTCCTGGAAAAAATCTATGGGTTACACTGACACGAAAGGCTTGCGTTCTTAAAATTGCCACATCTACGGTTTTAAGCATACTGAAGATAAATTATAGATATTTTAAAGATTATTTTACATGTAGGAAAGGCTTCCAGTACTTACTCTTCCTCATATATCTTTCTGAAAAAGAGAAGAAAACAAAACATATATTAGGTTCCTCCTAAAAGAATTTATACAGATCAAGGGCCAGATTCTCAGAAACACTTCAGTGACACAGAGCAGCCATAACTGGCCAGTTAGTTTAGGTTTATGGCTGCTATGTGTCAGCAGAACTGCACAAAACAACCAGAGGGTACCGGTGAATCTGGCCCTATATCTTTTTGTAAAGACAGCCCCAAATGAGAAAGGATTGTCAGAAACCTGGCTTTGGCTGTAAGACCCAGCCTTGTCCTAACGGTGTTAGAGAAGGAAGTTTGAGTCACTGTGCCAACAACAGTAAATAACATCAAGTCCTTAATACAAAAAGAAACACTAAACATATCATTATTACACTTTACATACATTCTCGTCTACTCCCTTTAAATAGAAATGTATTTCTAAATGAGAAAGAATATATATCAGCCTTTTCAGATACAGAATCAAAGAAGCTGTTAAGTTTTTTGTAGGCTACATGTCAACTGAAACCTCTTCAGAGTAGGATGGTGTTTGATACGTATACTGAAAGCAGCAGGGACGCACAGTTTTAGTTTGGAAACATGCAAACATGTGCATAGAATATTTTCCTTATGGTATGAATTCACTCAAATGCAAGAGAACAAAAATGTTGCTCCGTCTCTGTGTTAGGTTTTCCTGACATCATGTTGTCAGCCACTGCTTTTTGACTGTCTGAACTCTTATCTCCTTGCCCACCAGTGCCTAACTGAGCATCTGGAAGCTAGTGCTTTCATAGCTTCTGCACTGTCAGCACTTGGCGTGCTTATGATGTCCCTCTGCCCCTGTAATAGTTGACCAAGCTACTTCAGGCTGAAAGCAGAGCAGGTAGTTGCCAGCATCCTTTCATTTTCACCAGCTGCATTTCTTTGGCTAAGCTAGTAAACAGCATCCCCTGTTTGCATAATCACTGCTGTAACAGTGGACTCTACAGAATCTGGATTTGCACATGTCTCCAAGGCAGACACCTACATTTTGTGGTGGAATTTTTCCTCTTCAGTCAACAGGAGGAATAGGAATCTCAGCATGGCTAATTAAATCTGATTTGTCTGTAAAGATGTGCAGAGTGCCACTCTCAAGTTCCTTCTGATATAGAAGTTGTTTTTCACATGGCAGATATTACTCAGCTGAGAAACAGAAGCCCCTAGTAATGTTAGGCCATTCTAATTTTTTTTTTTTAATAAAATGGAACAATATTGTTTCCAAGAAAAAAGAGACATAAACATTTTTCAAGAATAGTCACCAGCCCCTGCACTTCTCATGTCTCACAATGGAAAACAGCCTATAACTTATTTCGTAAAAATGCTGCATAATTTTCCTCCTAGGGCAAGTATTCCGCAGTCAGTAGTAACAGATTTAGGTGCCCACAGCTCTGCATTTGAGTGTGCACTTTCAGGTCTTAGTAGTTGAATTGGCTGCAGTCTTTAGGCACTGGGGAAAAGCACAGCATAGTATACATGCACCAGTGCTTTTTTTATCTGTTCCTGTTTAAAGTCTAGTCAGGAAAGAACAAGACAAAACACGGCTTCATTGTGAGGAAGGCCTGGTCACTTCCTGCTAGCAAAGGCCACAATGGCCCAGCACAAAATATCCTTCACAAATCCAGCTGTGATGTTGGAACAGGAGCTCCTCTTGCCAGCTCTAGAACTCAAGTGGCAGCATCCACACTAGCATGTATGTGGACGCTAACTTTTATCTTTATTTCCTTCCATGTCCCCTTGCCCCAGCAGTAGGGATTAATGAATGACAGTAGTGGCTTCTCTTGATTAGCCAGAAGAGCTAATTGTAGGCATCAGTCACTAAAACACCCCCTTAGGGGAGATACCTGGCCATCCCTTAGCCTGAAAGCCTGAGCTGATATGAATATCTATTTCTTTCAACTTCTCATGTAGCTAAAACCCAAGTACCCTGCACATATACTTTGTTATGTATTTAATAACTGGACATATTGCACAAAACAAGCCTTATTTTCAACATAATCTGTATCCAAAGTGAACATTTATCTTTTAACATTGTTAATATTTCCCTCCACCACTCCTTCTAGATTTCACTTGGACATGCTTCTGCTAAGTCTTAACACACCTCTGCTGACCGATCACTAACTGGGCTGTTGTTGAAATACCTGTTGCTGATGTACACTGCATTATTTGTGACAGCTTTACATCTCTCCTACAAGCATGCAGCATGGGCCTTTCCTGGAGCTGGGGCTAGACCTCTGATCTGAAAGACCACGGTGCCTTCCCTCCTGACAGCTCTGCGTGATGATGCTTCGGGGAAAGTGAGGGGGCAAGGGGATCCATCGAGCGGATGAGCTGGTTCCTGCGACCGGCTGCAGGAGGAAGCTACACTGGAGGAAAGATGGATCCGTCATTCTGTGGTATCCCCAGTTCTTGACACATTTCCCTGAGGGGCTGGCACTGGAGCTGACAGCACAAAGCACCTTCCACTGGTGGGACCTGGCAACTTGCTGCAACACTGATCGGTCTCAAATACTCCCATCATCATGAGGTGTCCGGCACCCACAGCCACTCCAGATCCCTGGGGCCTTGCAACAGGGACCCAGAAACACCAGAGCATGTGAATAGCTCTGTTACAGGCTATTTTAATTCAAGCAATAGATTTGCTGAAAACAAGAGCAGCAAGTTTCCTGGGAGCTGGGCAAGATGTTCCCAGTAGCCCATGATATGATGCCGCATTTTTTTGCCAGTATGGGGCACTGAAGCTAAGGGAAGAGCAACTTTCCATGTACTATTTTTGGCCATCTTAGAAAGAACTCTAATCACGGCCCCTGGCTTGTCATCTTTTCATGAAAGCAGCATAAGCCAGAGCTTCCAGCAAGCCTCATAAAACTCTGGATTTACAGGGGACCTTTCATCTACATCCATTTAAAATGTTCCCTGCCAGGCAACTGACTATGGACAGAAATCATCATTTGAAAAGATCTTACTTTAAGGACTGTACACAGTCTCTTAAATGCTGCTTCAGTTCTTCATCCTTTTCATAGGATTCCAGCACGGTGTGTGCATCATCATGGCGATAGCAATAGATTTTATACGTGTTTTCTAGTGGGCCTTTAATCTGCAAGAACACTTCCCCTGTTAAGGAGAAAAACAAAGCGTGTCAAGCCAGACAACAGCATCTCAGAAGGAGTTTTATTATTCCACCACATTAGCCGTGAGCTAAAAAGGCTGGCTTCCACTTTACTTCCCTTAGAAATGATCTTGCGTGTTTATGTGCATTATTTATTACATGTATTTCTCAGCTGCTCATCGTTGTCATAGCCAGGCACCATTATATCAGTGTTAATGCACAAAAAATCCCTCAGGAAAAGGCACGAAATCTCTACCCCTTGTACCCCTGCATACGCAACCCCCTAATTCACTGCCCCAGCTTAATGCCCCTTCAGTGGAAACCACACAGGAGAGCTTAACTGTTAAGAGGAGACTATTTCTGTGGTGTGGGCTGGCAGGAGGGATGAATGTAAGCCTGTTAATTTTCCTTTTGACTTTTTTTTTTTCAACTAAATATGAACTCAAATGGGTTATAACAGGAATAATGACTCCCATTAGCCATTGCACTTTTATCTGTTTTGCAAAACCCTGAAATGGCAATTGTTATGACCTAGAATAGAGATTTTTCTTCACATGACAGAGGAACAACCTCCACCCCTCCCCTAATTAAATAAAACCTCCATGGATTACAGCCATTTTTATAGAGTGTCTAGGCTTATATATGACTGATGGAGGAAAACATTTCCATTTCCAGTCCTTCACCCCACCATTTTCCCCCAACAGCTGGGAATTTTAGAGGCGCTGGAATAGTCCTGCACCTGTTTCATTCTGGTGCCTAATTCAGCCTAAAACTCCTATGTCGGTCTCTGCGTACATAAGAAATATTAGCCAAGTGGTGAAGGCACGCTTCATCTCTTCTGCCGAGAGATTCTCTCGGTTCTTACACCCTTACGGAGCAGCGACCTGATCCGCCTGGAAATGCATATGATAAACAACAGCAATGGTGAAAACTCCTGTCTCAGGCATGCACTGAAAATTACATCGATGCAGCAATCAGTGCAATGTTTTATAAGCATTCCTGTTGAGTTATAGCAATGATTATTAAAGTTAAAAGCCGAACACCACATTAATTGGGAGCTCTCTATTCATTCACAGAGTGAGCACCAAGCTGTCAGGCATCCTGCATGTTTCATCCTGACCAGAGTGGGCTGTTTCATAATACATTGCATTGAACTGCTTCATCTTAAAGTGAAAAATGATTCAGTTACCACAGTAACACAGCTCTGGGTTTCTTCTCCTGGCAGCGAAGGTTAACTGGGCTGCCTAACGCATGTTGGTTTCAAGGTGCAAATAAAGGAACAACAGCGAGGGAGTAAGACCACACGAGTTACCATTTTAGTTACTGTAAGACCACAGTCAGAAAAGCACCACCATCTTACAGTTAATGCTCTTGAGCTGCCTGTCTTCACTGTCTTGTGTTTAACGCTACTGCTGATGGCTACCAATGCACATTGCATGCTGACTTTCCCAGAAACTCTCTATACGTGCCTTTATAAGCCAGCAGCGTAAGGGAAACCTTAACAAGCTTTCTCTTAATCCTGTTCCCTTGGTGCCTGATTCTCAGGGGTGCTGAGCTCTCACAGCTGTCACTAACTTTTAGCAGAGCTCCAAGTGCTTAGCACGGCCTCTGCTATGCTAAGCCCTCAAGTGAGGTTACCTTTTCAGTAGCAAAAATGTAAACTGTAGGCTTACAGCTCATTTCAGAGGCTGGAAATTATCATTCTCTTCTCCAGAATGAAAGAGATAAGCAAAATCTATTCCCTGATGTATTGTGTCACGATGACAGATACTTTCATTGATGCTCAATGATGAGAAAAATTATGTGCTGATTTCATGGGTAGGGCCTTTTAAAAGCAGATGGATTTCTTCAGCCTAAAGCTGTTCTTGGTTCTGAGCCATATGGACCGCATCAGATGAGCTGTGGGCATATCACTCTGGGAGCTTGCTTTATGGACCAAAACCACATTGTATTTGGGCACAGCTTTAAAAATGCAGTCTTTTATACACTCTGAGAGATGCCAATCTGCCTGATGCCTTCTCTTAAGTGTGGTGGTCATCAGTCTCAAGGAGGCAATCCTAGGAGGAAGGCTTGAGCGGCAGAAACGGGTTCTCCCTGTGGCTTTCAGTGGTGCTTCCTGTGTGGACAGCAGCGGGAGAGGGAGGAAGAAGGGGTCAAAATAGCTAAAGCCAGGGTGAGGTTACTAAGTCTTCATATCCCTCCACATACAGGATCCAGAACAGAGAAGAGAAAAAATACAGGAGAGAAATAGAAAAGGTATTTAACCTCAGTGGCATTTAGCATCAGAAGACGAAGCACCACAGGAGGTCCATCTACGTGAGCATTTTCGCTCAGATTAGGACAGGGCTTTTGAAGCCAGTCCCAGCAGTCTCAAGGCATTTCACGTGCCTTGGCTGTGTGGTGGAGCAGTGACAGATATACGAACTAGGTCCCTCTGAGGATGGTAATTACCAGAAGACACACTCCGAGAGCACATGTTACGCAGTGCAGCCGTAAAGGGCATCTCTCAGTCCACAGGAGCAGACTACAGCCAGTCTGAAGTAGGACCTCTTGAAATGGTTAGTATGGGTAACGGGTCACTAGCAGCAAGTGTTTCACTCTACACGTCTGCTCCTATTGGACACTACTACTCGTCAATGTGGACATAGCATAAGCTGTGGAGAACATAGATTAAAATAAGACATGAATACAAACACCCATGTTGTTTTGGTTATAAACCAGTGAATTAGCAGTTCTCCTCAACCTCACCATGACTGGGTTGCCTTCCAAAGTAAGATATTTCAATGAAAGGTGTTTAAATACCATAAACATGATAGAGCACGATGGGTGTGTTAAACATTCCCAGCCTGCTTTTTTCTATAGACTGGCCTTGACAACTTTTACACTGATTATGAAGATCCTGAAAACAAAACTATCACTTTGATGTACTTTTAGAGGATGACTAACTTATTGCTTATAGTGAGGCAATTATTCTCCCTGCTTTTGTCTGAGCCTTTGGAAGAACGTCTCACACCTTATTTGTCATCTTTCTCCCTCCCAGTAGTTAGCCAACTCTGTGATCCACAATCCCATATGTTTTCATGGTTCTTTGTCTGATTCTGGAGAAATAAACCCTACTAGATGGATGAAATTGTGTCTTTACTTCTGGATGTGGCAGGGAACTAAAAGGATGATTGTCTTGGCTGTGAGAAAGGCACTTCCTGCTAGAATAGAACATTGCTTATTAAGGGTATGACTCATAATGATGCACTTTTATTGAAATATCGCCAAACAACACAGTCACATCAAACTGTGTTAAGCTGTTGCCTTGGCAAACCAGACTGAGACGTACCAGGATTAATACTTTTCCCAAGCCTCATATGTTTGAATATCATGTTTCTTAGTCTAACAGCAACTGCTAAGTTTTTACCCCATTATCTGTGAGAAGAGGGATCCCTTCTGTAATGTTACCTGTGCTATGTGGCCAGTTTAGGGAGGAAAGAGCCTCTCTGTCCTCTGAGAATCATTTGCACTGAAGCAAATTGAGACTTCTCACCTTATCCCTTAAGGTGGATTACCTGCTACCTCTGCACTGAAGAAGCAGTTGTGAGAGAGCTGATGACTGGTAACTTCTTAAATCTCTCAAGCTATGCCAGAATGTCAAGTGAATAGATCACAGCCTTAACATTCATGGCCTGATCCGCAGAAAACGTCACTGTTGTGACATATCCAGGGTCAACCTGTTTGCTGAAAATACCCATGATCCCTACAGACATTCCTGGACAGATTCCTGCAAACTTCTTATCAATTACAGCTTTCCTGCCTTTACTGACCACGTGCCTGTTAAGCATATTTAATCACCTCTTACATTAATTGTATCCCCAGTAGATGCACATTTACAATGTTTGGGGTGGGATGGGGTTGTGACATTTTATTATTCCAGTCATTTTTAATGCTTTTCTTGAATGGCACAATTATGAGTATGCAATGTAAGAGATGGTGGAAGCGTGAGCAGTTAGGCAATATCAAACTGGATTAAAAGCATATTATCAGTATGTGGCATCACTCAGTGCTGCAGTTTTCACTCCTGCTAAACCCACTCTCTCCTTCCTTCCTCTCCCCCAACATCCAGATGGATGGGAAAAAGAGCATCATGATCATACAAGTACAGTAGAGCAACTGGACAGGTTTCACATGTCATTCTTCCTGTGTCATGGACAGTTTGTAGCATGTTAGCCTCTGGGAGTGGTACTAGTTAAGTCTGATGAGGGCAGAGGACAGGCGAGCGTTATGTTTATTCTTTCACGTAGCTTTGTAGAACTCAAGAGGACAGTAAACATACCGATTATTTGCATGGGTGGTTCCACATCTGTCGTGGCTTCTTCCAACAGTGACAGCAGTTTGGCTGATACTTGATGGACCAATTCAATGTTGCTAAACAAGCCATCCACGTCAAAGTGAGCAATCTATTGGAATACAAATATTAAGCAGCTACTGACAAAGGATAAAGAAGGACATTGTGTATTACAGACCTTCTCATGCTATGCCCTGAGTGTTCAACACTCCAGGGAGCACCACTTCTGCAAAACCTCATATAAATATTCTTCTTGTGACTTCAAGGACACAGGTATGGTTTTCAGATTAGTATAATATGGTTGACACAGTTAACAAAGGGCATGTTATCAAGTGCTTTTAACTTTATTTTGATCTAATCCTAATCTGAAAGTGTTTACTTAGGAAGGAAATAAATATTATCATCTGAATAAAGAAAAGATCCTTAGCTGGCTTTAAAATCTTTGTTTTCTTTCCCACTGAGGAAAAGAATACTTGACAGTGGATTGGATTCCCTGATTACCAGTTGCTAGCAGATGCCACTACATAAACTGAGACCTTGGCACTCTGGTGTCAGCTACCAGGTACAAAGATTTCCAGATAGTGGTACCATTTTATATTAGTTGTACTATAAATCCAAAAATGCAGTAAAGATCATATAATTTTCACTAAAAGAAATACATTTAGAATTCTGGCTATTAATGTAACACCAAGAGCTTCCTACAGAGGCTGGGCACACAACATTGTCTCCAGTGAACTTCATTGATTTGCACCAACAGAAAACTTGGTTCCATGCCCCCTACTTATTTTAGAGCGCGTAAAAAGTTTCCAGTACTTTTCATGCAGTAGTTATTATTTCCTTGCACAGCAGGGCAACAGTTAATACTTGGGGACAAGTGGAGATAGCCAGTAGTAACATGCTAATACTGAGAACAAAGGCAAGACTGATCTCGACATCCATGTTGATACCCTCTGAACCTATCTCTCCATTAGAAACAGAATTGCTGACTTACATAGCAGCTTACCAGATGCCAGGAGGATCAAATTGCATGCTACTGTAACAGAATCAGAAATATACTTTCAGTACTAATGCAGCTAATTTCTTTATAACTATTTTATAGGGGCTAAAACATGTTTTATCCATTTGGAAATATGAAACATTCATCGCTAGGTCAATTTTCTAAATGTTATCCTTCTTTAAACACATTAGAAACTTTCAATATGGTAGTTTATCTGAGAACTAGCCTTACAACCATATAACGTTCTTGAAAGCCTTTTAAAAATGCAAAGGTTATTAAATTAAGACAGTTAGACAGTTGTAACCTCTAAATTACTTTTCCCGTATAGATCTAGTACAGGACTTTTGACCTTCGCTCCAGCACAATACCTGCATAATATTTGTAACTACACTGTGCGTGGACACTTACACACATTAATACAGTGACAAAGGACAGAAATGAAACGTATGTTTCAGTTGGCTGGAAAAGAGCAAAGGAATAACAGCACGCTTGTCAAAATTCTCAGTTCGGCCAGGGAATGCTCTTGTTTGGTGCTGGGGAGGGAGTCAAGAGGAGACTACTTCCAAGTGGATGAACAAGTGGGGACGAAGAAGTCAAGAACTCCTGAAAGTTATACCAGCAGATGCCAGCTCTTCTGAAAACAGGTTGGAACAAACTCTGACAGAGTTTTAAGAGCGGAAAAAGGTCCCGCAGGAGCATAAACAGCACAGGCTTCAGCTGGTCACAGCAGTTCCCGAAGAGGCAACGCCAATGTCATCTAAAGACAGTTTGGCATCTGCACCTGTATTTTGTCACCAGTTTCATAAGATGCTCTACGTACAGAATACGTGGTTTAAGGGTCTGTTTAAAATTATTCTTATTCTGTGTTAGCAGCAGGTATCATTAGTGCAGCCTCTGTGAACACTGTTGCAGGCCCCACAAACACGGATCTTTCTGTGGATAACCCTCTACTCCCAGCGTTCAGCTGAATCTTCTACAAATTGAAATAGTGTTGAGGAAAAGGTGCTCTTTGAAGTCTCAGCTGGAAAAGAACGTGGGTATCATTGGCCTAGTAAGATTTTTGCCTGAAAAATGGTTTATGAGCCTTCCTTCTTAAAAACACATTTTTCTGAATAGAATGCAAATTTCTGACATGCTCACTGCTCCATCAGGCATGGTTTTTCTCCAGCACAGCTGCCTGAAAAGCTGGATAAGATTATCTTTGCAACTTGAATTCACCTTGATGGGGAGGTTCATGCCCTTCCAGGTTGTTATTGTGGGAAATACTTTTTTTTAATTGTATTTTACTGCTTTTAGAGGCGACTGTAAAGGTCTGCCAGAGCATGTTCCAGGGGTTATAATTACAGAGCAGTACGGAGAGGTGGAAGCTGCTACGGCAGCACGTGAGCAGGGGTATAGTGTCAACACTGCTGCCCTCTGGGAAGTGGTGCAGGCTTTATGCACCTGACACACACAAGTGTCAGGAACACATATATGTGACCTCCCGCTCTCCTGGCTAGAGCCCTGGTGCCTCACTTTCTGGAAAGTGAGTTCCGAACCCACTCCTGGCACCACGTCACTCTCGCGGTGACACTTGTGCTTGCGTTAAGATTATCTGCAAGCAGAACGTGGGTGAGTTGAGACCCTGACGTCACTGTCTCATCCTCCACCCCCGGCGCTCACCTGCTTGTTTCTCAGGGGCTGAATCACTTCCTTGATGCAGAGATCCAGGTCGCTGATATAGTCTTTCTCCGTCTGCATGAGTTCTGCGATGATTTTCACCCTCTTGGCCATCATGCGTCTGCTGACTTGTTCTTCATCCTCCTGTGACAAAGTGGCAGGGGTCGAGGACCCCACCTGTGGAGCCATTTTTTCTGTTTAAAAGAGGAAAATTTGTGAGGAGCATCATAATCCCATGTGCTCACGCAGCCTGCCCTGCACAACCATGAGGGAACATAACAGTGCCAGTTGGAAACTCCCAAATTGCCATGGAGAGCAGGAAAAGAAGCATAAGAAATGGCAATCCCAGATCAGATCAAGCGTCATCCCATCTCCCTCCTCTAAAAGCAGACATGGGTTTGGCAAAGGAAACCATCCGTTTGGAAGTAAGGGGATAAGCCATCACTGCTCCCCCAGCTTTGATGTTATGTATGTGGGCAGAAATTTTCCATGGAGCACAGGAGAGTCTGATCCTCATCACACTGAAATTCAAGGATAGCTGATGCCCTTCTGCTCCTTTGAAAACACAGTCTCGGTCTGACATCTATTATGATTTGGAGGATGGATAAAATGTGTTCCTGTGGAAGAAAAAGGCTGTGTTTACCATAAATAAGCTTCAGTGCAATAACCTTTGCTCTGTATGATGTAATGCTGAGTCTGTTCACGGGAGGCTGAGGGCTGCAGGTACTGGAAGACAACTTTTCAATGAAGACAGTGTTACTAACAGCAATGATGAAACCTGTACTTCTGTTTAAAAAGATTTATTTGAAAGAGGCAAAGGAATTACAGGAGAATATGGGAAAACCCTTAATGATCAATAACAATAATGTCTTGGATCATTGGGATCAGGACATTCTCAACTATTTTTCCATACTTAAGATCTAGAATATCTGATTTGTTCCAACTAGAAGGAAATGCAAGTGAGTCTTCTACAGATAGGTAATTTGTGTATGCTACAGGATCTGCACACAACCTACTTACCTGTAATAATGGTCTTCCCTTCTGCTGGTTCATAAGCCAGCCTGCAGACATCTATGTCAGCTGTAATAAGGGCACCGAATTTTTATCTGTGTACACTGACAATCTGTATTTTTGATTAGAACATGCACGCGAAAAAAAGAAGTTGAAGATTTCAGAGGCTATTCTGGTGTTTTTCTGCTAGCCACAAGATGGTGCAGAGTACCAACAAAGATGGACACATCATTACTGTACTCATCTTTGCATTACCCAGGTCGTGCTTTGACAGCATGGGCTTTTACTGCTGAGCAGCAAAGGGCAGGAATCTCTGCCGAGGATCACACCGCTACGCCTTCATGTCAAGTTCTTGTACAAAGCGTACTGTATAATGAGGCAATAGTAAGCAGTATCTGATGCTTTGCTTGCTAATAGCCAGTACTGAATATATTGCAGTTGTTTGAATTGATTGTCAAGGGCAAGATCACGAGCGCTCAAGTGAGCACTGAACAGCGTGCAGCTCGCCTGTGCAACACCGGCCAGGGCTGTAGATGACAACCTGGGGCTGGACTTGTGGGAAAAGCAAGCAGCTTTCAGGAGAGAGGGCTCTGAGCCATCTTCCGCTGAGACACATGAAATGTTACAAACCCCGTGTATCGTCATCCCTAACCCCTTCTACAATTAAGCTGGCCACTGATATCCAGAAAGGGCAGATTTGCTATTCATGTTTCTCCCATCTGGTTTTCTAGTGAGACTGGCAGGACCACAGTTATTGTTATAAGTAGCTGATTTGGGGACTGTACCTCTGCCTCCGTACTGCTAGTTTTAACCAGTGAAGACAAGGGACACAAACAAACCCAGGGGCGGAGTGTGCTGGTTTTGTCCAGACTTTTTTGTATTTAGAAGTACTTTTTACCTTTGAGGTTTTAGCCTTTAGCTCTGTGTATAACACAGGCATGAATATGTTGTCCTCAAGTTTGTACATGGACCATAAAATGGAGACATGATGAGGATCTCCCCTCTGCAAGGCTTGGGCTATCAAAAGAATTTTAAGCTGAATCTTGCCCTGGTGAGTCTGTGCTGGTGTGAATGCACAGACGGCACAGGAGCTCACGCTGCTGCAAGGCTCATCCACCAAAGGTTCTGTGTGCTGGACAAAACAGATTCTGCCCTTACTTTAATGAGGAGGAGAGCAAAACTGGTACCAGTATCACTCCGCAGCTCCCTCTGAGCAATTTTCTGCTAAAGTTGCAGAATAAGACCACCTTGCCTGCTGCTTACGTGCTAATATGGCAGGTACTTTTCCTCTAAAAACTTAGAGTATGTAGAGTAACTTATAAATTTGCAAGGAACCACATGAAAAATCCATTTCCATTGCAGTTCTATACCAAAACCAATCAATCACTCCCTCAAGCATTTCTCTTGAGGTAGGGTGTGAAAATATTTGCGTGCGTGTGACTGTATGCGAGAGTTCAGGGCAACTCCTAAGACAGCACAGAGAGGACCAGATGTCCTGGAAGATCTCAGAAGTGTCGTTTTGTCTCAGATGCAACATGGTTACGATATCAGATGGAATTTTAGGATAAACACAAGATGCTGTGCAAAAGAACTTTCTAATCTTTTATACCGGTGGCAGGGGAGGGCATTATATGAGCAAAATAAAACCACTGTATCCCACTTCAGGCTTGAAGTCGCAATCCCTCGAGAGGCTGTTCTTTCAGTTTATGTCATTAGATGACCCTGATCAAATTTGAGTCTTGAATTATGTCAGGGCTCATCTATTATCCTTATTGCATGATAGATAATAATGCCAGGAAAGAAAAACTGTTCTCAACAGGAAGAAATAGCTGTGAGAAATATCAGGTAGATGCTGTTTCCTTATAGAAAACATGTTTTTTAATAAATGTATCCTTTTGTTAAAACTAATATAATTTTCCATCTTCACTCAATAATTTCACTTTTTCATTTCAGGCATGTCTGTCTCCATAAAATGCAACAGCAAGATCCTGAAGTGATGATTACAGCCAAAACCTGTGATTTCATGTTCAGCTGATTGCTTTTGACCAGTATGAGAACATCAGTTGCTTGCTGAAATCCTTGTGGAGTAAGTGAAAGTTTAATGAATGCACAAACAGCAAGTGCGTATCTGGAGTAGAAGCAGACTCATTTCTACCTGGTAACATGTACCAACCCCGGAAAGGTTCGGGAGAGAGGATCAGCAGGAAGAGACACTGCTGAGGATTAACTGTTACAGTAAGAATTTGGCTCATTCCTCCTTGGAGATGCCAGGTTTAGCAAAAAAGAAAAAAACTGTTGAATGGCTTATTAGACAGCTGCATCTTAAGACCAGTTTACAAAAAAAAGTAATTGGTACTTTTAGTAGGCATAAAAATGTAAAGTAGAAGGTAATGCTTGCAATTGTTGCTTTGTGATGTCAGTTATCTGCAGGAGTGGAATTCTGGAGAACTTTGCTTTGAAAAGGAAGGTGATGACTTTGGTTTTCCAGCTGTGTATTGACGTACGCAGCTCTAGTTGCACAGAACACGAGGTTCACCATGTGATGGCATGGACAAAGCAGCCACACATCTTACAAAAAGCTTCTGGCAAGTGTGAAGTCTAAAAATACCCCCCAGATGGAGACAGCCAGCAATGCAGTGAGACCGTGGAAGAATAGAACTTGCAACATGCAAATGCAGCAGCTCTCTTCTAGGCCCGGTGGAGATACTGGGGGATCCACAGCAAGTGACTGGAGGAGCAGCCACAGCAGGTCTGCAAGCTCTACGCGTGCAAATTTCCCTGGCTTTCCCACCTAGAGGCTGAGCAGCTCCTAAAGGTCTGCTCTATCCTTCCTCCCAGGTAAGATGCTCAGGTTGGACGTTGGGTTTGTCCTTGGGGACAGGACCCAGGTTTTTCCCCAGCCAGCGCTTCCCGCCTGGAAGTGAAGATAGTGGCACAGAATATGGCAACAAGCACAGCGGTGTTGGTGTTGGAGTAACAGCCCTTCTCATTACTTAGGCAGCACTTGGAGGACGCCAAAGGAATGCGCGTTCTGCACTTGCACTGTTCAGGTTCAGGGATTTTGCCTGGTGTAAGGGAGCAGCGGAAGGATAAGTTATCAAGGTGTAACAGAGCAATGACAGCATTACTGTGTTTTCACACGTGTGACCCAAGTCTCACAGCACCCTGGATAAAGTTGCTGCTGTAGGAAGGCGAGTCCTCAGATAGCCTGTACCCTCAGACAACCTAGCTGTTACACACGGGAATGTACACCAGCTTTTAGCAGCTAGATTTGGGAATGAAATGTGTGCAGCCAAGTTCAGACACTGCTACTGTGGCAGCTTTTCTCTCCCCCCTCACATCACATCTCCCCTCGCACTGTGTCCTCAGCTCTGCCCCCTACGCCCCTGCTTCCACTGTGGGTGCCAGGAAGGCTGCGGGGCACAGGGACACTGGGATCTTTGGAAGTGAGGGAGCCTGAAATGGGACAAGCAGTGGGAAAGGATAGAGTGTCCCACTGCATGTGGAAGAAGTGTATCACATGGGCTCATACACAAGTTTTAATCCAGATCCCCCTCCTCTTGTGAGGGACCACTTCGGGGGTGGGGGTGGGGGTGGGGGTGTAGTGCAGTTTTTCACCAGTTACTACAGTGCAACAATATGGTGCAAACAGCTGAACTCCAATCTGGGCATTGAAATGCAAAAGGATTGGGTGAGGGTTGTGCAAAATGCCTTTTTGTCTTTTACTCATGGACACGCATAACAGCAGCATTGTTCAGGAGTAGGTTTGTTACACATGGGCTGCAAGTTACACATGCAAAAAGCCCCTTTTCTGAACAGAGGAGGAGAACACCACAGGACCAGGATGACCTTGCGCCAGTCTTCCTGGGCAACAGGTTCGCTCATAAAATCTGCATCAGAGACTTCCTTGCAATTAGGTCATTCAATCTTTGATCATTTTTCTGTCCCATAAAGTACAGAAAATATTTAGATTCAACACGTAAGTTCTTTCTTCAGTTCCTTGACAGCAGACCGCTTTAATTATATGTGTGCTGACAGAACTACAGAGAGATCCCATGTGACCACAGTGGAAAGGAAAGAACACTTATCATCGGGTGACAGAAGAATGCCCTCATTGTTAGTGCCAATACTTACAAATAAACCTTTCCAGTGTGTCATATACGGATATAAACGTATCACTCCTGTAGCATTGAGCTAATAATTAAGAAAGTAAGAACCGAGGAAGGGCTGCACCTGAACCGCTTGCCCCAGGACACATGCACCTCAAGATATGGCACAGATTAGCTGTACAAACTGTGTGACCCACAACACAGAGTATCCCAATTAATAGAGCATTTGCTGATATGCTCAGAGAAGGATCTGAAACCACCTTGGGTCCTAGTCTTCACTCCTTTACCCCAATTGCTGTTACTAGTTGTGCTGCAGTAGTTCCTAAGAGTCCTAAGCCACAGGGTAGGACTTGGTTGTGCTAAGTGCTGTGCAAACACAGCAGCACAAAATGGATTCTGCTCTGAAAAGGTGAGCTCGCTTCCCAGCCTGGCTGCCACTGCAATAAGTTCAAGGAATAACTCCAGCTTTATTGCAGTTCAAGTTAACAGAATTAGATCCTACACACCTAAATTTGCACGGGAGAAAATACAAGTATTTCTTAGATTCTGATTTCTCATCACAGGGCACAGGGGAGTATTTTCATCAGGCCATCTCCTGCACTTCAGGAAATAATCCAGACTTTTACTCCTTACTGTAGTTCAGCAAACCAGCCACTCCAAAGATCAATACGTTCTGCAGTGAAACAGGATATTATCTGTATTGTACTCCACAGAAAGCTAATCAGCAAGCATAGGGCAAGGCAAATAAGGAACAGGGTTGAGGCGCGGAGGACCTTTACTCCTGGAGGAACGTGCCGAGAAGCTGCGTACATGGGCTGCCCACACAAGAGGATGGGGTGGAGGAAGGGATCCTGCTTGTGGTGGAGCAAAAGGGGATGAGTTGCCTCTGACTAGGCTTTTGTACACCAAGGGAGAGCAGTTTTCCAGGAATTTGTATAACGGCATAGGTTTCTGTGTCATTTCTGGTGTGGGTTATTTCTCGTAACTACATTAGACACAGGCAAAATGTGAAATTTGGGGTTCAGATACAAGCTCTGATGCAATAATATTGTGGTAGCCGTGTGATTGTAATCACTGCATCTATTACAGGTATGTCACTGATGTATTTTTAATTGAAGCATGTGCAAATCATTTAACAGTGCAGTTGACCCGTTCACAGCTAAAGTTATAAGGGAGTTAATATGTAATAAATCCGTAAAACAAGGAGTATTTTCAAGGCATGCATCGTCTCGCTGAACAATGCAAATGTGATCTCCAAATTCCTTCTGGAAACCCACCATTTTCTAAAGCTCATTTTTCACACCAAGCACCAGGACTGGTGTACCATTATTAACAAAACTCAACAATGTGTCCAGACCCTAACAGGCCATGTTTTAAATGCCTTTTCATGGGCTGCCCTTTTTGGTTGACAGTATCTATCCCTGTGATACACTGTATCTTAATCTGCCCTGATCTTGCAAACATTTACGTGCCAATAAATACATCAAGCAAACTCTTCTTACCCAAATTCATAGATAATCCACAGAACAGTAGCTTTAGGTTAATTCAAATACAGATCCCAACATTAATCCCAACATACCTGTACATGGATATTAATATAGTTATTTTTACAGCTACAGATAATACACTTGAAAACAGACCTGCTAAATACCTTTTTGTGCCATTGCTTAAGGACAGTAGCATGTTCTTCATTCCTTTTGAAAGGACGTATGTGCAAGATTTTCTAGTGAATGTAGAGCAGAGCATTGCGTAGAAATAGCACGGGAGCTCTCTTAGCTTTTATAATGGCCTTTGATGTTATTTTTGTGTTCACCACAAATGCTAGTAAATATATATTCCTTAACCCCACTCTTCCCGCTTTAGAAAACTGATGCTTCCGTCCAGTTGATGGAAAACTATGGAGGTTTGATCGAGGTATTTCTGGACTCATCCAAGAACTTAACTACAACTTGAGTTCTAGATGACTGCCTGGTTGTATCACAAACCTGCCATTTAATGGCAATTGCCTTATTTTCTCCTATCTAAAATGGGGCTGCAGACATTTGGTTGTCTCACAGGATGAGATGAAACAGATGCACTAACGCTTGCAAAGTGGTTACTTTGCATTTTATTTCCTTTTTTTAAAAAGTAAAGCCGGGAGGTGTTGCATGGCCATTCACACCAGATAAGATATCCAATAGATGTGTCTAGTATAATTAACCATGAAAATCCTTTCTTGTGTTTTTAATGAATCCTTAATTTTAAAGTAAAAAAACTTGCAGAAGTTGGCACCTTTGACAATGCTATTGTGCTCATGTTTGTAGACTTACAGAGCAAATCACCCCAATTTACTGTGGAGATCTGGGTGGTAGGCTCCCTTTCTCATTCTTTATAGAAAACATTTTCGATTCTGTATAAACCAGCAAAACTTAAGAGAAATCTAAGGTCAGAAACTGAATTCTCAGGAGTTTTTATGCCTGGCTGCTTGCTCACTTGTTTCTGTGTATTGTGTTGATCTTGCTCACAAGCTTTTATTTGGGGACCTATATTTCTAGTACACCAAGCTACACTTTGAGCATATACTTCAGAGTTGCTGGAAATGGTGGAGGTGGGGGTGGGGTGGGAGTGGGTGTGTGGT
>JAVJGJ010000001.1:69499769-69561579 GCA_035590215.1 Microhierax caerulescens
TGCAATTAAAAAAAAAAAAAGATAACTAAAGAGTAAAATGTCGTGGTTTAGAAGCACCTAGCAACTAACTACCATGTATGTTCTCACTTGCTCCCCGTCCAGTCCCGTCCCCCCCCAACTCCAGTGGGGGCGGTTTTTGTGGAGACTGAGGGGATTTCCTGGCAGATCCGCGTTTGGAGGGGAATCTGGGCCTGCTCAGTCCTGGGCACTGGTGTGCGCAGCCGTGCCCTTCTCCAGCCCGGCATAGGCCCCTGGGGGGTGAAATGGGGCGGGGGGTGCCGGGTGCGTAGCGCTGCCATGGTGCGGTGTTGTGGCAGCCCGGGCACAAAGGCCACGGAGCGGTCCGTGACCCTGGGAGCCATGCCTCGCCTCACCTCTGAGGTGTGACAGCCCAGCGGGAGCACGATGGCCTGGCCCTGTGACCAGGCTAGCTCTCCCTCCAGAAACACCACCTCGCGGGGAGGGGAGGCTGGCACCCAAACTGTGGGGCTCCAGCCCTGAGGGGCCGGCAGCAGCCAGTGGCACCAGTTGACACTCTTGGGCAGTGTGCCAGAAGGCCTCTCAGCGCCCAGGGGAAACTTGGTGGTGTGTAGTCTCGGTGTCACGCGTTTCAGTAACAATATTGTCTATTTGTATGCTGCTTCTCCAGCTGTGGTTTTCGATGTTTTTTTGGTCCAGTGACTTACAGGCGGTAATTCTGATGTCCGCTGGTGTGAGAGAAGCAGAGGTGTCATGTGCCGCATCAGCAGTACCCTGCAAGAGCTCCCTTGTGCTTGGTCCCCAGGGAGAACTCTGCTAAAGTCAGTGGGAATAAGCAGCCTACCACTAAACTTTGTCTTATTTGGGAGGAGTGTCTGGGGGGCTTCCAGGAGCTGCAAAAACAACTGCCAGTTACTCCTCTTGGCTGAGGTGGTCAAAGTACAGTCCAAAGCTAAATGATGCCCCTTGTCTGTTTTTCCCATTACTGTGAATAGGGGTCCTAGCAGAGGAGAAATTCCTTGGGATTTGTGTTAGCACATTATATTGTTGATGTTTCTGTTTTGATGCAATTATTGAGCTTTTAGTATGTTGAAAAATTTGAGTAGTTTGAAAAGCTTAAGAGTCTGCTTCAGTGAAATTTGTTTCTTTCTACACTGGGAGCAGAGCTGAGGTGCAGATTGGGCTCCTATTAAGTTAAATCTCATTTTCTTCTGGTTTCCAGGCATGATGTTTCATGTCTAGGGCCTGAGTAATTGCCCCATCCTTGTCTTATTCGTTTGGTCAGACTTTGGCTTGCTATGATGGGGGATTTTCTCTTTGTGGTCATGAAACTCAGTTGATTAGAAATACAGTGAAGTCACAAAGGCAGCATTGCTAGAAACCTAGTTGAATACACTGGTCATTCATGGAAATGAGGTTCCCTTGGTATTTTTTTCTCCCTTAATAATTGTGTATTGCTGGGGAGAAAGAGAAAAGGGAGTGAAAAGATCTCATCTTTATATGGTTTCAGCTTTTATTACCAGGTAGTCAGAAGAGAAGTGTATTGAATACTAAAGCAATAATTTTGATTCTAATGAAAACTTGTTAAACAATGAAATTCCTTGTCTTGTGTGTAGGTTATTTTTGTAGTCCTTGGAATTAAACTTCAGCAAAAGCTTAATTGATGCATAATTGTGGCATATCATAAATTTCTGCAATGCATAATGGTTAGCAATACCAACATCTTATGGCATATCTTTAGATTGGTAATGCTACTTTTTTGTTTCATTTTTTTTAGAGAATGCAGATGGCAAATATATTTCCCCATTTCATGACATTCCACTGTTTGCTGGATCTAAAGAGGTATGTATTTATGCCTTGAAATGCAATTAATTTCAGAATCATAAGCTTTGTTGGTATTTTTTAGGTAAAAATGCAGTTTTAAAAATTATTTTTATTTTTTTAGCAGTTAACAGACAAATATATAGCACCAGAAAGGACCACTGGAACCCAGGCTGATTACTTATGTAATACAGACACAATAACTCTGCTGAGTTCAGTAACTTGCAGTGAAACATAATGATTACTGTGTAGACAAGCCTAGGTGACTCTTTAGGTCTCCAAGTGATTGAGAGTGGGGGAACCATCACTTTCTCTTAATTCTCCTCTATGTTTAAGGCTTGCATTTGTGTGTGTTTGAATTAATTGTCCACTATTACTCTTTTTAAATTGGCATTTTTCTACATCTGCAATTAGAAGTGTACATTTGCTTGCAGTAGGAGATGTACAGTATGCACTTACGTAACTAACACTGTACTACTGTAATTCCCAAAAGGAGTATTATAATTGGAAGCCAACAATAATGCCCAAGAGAGAAGTGCTAATCGCACCTTTGGAGAATTACAAGGCACGAGGTGCAGCTGAGCACTTTCACGTCTTGTTAGCCACACTCCCTGGAGTTTCATTATAGCAATAATGAAACGCCTGTTTTATGTGTCACCGGTGGGAGCTACTAGTCTTGGTTTAGACTTAGGTTTGCTTATTATGGTATGCTTGTTACACAAACCAGTTGGGATGGTTTTGGCCGCTTTCTTGATTTGTTGCTGGGTCTCTGTGGAGGATATGAATGGTGAGAAAGGTCAGCAGTTGTAACATGCTCAGATTGAGACTTCTGAACTAATGAACCAATCTCCTGAATTATTTAAACTGAGAGATTAAAAATATGCATGAAACCATTTGGATCAGCAGACACCAAGCATGCTAGTCAGTGAAAGGTAAGTCTCATTCAGAGAGTCATTTCTAAGTTGCTATGTTCAGTGAGTGCTGTTGCTGGGAAAGCGATGGGCATTTTCATCACGTGTTCCCTGGGGGCATTGCTGTCCCTGCATCTAGAGTTTGAGGTTTGGATGGGTAGATTATAGTGTAGTGATACTTGATCAATGTGGAGAGGTTTTCATTTTGGTGACCAAGGAAAGAATGTTCCACAGGATACAGGGGCCTGAGGGGGGAGCAAGAAAGGGAGTAATTGTGAAGGTCTCTGTTAATTTTGCCACCTTTGCAAGAGAAGGATGTAAGGAGTTGTATGTTATATTCTTTTCCTCCCCTGGTTTAAGTAAGCTTTGTGGACTTATTTTACAAAGGGTATCTCCAGCCTTATTTTACATGGTGGTTTTGTTTATTTTGTTTTTTTTCTCTTTCAACTGAACAGAAGGATAAATCTGTATTTTTAATCAGTTGAAGACAGGTAATTTAGTTTGCTGGTTAAGTTTTTTGGTAGCTGGGAGAAAGTGTATGTGTCCTTGTACATTTTTATCTTCCTTTGTTAACATCTGGAAGGTTATAACTTCACAATGAAACAAAACCGAGTACTTGACTTTTAAAAGCTGTAGTTTAGGCCTTTATGCTCACAAAGGGATGTTTCAATTGCATTGGAAACTACTGTTGTCTGTATCTATGTGAATACAGTATTCCTCTCTAATGTTCTTAATGCAGTTTTGTACTTCTCTTTTTTCCCTATAGGATAAAGAGATACCTGCAAAGAGGTCAAAGACTACTGGAACTGAGGTACTGCTGCAGTGTTGTTTTTTTTTTAAACTGGTCACTCTATTTCCTTTCCAACATCACTTTGCTGTTCTGCAGAGAACTTGCTTTCACTGAACATAGTTGACATATCTTCAAATGCAAGCCTTTTAGCAGGAGAATGCTTAAAGGGATTTAATATTCTCCTCTTTGAATGGGCCAGAAATGTCAACATTCTTTTATTCATCAAGATGTTCTCAAAGGCAAATGCTTTTATACCACTCTTTGAAAGGTTTGGTATGACGATTGCAGCAAAGGTATGTTACATTTTTGCTGTTGCATTCAGAAGCATTTGCAATAAAACCTCTGTTAATGAAATGTTCATTATGCTCTGACTGTGGATAATCTTCAGTGTGTATGCAGAACTTCAGAAATCCTAGGTATTTTGGGGCAGAAATTAGACTTGGTATGTGCTCTTTAGAACTGAGGATATGTTGTTTTCTGTACTTGTCTGGGAAGCCCAAAGAGAAAAATCACATCTGCTAATGGTTCAGCATTAACCTTTTTGGTTTCGGCATTAAGCCTAACAGAAGCCCATAAAACCATGGCATATCTGCTCAGGCTTTTTCTGTGAAGCAAGCTTTGTTTATACAAGTGTCTTTTCTGAGATGTAGCGTTTTTTGCAGTGCTTTCCCTGGCATAGGAGCACTTAAAATGTAGTAGAAGAAAATGAAAGAAAAAAATGAAACAAACCATGCTTTAAGGCCACGTTATGTGTTTCCCAGTCTTGCCTTTTCATATGTTTGGCCTGTCATACTGCAAAACTGTAACTCCCTATCTCATGTGAAAGAAATGTTCTGTCTGGGTTCTTATAGTTTTTGCAACTAGCGTGTGGCGCGCTGTTGGTTCTGTACAGCAGTCCCCATGCAATCCTGAACTACATTTCCTCTCCCTTTGCCCTGTGATTCATTCAAGCTACAATGCCTAGGTAATGCTTTTTAGATTTCCTATTGCTTGATGTCCATTTAAGGACTATTTAGTAGATGTAGAATCATGCCTGAAAAATGAATTGTTGAGGAGAAAGAGTACATGCCAGTATCCTTTCTCAAAAATCACTGTCTTGCAGCATGAATTCTTAACTAGTGCTCTTGTTGGAAGTACTCTGTTTCTTACCTGCTTATGAATGCTGTTGACAGTACCTTCTGGTTGCAAAGATGCAAAGTCTGTTTAATGCAGTGTCTAGAACTGTTTGAAACCGCATTTGTCTGTGTAGTGGGAAGCATGATAGCTTGTTGAAAACCACGTTTCTAGTACCCTTTTTCTGATACCTGGAATAGCCTATGGAGCAATGAGGAGGGTGGGGGGGAATGCCAGTGAGACTGAGAAGCTCTTGCTTTCTGGGCCAGTGTAGACTCCAGAGCTGCTCCATATAACTCTTCCTATGAGAGAGCACTCTGGACTGTGGTTTAATAGAACTACAGAAAATAAGCAAAGGCAAATGTACATTCCAGTCTTATGGGCTTCTGATGTCAGTAAGCAAACAAGCGTGCAGGCTGTAGGCTTACCAAAATACTTGGTCTTTACTTAAATGGTGAAGTGTGAGAATGCAGATTATTTAGAAAACCCTTTTTCATTGTGATCTTTGGAATTTGGGGAGAAGAGAGAAAATAGAGGGGTCTTTATGTTGTTCAGGAAAGCAGCTTCTTCTTACATTGTGCTCTCCAGCAGCTCTCCTCAACTTGGCCTGGTGAGAAGTGTATCCTGTGTTCTTGCATATAGGAAAAGCATAGCTTAATCAGGGGCTAAAAGGAAAATGAGGAATAGAATGCCAGGTACTGATTTCTGAAGACCTCTGAAGCACTGTATTCTATACTGTTGTCTAAGGATGCAAAGGCTACTATTGATACCTGGTGTTTAGACAATCCTAGCACAGAATTTGGCCAGAATTCAAAGGTGATAGTTCCTCTTGCCCTGGAAAAACAGTGGCATCTTTAAAACTCTGGAAGTTATTTGTTACTTTTGACAAGGGCAAGGTCTCTTAAGAGTGTGTATTAAATTATACGTAGCTGGTGTTTATCAGGTGGCAGCTTTGCTATGGAAAATGAAGATAATTTTGCGTGGGTCTCTTCAGTCTGTCTAATCTGTTTCAGCTTTCAACATTGATGGGATAGGGGAATGCACACCGTACAAGTCTGTTACCTGTTTTGCAGTCTCAGGTTGTACTTCTAAGGGAAACACTGTGGTGTTTCTGTATGAACTGTCCTCTGTAGTGCAGCCATTTCTTGTAACGTTTTAGACTTTCCCAAATCTCAGTTAAATTTAGCTTTGCAGCCACCATTTACAACTGATCTTTTTGCATTCACAGATGTCTTTTTGGCTGTTTGAAGACTAGAGAGAAGTTATTCTGAGGGAGAAATTGTGCTGAGAGAAATCGTATTCAGCTTCAGTCTCAAAATTATTACCAGCTTGCAACCTGAACCTCTGCTTTGTCCTAAGCGTTGCAAGTGCTTTGAATCCACTCCTGCCCAAGTAAATCTCTGTGAAAGGTATCAAAAGTTTCACATCTCTGTCTGAAAGAGTGGATGTCCCCACTGTGGTTACAGTCAAAACTGTCAGAGACTGATGGTTGAATATGGTCTTCCATATCTAGCAGGAACAAGGTTTGAAGAGGTTGTAGATTTCAAGACAAATGCGACATGTTGCTTCCCTGCTATAGTGAAAGGGTTTCTAATCTACTTATTGTATGTCTTTAGTTAAAGTATTCACATGTCATTTCATTCAGAGGACCCCAGGTATTCTTGAATATAAATTTTTATTTCAGACGTTGGTCTTTGTAAGGAATCTGTCCAAGCATGTAGAGATTATAGTTCCCTAACTTGTAGACACCCACAAGAGCATGTAAAAAAAAAATACAAAGAAAGAAAAAAGACAGCTTTTGTTTTCTTGCATCCTCTGGGTTGCAGAGTGCAGGAATGCCCTCGTGGACCTGAGTTGGATTGCTTCTGTCAGGCAGAAAACTTCTGATGAATTAACTAGTCAGGTGAGACATGAGGGGTCATCAGAGTGGTCACGCAGTCTGAGTAGGTGATCTGATAGAGGGCCTCATGCTTGGAACAGTGTTCAAAACTGGCGTCAGAGTTGTCTTATGATAAAGTCAGTATGTTTCATAAGAAAGGAAAAGGTATCATCATTTGCCATCCAGTAAAGGTGCAAACTTTGTACTGAATCTGTATTCTGTCTTAACTACAGCCTCTGTAACCTTCTTTGGTCACATTAGGCATTTCTTTGGTATATATAACCTGGGCTGTGGTATGTCTGTTATGTATGTTCAGGGATTTGTGTGTTGCAAACTTTAGATTTCAGTGAAGCTTTCATCCTGATGCTTGAACTGGCCCAGCCTTTTCCCATGGATGTGTCCAGTAGCTGCAAGCCTTGCTTTGTGTTCTTGTGGATTAAGAAATACTGAGAACAGACGTAATCTTCATTCACTGGTCCAGTTAAAATCTGGAGTAGAGCTAATTTACAGAGAAAGTTGTATCGGTGATTTGATGAAGCTTAACCTCAAATAAATGCTGCCTTAAACATGAGAAAGTCAGTGTTCCATTTTCATTCATGCAATGGTTGTACACTGAGTAGTTCTGCAGGTGAGTGTGTCCAGTAACTATATTAAGAGAACATGACTGACACCACTTTTGGGGTACCTGTGTGTAAAAACTTATATTGTGTTTATGATTCGCTTTTCACTATAACATGAGGGAAGTACACTGTGAAGAGGCTGTGGGCACTTTGCTGGGCACTACATTCTTTTTTTTGCTGTGTGGCATGTTAATTTTTATTGGAAAAGTTCCATTGACTTCTCATTTAGATACACTGTATTTGATTTCCAGATGTTGCTGGCATCTGGTTTGTTCTTTTCATTGGCAAATACCTTGTAGCAAGTGTTATGTTGGAATGCTTATAACATGGGTACTCATTTTATAAGCAAGCCCCTCTCCATTTATTTTTGAGTCTATTTCATGACAGTCGTTATTTTCCTTCTCATTTTTTTTTTTCTTTTTTCCTTTTAAACATCATCCTTTGTTCACACTGATGCTGGGCTGCAGCTCATCTTTTTCATTCTCAGTAGTCCTCAGGTGCACGCTGCCATGATGGCTGATGAGAACACATGCAAGATTGCAAATGAGCAGACAGAAAAGAAATAGAATGATAGCTGCTTTCTCTTTTCTCTGTCTTGTGAGTTCAGAGCTTCTTAGTGAAGAAGGGTCAGCAGCCCCCAAATGCTGCCACAGATGCTTTCAGATTTTTTTTTTAAGTACTCTACTATGAAAATGACTGAAGTAATTGTAAGCTTTGCGTATCTTTTCTCCCTGTCATGCAAGGGTGATGGTGAATATCAATCAGGCCTTAAAAAGTTGTGGTGTTTTTCATTTTATGAAATAATGCTGGGTTTCTGTTCCTCTCTTGATCTTGTTTTGTCACTTTCCTCACTCTGCATTGGTTGCTCCACTTCTTCAAATTAGCTGAACCTTCAGAGTTGAGCATTAAGTTGCAACCCTTGGGCAAAAACGTGCCTACTCAAAACCCTCTCCTCAAATGTGCCAACCAGGGAACTTGGGAAGACTGGGAAAGGAAGTAGCTGAACAAGAGAAGGAAAGTTAGCTAAGGAAGAATTGTTTCGGAGAGGGGTGTATGGGAGTCCAGAAAGGCAGGTTGTAAAAAGTGTCAGAAGTGTGCTTAATTTTTTTTTTTTTTTTTTTCCTCCTGTGATATTCAAGTTTGTAATAACAAATGCTGACAAAATGAGTTCTCTTCTATAAGAATCTGTACAGCCAAAGGTACCGGTTATTTTTGGCCATCAGTCTTAGTGGAGAGAACACTGACTCACAGTTTACCTGGGTACAACAGTCTGTATTTTTCCTGGCTTTTCTCAGTACTTGCTGTATGAATATGTTGTATATTTGTGTATCTTTTGATCCTTCTTATTTCAAAAGCCCAAACCTGTTCCTGTTCCTTATGTGAGAGACATTTTTGCTTGTCGCAGCAAAAATGGTATCATGATATATTAAAAAGGGTATTCAACTAAGTTGCCAAGCCGTGTTAAAAGAAAAAGCCCTAATAAAGCAAACACTTGTTTAGATCCTATATGAGTTCTCCTGTAATGTACTTGAGTGTTGTTCTCAGGAAATAAAAGATACGATTTAGACGTGCTGGTTGTCTCTTCTGGTGTCATTTTCTGCTGATTTTTCATATTCACTTTCAGGAATTAGGAAGCGCGTTTTTGACTTCTCTGTGTTGAACACATGGATTTTTGATTTTTACTCCCCATCACCTCTTCAAGTTATAATAGAGCATAAGTACAAATGTCTTATCTTGTGTTCACATTAACCCAAAGTCAAACAAGCTATGTAATATCCTGGGTTGGAAGTCCTGGGCTCTGTTAGGTCACTTCCCCTAGCACGAGTTCTCCCTTTTTCTGAATCTAGCAAACTGTTTCATCCTCTTTGCTTGCACTCTCCAGGAGACTGTCCTTCTGAAGAAACCCATCAGCCAGCAGAGCTGGCGTGAGGCTAGCCTGTAGGAACTACTCCATCTGACCTGTTGTACAGTCCACTACCATGGATTGGAGTCCCCTGTATATTAGGTGCTTGCAGAGGTGGATTAAATTTGGACTGCAGCAAGCAGCAATCTCATAGGCAGACCAGTTGACTGCTGCCATACTAAGGCAGTTAAATGGTAAACTTTCCAAAGCAATAGTTTTCCTTTCTTGAGAGATCTTTTTTCAGTCTCTGGAGGGGTGTCAAATGGTCTCTTGAAACAGTCTTGCCATTGCTTGAGGGGGTAGAAGTGTTCACTTAGGGCTTTGGTGAGGTGGAATTTTTGGTTTTACTAATTTGAAATAAAGATAAAAATATCAATTACCAAATGCATTCACTGTCCAAAACTCACCAGTGAATGGCATATGCAGATGGTAATCTGTGAAGACAGGTGGTGTCTGGCACTTGTTTTTCTTTTTGCAGCTAAGGCAGGGATGGTTTTGCAGCAAGGGATGGGGGAGAACATTCAAGTGGTCAGAAGAAATAGAGGTCCTTGGTCTGGGAGAATAAAAGTGGTGGAAAAATTCCTGGATGGTGTTAAGCAAGGAGGGAAACAAAACAGGAAAGAGGAGGGAAAAAACCCTAAAAAAACAGGGGAGTATACTTCATCTCTCTTTCTATCTGTCAGACTATCTAGTATGTGTTCTGTGTTCCACACCAGTGAATCTTGTCTCATCACTGTGAAAATGTGATTGCCCTATAAATAAAACTTTTTAAATGTAAGCACTGCATGAAGTTATTAATCTCTTGTAAATGCTTGTGGCAGCTTAGCATTAGAGAGAGTACTTTCGGGGATTTTTTTTGCATACAAATTAATCTGTCAGGCTGTCACATTTAAGACTCTTGACAATTCACGTTTGACTGATACCACAAATTATGAAGGCCTGGTCTTAGAGCTGAATTAAGTCTAAGTGATTTTTTTGTTTTTGAGAGCAGCATTGTATTCATTTCAGTGCAGTTATTGTCCAGCCGTGAGAATTGTTTGGTGAAGACCTGGAATAACTAACTCTTGACCAATTAAAGCTCAAAACCAAGATTTTTAGGCTGCAGAAGCCATTGTATTGGACATGGTTGGGAAAATGTACAGTGACATCTAAACAACAAAAATACAGGATTGTGGTGGAGGGGAAGAAATCATGTATAATTCCAGGAGTAGTTTGTAAGTTTTCTGCCTGTAGCTACCAGTCAGAGTGATTCTTTGACCTGTTTGGCAGTTCCCTAAGAGTTTCTTGTCAGCACTGGCTTTCACGCTGTGCAATTCTTTTTTCCAAGTGTTTCCCAGATATATGTGCAGACACTACTTGGCTCTCTTCCAACCCTTCCCTTCCCTGCTGCTGCATGTATGTTGCTTTGTTCTGTCTGCTTCCTTAGTATTGGCATATTTGAGTTCTCTCTGTGATTACTTCTCTGTTGCAACCTTTTTTATGTACAGAAGATGGACCTTATGAAACTGATCTGAAACATCTTTTGCTCTTTTTTTTTTTTTTCTTTCTTTCCCCTCTTTTTTTTTTTTTTTTTTTTGGTTATGAACTGATTGGGAAAAGTGATTCCATCTGACGTGTCACTGATTGCAGTATGGGCACAGTATTTACGGATGGCAAATTTAGTTCAAATTTACTGAGGATTTGGTGTTGGGATTGTGCATAGCTTGTGATCTTGTGGGAGAAATGCTGAGTGACAGTTGAGATTTTCCTTTGCTTTCTTGCTTTCCACATTTCAGGTTTGTTTGGGAGGAGAATATCATAGAACCACTGGAATTAGTTTTAATCAGACTGTGGCATTGACCCTGGTAATTATATTTGTTTGTTGCAGCTGCAGGATACAAGAAGCAAAAAATCAAATAGCAGTTTTATAGCAGTTACACAGAGTTTTTCTTTTTGGGAAATACCACCTTAACCTCCTCAGTAAGAAGGGTGTAGATTACTTATTTTTCTTCTGAAAGTATGAAAGTTTACATGTCTTAAGTTTATATCCACCCCCCCTTAAAACAACTTCCACTTTGTTTCTAGTAGGAAGAAGGCTAACGCAGACATGAGGTGTCCATGTCCATGTCCTTCCTCTGCCATCACTTTTGGATTCATTTTGCCTCACTTAGCCAGATTTGACTGAGAATCAGAAATGTCACTGGTTGTTGCAATTGCATGGGTTGTTAAAATGAATGAGGCAAAAGAAGAGGGCCTGAAGAAATCCTGAAGCAGAAAAAATCCAAAACATTGTCCTTTCCAGTGCTTGAGGGAAGTTAATTCTGTCCTATAGAAATGTCCAGTCCTCTTTGACTAGTAGACTGAACCACTGCCTTGTGGCAAACCGTTTCATGGACTTTCTGAACATTTTGTGAAGCGTAGTGTCAGTTCAGGAATAAAAACACATCATGTGGATTTCCACTACTTGTAGTTGTTCATGTTCTCGAAGGAGTGGTGTGGGGAAAGGATGAATCAGGGAGGCTGAATATCATTATGCAGGACTAAAGTTGTACTTAAAAGCAGCTGGAACAGAGAGATGTGATGTATGTTGCTGCTGAATGGAGGATGGAATTTGTCTTGTGAAATACTAATTGCCAAATGGATTTTATTTTCAGTTCTGTCACTGTTTTTTGGTTTAGGTCCTGTTTAATATGATTGTAGAAGTGCCTCGTTGGACAAATGCAAAAATGGAGGTAATTAAGAAAAAATCTTGATTATATATTTTTGAAAGTTATGACAGTATGGTGACTTCCAATAGAATTTAATTAGAGTGTGGATTACACAGATTTTTCTCTGTTAAAAAAATAATTTGAAACCATGCATACAGATGCTTTCCTTGCGATTATAAAAAGTATTGAGGTTCAGATTTTGTTTCTCTTCTGTAGGTGAGCGCTGCTTGACAGCCATCTGACAGCAGAGTGCAGCATACTGCAGCAGAGTCCTAGTGTGCTGGCTAGCAGGACATTGTCCAATATTTATTCTTACTCTTGCTCATAGAGCATTTCACTCTGAGGATTTAATTCCTCTCATTTCTGCTGTATAGTGTGCTAGGCCAAATCCTATATAAATATATAAAAAACCCTCCAATAAATGGAGTTGCAAATGAAAAAGCATTTCCTTGTGACAAAAAAAATAATACTTGGGGACCTCACTGACTGAAATTATTTACTTCTGCAAGGAGATACTTTAAAAGTAGAGCCTAGTGGGTTGTTCCTCTGCAGTTACAATATAGAAGCTGAGTAATGCTTCATCTGTAGTACTGGTGAAGAAACGGATCTCACCAGTGTATGTCCTATCTTCCTGAACATTTGTATTAATTTTAGGGATGCTTCCCAGATGCTTTTAAGGAAGTTTGTGGTTGAGCTGTTAACTATTTTGATTATTAAAAATAACACTAAAGAACCTCCCCAGCCTGTTATTTCAGAATTTTGTTTTCTCCTTTCCTTGGTACTAGAAAATCATTTGACTTGTGTTTATCACCACAGTTGTTATTTTGCAAGCAAGATTACCTTGGGTATTTATCTTGTATTTTAAGGTGACTATTGTGGAAGGTGAGTTCTCTTCTGCAGTTTCCCTTTGAGAATTCTATTTGAACATAAAGCTCAGGTTGTTCTCCCTCCCCTTCTCTCAGCACATTATGTCAAGGGTAGAAAACTTTGCTGTCCTGTTAGTTTCAGTGATCACTGGGTTTTTATTTTTCTGGCTTGATAAAGGAGAGCAGATGTAGTTCTCTAATCTGTAACTTTTAATATACCTGAAATTTCCTGCATTAATCATTAAGGCAGTTGTCTTGCCTTGCCATTTTGTCCTGACAGTCCTTCGGTCCAGGCTGTGGCACAGTGCTGATACCAGGTCTTGTCTGGATCTCCATGCTGAGATTAAACTTTGCTTTAGGATGAATGTTTCCCACTGTTAGATCCCCAGTGCCAGATCTGCTTAGCTGTTTGTTGGATTTCTGTTGTTCTTCCCTTGATTATACTGAAGGTGGTTTTCATGAGACTTTTGTCTGCTGTTGTCAGTTACTTCTCTTTGTCCTGGTTTCCATTAAGAAAAAGCATTGCTGAACCCCACTTCTGTCAAAGTCCCAGGTGGCATAGTTGAGGTCTTCACTGTTATGACCAGAAGCTGGTAGAATGAAGTGTGAAACCAGAAATGTGTGAAGCTTAATCTAAGCTCTTGGGGAGGGTTTACTTGTGGAATAAGTGTGCGTTACTGACAGTTTGGTGTGTTTCAAAAAGGTGCAGTTCCTTTGGGATGACTTTGGTGGTTATGCTTTAGGTAATTTATTTACAAGGATGTGGTAAAATGAATATGGATTAAGGGCTGTGTGCGTACACATGGAAGCTATGTACCACCTGAGCCAGTGTAACCAGTTGAGTCTGTAACAAATGTGATGCCATTCACGTAAGTGCTTTTAAGCAGGAGCCAAGGTAACGTGGGTTAGGTTGTGGTATGGAGTGTCAGAAGGATGGTTACAGTGAACTAACTGATGTCTGGTAGGTAACTCATATGGCAGTGGTTTTGTATTTGAGGTTTTGGGGAGGATGATGACAATACTAAGTTGGTCATCTTTAATTAGCTCACTCATTCTGTGAGTGCTTCTTTAGGAATAAGAATGCCTCCTTCTAATGCTGGCTTAACTTGTTCCAAATATGCATGAAGTTGGCATTTGGTGACTATGCAGAACTTGTCCTTACTAAAAAGCATTTGTATGTGGAGAAGTGAAGGAGAGAAGAAGTGTATGCGATAGGAGAGCGATGAACAGAGGTTGAGAAGGTAAGATTTCCTCTGTTGCTGTCAAAGCCCCTGTTGTCAGAAGAACTTGTGCCACCATCTGCATGTCTGTTGAACTTGTACTGTAAAGTGCAAGAGCTTCTAACTGAAGTTCCTTTCAGTATTTGTTTGACCATGACAGTCGCCTTATAAATTTATGACTTTCTCTTCTAGATTCATTTTTTCTTGCATTTCACAGTATTATTTAAAACCTTAATAAGCTTCTTTTTGAACGTGACCCTTGAGATTTAGAGTGAGGCCATTGTACTGTTAATACTTCTCAAACCATAAGCACATGCTCCCCAATGGCTCTTTCTAACTGGTTGGGTACAGAATGAATTGCTTTCCATTTTACCATTCTCTCTCTCTCCCCCGCCACCCCTCCTTTCTGCTTAGATTGCCACTGAGGAGCCGTTGAATCCCATTAAACAAGATATAAAGAAAGGCAAGCTTCGATATGTGGCAAATATCTTTCCTCACAAGGGTTATATATGGAATTATGGTGCCCTCCCACAGGTAACGTTTTTGTTATAATGGTGGAAGTTTTCTGTCTTCGGTGTAAATTGCCTTGTAAATCTTGGATACTGCCTGAATGCAAATCATTTGCAAGAGGGGTGTTTCTCTGATACATTTGTAAATTAGGATTTTTTTTATGTTGAGCTTTATTGTGTCTATAAATTTTGATCAGAATTTGAGCATGGGTGTAAACATGTGCTGTGTTTCAGGAAGGAGTTAAATGATCAAGAAATCTTGAATCTTTAGTCTGCGTCTCTCTGCTGTAGTGGCAGAATTAAAATGTCATGGTCTGCTATTCAAGAATACTTGGTCAAGTAGCTATTTTCTGCTTAAGGCATTTTAAAAAAAACAAACCCTAATTCAGGATTTTCATGTATTGCAGCATAAATTTTAATTGGGATTTCTTAATATCTGTAACAAAGAGGAATACAAGGGCTGTTCTTTTTTAGATTAAACCTCAACTGTCTTAGTTAACTTTTCTCTGAACTGTGAGACTTCACTGGTCTTGACACATTCAAAACTTTGAGCCCTGAAAAAACCCAACTAATGGCTGAAATTTTGAGTGTAATGAAACGTTTTAAACTTCATTCATTTCTGTGAATAGCACATTGGACTTAAATTAGTACTAAAGAACATGATGGAGCTAAAAAAAAGAGTAATTTTTTTTTTCTTTACACATAACTGCATAAGCAGTGGAAGTTTACTCCTGAAAATCTGCTTATGTGTTTGATCCCTGAAGAGGAGATACCAGGCAGGTGCTGGAGTGTAGCAATGATGTTCTTACCCAGTCAGCAGTGTCAGCAGACAAAGCTTCCAAGTAGGTATAGTTGGGAAGTAGGTATAGTTGGGAACCAGCCACTCCATTTAATATTTTGAAATTCATGTGTGCCTTAGTACAAAGCCAAAATTAAACATTTGAATATTTTCCTTTACAAAGCACAGTATTTTGGACTGATGACACTTTTCCCAGGAGAAGTGTTCAGCTCCCCTTGTTACCTTGTGAGTCAGAGAGGACTGGAGATAACTATTACTTTTATTTTCTGTAATAACTTTAAAATACCAGTTGGATCTTTATACCTTCAGTTGTTGGAAGTTACTCCAGCTGTAACAAACAAAAATCCAATTCAGTGTCTCCATTACCACAAGAGGTTTTTCATCAGGATGAGCAGTTGCTGTAAGTTCAACCTGAGTATATGGCTTAAAGATATGTATTTGTAGCTGCTGTTTTATGCTGTGGAACAGAGAAGGAAAAAATGACAGTAGGGGCTGTCATTACTGTAGGAGTTGCTGTACTGGCCAGAGAACAATACTATTTCTAGTGAGCTTTCCTTCTAACTTACAGCTGGAGTGGTGCAGCTGGGCAGGAAAATAGTACTAGTTTGGTGCAGCCTTAAAGAAAAAGCACTGTGGAAGAGTATTGGAAAAATAAGTTTCAAACTGAAATTCTCTCTTGACTACACTTCAGCAATTTTTTTGTGATGATTCTGCTACCTAAACACCGGAGCATTTACTTTTCACCATTTTGCCTTTTAGTATCAGTCAGGTTCTCCAGAACAAGTTTGAGGTGCAGGTTTGACCATGGACAGCAGGAGCTAACAATATAGCTCCTTGGAAAAAGAGTTTTCTAACACCTTTTCAACAAAACTTAATTGGACTCAAAATTCTTACCAGGAAAACTTCTCAACTTGAGAATGAGTTACTCATTACTAGCCAGTAAGAGAGAAAACAAGTACTGGTATAGTAATGAAGTTACATAACTTGGTTGTACTTTCTTGTACAGAGCTCAGAGCAGGGATTTGAACTTGCCTCCTTGAGAAGCTTCTTTGATCTTAAGCTGTTGGCTGTTCTGGGAACATGCACATCTCAGAATACTGAGAAATTTTTCATACCTAAATCTAAAAACTTTGAAAAACTAATTTGGTGCTTACAAGTGCTTACTTAGGAGTTTGGTTAGCTCAAAGCCTTCATGTTTTTGAAAGCAACTTTTGTTAGTGCCATGGTATTTAAAGTGTATAGTAAGAATGCAGTTGTAGAATGTCCTAGCTTAATCCCACAACCACTAGTAAAATATAATGCTCAGAGCCCTCTGATGCGTTAATCACTGAAATTTGATAAAGTGTATGTGTTGAGTCACAGATGCAGTTAATGTTTTTGCTGTTATGTCCTCAGTAATCCTCATGTTACTTGTCCTCAGTATGAGGATGAGTTACTCTGTGTCAGTCCATTGGCTGTTTGTTGGTTTGTTCTTTTTCCACTGAGCCAGCCTGTTCTCAGAAAGCTGATGTTTTTATTAATATTAATAGTTTAGTGGTTAGAGGAATTTTAATTGCAGATCAGCTGGTAACTGATAATTCTTTTTTCTTTTAACAGACCTGGGAAGATCCGAACCATACAGATAATATTACAGGATGTTGTGGGGATAATGATCCTATTGATGTTTGTGAAATAGGTTCAAAGGTTTGTCTTTATCAGGATTGATTTAATTTGTCAATGTTAATTTAATAATTTGGGAACAACTTTTGGAAGAGAAGGGCAGATGGAAAACAAGAAAAGGTAGTAATAGTCTCAGGAGATAACAAAAGTATGAAGAGAGGATCTGAGGAGGGAATAGGTAAGAGAATGGTGGACTCTTAAAAAGGAGAGAAAAAAAGCAGGATTTGGTAAAGTCTGTGTACTGGAAAAAAGGGAAAATAAGGGAACGTCACCCTGAAGTTCTGTGGCTGGACGGTGAGTTTTGGGTGAAGGAGGAGGGGTTTAAGATTTCTGGGGAAGGAAAAGATTTCTTTCTTCTTCCCCTGTTAGCAGTACTGGAGCTAGGAATAGGTTTCTGAAAAACAAAGAAGTATGGTAGTGTCTCGTGCAGAAAAAATTACAAGGTCAGAACCACAAAGGAGGTAAGTTTGAGTTTTCTCATGGGTGCAAACAAAAGTAGATCCCTCTTCTCTAGACAAGACAGGAACCTGCTATAGAGTTATGAGATACAGAGTGGATAGATGAAAAAGAGGTGCAGCAAACACCATTGTTAGGTATAGTGGAAAGGTTTGACTCACTGAAATAAAATTTTATGTATCTGGAGGCAGCAAAGTATGGAGCAATCTTCTGTGGTATCAAAATGGGCGTATAAAACAGATGAGTTTGGAAAGGGATCTCTTGTGATATTTTAGGTAAGGGGAAATTTAATTGATGACCTCAATGAAGGTGGCTTTTTTTGAGGAAAGGAACCTAAAACTTGAATTTTAAGGGATCCAGAAAGAGTTCTGAAGGGAGTATTAGCTGGTAGGGAGTAGGTTCCTAAGAAAATGCAAAAAAGAGTTGTGCTGATATTTTTGGGGAAGGGTTGTGTATTTATATGTATATATTTGAGTTGAGGAACAGAAAGCGATATTCTAAGACCAGGAGTTGAGAAAGTAAAGATTCAAGAGGCGGGAAGGATTTAAAAAATGAGTATGACATACTTTTGAGTTGCAGTTTGGGGTGAACATCAAGAAGGTGTGGAAGAAGTAGGGTAGAAGAGAAGGAAAATTCTTCTAGCTTGTCGTTTACTTAAATGCTGACTGGAGAATTGAGGGTTGAAGAATAGCGGTGGTGGGAGAAAGGCTAGTAATGTTAAATACATGTGTACTGGGTTTACAGATCTATCTTGCAATTCTGTTAGCTGCAGGCTAAAAATGCAGTAAAAATGAAGCCTGTGAGGTGAAAGAGAAATTCTATTTAGTGTTTTCCAAATCTTTATGAGATTATGTTCTGTTTCAGATTCGTTCTTCTGGTGAGATTGTTCAGGTGAAGGTCTTGGGTGTTTTAGCTCTTGTTGATGAAGGAGAGACAGATTGGAAGATAATTGCTATCAGTGTGGATGACCCAGAAGCTCAGAAAATCCACGGCAAGTATTTTTACCTTTCTTAATGCAAGTTGTGTCAGTAGCTTGCACAGTAGAATGGTACCTGAGTTTAGACCACCCAGGCCAATAAGAGGCAGACATCAGAAAGGCAAGACTATTTTTTTGTTGTTGTTTAAATCTGGTATTTCCTTCAAGGAGGGCATATGTGGTTTCATACTAAGCTTTTGAAAAAGATTCACTTGGATTTTCAAGAGAACCTGTCATGCAGTGATTTCTGAAACACAACCACCTTAGAAAGTGACCTCGTAAAATTACAGGCTTATCTCCTGTGTAATAGTGCATATTTACCTATTCAGATTATGTAGCACACTGCTATTTTGCTTGTTGAAAATGTTTGTTCCTTTCATACTTGCAGGCATTTTGTTGCATTCTGAAAAAGGCAGCACGTTACCAATGTTTTGTCACTTGTAACTGTGTTACTTCCAGGGTTTGTTGCCTAGTATGGATGATTGACTTTCACCTTTTAGCTTGAAAATTTTGAAAGTAAACTGCTAATGCAGCTCACCCTAATAGCAGCCTTGACGATGACTAGTGGTACAGGCAGAAATATCCTTTCCAGACTGGTCCTCCTTGTGATCATGCTTCTGGTATCTAAATGGAATTCAAGTACTAAAATGTCATCTATCAGCATAGCATGTGAGGTGGAATTCTGCTTGCAGACTCCCATGAGAAGGTGATACAGATGTGTTAAAACTGCAGGGAGTTAGGTTTTTACAGCACAAGTAAAGTGCAGCTTTTCTCTGAATAAATGGAGGTTCCCTTCCTCAAACGCAGTGTTACTGGGAATCATGAGAATTAAGTGAGGAGGTTTGTGTAAGACAGTGATTGTTGTGAGACCAAAAACCGTATGTCGTCAGGTATGTATGACCAGAGCCTGCCCTTTGTTGGTAGGGAGCACAAAGGCACAGAGTGGCCTTCCTGTAAGAATAGGTCATAGGGCTATCCAGTGGCTTTTTAAGTAATTATTGTTTCTCAGCCACTGAGGCTTTTTCCTGATTTCTGAATGTAAAGTAAGTATATCACTGTGCTTGCCCTTCATTCTCAAGTTCTCTTACAGGTTGCTTTCATGTGGAGAATACTTGGCTTGTGGGGGAAGAAGGGGAGAAGAGGAAATGAGGAAAAAGAAAATCTTGGGTTGATGCTAATTAAAGTAATTGGACAGATTAATTACTACATAGTGTTTATGACTTTACTTTGACAGTTAGATATTATGAAGTTCCGCTTAAGGAAATAGTAATAGTTTGCTGTTAATGTTAGTATCAGTTTGAACCTCTCTGTAATGTGCAGTAAAGTGTAATATAAGTGTCAGTAGTTAAAAGACAAGTAATTAGCACTTTATTTCTATACGCTGTTCTGTTTAACTCTTACCCTTTTTCTCTAATAATTTCTGCAACAGTTTTATCAGAAAAGCTGGTGAGAGAATTTAAAAGGAGTTTGCTAACTAGGGACAAAATTGGGAGAGTTTATGCCACTGGGTTAAGTAGCTCTATTTGAAAGCCCTCTGTTTTGTTTTGGTTTGTTTTTTCAGGTAATGATGTCAGCTGTGTTACAGCTTTTAGTTTGTTTGGGAGGGGAGTAAGAGATTTAGTCTTGTTTAAAAAAAATAAAATAAAAAAATTGTCTGTAGTTGATTCCTGTGTACATCCTTTCTTACCAGAGAAGGGTGCAAAACTTCAAGAGGAGAACTGTACTTCTGAGGTTCAGAGATGTACAGAAATATTTATCCAATTTAATATGATTTATCTTTGTGATTGGAGTTGCAGTCCAGATTTACAAACGGATAGAAAAAGGAGGGGGGGGGGGGGGGGAAGCCCCCATCTGCTTTCACAAAACATTACTAACTTGCAGTGTTTAACAGCAATCCTTCTTCTGTCTGAAAACAAACAAATCTGTTGGAGTAGGCAGTACAATATGTCCTTTTATACTTGTTTTCCCCCCTTCCCAAATATGTTAATTATTTCAGCATAAAGGGATAGCAGCTACAGATAAAACTGGTATCTCCCTCAGTAATTGACGTGCTGCTGTGTTACGGTGGTGGCCTCCTAGGGAAAGATGAGACTAAGTGTTGCCTTCTAAGTCTGCCCAGTAATTTTTATATCATTTGTTGAACGTTTTGAATTGGACTGAGAATCATCACATTTGTTTTCAGCTGAGTATGTGCACAGCCCCCAGTGAACATTTGGAAAAGATAATTCCGAGGCACCAGAGTGGTGATTACTTGCAAACCCCATCCTGAGCCCGCACAGTGTGTTAACTCTTCTTGCTGCTTTAAGCACACCCCAGGTACTCTGTATATTCTCCTTCTGGGATTGTGATCGTTCTCATAAGTGCAATTGATTTTTTTTGAGACTTCACAGAACTTAAAACTGAGCAGTCCCAACTTCTGAACAGTTCTCATTGTTTATTCATAGCATTCCACTGCACTGTGTCCTGCAGGCATTTATTGATAAATACTAGTTTAAGTTGGAAACCCTGCCTAGAACTCTGTCTTTCACACAGAGCAATGAGAAACTCTAGTTTATAGTGACAGTACCCAGGAATGATAAGCAGTGCTTAGCACCTGTTCAACTGGGAACTGTGTTATCCATGGAAATAGCAAGGGTTTAGTGTATTTTTGGACTGACTTGTGAAGATAATCTGTTTGAAATTATAGTGCTTAATACTGGTGGGCATGGCGATAATCTCACTCCAAATACAAGATGTATGTCAGATGCAAGTATCTATGACAGAGTTTCTTTATGTCAGTAAGATTTGTCTTGGCAACCTGAAAACCACTGTGGTGTGTTTCTGCTCAACCAGTTGCAAGGTAGATGGGCATTAGCAGGCCAGTAAAGCAACTTCAGATTGAGCAAGTGTGGGAAATGGCCTAATAGCTCCCTGCACACTCAGACACTAAATATTGGTGGTGTAATAGGCCTGGCTGCTTTTTTGCTGCTGTTGTTGCTTTTTGTTTGGTTTTTTTTTGTAAAGTACTAGCTAGGAGAAGCAACAAATTCTTGGACTGGAAAGGCTGCTTGTCTGCTTATGTCATAATTTGGATTGAATTTAATGTATTGGAATTCACATACATACTTGATGTGCTTTACAATGTTGGGTTCAGAAAAGATGAGTGTCTTCCATGCTGCAGTTTGGTCTAAATGTGTATGGAATCTTCACATTGGACAAGAGGTTTTGAAAGTCATTGGCAATTGAAGCAGGAAGTGTGTTTGAAACAGCTTATGAAAAGTCCAATTCTCAAAAGGTCATCTTACCTTCCCTGAGCAAATTGGATGAATCATGTGTGCTGGATGGCATTTTGGAGGTGTTTTACTGGCCTGGAATCTTAGTAGCCATTTTTTGCTGTTGCTCACTGGAAATATGTCTGGTTGTATTCTGCAGCAGTTGGTGATGTCTGCTGGCTTTTTTGCACTGTCATTTGCTGGCACTGGTATAGTTAACTGTGCTATCTTGTCATACTTCTTTTCCAACATGCAACTCGAGATTGGCTTTGTGAGTTAAGTGATCAAACCCTAAATAGCAAAAACAAAGCATATGGCATACTTTGTACCATATATTTTTATAGATCCTTGCATGCGAGTGTATTTATATGCATAGAAGCAGAGAGGCCCTGAAAACCTTTATTGTGGATTTGTCTAAGCATTCAATATAAAGAAATTAATTATCTGTACTGAGGCTCCCCTCCTACCCCCTCACACCAGGCTGCACAAAATACAGCAAATGCCTTTATATGGAATGTTGCTGCTGCTTCCTGTAAATGTTTATAAGATGTTATTAAAAACATATGTCCTCTCTTCCCAGAGACCTTGTTTAGAAAGCTTGCTGCAAGCATGTTGTTTTAGCTTTGCTTGCAAGAAGCAGCATCTGTTGTACTAAAAACGGTAGTTTGGTACAAATGCTTTTGTTGCTGTCTTGCAAAACCAGATAGAATTGGGATCTGCATTTGCATTGGCTCACTCCGTTGACAAGAGAGCTAGCAGTGGTGTTTGTGCCAGCCTTTAGAGATTTTTCCTTATTGAGACCAAACTGCAACACTTAATGTGATTAGCCATCTCTTTTTTTTAACCCTTGGTACTTAACTTTGGTGCCCAGAAAAATGGGACCTATGGTTGTATGAAGGCAGTATAAAGACATTACTACCTAGAGCCCAGTGGGTACCTACTGATAATATACCTGCAAGAGCCTGACCTTTCTGCTCTGTCACTCTGAGCAGGGCTTGCTTGCGGGGATGAAACCGCATTAGGCCAGGTACATGCTTGCTACTCCCATACTTGCAAGGCCCTTTTTGACATCAGTGTGAGTACGTAGTTCTGAGGGAAGGTAAGCAGTCAGGGTCAGAAGAAAGTGTCTTAACAGCGTCTGCTGTGGGAAAGACATCTCAGTGGGTTTTGGTTTGGGTTTTTGTTGTTTGGTTGGTTTTTGTTTGGTTTAAATCATACATCGCTGTACTGCTTATCACAATCTATTCTTTTACCTTTACTTATTCTTCTGTTCTCTGAGTATATTCTCCTTCTCCCCCTGATATCCGAAAGATGCTGTTTGGATTTCAGAATGGAGGGCAAGCTGTCTTTCAAGCTTTTCTATGGCAGCTTTTAAGGAACTGAAGACATAGCTGTTGTGGATGTGAGAGCTCCTGTTTTCCTTATATTTTGTGCTGTGTGCTGACTGCACAGCAACAGGATCAATTTATTCTCGCACGCACACACACACACGCTTTTTCCTGCTGCTTGCCCCCAAGCAATGCATTATAATACAGATGGTTTGGTTGGTTGTTTATTTTTTTTCCTTCAACCATGTAAGCTTCATTTGGTGCCCAGTAGCTGTCCTTCATAATAAAGAATAGTGAAGTATGGGGATGAAGGAAAATAACTTGCAAGGACCAAGGAAATAAAAGCAACCACTGTCACCCTTCTTAAGTCCTCAAAAATAGAATATACAGCAGCCAGTACTTTAGGGGGCATATAATGCTGTAGCCTGATTCTGTGTAGTCATTGTACCTAGGCAAGGTATCTTCCAGTAGAGAATGTGAAATTCAGAGACATGATTCTGTCCATGAAGGTGGTCATCCCTATCTTAAGGAGGTAAGGAAAGGCTGCCCCAAAGCCTATTCTAATATTTGAGTCCTTTAAAGAAGTAAAAGCAAGGCCTATAAATAAGGAACAACAGATGGGGAAGGGGCCCAAGTGCCAGTTTGTAGACAGACGCTTTTGGTAAACAGAGGCAAATAACCAAGTAGGAGGAATGGAGAAGTAGAGTTAGGAGAGAAATTTGCTGGAACAGGAACCAGAAGAAAGGACCAGCAGTCTGAGAAAGTATGCTTGATTTTAAGTAGTGTCTGGAGATGGAGATCTGTGGTTCATTCGCTGCTGGAAGCCAAGGAAGTTGCTGCAGCAGCCTAGTTTGCTTTACAGACTTGAGGAGATACTGTCTCTTCCAACAAGTACTAGAACTTGTGAGTTCAAACCTCACAAGAGGAGGAGATGACAAGGGCTCAAGATTGGAGAATGTTCCCACACTTGGAGTGAACAGGATGATAATACTGTAGCCCTGAAACCAATTTGAATTGGAGCTGCAGTTTTATTAGTGCCCAAATGAAGCATCCTGTCTCCAACCAATCTAAATCTCCAACTTCTAAATCTTTTCTTCTTGGTTGGTCTCACCCACCCACCCCAGTGAAAAGCTTCTTGTACTCTTAAACATGTATTCCAGCTAGAAGTCCTGCCTCTAGCATAGCCTTATGTGCCCTTGCTTTTTTTTCTGGGATTCTGCCAATGAAACTCTCTAATCTTCTACAGGCAGGTGGCCAGCAGCCAAGTTCAAAATGTGTTTTACTTCTGAGTCCATAAACATGTAGCCCTATTAAGTGTGTGCAGAAGCAAAAATTTACGTAAGGTTCTTCAAAGTTTTATGGTTTATTCTTTGGGTAGTGTGTGATCCAGTGGAATTTGGGAGTGGCATCTATGAGATGCCTATGAACACTCAGCTTATCTTCTCACATAGGTTTGGTCACACAGTTCAGTCCATGTGTCATCTTTCTTGGTGGTCTACAGAAAATTGCAGTGTCTGTAGCACAAGGCTTGTTCCCTTCTCTACTGTCCTTTTTAGAAATACTCGAATGTCTTCGTTCAGGTTCACAGACTAGATCTTTAAAAAGACATTTAGGCACTCAAAGATGGAAAGCACATGACTAGGTGTCAATTTTGAAGACTAAGCAACTCTGAAAACCCGGTTTAGAGGACAGGATAGACAGAAGAGTATCCGCTAGGAATCACTGCCAACTAGGAGATGTCAGTTAGCGAGGCATATCTATGGCAGAAGAGAATGAAGTAGTCAAGCAGTACTGAGAGAGAGCAAGAGGGAATTGAGAAGGGAGAAATCAGCAACTGACTTGCAAAAACACTAGAAAAAGAGAATAACACCATGGAAGGTGGGCAAAGTGAAGTTATGAAATAGCTGGAAGACTGCATGCAAAGTACAGCAATAAAAGAGTCAGCTCCAGTTTCCATTAGAAGTGAATGTAGGAGGAAAATAGATGGAAAGAGAAGGATTACACCAGCTACAAAAAGTACTTTGCTTCCAGAAAGGACAAAATCCTTTATTATATCAAAATAATTAAAATTGTATTGAAGACTCTTCCATGTAAATGTATTGCCAGAGAGTTAATTTGCCAAGGGGATGATAGGACCGCTTTGTTGCAAGTGACAGAACTGATGGTAGTCTCACAGGACAACCTGGTAAAATTTGATAGGTGCCGCAGAAGTGAACATTTAAGATCATGAACTGCGCCTTTGCTATAGTAGTATAGCCCTTGAGCAGAATTACTGTGACTGTTTAATCTCTCTGTACCCACTGTGGCAATGTTCATCTCTGCCTCCTAAGGGTGTCCTGCAAATGGTGTGCATTCCTCTCTGTGTCCCATTCCATCTTTGCACAGTAGGATTATAGAGGTAAAGGTAGAATTGACTTACCACTGTGAGTATGCAAATATCACGGGGTTATCAGTAGAGTTAGTGTTTAGTGCTCCTGGCACATATCTGTCCTGTATCTAACGGGCTGAATTTGGAAGTAATGTGAGCAAAGGGATGCCTTTAATATAATTTTGAGAAGTCAAGCCTGTATATTGTTTTGAGGTGCTGGTTTAAAAATCCATGTGTTGAAATAGTTTTTACTAGCTATTCTTTCATTATCAAAAAATGCTTTTAGTCCCTGCAGTTGCTGGGGAAAAAAATTACCTCACCGAATAATCTTAAGTATTGCAAGAGATAGAAAGCCTATAAATATAGAATTTTCTTCCTCTCCTGTCAGAAGTATGGTCGTTTTATTCATTGTCCCTTTGGGCCTTCATTAATGAAGGGCAGGAGGCAACTGGTTTACCTGTTCAGCATGGTTGTGAAAGCATAAGATATCAACTATGGGCACCTGATGTAATGAAGTGAAGTTCCCCAATGACTTTGTAAGTGCTCAGTGAAATCAAATTGTTTGCAGATCCTTTATGAGACTTTAAAAAATGAATGTTACAAAAACTGTGAGTAAAAATGAACAGTCCTTTTTTTTCCCCTTTTTTTTTTTTTTCTTTTTTTTTCTTTTTAACTTACAGATATTGACGATGTCAAGAAGTACAAGCCAGGTTATCTTGAGGCTACAGTTGACTGGTTCCGATTATATAAAGTCCCTGATGGTAAACCGGAAAATCAGTTTGCTTTTAATGGAGAATTTAAAGACAAGGTGAAGATAATCCAAAACTAAAGATGCATCATTCTGTCATGTGGCCTCTTTAATACATCATAGACTTTTTGCAATTGTAAAGGATGAGGTTTAACAAGAAGAATTTTTATAGGAGGGATCTTTGAAAAAAATTTATTAGGCTAGGAATAAATAATCTTTGCTGTCTTCCATTTTATTCAGGGAAAATGTGTAGTTTATTAAAGGAAGTTGGTAAAAAGCCAAGCAAAACCAAAACATTCAGTCCTAATCCTGATGAGACTTATACACTCATCTGTGCATTTGTAGGTTTTTTCACGGCATTTTCATTCTTACTGTCAGAGGAATGAACAAATTGTCTTTTCAGGTATTTTTTCAGTCCTGATTTGATAAATTTTCCTGACAATTTTTTTAAGGCCATGACTTTTAAGACAGACAATGGATTGCAGATTTTTCATATTTGGTATTTGCTCAAGGTATGCTTCTTCCTGATAGTTCTGTGTGAAAACATTTGAATTGGTTTTGGCTTGAAGGCTGAAAAAATATTTTCCCTTTTTTTAGAAAATGAATGGTGTTTTCAACTACCTACAGTAAAAATGGCCAGGGTTTGAAAGGAGAGTGGACCTGGGAATAGACCTCACTGAAGAAAATACCTGGATTTTTCCAGAGGAAATTGGGTGTGATTTGAGTAAAAGTGATTTGCAAATCAAGTATTGCGCACTCTCTGTAGATTATTTTTGGCAAAAGAGTCACAGGTTCCTATTGAATGATGTCCGTGTGTCAGCTAGTTCAGCCTTGCGGTGTGCTGTCAAAGTTATAAAATGCCTTCTAACCAGCACAGGCAACTTACATGTTTCGTCTGGTTAAAGAGATGCTCTGACTCCCCTCTGCACTAGAACTGTCTTTTAAATCAATCCAGTGTAGAGTTGTAAGGCTTGATAACCTGCTCTCTCTCCCCTGTTCTCTCAGGAACTGCTTTTAGAAATTTTCCTGCTCTGTAATGCAGTGTCACTCTGTAGCGACAGTTTAAGGGTATATCCCTGTCAGGCCATTGGAGTTCAGGCTTGAGGCACTAAATGCCCCAGGATAGCTGGTGTGGAGCACTTGAATAATTCTCCAGCATTTCTAGAGACCCAGAATGTGGGGCAGCAGCTGTTGGCTATGCTCCAGCAGCTCTGGGGAAGTTCACAATGTTCCAGTGGCATTTTGCCAAGTCACTCCTTGTTAGGAAATGTGAATGTTCTGTTGGCAGCTTTTTGCAAGCCAGTCTAGATACCATCATCTGAACAGTGATGACTTATTTTACTTCATTTTTTTAAAACTTTCTCATCCCCACCGCACCCCCAACATTACTTTTGTTTAAAACAAACAAAAACTGTTAAGCAGCTGACATGTTACGTTGTTGCAAATGCTTAAGTATATGATTGGGCAATTATTGAAGTAAATGCAAATTTTGCCACTAGAGGGGAAACCTTAACTCTGACCCTGATGTGTATGTGTGACAGAGGAGTCACAGCTCACACACTTTGTCCCATTTAGGACCTAGTACAGTTTTCTACAACTGTCGGTGTCTGCTTAGCATCTAGTGCTGATTTCATTTGTTTTGTGCAGCCTTCATGTTTTTTGGCTGTGGACCAAGGGAAAGTCCTGAATGTGTTGCCACTGTATTTGACAGATAGTGAAGTTTGTTTCTTTTCATAAAAAAGGTGTTATATTTTACAGAAATTTAATGAGGCCTCAACGGAGGGCCCTTAAAAAAAAAACAGATGAAAAGTATGTTTTACTAAACTAGTTCTGTGACTTTTTTCTGTTTAACAGCATTTTAATGCATAAAACTTTTCCTTGATGTAAACTAGGATTTTGCTGTTGAAATTATTAAATCCACCCATGAACACTGGAAAGCTTTGCTCCATAAGAAAGCTGATGGAGGTGCTATTAAGTGGTAAGTGTCCAGTCATGTCTTTTCCTCTTTGTCTTCTGCTAGTGATGGTGGTATTCAACGTGTGGCAGCTGTGCATGAGCTGCTTAGAATTTTTACTTTGATATGACAGAAATACTTGTGGTTTTGATAATTAATTTATAATAGACTATGATTGACTAATTGCACCTTGCATGATGATAACTTACTGGTAAGTGGTTCCAAAAACATACTGATCATATAAAAGTGATATAGATTAACTTCAGGAAAATGGCCCCAGAGTGTTTGTTCGGTATCATTGTGGGAGAATCTTGGTGTTCTGTGCAAACCCTCTTGGTCACTGTTTATTCCATCCTTCAGTGCTGCATTGCTGTGCTGCAAAATTCTTTAGCAGCTTAGCATTCCATATTTTTTAGTTGTTGTCTGGAATGAGAGAACCAAAGCATTGTTTTTTATTAGCCTTTGGCCTGATCTAAATTAAAATGGACTTTATTAAGCGCTCTGGACTGGTTTGCATTGGCAATTCTGGCACCAGGGGTCCTGAAAAGTAGGCAGGTATCTTTGCCTGGTACTTTCCAAGAACTGTAGATTGCCTACCATTAGCTGAAAACCGAGGGCAAAGGCTGTGGGGAAAGGTGTGCTCAGCTGCTGTTGTCTTCTACTTTATTGGGAAAATGTGACTTTCTCTTTTTTGGAGCTGATTGAACACCTTACCAGTTGGCCAGGTTGGTAGTTCTATTTTAGCATGGTAGAAATACGGTAAGATAATATTCAAATTTTGGTCTTGATTATTTCAGAGGTGCTTTGAGGTTCACATTGACGAAATTAAAAAATAATGAAAAAGTAATTAAAATTGCAGTCTTTCTTTGAGGAATTGAACTTACTGCTGTTTACTCTGTAGGACTTTCAAAACTCATGACAAATTCACTTTTGGTGTGAAAGGCTGGATATCTATAGGGAAACATCTCTGCAAAGTATTTGGTCCCAGAGTTTGCTCTCTGGAAGCAGTACAGGTGTCTGCTGCTTTATGTAGGAGCAGAATTTTGATTTGTGTTTTTTCCTCCTCCTTGCTACGTACTGCAGGCAGGTTACTGCAAACCAGGGGTGGTCTGCCACAGAATCTGGCCATCCTTCAAGGCACAAGAGGCGGGGGGATATTCACGCTGTTTGTGCTAGCCAGCTAGGTGTTTTTTCAATTCCCTCAGGAAGTGCCAGTTTATTTCTCTTGACTTTTGGGGGGGATTTAGTTTAACTGTGGTCCCCTGAACTGTACCCAAGTTAGCTGCCAAAAGCTCTGAGTGTGAGGGCTGCTTGCATTCATATAGAACATAGAGCCTACCCCCCCCCCTCAAATCCAAAGAAACAAAGAACACCCCTCCACACCCCTGCTCCCTTCCAGCATTACTGGTTACTTTTATGTTTTGTACTTCCTCATTTCTTGCAGATAAACATTTCTGAGCTCCATGTGTGAAGGTGTTTTTTTCCATAGGTTCTTAATAGTGTGTGTGTCTCTTTTCCACTAATTGATAAAATGTGTATTTAATTTTGTTTTTCAGCACAAATGTTCTGGTGAATGGCAGCCCGTTTTGTTGCAGCGAGGAGGATGCCCAACTGATTGTGCAGTCGGTAAGGATAATCTGTACTTTTTCCTCCCCACGCTTTTTTTTTTTAAGTGATTAATAGGAAAAGAAGATTAAGAGCTCCAAAACTGAAAGAAAGTAGCTAAACTGAAATGGTTCTTAAATAAAAATTTTAGGCGTAAAGTAAAAGGAAGAGCACAAAGGTTGTGGGGGAAATGTAAGCATTATAATACAAACCTTTCATTGCAGTGGTCCAATTGTGCTTTCTGGCAGGTTCATTGCTGTTCTGGTGGGGGTTTTTTGTTTTGTCTTTTTTTCTCCCTCTGCAGAGCTGTTTCTTCTGATCCTGAATAGCAAGATGGACTGCTATTTGTATCTAGCCTGCTGTCTTCTCTGTCTCCCCTGTTGCCATGAGTTACCACCCAGTGTTAGAACTCATTGACTAGCTGACTGTAGTCCCTAATCACTAAAGGGATCCTTTGTTTGTCTACTTGCATAATTAAATGCATTGCTGTAAGAGAGGAGGATGCTTTTTTGAATGTTTCTTAAAGAATGCCTGTCATATTCTGAAAATTAACATAAAATGAAAACATGCAGGTTTCCTGTTCAGGCAAGAAAAATGTCCTGCAGGTCTGACGCTTTCATGTGCAAATGCTAGTGGAGGAGAATTTCTTCCATTTTAAAATGTGCTAGTTTGGATGCCAGAAATTAAGCAAAGTTACCAGAAATTACATGGAGAAAAGTACCCCCAAGTATTACTCTTTTAATTATTATTGTTTTTATTTTTAATGTATGCCATGATTGAGACTGTGCTCATGACCAAATGAGTGTGGCAGGTATTTTGCACATGTGCATGGCTGTCTGGGCAGCCAGTGTTTTGCCCCAGTAGTCACAGGAATTATGCAAGTTCAGGTGTCAAAAGAGATGCCATCCACTGCCTGTGCAGTTAACATTCCAGCAGCATTTCTAGTAAGAATGTGTTGTCCTTGGTGGTGTTTTGTCACAAGGAAGTAAAACTTGTCGGTTGCAAAGAAAACTTGGTTTAAGTCATAAAGAAGTGTCAAACCTAATTTTTTCCTATTTGGGTCTCTTGCTTTCAGGACTTCTTTAAATGTGTCTTTATGGTTGGCCTTATACAAGTTTACTAATTGGACTGTAAGTTTTAAATGAAAGAAAAACTAATTCTGGAATTCAGATATGTTTTCAGGCATGTCACAGCTATAAAGCATATATTTACCTCCTCTATATTTTCAAATTTACAGTAACTTCTAGTGAGTGTTTAAATGCAATTAAAATTTAAAGTTCAGATGTATTTGGATGAGGGCAAACCTGCAAAGGAGTGTTTCCTTTTGCGTTCTGTGTTACTTTGTAGCATGTAGGATAAATAATTATCTGTTTGTATCAGCAGTATCCATTATTTTGTCTTTTAATAACAAATAAAAAAAATTTCTTGGTTTTTGGGGTGAAGGTTAGTAAAAGCAAGTTCATACAATATATTGTATCAAACTTTAATTTCTTTTTTTATTTTGAGCACTTGCATTCTTATCAAATATTACCACTTTCTGGCTTTTAAGTGATACTGTTTTTGGGAGGTTGTCATCACATACTCCTTTCCATCATTCTTTTTCAATTCAAAGTATTTGAATTGTGTCTTTGTAGGGTACTGCTGCTTGGTGCTTTTTGGGCAGGGAAAAGGGGCAATACTCTTTTAAATACTATTCATACTGCATGCAATTACCAATCTACGATAACTAAAAAAAGTAAAATGCTCTTGAAATATGAATGGTGGACACTCTAAATATAAACAGGGAGGTTGACCTGCATGTTTTAAGCAGGTATCTTTTTGTCTAGTACGCTACACTGCGCGCTTTGGTTATTAGTTTGAAAGAGATGAACACCTGAAGTGAAAGTACATCAGTGTTGGCTACAGATTCTTAATTGCTGGTGGTAATTTTAAATGAAAGTTGCCTGTGTCTGTCTGGGTGGGTTTTTTTGTTTGTGGATTTTGTTTTTATAAACTAAAAGCAAATACATTTTCTTCTAATTTATGTCCATCTATTAACTTCTGGATTGAAAACAGAAGAGTGAAAGCTGAGGTAGGGATTTTGTGTGCCAGAATAGTGAGAAATGTATTTCAGCTACTGCAAAATTTCCGAGCTACTTGTGCAGTGAGAGCTGGTTCCCTACAATTCTGTCTACTGGGTCAGACTCCAAATATGGAATTTTTGACTGGGTGATAATTGCCTTAAATCAGGTATATCGAGTTGTTATAAACCCCCCCACCAAACAAACACCAAAACCACAAACCCCAAACAAAAAAATACCCCCAAAAAACCCCACCAAAGGCAACACTTGGTACTGCTATGAAACAGTTTTTTATGGTGAGTGAGAGACCTATAAGAACCAAATGGAAAACAAACAAATACTACCAAATGCTTTCCAAATTGTGTACTAATCAGAATTTCATACAGATTTTGTTGGGTAATTCCCAAGATAGTCCTGTTGATTTCAGTAGATTTATTGTGCTATTGTTTGACCTTTCATTATTTTACAGATACAGGACTAGAATGTCTTGTCTCTGTTGGGGGAATTTGCACTCCGCTGAGTTAACTTCTACATGGTGGGCACGTTTACTGTCATCTGTATTGGGGGCAGACTAGGAATAATTCTATAGCTGGTGAAGTTGCCCTGTCCAGACAGTTCCAAAGAGATAGAAGATACGTGCATATGGGAACACATACGGAACATTTGAACCAGCCAGAATTATACCAGCCCCCTGTAACTACAAACCTAGTTCAGTTTTAACACTAGGTGGTGAAAATTTCTAGTGTTCTCCACCCTTTGAAGATGGTTTGATATCTCTCTCAGCTCCAGTGTTAGTGTATGTTGAAAACTGAAGCCAGGAGGAACAGAGCTTTGTAGCTCAATGTGTTAGTGCTAAGATGTACTATTTATTTCAGGGCTTTAAGTGTTGCCATCTGTAAAACTGACCAGGACAGCCAAACCGTTGTTTAACATTAATCCTTGAGAACTGTTTGCTCACTTGCTCTGTGAAGAAGCTACTGAGGACTTTGCAAATTGGAAAATCTCCAAAAAAATCTATATATAGTTAGTAGAGCAGTGGTTCTCAGACTTATCACATAATTTTTCCCTTTATAATACTGGAACGTGAGCTAGGAAAGCTTTGCTAGATGATGTCTCTTTTGATAAAATGCAGAACAATGTCTTGCAGGGGAAAACAGTTGGCTTTTCCATATAATTTAAAAAAAACCTCCCAACAAAATTTGCATCTGTATATCTAATGATGTGTTTTGAATAATTCAGATAATTAAATTATATAATTATAATTACTATAATATAGAGATAATATAAGCAAGAAAAGTCTGCAAATTGCCTTTCTCCCTACATGTTCTGTGAGGGCATTTCCATTTGGGACTTGGTGGAGGCTGAATTTTCTGTTCAGTAGCCAGTTGTGAAATAAGATTGGTTGGGTTTTTAGTCTGGGATTTTGGTTTGGTTTAAATTATTTTGTTTGGTTTTTAAACAGTGTTCCAGGTGGAAAGGGTTGTGTAACTAAAAGACTCCTGGTTCAGTGGGATGAGGTTTTGATCTGTTTGTGGTGGGAAGGTGCTGAGTCCTTACCTTAAACTTTTTGAGCAATTATCCCAGAAGTGGCAGGCACCTGCGCTTGTACATGGTGACCACTGGTTCTCCCTACCTTGTGAGATAAAGCTTTGGTTTTGCTGGAAAGCTAGGGGATGGTCTGGTGGTAAGGCCGGGAAGACCTGGATTACGTTTGTCATACTGGCACATCCTTTCAGATCAGTCACTTAATCTCCTTGTGCAGGTGATTATCCTGGGTAAAGTGGGAAAAAGGATATTGGTTTTCTCTTCCCTGCTCATGGGCTTCAACCCGCTCTCAGTGGATTGAGCCCTCTGCGTGCTTAGAGGCAGGCAGGCTCGCGAGGGAATTTCACACCAGTGGGGCTCAGTCCGTGTGCTGCGCTGTGCTAAGCCTGGCTCTGCGGTTTCTGGGTCAGCCTGCCTGCCTGACAGGAAACTGCAACGGTTTCACTATTGTCATCACGTGCGTTAAGGCAGTGGCAGGAAGTGCCACCCTGTTGGAGTGGAAGACATGGGTGGTCACTGTGCAGCTTTGTTCTCCTGAAGCTTCAAACACTTGTAAATGCTGCCTTTGATGTGGCTTCTTTTTTGCATGGTTCACCTCAGTGATTACTTGTGGGGTTATCTGCAGAGGTAAGCATGGCAAAAGCCAGCATCCACCCTGTTTTTGCACTTTGTGCATGCAGGTGAGTGTTGCAGAATTACTTCTGCTGAGGTGCTCTTTGCTTTTTCCCATCAGTTATGTCATTTGGAAAACTTGTCAGAAGGGCAGTGGAGGATTGTTGTTACGCAAGTAGCTAGCATCCTCATCGTGAGGCATGTTGCATCGAGCCAGTGTTAAAACTGGCTTTAATTTTGTCCTTTTAAGTTACAGGACAAGGCATACTGTGTAATACTGCAAAATGTCAGACCTACATTTTAGAACTGAATCCTACTCTATCAAAATGTAATTGTAAGAGAGTATAATCATATGTTTATTTATAAATGTTTGCATATATGTAATGTAAAGTGTGTGTGTGCGTATAATCACATGCATACCGTATGCTGGAACTTGTATAGTAATGTAATTGGAAAGGCATTTTAACTCTTTAGTATGTAAACAGCAAATCCTGTTCTCATCAAAACGATATGGTAGGAGATTCTGCTGTAGGTAAGGTGTTAATCTGTCACTCAGTGTGTGTGTTTTGTCATTTATGAGCAATGAAGAAATTTGTACAGTAGTTGGGGGGAGTGGGCAGGGAGTCTGTAAGGTAGAACATTGTCCTGTGGGGGCAACAGAAAGTTCTGTTTGTATTAATACCTCTTTACTGCAGCAGTAAAATAGCTTTGAGTTTGGGTGTTACCTCTGAAACTTCAACTAAGTACTGATACATTGGTTTACTTTTTTCTTGTTTTGTTTTGTTTTTTTCTTTTTAGGCACCCATGAATGTGAATGGAGATTCTCTTTCCCCAGAAGGTACCTTTTTGCTCAAATGCCATACGATTTCTCTAATCATTTGCTTTAAAAATAGACATAAAAACTGTCTTGTTAAAAAAAGGTGGTTTTAATGCACATAAGAATGTTAATTGTTATATCCTGTCAGGCGTTTAATGCCTGTCCCCTGTTAAACAGAACACGAACAGAGATTCGTGGATGGTTTGTGGGAGATTACTTTTGAGTGTGAGTTAAAGTGTAGCTCACATAAAAAGATAAGACTAAACTTTTCTGTCACTGAAGAGAAACTGAGGAAGTGAGGAAATGAGAAAGGCAAATGCATATTTATCGTTTTTAAAGCAGAAAGGTTCCTTTGCCTTAGTTTTTGTCATTCCTCACAGTAGCTAACTAATAATGTAAACAGCTCCTTTTCTTAGACTTGACCATACTTACTTTTCAAATGTAAGTTCTATGGACAAAATTATCTTTTCACTGTTATGAAGGTTTTTCAAGTTAACAGAACATATGTTTTTCTTCAAGAAATAAGAATGCATCCTACATTTTCGTTTTTGTTAAAACTTAAAAGATATTTCTGCTGGCAGGAACTATAGGGAAGACATACGTGCTTTTTGAGATGGAGCGAGTTAATGGAAACACTAAGAGAAACTTAGTCATGAGTCAAGTTCCAGATTGTTTGCAAAGTAACATCTGTGTAGTCCATGTCATGGGAAAGCAAGCTGCATTCCATTTGCCCTTATAGGGTATGCCAATAAATAGCATTTATTTACTGAAGTATTACATCTCAGACCTCTGACAGACAACTGAACATAATCTGTCTGATCTTTGATGTTTTCCAGGGACGGTCACATCAGTGTTGTAACTTGTAGCGGGGTGGTTTCAGCCAAACTGTTAAAGTGAGCAGATACTATTTTGAGGCCATGCTTTGCACAGGCTGAGGACAGACCTCACCCAGAAGTACTGTTGTGGGAGGGGAGACAGCTGAGAGAGCAGGATGTTGTTTTATCAAGTGTTTGTGTATGGCCAGTTGTATAGAACTAATGTCATTCTTTATGTGTATTTTATGTTTTAGTTGATTCCTGGCACTTTTTTCCCAAGTGATGGTCAAAGTGTTCTGAAGCTGCATCATCAAATCTTAAAGGCATCCTTTTTATGAAGACAGGCAAAAGCACTAATTGTTGGGTTCCTGTTGAAACAACTCCTCAACTTGTGTAAACCTTCTATCATGTAAATAAACATTGATATTAAAAAATGAGTGTTTCCTTTCTATGTCTGTCTTTGTACAGGGTGGAGCAAAGGGAAGAGGAGGGCTTGCTTTTTTGTTTCTGAATCTCAGAACTGCAGAATTGATCTTACCCATTCATGAAGTTTAGTATCAAATGAGGTAGGAAACAGGGTGTTTTCAACCTTGTTCTCTAGATATGGGAATAATCCAGTTGTCGGGTGCATAGATGACTGTGTAAATTTACATCTTAGGGCTTGTCTGGCCAGCCTGACTGTTATCCATTTCAAGTGGACAATAATCTTTATGTAATAGGCCTGACAGTTTACCATGTTCTTTAATACATGACTAGGTGCCTTTGCCTGACTTGTATACCCTTTTGTGCCCAGTTCATTTTGCATGCTTTGTAAAGTTATGAGCAGACCATACTTGCCTTAAAAAAACCCCAACCAAATATGACTTCATTCTATAGGAAGGGCTAGTGTCATAATAATTGAAGTAAGGATGCGTGTGTGCTCTCTCTACTACGTCCTGTTTTGATAAATTGTGTGTTTCATCACACAGGAAGGACTTCCCTTATGGAAAGTTTCCATTTTTAGAATTGTGTATGCCTAAAGGCTTTTGATAGTTCCTTATTCAGTGAATCAACATTAATAAAATGTATAGAACTGAGCTTTTTGTTTTCAGGGTAAAAATATCTGCCATTTTTCTGCTGCAGGTTTATATCTGGCCTGTCTGTACCCATGGTGTTCATTAAAAACAAAACCAAAAAAGCTAGCTGTTAAGTAGAAAGAGATGATGATACAGAGCGATAGCTTTATCCAGCTTGTTACTGAGACCAAAGGTGAGCATTGTCTGCTTTGTATGATGACTGAAACAAAAGGTTAATATTGCTGACACATGATGGAAATGGAAGATAAAGAACTGGAAAAGTTAAGGCTGTGGCTTGCCATAGAGAACTAACTTTTCCTTACAAAGAGTAAAGTTTATTAATAAGAAAGCTTTTGCCTGTGGGAATGGTTCTTTGATTTTAGGAGTTGATTTTCCTGGTTTAGAGACCTTCTGCTGGGATATTCTCTAGTGTATAAGCACCAGTCACTTTGGAGATCTCGGTTAGGGCCTCAGCACTTGGGAGTAGATGGAGTTCTCCCATCTGCCTAGAGTTTTGCTTTGTTTTATACAGAGTTTAGGAGTGGTATGAGAAATGCAATATAAACCTCAGATATTAAGGACTACTTTTTTTTTTTTGTCAAGAGATATGTTACATCCAACATACACTTAAAAGTGCTGATTTCCTGTCCTTAATTTTAGATTTTAGAATTCGAAGAACATGCAGCATTATACCTACAGATATAATGGCCTTTTTTTTTAAATAGAGTGTTTCCGTAGTGTCTTGTGTTCATGTGTGGCCTCTCAGATTACTCTGGTTAGAGGTGAGCTCTAATAGAACACAGAACAGCTGCTGTATTTGCCCATGTGGTGGTACATCTAGGAGGCCTTACTGTTCTGAAAGTGCTTAGGGGCAGCTGGACAATGAAGGGAACTGTGTAAAATCAAGTTATCTTCCCTATACAGTGGCCACTGCCATCCTTATTTTTTTGAGAGACAGAATGAAAAGCTGTACGCATATGAAAAACAAATATTGATTACACGTGTATCTATGCTGAGCACACCAAGACTAGGTCAGAAGTTACTTCATTTTTGCTTCAAATAATTTTAGTAGTGTTTTTTAATTTATAACTGTATTGATGGCACGTGGTTAGGAATTAAGGAGGAGTAATACATTTCTAGATCAGATTAGATGCTGTGCAGGAAGATAACAAATAGTACTTGGGAAAGCTGAAAATTGAAATTACAAGAAATGCCTAATATTATCCTAGGTTTAAAAATGTTAAAGTATTTATTACATGTAGAGTATATAAACAGATGACTGTCTTGTCTTCAGAATATTTTCAGCATCTGTTTATGTACCGTTGCTGAAGATTTTTCCCAAATGGGATAGAAAGATACACTGTTACCTGTAGCCTTGCTGCTAAAATGTACTGAATGCTACTGATGTGGATTTCAGAAATTAAGTGTAATGATATAGCTGTGGAGAGAATGTCTGCTAATAAGGGGATTAAGGAGATAGGACAAGAGGAACTAGAATACGTTTTTCAGATCTCCTCAGGAAAAACAAGTCTGTGCAATAAACATTTTTTATTTTATTTTGGCTCTTTTCACAGGCTAGGTCTTCTGTTTGTATTGTGTGCCTATATTGTGTTTAAAATTGGTTTATTGTAGTGGGAAGCTTAGTGTAGCAATGTCCACTTCTCAATAGTTTTATGAAAAGAACTTTCTTATATCTGATTCTAATATCTCCTGGAGAGATGTCTTGAAGAGAAATCATTTTTATCTTCTTTCCCTAGGAAATAAGTCCATCTTGACTGTATTTTCTGTGCTGAATATATAATACACATATGTATATCTTTGAAGGATAACTTTGCATCTTGATTTCCTCTCTGTCTGTTTTGGAGAGAAAGGAGAGGTTACTTCTTTCCCCCCCCTTGCTATTGTGATGGTGAAGTTTCTTTTTACATGTGTAAATCATCAGCTCCTGCTTAAAATAGTACCGTTTACTGCCATGGAGTCCACGCTTCAGTCCCTCCAGTAAGAATGGGGTTTGAGTTCTACTTACAGGGAAATAATGTTCGTTATTTTTTTAAAGTTTGGAAATAAAAGGATTGTGAAAATAATATGCTGTTGTCACTATTAGGATGTTTTCATGCTGTTAGCAACAATGGACATTCTTTGACCCCCCCCCCAAAAGAACAGAAAGTAATTCTGAAGTGTGTTTGGGAGAACTGTTCTTAGATGTTATGCAGGGAGGAGCACCTTACTGTAACTTGTGGTTGCCACTTGTATTGACATTCAAGAGCTACAGCATGAAGCAGTCCTAAACTGATCAAAGTATTATTTCGTGCTTCTCTGCTTTTACTGGGCTTGAATCTTTTTCATGGGTTGTAGTTCAGTTTTACTCCAGTCAAAAGACAAAAACAATACTAAGTCAGTAGGATACAAAATATTTTTGTCTGTCCTTGCTGTAAAGCTTAAGGTGATTTTTTTTTTTTTTTTTTTTTTTTCCCCAGGTTTGATAACCTGGGTTCCTACCCCTGAGTACAAGAGATCGGGGATTTAGGGAACAAAGAGGTGAGAAGTTAGCTGGAAGAGAACAGAAAGAATGGAAGACACATCTAGGAGGTTCAAGCAAGTAAAAGTAATGAATAGAACATTAAAAAGGAGTGACCAAAATGTTGTAGAACAGTTTTGCCTGAATATTGCAGCAATGTGTAACAATGCTGTTTTCATGCAACTGAAAAGGTCAGTAGGATGCATTTGTCAATGAAGAAGAAGGTTTACCTACCACACAGAAGTTGCAATTGCTTCCCCAGAAACAGCGCTTTAATCTTTGGTCTCCTGAGTAGGGGAAGGCGATAGAAAGCAGCAATTGTATTCATTGTTGAATTGACTTTACGAGAGTCTGGGGTTGTGCAGAGATGACCTGGGTGCTCAGCAATGTTGACTAACTGACCCCACACACAGTTTTTGATTCCTTATGGCAGGATGCTGGATGTAGGCTGTGCTCTCTTCCTGAAACTACAAGTGGGGTCTAGAGGGTAGCCCAAAAAAGGCCAAGCTCACTGCTGTAGATTGTCACTTCGTGATTATTTGTCAGCTTTGGCTCATTAATTCACTGCTAATTCTTGTGGCAGAAGCTTTTAAGTGTTTTCTCTCATTCTTGATCTGATAAATTACAACTGAATCGGTCTTATCAGTGATTCAGTATGCTCAGTCAAAAGTAAGATTTTTCTTGACGATTTGGTCTCCTGCAAGGGTCAAAAAAGGGTTTCCTATTGTAAGGGAAATTGCAGAAGCCAGTAAGAATTCTGTGCATGAAGAATGTGTCTTATGTGCCAGCACCCTGCTGACTGTTAGCTTTTTCCCTTAAGACATCTTCATAGGGTTTCTAGATTCCTCACAGATGTCACCAAGTTTAACACTAACATTTTTTGTTTATTATCTTTGGAAGAATAATACTTGCATTAGCCAGATATTACAGTACATAGCAAATTTGTGTTCAGTTGCACTCCTTGTGGTTTACTTCTGTGTATGTGTTAATGCTTGCCTAGAAATGAAGGGGCTTTTCTTTAGACCCGAAGATTTGGTTTTGTGTGTGGTGTTCAGTGCTAATCAAGGAATCACAGAATGGTTTGAGTTGGAAGGGACCTTAAAGATCATCTCATTCCAGCCCCCTTACCACAGGCAGGGACACCTTCCACTAGACCAGGTTGCTCAAAGCCCCATCCAGCCTGGCCCTGAACACTTGCAGGTCTGGGGCATCCACAGCTGCTCTGGGCCACCAGGCCGGTGTCTAACCATCCTCACAAAGTGGTCCTGTAAGCTGCTCTTTCAGGATGAAGAGAGTAAGTGTAGTCACTGAAATGGCTGCACTATGGAGCTGTTATTAGCTTTATGCTCATTTATTGGTGCGTATGTCAGGACATGGATATTGGAATGTTACAAAACTAGTTTGTCTGCTCTGTGTCTGACTGCTGTCTGCTCTGCAGCTACAGGTTGGGGGTTGGGAATGTGTCTTAAGCATTTTGTAATTCACATTTTAAATATGCTAAGGAGTAAATACTTACTTGGTGCCAGAAGCCTTGGGCTGGAATACAAGGAATTAGCTTTAAATTCTGTTTTTCCATAGTGTACCTTGTGGACTTGGGCAGACCACATAATCTTTATGCTACCTGTGAAATGGGTAGAAAAGTTGATTCTGTGAGTGGCCTGATTTTTACCAGAGACCTGACTCTTCTCCAACACTGAGAGGGGAGCTCCTTCCAGTGTCTGCAAAACATAGTATATATTCAGCTTTGCTAAGTGAAAAGGAAGGTTAGCTGTTCTGACAGGCTTTCTGAAGGATTTGACTGAAGATGCAGGCTTTGCTAGTCAGACTGATCTGCCCAAGGGTTATCTGATGACATCATTATCTTAAGAGTGAAAAGACCATAAATGGTGGTAAAAGTTCAAGGTGTGAACTGGCATCTTGGTCCTTGTGAGTTCTGCAGGAGACTAGACTTGATTCTTAAGCAGGTCTTCAAGTCCCTTAATGGCCTATGTGTGGTGCTTCTGGAGTGCAGAAAAGCCAATTTCAAAGTGTAACTCATGACCATCTGGGAGTTCTGAGCATTTTAACTCTATATCATAGGAGGCCTGGGAACAAAGCTGGTTTAAGAGTCAAAGTGAAAATATCCTGCTTGTTCGTGCTTATTTAGAAGACCTACTATGTGGTAAAAAAATCAAGTCTAGCTGAGCAGCGTTTGGCAGCCTGCTCTCCCTGGAGATCTGGGATGAGAGGGAAGGCACAATCAGGTGAGGACAAAATTCCCCTGACAGAGTTGTTGACTGGCATTTACTTCTTTCATTATTGCCCTGCTTTAACTAGATTATTTCTCATATGTGACAATTTAGGAATCAACAGTTTAGGAATTCCTAGCCTTTACTTAGGCAGTTTTCTGACTCAGGCAAACCACATAAACCTATCTCTTCCCCTCTTTCTTTTTGTGTCTGTACACAGGGACATTACCTGTTTATGTTACATAATGTTGTGGGTATTAGTTGCTTCAAAACTTCAAACGTCAAGGAAGCCTTATTACTAACAGATGTGTCTCTGACCCTGTAGGTTGGCAGCACAAAGCTGCAAATTTGGAGTCCTCTCAAAGTTTGTATGGTTGTGTGTGTGTAAGGGAAATCCTGCAAGAGAAACGGAGTCAAGGTAATAGCAGGGCAGCTGAGCAAGGGTCACAGTGACGTGCGTGAGAAGAGAAAGTTGTAGCTTGTTGTGCAGCTAGCTGAGAGAACAAGGGGACCCAAATGTGGGAAAGGAAATGGCATCTCCTATCTTAATATGGGAAGAGATTTGAGATTCATGTTTCTGAGGACCTAAGTGCCATCAGAACATCTTTGTTATCTACGAATCATGTAAAGGTATTGCTCCCCAACTAATGATAATCTGCTTTGTAAAAGTAGCTCTCTGATTCACTTAGCTCTCTATCTTAAACTGGAATGTGGGACCTCCAACTGAAATGCAAATTAGCCTTAGATGTTTCTCTTCAATTCACACTTCTTGGAAGAAGTGACACAATTCTTGAAAATACCAGAATGATGTTTCTGTGACGTGCAAGCTCTTTGTTATATACGTAGTATAGCTGATCTGAATCATACCAATATGCTTATGGTCTGCCTGAAAGTGTAACGTATGCAAGTTGCACAGCGTGTGATATTTTTCACTGAATGTGTGATCTGGTGATCTCATGTAAAAACAAAAGTTGTATTTTTAGAGAAGAGAAAAAAGCAGGGGGTGGGGGTGTGGCGCCGGGGGAAATGCCCTTTACCAGCAAGGGACCAAGCAAACTGTAGCAGTTAATAAACATAAGCACACTACCTCCTCAAACTTAAGGATTTTTTTCCTTTTAATGTAAAAGCCTAATTCCTTTCTAAATATAGGTTTAGTAAAATAAGCTTAGCAAATTTTGTTGCTTTATGATGATTAGTTGCATAGTGAATAGAGATAGCTGACTAATTTCCAGTTCTCTTCTGTAATAATTTGTTTTTGCTTTCTGAATGTTCAAATTGTAAAATCTTCTATTTAAAAATGCCTATTTTAAAATTAATTTTGAAATAATGTTGCACTGAAGTCTTCTGACCCATCAATGGTACAGAGTATCCATAAAAATGAAATGCTTGTTGTGTATAACAACCAGGAAGCTATTTTTTCTGATTTTAAAGATGCTCTTTTCCAGAATATGAATAATGAAAAAACCCTCATTTTGCAGCCATAACCATTTTCTGCATCTATTTAGAACTCATTGTAATCATGATTAGAGAGCATTGTAGTAGGTACATCAAAATATACATATAGCACCTCGAAGACCTAACACTCCAAGTAGAAAAAACAGTTAAAAGATGGGAGGAGAGTTAAATGCTATTCCTGTTCCGCTGTTGAAAGAACTTGAGGAGCAGTGAACACTAGTGGGTCTCTTGGGGGCAGTGGCTGATACGTGGAGGAGATGAACTCTACAGAGACTTACCCTGATCCTTCAGCCTCTGTACTACTATCACGGCGGTATTGTTTGACAGATGAGTTGTATGTTATATGGAGTGGTAGTGGCTGCTTGTGACACAAAATGGTCATGTAAGCAGGACTACAGTTTAAGTGATAAATTTAGCGTACCCTAAATAGTAAAAACGTAGGATACTGGGACCTTGGATCCATGATGTTGTATCACAGAACCATTTAGGTTGGAAGAGAACTTTGAGATCATCAACTCCGACCATCTACCCAGGATTACCAAGTTCATCACTAAACCATGTCCCTAAGCACCGCATCTATATGTTTTCTAAACACTTCCAGAGATGGTGATTCCACCACATCCCTGGGCAGCCTTTCCAATGCTTGATGACCCCCTTTCTGTGAAAAAAAAATTCCTAACATCCAATCTAAACCTCCCCTGCTGCAACTTGAGGCCATTTCCTCTTGTCCTGTTGCTTGTTATCTGGAAGAAGAGACCGACCCCACCTGTCTATAACCTCCTTTAGAGCAGTAAGATCTTCACTGAGTCTCCTTTTCCCCAGGCTAAACCACCCCAGTTCCCTCAACCGCTCCTCATAAGTCTTGTTCTCTAGACCCTTCCCCAGCTTCGTTGCCCGTCTCTGGACACGCTGCAGCACCTCAGTGTCCCTCTTGCAGTGAGGGGCCCAAAACTGAACACAGGATTCCAGGTGCGGCCTCACCAGTGCTCAGTACAGGGGGACAATCACTTCCCCTGTCCTGCTGGCCACACTCTTTCTGATACAAGCCAGGATGTTATTGGCCTCCTTGGCCACCTGGGCACACCGCTGGCTCATGTGCAACCAACTTTTGACCAGCACCCCCAGGTCCTTTTCCCCCAGGCAGCTTTCCAGCCGCTCTGCCCCAGGCCTGTAGCGCTGTGTGGGGTGGTTGTGACCCAAGTGCAGGACCCGGCACTTGTCCTTGTTGAACCTCATACAGTTGGCCTCGGTCCATCCTGTGCAGATCCCTCTGCAGAGCCTTCCTGCCCTCATGCAGATCAACACTCCTCCCAACCTGGTGTTGTCTCCAACCTTACTGAGGGTGCACTCAATTCCCTCACCCAGGTCATCGATAAAGATATTAAACAGGACTGGCCCCAATGCTGAGCCCTGGGGAACACCACTTGTGACTGGGCAACAGCTGGGTTTAACTCCTGGGCTCAGCCAGCCAGCTTTTAACCCAGCGTTGAGTACCCCCATCAAAGGCACAAGCAGCCAGGTTCTCCAGGAGAATGCTGTGGGAGACTGTGTCAAAGGCTCTTCTAGGTTCCAGGTAGACAACATCCACAGCCTTTCCCTCACCCACTAAGCAGGTCATCTTGCCATAGAAGGCGATCAGGTTTGTCAGGCAGGACCTGCCTTTCATAACCCCGTGCTGGCTGGGCCTGATCCCCCAGCTGTCCTGTAGGTGCTGTGTGACGGCACTGTGGCTGATCTGCTCCATGACCTTCCCCGGCACTGAGGCCAGGCTGACAGGCCTGTAGCTCCCCAGATCCTCCTTCCTGCCCTTCCTGCAGATGGATAACCTCTGGTCTTCTGGGACCTCCCCAGTTAGCCAGGACTGCTGATAAATCACAGAGAACAGCTTGGTGAGCTCCTCCACCAGCTCCCTTAGTACCCTCGGGTGGGTCCCATCCAGCCCCATAGACTTGTGCACACCTAAGTGGAGCAGCAGGTCACTGACTGTTTCCTCCTGGTCTGTGGGGACTTCATTCTCCTCCTCATCCCTGTCCTCCAGCTCAGGGGGCTGGGTACCCAGAGGGTACTTGCTGGTCTTGCTGTTAAAGACTGAGGCAAAAAAGGCATTAAGTACCTCAGCCTTTTCCTCATTCCCTGTGGCAATGTTCCCCTCCGCATCCAATCAAAGATGGAGATTATCCTTGGCCCTCCATTTGTTTCTGATGTATTTGTAAAAATATCTTTTGTTATCTTTTACAGCAGTGGCCAGTATCTTAATACATTGCTGGTCTGTGTACCACGTGTTGCTGAGGCCCAGAAAAGGAGCCTTGTGTTCACAAAGGAGATAAAAGTAAACAAAGTACAGCTTGCCTTGAGGAAGTTTTTTTTCTGTGACTAAGACCTGTCTATTGTGTCCTTTTCCAGCTGAATCCTAGAGCTTCAATGAACAATACCAACCAACATGTATTTCTCTGTCATGCAACCAAACTGTGCAGAGTTCCGGCCTTCCAGGAGTTCAGCAAGCATCACTTATGTTGTTTCCACAAACCCTTTGAGCTGGCATTTGGAGATTACTGATCTACACTACGTTACTCTAAACTACTTAGAGCTGTGCAGGAGAACTGTCACCTCACACCCAGTGCCAGGGTTAGGAGGTTAAAATCTTTTCTACATGAAGAAACTTCTGTATCTAATGTAGACCTATGGATGTCTTATCTTTCTTCTTACTTCCTATCTTGTCATGTTGGTGAAAGTGTAAACTAAAGGCAATTCCTTTGGCAGGGTGACTGAAAATATTTGTGTGATGGGACTGTAGCCCTAGAAAGTAGAAAGCTGGACTGTTCATACAGTCCCAATAATTAACTATATTTGTTAGTAGTTTTCCATTAATAAGACATTCTGATGTAGGAGTCTGTGTATTTGGCTTTTTATTCAAGCCCATGATGTTTGTTTCAGTAAAAGTGTGGTGTTTCGACCATATGCTCAAATATTAACACGCTTAATGCCAGCAGCAGAATATTTACATTAAAGGACACGGAGCCAAGTTAAACTCAATTGCAACTTTATTAACTGGATTACAGTATTATCAGCAAAACCAGCTGTGATAATCAATTGAGTGATCTCGTGCTTTTTCCCCTCTTTAATTTTCTAAACAGGCTGAGACAGATCTGCCCTTGTTGGAAGTTGTGCTTTAATTACTGTCTTAAGCCCTAGTGCAGCCAGGTAGAGGGGGATCCAGGAGGTATTCCACTTGGGCCTGAGACCCTTGAGAGGGAGGCGGGGATAGGAAGGTATGCATATCCAAGGTTTTATTCCATACTCCCTCCCTCTTGTCATGGCATTAGAAGATGGTACGTGCTTGCTGTCAACAATGCACAATTTAGCTCTGTTAAATTAAGCCATAGTTCTGGAAGAGAGATTTTGCAGGTAAGACTGAGGCAGTTGAGTAGATTGTCCCCAAAAGGCTGTGGATGCGCAGTAACTAACTGTAGCAAATGCCTCATGAGGTTTTCGCCTCTCCGATCAGGCTTGCAAAGATTTACAGTTTTGATTGTATAACTGAACCAGGGCCATTTCGATAGAAATGGCTAACAGAGAGATAACAAGATTGAACAACTGGGCAGATTTGAGGAAGTGGTAACTGAGCAAGGCATGGCGTGAACGGTTGGTGATGGACGTCTCTTCTGCTCTGTTGTAGCCAGGGGAAATGGTCTGTTCACAGATGGTGTGAGGACTAGGACTGCAACGCAGGAATAAAATCTGTTGCTTTGTTTTAAATGATAATAAACAGGTTGTTGCCTAGTGGAGTCTCAGCTGGTGGCAGGATGATGTGACCTGAAAGCTCAGAATTTGAATAAGCATTCAGCCTTCAAAAAAACCCCCAAAACAAACAACAAGCCCCTAACAACAGCCTCACACCCTGGCTGTTCATCATGCCAGTTTGGAAAGAGGATGAGAAAAGTCTTTCTTTTTACAGTTCCCCTTTCCATCTGAAAAAGAGAACCATCTGAGGAGCGCAGAAAGGAGAAGTTCAACGACACTTTTATGGTTTGCTTGTTGGCAAACACTAGGCCATTTTTTCTACCACACCCCCACCCCCACCCCCCTTTTTCTTTTTTCCCCTCCCCTTTCTCCTTCCAAATTCTAAAGTTGTTAATTCTAGCTAGGGCCGTTCGAGATGGTCTTGGAGAGGGCTGACAGGGAGTTAGCATCATAGTATGATCCAGTCACAAGTCATTTCTGCAGAAGATGGACCTTTGATACCCCATGTGTAGTTTGTACGTAGTATGGCTGCCCTCAGAGGAGTTCTGCCTTTTTGTTGAGACAAGAAGGCAGCAGAAGGGGCATGCAGTGGGGCATGAAAAGCTGAAGAACTCAGATCTGCCACATGGGATTAGGCAGCAATAGCGCCATAGACAGTTTTCTCCTTGCTGAGCTGATGTTTCTGAGGCTGGGGATGGTGGGGGTTCAGGCAAGGCGAGGGCTTGTGTGCTCAGTTTTGGAGAGCACAGATTTGTAGGAGAGAGTGTTGGAACTGCATTTGTTGGGGTGCTCAAGGTGAGAGGAGGGGATACACACTATGCAGGTAATATATGTGAAGAGGAGAGAGATTAGGATTCTAAGAGGACTGTGGAGATGAAAGAAAGAAGTGGGGTTTTTTGAGAGATTTTTTTCCCAACCTTGTGTGTTACTGCTCTAACTTAGTACTCGTGAGCAGGAACAAATGAAAGGGACTCTTCTTTCCCCTTGTTCTCAGTGCCCATCAGCTTTTCTGTATCACTTGGCAAAACCCTATGACACACACTTTGACCACAGCAGCTTGTTTCTCATTCTGAGAATATGGTCAGACTGTGGTGATGCTTAGAAAGGGGTTATACAGATGGTAGCCTCAACTTCCCCCGTTATCTTGGGTCCCAACCACTTCTGAAAGGGAGATGAGCTTAGGGGGAACAATTGATTCATTCACTTCTTAAAGCCATCAAGTTCTCAAGCCATCTTATGTCATTTTCCTAGTTACAGTGTCTTCTCAAGAAAAGATCCTGTACAATGCAGGCACTGACCCAAGAAGGAAAACAGCTGGAAACGTCAGGAGGAATAGAAGGAACTTCCGTGTTTGCAGAAACAATTGGTCATGCATCTACTATGGTTTTCCAAAACTTTTTTGGTTTGGTTTCCCCCCCCCTGTATTCAGTGTCTTTGTTCAATTCCTTGTAGCGAGTTAGAACAGACAGTGGGTTTTTTTCATTATGGTGATCACATGTGGAGGCTGGTTGGAAAGCATAGTTCAGTGGTGCAGGCAAATGAAAAGAATCTCAAATCTCAAGAAAATAATGTTTGGGGGAAGGTTGCTGCATGAAGATTAAGTTAAAATGAAACAATTATCCAAAACAAACAGTGGTCTTAAGTGTGAGTTAATCATTCCTCTAGAAGTAGTTGGAAAATTGTCTCTTGCATTCCAGATCCCAAATTTAAAGTGCGGTCACGCTTTGTGAAACTGAAGACATTATTACAGATGTTGATTTGTAATGTGATTTAGTGGTTATGGCAAGTGGCAGATTTACAGCATCAGGACTTCCAAGTTTTATGGCAGACTGAGTCATTGAGTGACCTTTTGGTGACTCTTGGTTAAACACCTACATACGGAACTTGATCCTGAGCGGTGGGGAATGGCTGCGGATTCCCTGGGCTCCCCTTGAGCTTGGCCAAGACCGGCATGGGTGGAGGGGCAGCAGACCGCCCTGCAATGCCCAGCACCCCGCGCATCTGCCTGCCATCAGCGGGGGTAGCTCCGCCGCTGCCTTCTGTGGCAGCCCTCTTTCTTCCCTTTCCTCACCATTCCTCGCCTGGCAGGAGGGGCCAAGAGAGTAACCACAGAGCTTCTCCCCATCGCTGCCTGCGCTGGGACAGGGGCAGGAAAGGGGAAGTGGTGCAGAGCATCAGCTCAGAGGGCTGCTCTCCTGGAAGCATGACTGCTTCCTATGGAGGTGTGCGTGGAGTGGGAGTTACTGTTGTTGCTTTGTCTCCCACCCCTCATGCAAGACTTCTGGTTGAAAGTCCTGAAGTTTGCTTTCTTGATATCAAAATGAGTTTGTGGCAAATGGTTCAATACCCTGAGTGGAAAAATGCCGTTGGAATCTCTAGGAGACTTCCAGGGCGTAAGGGAAGAGAGAAGGTAAGATGAGGAGAAATGACAATTTAATCCAAATTGGCTTCCAAGTTAACGCCGCATGGCAGTCAGATGACTGAGCACAGCTGCATGGCTGTGTGGTCACATTATCCACATCCTCACAAGTAGTGTTTTGGTTACTTCAGGAGAACAAGTCAGGGGAGGGGAAGGCAGAGAGACTGCTGGGACCCGCTGTCCTGTGGCACACGGGAGCCTCTGGTGCTGTGCTTCACACTGGGACACATGAAAACAGTGAACGGTGAAATGCTTTTGTTCACGGAGCCTTGATTCTGTGAAACCCCAGGCTTCAAGGGCAAAAGCAGCGCAAAGAATTCCTGCGCAGATGAGTAAATGCTTAAAGGTTGCTAATTCCCACCTTCAGCATCGACTTTTTTTGTGCAAAGAGATGCTGTGGCAGCTCTGGGGTTGCTGACAGGCACAGGAAGAAGCACTCAGCTGCACAGGCAGTATTTACTGTCCCCATTTCCTCCAGAGAAACAACTGTGGGTGGGTCTGGCTGTCCCCTGCAACTAACGTTGCACATCATGCGCCGCGTGCATACTACAGTTTGGGGAGTCCTGACCTCAGTGAAGGGGAGCCAGTGAGTTGCTGCTCTCAGCCTGCTTGAAACTACAGCACCGTAAGTGAATGGTGCTTCTACAAGGAGGTGTTAGCAGTGAGGTGCAGCAAGCCAGGGGCGGTGGTACTTGGCTGGTTGTTAGCAGAGCAGCTGAATTGGGCCCACTATTTACTCTAACTTAGTAACTAACTCTCTAAACTTAGTCCAACAGTAAAAAACAGTGAAAGCCAGGTAGAGGAGGGAAAAGCAGACAGGGAGGAAGCTAATCTAGTTCTGTCGCTGTAATCCTTTGGCTTCATGGATGCGTCAGAAAAGGATTGGAGAGGCTGCATGTGGTCATGGAGCAGCTCCTGGAGAACGTGTGTGGGTCTGAAAGCTGTAGAGGTGTTGAGACATCAGCTTCGCTTCCTGTAGTTACAAGGGGAGAGGAAAGTGGAATAAGGGGTCGGACCCTGGCTAAAGGTGAAACTGTCTTCTACCAGGCTGGGAGTGTCCTATCGGGATGGTGAGACTGGGTCAGCAGTGTGGCAGGATGCTGCCCTGCCGTGTCAGGGGTGGCCATGGCTACTGCCGTGGAATGGCAGGAGAAGTGAGAGGCTCTTCACTGCTGGCTACTTAATACGTCCCTGCCATTCTGGAAATGCTCCAAGCCTTCAGTACTTTATGCTGAATATATGTAAAACAGCCTTGGTTACTTTGTGAGGCTGTTATGATGTGCCTACTCTGCTATTTTTCTTCGTGAAAGGCTGCTATGTTTTGGCAAAAGAGGAGTGGGATTATATGAATATGAGCGATCTCAAACAAGTTGGATGTGAGTTCTGCAGTTTTTTACTTCTTTCTTGAAAAAAAAAATAAAACAACCACAAAACCCCCTGAAAACAAAGGTTATTTTTTCACTGGGGAATTTTGAAATGTTCAAGACTAAGCAGCTGTTTTTTCAGCTGTTGCAGGTATTAAACAACAGCAAGAAAATCCTCAGCTATGACCTGTCACAGGAAATAACCCTTTCTTGATCATGGTGAACAGCTGGGTTCATTGCTTATCCTGCAGTGGTAATCCTCAACTTGTCAACTTGTTACCTGCACGATGGCTCATCAAAATTTTAACCTAATGGTATATATAAAAAAAAAAGAAATAATGAAATTGCAGATGCTTAAGCGCACCCTTAGGATTCATAAATTATGGGAGATACAGTGAATTGCTGTTAGGACTGAATTAGGTGTTTGGAAGTGACCTACTTTGAAGATATTTTTCATTTTTTAAAAATGCTAAATGCTTTTGACCTTTTTACCCATTGCAGTGCAAGTGACCACCTAATAACACCACTTCAGTTTTGTTGCTTTTTTGTGATAATAAATAACATTTACTTTTCAATGATGATACTTGAATTATGCAAATTAAATTCTCACTAATAGCTTTTTTCAGACCCCATAAATCTGCAGTGTAATTTGTCCTTTAGTAAATAGGTCAGGGGAAATGCAACAATAGCAAGGGTGGGCAGATGCGTTTTGGATCCTCTGTTTAACTACACATATGTTCTGTAGTCACTTAAAAAAAACCAGCACCAAAAAGCCCAAAAAACTGATGGCCTGTATAACTGTTAAGAAATGGAAGCAATTATTGGAATTGTTGCATTTTGTGTTCACGTTATTGTCAATAAAGGGGCTGTTGCCAATTTATTTCACTTAACAACTATCAGTAAAACCAATCACGAAAGACCTTACTCTGAGAATATCCTGCAGGCTTCCTTTACTTGGAGACCAACATGTTTATTTCTGGCTTGAATCTTCTCATTGTTTAGATTAAAATCTGCTTTGCATGGTCAACATAGTTGAAAGCGAGCAGATTGCCTTCTGACTCCTACATTATCAACACAAGAATAATTGCCATCACAAGTAAAAAGCAGGAAATAACATGCATTACTTGAATAAGAACACACAACTTTCATGTTCACAGATTTTTAGGGTTAATGCTTTCCCTTCTCTTTCTCCTGCTTTTAAATCAAAACAGAACCCTGCCCCTGAAAAACACCAAAAACTGGGGAACAAGCTAACTACCCCAAAAGCTGACAAGCAGGCAGCTGTGGTCTGTGATTGCTGGGACAAATAAAAATGGACTTTTGCTTTTGTGTCATCTCTAGAATCATATTTGAGATTGGTGCTGTGACTGAATTGTTGCTGCACTGCTGAAATAAAGGCACAGGGACATACTGAGGCAGAGCTGCCAGACCCAAACCCCAGTGCACTGCAGATCTGTGTAAGTTCAGCATGCAGCAACACAAAGTGATTTCTGTGTGATGTCTATACTCCGACATGTACCCCAGCTGAGGCCGTTTCAGCTGGCTGGTTGCATGGGATGGGAGCCTAGAAGATAGTATGAGGAGAAGTGAAGACAGCAAAGTCCTGAGGAGGGGACCTAAAAGGAGAGTAGTGCTTTGCACCGTTCTGTAGACATTGAGAGTAGTGTGGTAACCCTAGCCAAAAAAGGTGCATTTGAACAGAGAAGATGGAGTGTTCTGCATCCCATGCTTGTCCCTTCCCTTTACCTTCATTTTGACATTGTAAGTTTTTATAAAGAAAATCGGGGTGTAAGAGAGTGAGATACCTTAAAGTATCAGTAGGTGAATACCATTCTTTGAAGATAAGCACAGTCTGCCTCAGATGACTTGTTGATTATCCAACAGCAATTTCATCTTGTGCTCTGTTGGTTCAGTGATTTGGCACGCTGTGTTGGCATTGTTATTTAGGGCATTTTATGTAAACCAGTGTGAGCGGTTTATCCTGTTTAGAGTGTAAGCTAGTCCTCCCATTCCCACAACTGAATCTGTTTCATTACAGTGAATGCTTTCTTTATTTGTCTCTGAACTCTTAACTACGATCATGAACAAACAGCTATGACATCTGTCTTTGACATGAGGTTGTCACACTCTTCTTAATACAAGACAGGATACTACCTTGCCTTGCTTTTGATAGCTGTTCCCCATTATCATTGGAAATTAAGTCTTTTTTTTTTTTAGGAAAGGGTGGTGCAATCTGAGGAATCTTCACTGTGTCAGTGTTTCTCAGCTACAGTCCTGGATTCTGGTCAGCCATAAAACATGGAACATTATCCCAGGGAGGACAGAAAGTAGAACACTCAAAACTGTACCATGTGTGTGCTCTCACATGTGTTAGCAAATCAACAAAGTGGGAGGAAACAGGCAAATAAAAATAGCACATATACAGAATTTTAGCCTCCTTTTTTGTTGGGAAAATTTAGCAAGTAACAGAGCAACAAGCATGGCCTTGGATATTGTTTGTTTAATTTCCTGAAGGGACAGACAGTGTTTTGACTTATTCTTTTCTTGGTTATTGGGAAGCATTGTGCTTGGGCTCTGTTCTGGTGGGCCTGATTATTGTAGACAAGAGATGCCATCTCTGCCACCTCTGATCCGGAGCATTGGTGCCGCGAGCACTGGTCTGCAGGAAGAACGAACACACCTCCCATCACAGCCTGCTCGTGATCATCTAAACTTGAAAACTATCTGATCCTAGTTTTTCCCACTTAAACCCTCAGATGCAGGCAGTCCTGCTGTGGTCCTTCTCAAAACCACCTCCCTTTTCTTCAGGGCTAAGTGGGGTGGCACGTCGGTCCCCCCCGAGCCGCAGGCAGGCTGCTCTCCCTGCAGTGCTCAGGGCAGGCAGCTCCCAGCGCAGTCTTTTTACGTGACGGCTCAGAGGTTACAGTGTTCGGGTCTCCAATTCCTGAGGAAATTCAGCCCTTGTGAAACTGAACAGATGGAGCTGAGCCCCAGAGAGTAGACAGGGAACTAATGTTTGATTCCCACATCCTGAGTGAGTGCTCTAACCGCTAAGGAAGGGCTAGGACACTGCTGCTTCCTCCGGCCATGCCCCTAGTAAAGATGTTGCCCTTCCTCACGAGAGCAAAGTGGTAGGCAGGGCAGAGCAAAACGTGCTGAAGTGCAAATGAAAAGAAGGGCATCCTGTTGCCCTGCGTGAAGAGCCTGAGCCCCTAGAAGTGGGTTTAAGGAGCTTCTCTCTCCTTGGTGCTCCCTGGGGCTGGTTGAAGCAGCTTACCGTGCAGCGAGCTGTTTTGTGTGGATCACGCTCTGAAGCATCAAGCCCTTTCCTGCACATTGCACAGGGAACCCGTTTGCTGAAATCACAACTGTTGCCTCTGTTGCAAAATCTAGAGACTAAAAGAGTGAAGTGCTTTTGTGTAGCACTGCTGTGCCAAAACCCCAAGTCCACAAATAGATTAATAGTTTGTTCCTTAGGGGGCATTAACACCACAATACTCTTGAAGTACAGAGAAAAAGTAGCATTTGGTACTACATCTCTTCCCAAACCCTTCTCCCAGCAGTCTGCATATTAAATATACATTAGTAACACACACACCCCCCGCCCAATAACTACACAATTATGACAGCTGAAGCAGAGTTAGAGGAGCTAACATAAAGGCGGACCCTGTGTCCCACCTGCACTGCAGGCTGCTGTCAGGGCACCTGTCAGTCATGATTTGCGTCTGTACGAGGGTTTCTTTCCTGAAAAAAAGCAAAACAAAAAGCAGGCTTCCTTCCAGCCTGCTAGTGTGATAAAGCTTATCAGTCATAGTGACAGTAAAGGCACAGCAAGGGGAGCTTATAACCCTTGCATCACTTTGCTCTTAGAAGCATAGATGACACAGCGCTGACAATCAGCTCCTTCCATCCAATTGCACTTATGCTGCTGGCAGGACATCTACCAGCAGTTATAAAAAAAATCCAGCTGTAGCATATGCAAAGCCTGCACTGATATTTCTGTGAACCTAACAATCCATTTTTCAGTGTCCTGCTTGTATGTAAAATACATAATGAAACATTTGTACAAGAAAAAAAACAACAGTCCATTTTCTTTAGAAAGCTCAAAGCTGCCTGGGGTGGTCTAATGCCTGGAGTGCTGGTGATCTGCACATTACCATAATTCAAGAATGGATGGCATCTTTCTGTTGAATAAGCAGCATGCTTTAACAGGAGAAATAAGAAAAAAAGCGTCTTTCCAAATGGCTGGTATAATGCATTGGCATTTTCAAAGGTTGTCCTGGACGTTCAGCATTTACCCTGGCAGCCCTGAACTCTGAAATTGCGGTATATTGCATTCATTGCTTTGGATGGATGCTTGCTTTCTAAGCTAAGACCAAGCACTGAGGCAATTGTAGTTTCAAGATAATAATGTCTTTAGTTAAATAAACCCAGGACATGCCATTTTTTAAAATGTAGCTCTAGCCCATTTGTTGCAAATTATGGCTTTCTGTGTTTGCACTGCTGTGACTATGCTGGTTCCTGATGTGGGCTCATTAATAGATTATTTCCTTGTTAGCTGTAGGTAAAGCTTTGACTTAGAGCTGATTAGGGAAAAGAACTTCTGTATCTATTATCTTTTCTCTCTCGTAATTAGTATAATTATGCTTCTGAGCCCCAGACAGAAATCTCAGACAGTCTGCTGTGGAGCCACAGAAACCGTCTGGACAGCAGGAATGGGAGTTTGCTGTTGAGCAAGGGATGGCTGGGTTCTGTAGTGTCAGGGAAAAGCTGAGTTAACTGCATTGCACAGAAAGCAACCAAACCAGTGGAGAGAGTTCCCTCCCTCCCCACCCAGTTAAATCCAATTAACTGGGAGGAATGCAAAGAGCAGGTTCTGTCGTTTCCACTTTTTTGGAGATAAATTGGCATGCCTATGAGGCAGAATCATTTAAGGGCACAGTATCTCAAATGTGGAAATCACAGGCAGTGTTGAGGAGAGTACCCAAATGGAAGTTCTGGGTTGGACACAGCACCAGAGCTGCTCAGTAACGTGGTCAGCTGCTCTCTGTTAACTGGGGCTGCCTGGGAGCGTTCTCAGCTGCAGCGTGGGTGTCACCTTGACTGCTCTGTGCTGGGGCAGGGGCAGCTCCCCACAGGTGTGGGTAGGGTTTTCCCTTCCGAGGGTGCACTGGCCAGCTGTGGGCAGCCTCTGAAGTTAGGTTACAAAGCAAAAGCAGAGGAGGAGAGGACCCTTTTCAAGATAGGTCATGGCAGCCTTTAGGGGGAAACAAGTTGAGAAGGTGAGGTCAGTTTAGTACCTTTGGTTTTCATAAAGCTCCCACATTTTGTGAATGCAGTGCTCTGCTCCTGAGATCTCAAATCAGCCTCGTTTAAGGTAAGGCTTGCTTGAAAAAGAACAGGGCTCAACCACTGTGACTGGAAATTGCCGAGCAGCTTAACTGGCAAGAAATCTTGCAGCTTAAACCTTGGAGGAGCCTCAGTGTATGTTGGAGGGCACTAACAGCTGGCTGCCTCTGCCCCTTCCCACTGTGTTTGCACCTCGGGGTATGTGCTCCTTTTTCTTGTAGTGCAGCTGGAATGATGGGGTTTAACAGGACCGTTGTTCTTTATGGTTGTCTCGGATATCATTGCGCTGGTACTATGAAGTGTGGTTCCCGTCATAAGATAGCAGCTGTACTCAGGCGCTTCCCAACCGGGCTGAAGTGCAAAGCTCGTTAGAAGGAGGAAGGAGATGATGGTAGTGGGTGATGGTGGTGAGGGTGCAGCCAGTGTGACTTCTCCCCTGGGCTCAGCACTCGGAGCCCCTGCCTCATGCCTCGCGATGGAGTTCTCCAGTGAGGTGGGAGTGAGGTGCTGTTCAGCAGGAGCTGCCTTCATCCATCCTTTTGTATTAATCCTGCAGCCTGAGAGAGGTCTGAGCGCCTGCATCTGAGGTGGAGAGGGAGGCTCAAGAGTTTTGTGCTTTTCTCCATGTAGTAAGTGCATGAGCAGCCCCCAGGAGAGCAGGGAAGGCTCGGGCTCCAGGGTGCTGTTAGCTTAGGCGTTAGCATGCTCTGGGAACTAAGGATTAGAACTTTGTCGGCCCCTCCAGAACAGAGGCCTAGTCTACCACACCTCAGCTAAATGCCAAACTAGTTGTGGCCTTAAGGCAACTCCTGCTCTAAGAGCAGGGCTAGAGGTGCTTACTTTTAATCAGAGGATGCACATCATGAACCAGTGACACTAGGTCTTACCAGACCCCCGAAGGCCCCAGGCAGGCTGTGGGAGCTTCTGCCAGGGGTCCTGGGCTGTGCCACTCGTGTGCCCCTGCACCCACTCTGGAGGTACCTGATTATCCCTGAGCTCTGGGTGAGCTCAGCACTTATGTTAACACCACCTCCAGGCCCACTGGAGGCCTGGCGATGGGTTAGATCCTGCAGCGCTGCCTGTGGAGCTGCTCCACTCGCTCTGCGGGCTGAATTCCTCGCTGTTAGCCATCAGCCCTGCCAGGAAAGGAATTCCTGAAACGTGTGAAAATACTCAGTGTAATAGAGTACCTGGCAACTGATACGGGATAGTTGGATATTTTTTTTTTTTGCTAACTTGTTTTCACTGTATGTCTTTAAAAAAAAATAATTCATTAAATGGAAAAATAACTCTGGTATAAATGGCATAAAGCACTTTGGGTTGTGCTGCTGCGTCCTGTGGTGTAACTATTCACACTCTTTCTGTGCTCTGCATGTGACAACCTGGGAGAGAGCTGGGTGTCTGTAATCCTGTGTCCCTGGCTCCTTGCCTGGAGGTGTCCCGTAAGCAAAACCGAAGAGGAGCTGTAATGTGGGGTGTGCCATGTTATGGTTTGATGAGGCTGGGGAATGGATGTGAGGCTGTGATTAAGGCTCTTGTGGTAGGCTGTGAGAAAATAAAAAGCTTGTGCGTGTCATCAGTGGAAGCAGCAAAGGAGTTCCATCAGGTATGGAGGTGTCCGCTCCTGCGTCGAACCGCTTTCAGGCTGTGATGGAATGCTCTTAGAGCTAATGATTGTCTGATTTTTTTAATACAGCATTGATAGGGCTGTTTTGTTGGTGTGGTAATTAACACACTTTGGAAGTGAATATGCGGTTGAGCACGAGAGCTTGTATGTTTACACTGGGCGAGTGTCTCAGGCCCCAAGAAAACAGGTAAAACCTCTTGTCCAAAGGAATGATGCCGTTTAATCCCAGGTTACCAGAGAAATTGGAGTACTATCTCACTTTGCTTACTGTAGCAAAGGAGACACTGCCTGCATCTGGAAATGTTTTGGGTGTCAGCTGGATTTTTACTCACTTTAAGAAACTCTGTTCCAGCTAAGAAGTGTGAATTGGTTTATTCACTGGCTGTTACTGACCTTCCTGTCTGTTTACTTTCGTCGCTAACGCTTTCTGTGTGTTACGGCGAGAAATCACAACCTACACTTTCCTCCTGTGGAGCTGACAAGCATTCTCTTTGTGCATGAAACCTCTCCCTTGGGCTGATAAGGAGCAAACTGTGTGGGAAGTGCAGCTCCTGGAAGCGGGACACAGTGGCCCGGGAGCGTGTCCCCCCCTGCTCCAGCAGAGCGAGCCCGGCACCCACGGGGCTGCTGTGGGGCCAGTGGGAGGCACTGGGCCATCTCGGCCTGTTTTAGGCACTGACTGACAGGTAACCGACCAAACAAACAAACTGGCGTGCTGTGTCCGGAATGAGTCAGGTCATTTCACAAGATGTCTGTTTTGGCGGCAGAGGCCTGTGCGCTTTCTTCTTGTGAGAGATACCAGAAAAGAGCGGGACCGGCTTCTCCTGTCACGTGCGGCAGCTCTGGCGCTCACTCCTGGGGTCTGCTGGCCTCCTGCCCACTGTTACCTTAAAGCGTATCACCACCTTCTAGACTTTCTGAATATCCTTTCTTTTTATTAGTGATCCAGTCATCGTGCCAACTTTCAGCCTAAGGGAATTATTCATCCCCAACTCCTTTTTTCCTTTCTCGCTTTCGAGATGCCTTAAATACGAACGCCCATGGTTTGGGTGAGGCTTCCGTGCAATAGTACTTGAAGGGATTGGATCGATTTGTTGTTCACTGACTTTCCTTTGAAAGCATCTGAACTGAGGGGCTTGAAGGGTCATATTTTTGCGCTTCTCTTAAAATGAAAGAGGTTAAAGGGTCAAAATGCATATGAATTAATTTTGACTTCTACATAGCATCTTGGTTTAGATCCCGTTTCTTGCTACTCTGTGAGAAAAGCCTTTGTACTAATTTTCTTATAGGTTAAACCTTTTCTTTTTATAATGTTAGCTTTTGTAAGTACGGTAAACAGGCTACTGAGTTGCTAAGAAGGGAGGTAGAGAGGATTGTGGGTGTGTGAATAAAGAGAGACCATAGGTAAGATTTCTGATCTTCTGGAAACGGTTTGAGTCACAAGCGCCAAGAGCTGCATTTCGGTGGCCACAGAACTGGGTAGGATATTTCCTTCCAGAGTCACGTGTGAGCTCCTGTCAACGGCCAAAAGTTTTTTGTTCATTTTATGGAATTAGTATAGGCAGTCATAGTAATAAAGATCCCTGGCAGGAAAATATCATGAAGGCATACGCAGGCTGTTTTCTCTGGACTGATGGAGTGCAGTGGACAAACATACAGAGCAAGACTTCAAAACAATTTACTAGAATAATCTGCTGTCAACAGAAATAACATAAAGTCACCTAATGTTTCTGATAATGGCTTTTTTTTTTTTTTAACCCCTCCCAAAATTTCTTTGCCGGCTGATGCTGTGGAGTCAGTCAGGGGGATGAGCCTTGTAGATGAGTGGACAGCTCGGAGAGGGTGCTACGGCTCCTGCAAAGGTGCAATCAGCGTATGGTGAGGTTTAAAGTGCTGAGACTATTGAGGGGTGAGGAGAGCGTGACTTCTTAGTAGAAGGAAGAGGTCTTGTTACTGATGCATAAGAGTCTGGGTGTCCCAAACAGAACTAACAGCCTGGGTAATGGTGCTGACAAAAGACCCTGGTTACCTCCTCTATTAGGACAAGTCTGTTCCTGACATGTTGGGCAAATAGATCTTTTCAGCACCTGAAAATGGATGCAGAGAAGCAAATCTTCAGATCCCTGGAGGAATTTGGAAGCTGCAGAAACTCATGTGGCCTTAAAGAGGATTGAGACTTTTTGTGGTCATTACGGATGGCTTGGTGCTTCCATGCTGCCTGTGGCGCCAGCTCTGAAACTGCACTCTGGCTGCCTGGATCGATGTCCCTGCTGTTGCTGTGGGCTCAGTTTACACCCGACCTCCTCTTGCTGGGTTCCCAGGGGCGTGCTCTGTAGGTAGCGTTGTCTATTCTGGGTTTGCATCCAGCTCCCTGCTTGTGGAGCCGATCAGATGGAGGCCTGCAGTGTGGAAGAGAAACCGAACACTCAGTAGATTACCTTGGCTGCGTAAATGATCCTCTTTGTCTCAGTCTGACTTCTGCAGCATTGCAACAGGCAACTGTAAAATTGCGTCCACAGCAAGGAAGTGTTACAATCTCCCTCCTCAGACTGTCCTTCCTCTCCTCCCCCTTCTATATTATGCCAGGATTATGCTGATGTTCACAATTTCTGTTTGGTTTTTGCTTTCCTTTAAGGAGGAACTTGAATCAGACAGAGCTTTTCCCTCAAGATTCTCTCCCTCTAGCCAGTCTTTCCTCTGTCACATATGATCCATTCAGAAATCCCTGATCCATGTCTTACTTTGACTATCAGTAGTTGAAGACGGTGCTTCTTGTTCAGCATAGCTTGTGTGCATCCTGGAGTAAAAGCTATGGTGAGCCTGGCTGGAGTTCTGCAAAAATTGCTCAGTTGTACTAGTGACAAATAGGCGAGGGGGAGCGCAGTTCACCCCCTTGTGTGTCATTTCTTAGACCTGCATGGTTATCCTGCAGCGCTCTGCAGAATGGCTACATTGTCTGGCCTTGAACTTTCCCACAAATCCTGTGTCTAGGGTAATCTGAGTGCTTTAAAACTCCATGAATTGCCTTTGGGGAAGGACCTTTGGAGAACTAGGCTGTTGTGAGAGTTTCTTGGATCTTGAAAGGGCGAGAGGGTCAGGGCAGCGCTGTCTTAAATAGCTCCATAGTCTGGGCTCAGCCTCGTAAGCAAGGTTCTGACAAGACGATGCCTTTCATAAGCCATCTCCTAGAATCCATTGTACTGAGATCTCACATCTTGCAATGTACCATAGAGTATTTCATAAGCAATCAAAAATAGTATAAGCATGGTCTACCTTTGTAAATCTGTAATTGGAGGAAGAATAAGAAAAAAGATGTTTTAATCAGTATGGAAATAGGTGTTGCTGTAGTCTGATCTACAGTTAGTCTGCACTCAAATACTTTTTAAAATGGCTAGCTGAATGTTGCATGGTTAATGTGAGATGTTAAGAAGCTGAAGTACCTGTCTATATTCCAATAATCAGGTGGCTTTAAAAGGTTTCAAGCTGTGCACTCTGAAAACCTTGGAAGGCTCCAAGAGCTTGTAGTGTATTTGGCCACATACTTTCTATAGACTTCAACACGATGCTTTGTTCTTTCCCTGAAGCGACAGTGATATGGGGGTGGGGGGTGCTCTCTACAGATACGGAGTTAAACTAAAGGAATTTGAGTATCTTCACCTCCAGTTACCTTAGCCCGGGTGGACTAGAGAGTGTGTCTGAGTAGCAAATACTCTCTGCCCCAGCACCATCTACCATCCCCAGCAGCTCTCTATATATCACTGCTGATGAGTTGTGATGGGGTTCTTCTTCTGCTTGCAGAGCCATAACCCAGCGTAAGGTGCACTCCTTGGCTTTATATTTGGGGCATTTGCTGAAGACAGCTTGGGAAGGTTTTGCATGATGGACTGTTTTCTTCAGCATTTTGTGCAGCTGTTTCCGAGCATGGCAACGTATGGTTGGAAGCCTGTAGTGCTGAAGGCTCATCCTTTCAAAGTGAACTTGCTGTCCAAGACAACTAGATTGCATGGCACTTGTCTAGCTGAAAGTTGATTCTGACCAGTGCGGGGATTTTGGGGTTGTTTTTTTCTTTTGCAGCTAGCCAGTGCTTGATGTGGTATGATTAGAATCAGAAAAGAAATCATTTTGTATGGATTTTTTACTGAGAAAAAAGCAGTCAGCAGATCTGCATCTCTGGAGGGGGGGAGGGTATTCTTTTTTTTTTTTTTTCCAGACATGACAGCATCTTTCCCATCTCTTGATGATGCAAATAGGATTTTATGGGTCATAATGCAATATTTTATTGATCATATCATGAAAAATCAATGAAAAAGTTGCTCTGGCTGTCAATTCTGTGCTACCTACTGCGTATGCAGTGACAGGTTTGACTGCTCACCATTGTGACTGAGAAGAGAATACCTTGGGGTGCCCAATTATAGCAGCAGTGAGAGGAAATTCAGAAGAGTAATTTTGGCTTCCTTCATTGCCTTTATGTTGGCCTCTGAACGAGTGGCCGTTCCACTCCTTTCAGATTTCACAGCAGCAAGAGCACTAATGGCAACTCTGTGCAATTTTGTCTTCTCATGCCCATGAGATTGAATCAATGCTTTTCCTTCCACATTTAGTAAAACAATTTTACACGCACGCTGAGCAGCTATTCTTGTCTATACCTGCTTTAAGATGGGCTAGATGAACTGGAAGATTTTATAGAAAGCTGTCTCTTTCATTCTTTCTCCCCAATCCCACCATCTTCCCCCCACCCGTTTTTTTTTTTTTTTTTTTAAACT
>JAVJGJ010000001.1:69561679-69596241 GCA_035590215.1 Microhierax caerulescens
TCTTCCCCCCACCCTTTTTTTTTTTTTTTTTATAAACTGCAGATTGACAATGGAACAGTTCTCTAAAGGAGGTATTTTAAAGGCAAAGATGAGGAAAGGCAGAGTGTTTTATTAGGACTTATCTTGTAAGGGGTGGAGTTTACAGCAGGAAAGAAGAAAGTTAACTTAAACAGAAAGAAAGCAATTGAGTTCTTCCAGTTCAAGGATGTGGAGTTCAGGTGCTGTTACTATAGTATCTGGACACTTAAATTGTTAATGAATTTATTGCTGTAACGTTACCCTGTGGTTTGGAGCAGACCGTTTTGCAAGGGAACTGTGACCAAGAAACCCACCTGAAGCAGGTTCTATGCAGAGGTTTGAGGCTGAAATCCATGGAACTGCAGTCTCTATATTTCTGGTTCAGTCACTACTTAGCCCTGGAGCTGATGGATCTCCCTGACACCTGTGGACAGCTGGGATTTGCTTTCCTGCTCATCCAGGACTGCTTAGAGTGGGAGTCCCACGGCGTAGCTCATAGGGAAGCATGACCTGACCCCAATACAAAGTGTTCCTCTGCTTAAGTTCTGATCAAAGTGGACTCATTGCTCAGGGGAACCAAGCTCCCGATGAGCATCCTGCTTCTGTTTTGGCTGCTTTTAAAGTGTAGCTGGGAAAGGAGAGAGCCTACTGGGGAAGGTGCCTCCTGTGAAGAGGAAGGCAGGGGTCAAGTGCTATCTCTCAGCACTTTCTTTTAATGTGCCATTTAATATTAACATCACATCCATAAGCAGAAATGAGAACGGGCAGCAGAGCTCGCCGTTCCCATACTACAAAATCATGCTTCCCCTTAGGCAGAGTTCTCTCCCTCTGGCCCAGCAAATTCTTTATTATAATTTGGGTTGAGTGACCGAGGGAAACTCCTTCCTCAAGGAGGGGCACATCTTGGACTAATGCTCCCACCCCCTCCCCTGTGCTAAAGGCTTGAATCTCTTCTGTCAGCCGTTTAAAAATGGTGGCTGTGCTTCCTAACAGGAGCCCAGCTGCATTCCTGCGTGCAGGTAGGCAAGGGATTTCTTTCCAGCCTCTGTGGCAAGAGGTCACGTGTAAGGTATCATCTCTCCTCTGAACTATAATCTATTGATCAGAGTTAACTGAACAAGCAAGAACTTTGTTTGCTCTTTGCCAGGAGCTTTTGGGAATACTCACCAGCAGCGGGGCCCTCCGTGGATCGGATGGTGCCCACTCACTGCTCAGTCCGTGCTCTAGAGACAAGTGGGCAGGCATCAAATAGGCAGCGAATCTCTCGTTTGCTTTTGTCAGCACAAGTCTAACACGTAACCCTCCTGAAAGAGGGCAGTGGCTTTCCTAGAGCGACAGTCCATACGTTCCACTGTGGAGATCTACCTACAGAGAAATCTAACAGCCATGTGTAACTGGTGGCTACCAACTGGCAGCAAACTACTTTCTTAGGAGGAAAACGGCTGCTAACGTTCCCAGTTAGCAGCGTCAGCTATACCTGACTATATGTATACTTAGTTGTGTCTTTGAGTAGTTCTATAGTGCCTTGTTACAAATGCATGAAGAGAGCACGTAGGAATGCTTGTTGGATTCACAGAAACTTGCCAGGCCCTCTTTAGACTTTGTGGGGATTTTTTCTGTGCACTTAAAATGTGGATGGGTTTGGGGGTCTAAGTATGTGTAAGCAAGCTGCTTGCCTGCCTTTCCCAAGGAAGCAGCTGCCTCTGCAAATGTGGTGGTGGAGGAGGAGGAGGAGGAGGAGGCAGCACTTCTTTCTTCACATAACAGGCACAGCTGCAGGAGCTCTGAAACCTCATGGCTACACTTGAGCTGGTTCCCTTGACAAAAGTGCATTTGGTTTTCAGTTTGATTTAAGCTGGAAACCATGCCCGTGCTGGGGCTAGGAATCCTGCGTCGCAAATCCTTCTGTAAAATGCGAGCGTGTTGCTGCTGTGAAAATTACCAAGACAGACCTAAAACGTTCCGTGAGTCCTCTTGGTAGTCCTGTGAGAGAGACTTGTCCTTGTCACCTTGTGTGTCAGGGATTTGCACCTGGCAATTTGAGTCTCATGGGAACTGTCAGACCCTCTTCTCCTCCTTGTACTGCTCTGGTGTGGCTGGTGTCACCCGGCACCTCCTGGCAGTGTCGTTGTCCTCATACAGATGAGTGTCCCCTGTGTTACCATTGGATCAGCTGGTGTTTGTTGCCCGGGGTTTTGGACAGGAGGAGCCCAGGGTGTCCCCTGCAAGGCATGTGTGTTGTGCCACGGCCTTGGTCCCTGCCTTCCATGGCTTGCCTGAGGGTGCCACAGCAACCTGGGTCAAGGTGGAAACAGGCTGCTCTTGTTCGGATCCCGTGTCAGCGACGCTGCAGTGCTTTGGTGCAAACGAGCAGATGTTTTCATCTTAATTACTGGGAGAATAAATGCCTGCAAACTGCAGCCCTTTGACGGAACGTGTGCTTGCTTCTGGGACGGAGAGTGTTAACAGCAGAGAGACAAACAGAGATTTGCCAGGGTTACTGATTCTAAGACTGTATAAATTCTTGAAGAGCAGGCAAGCCTGAAGTTTTAAATTTCTGCCTTTTACAGTCCCTCCCAGCACCCTGTCCTCCTGGCGCAGGGAGGCTGTGGGATGCTGCAAAGGTTCGGATGCAGATCCAGTGTGCGGAGGCTGGGTGGCTTAACCAGGGCCTGAACGGAAGCGCTGTCAGGCAAAACAAATGTGCTGGGGGTGGTGGTGGAGGAGGGAACAGCTAATAGATGTTTTCCCCTTGCTTGACATCTGTCACCTGCCCCCATGCCAACCCTTCCTCTGTTTATAGCGAACCATTTGCTCCCATTAATTAGAACTGGACTCCTGCCATCTGACCGGCTTTATGCCTGTACAAATGTCAACAGCACCAGGACTACACAGGTGGGGAGAAGGGCTGGTCGGAGGAGATCTGTTGCATCTGTTTGGGGAAGGATGGATGGGGGAAAATGCCACCTACCCCCCTTCCAAATCAGGCCCATTAGCTACAACAATAATTGAAACGCGGACTGGGAGCCCCAGGATGCCACTTTCCCTGTCCCTTTTCAGAGCAGACTGCACTTTAAGCCATCCCTTCCAGTTAAATCCCTTTACCAAAGTGGTCTCTACGAAGGCTTACATACAAGAAGATAATGGTGCTGTCATTTTTACAAATAATCGCAACAGGAGCAGAAAAATAAGAGGAAGATGATTACGCCTGAAAATCCAAAGAGGTTCCAGTCACTAATGCAGTGGAAGCTAAATGGAAGCTGAACCTCAATCCCAAGCTGCTCCTGCCAGGCACTGGGCTGGCTCTTCTGCAGCGATTTAGGAGCGTACAGCTGTGTGGCAGTGACATTAGAAGGAAATGTGCTTACCCTGGGATGGTTTTCCTTGTGTCACATACTACAAAGACAAAGTATTTAATGTGCCAGTTGAAGCAAATCCTGAGTGGGAGAAACAGGTTAACATTGAGTAGCTTGTCTGGATGGTAAAAAAACCAAACCAAAACAAAAAAACCCAACCAAAACCTGCAAACCCCCTCGTGGCCTCCTCCAGCAGCCAGTGCTGTGTTTATGGGGACTATGAATCAAGAGAGTGGCACCGTTCTTACACTGATGATTAAACCCCATCTTCAAAGGCAGTGGAGCAGCAGGCTCTTCTTCCCCCCACTCCTTCCTATCATGATTTGGAGTAGTTTTTTATGTGACGTGGGAAGGATGGGGCGTGATGTGATGTGCCTGTGTGTATCCAGGAGTATTTTAAGCTGTTTACATCCTGTAAGATGGTGCCCTGGAATTTGTTCAGGCAAGGAGGACCTGGATGTCAAGGCTGTGAGTGCTCAAACCTCAGAATTAGTGGCAAAATGGTTTGGGGGAGAAAGAGTGATGCCTTGTTCCTACATCTGAAAGAAAGAGGTGCAGGCTCCAAATCTGGAGGGAGGGAGAATTTTAATAGACCTTTTCCTCCTTCTTCTCACTTTCTTACCCCAGTATAAGGGTTTTCTTCCCTCTAAACACAAGTATTTTTGTTTTTCTTTAAATCATCAAAGCTTCCTGTGCTAACCTCATGCACATCAGTGATTCCCTTTGCTGGTTAGAGATGGGGCAACTAAAACATAGAGCTGACTTATTTGTAAGTTCTGCAAGAATCCCTCATGGTACAGTGTTTGCATTAATTAAACCAACTTAGGGAATCATTTACAGGTCAAAGTAAAGGGACCCACTTAATACATAAACTTAGTTGAAAAATGAAATGGCTTACGCAGAGCGATGGAGGAAGAGCTGCCATTGTGGCTCATGGGGTGGTGGGGGTAAAACTGTCAGTCCTCTGAGACAAAATGGTCCTTCACGGAGTGCCTCAAAATTACTAGTTGTGTCTGTGTTAGGTAAACATAGCTGAGTGTAACAGAAACTTGACAGATGCATGTTTTTCAGGAAAAAAAAGAGGTTACTATGTCAGTTAAATAGCAGAGTATTAATTTACTGCTGAGATGATATTTACCAATTCTAATCTTTGTGCTGCTGGACTATCAGCAATATTTAGTGAGTTAGGCGTGAGGCTTGTCATGCAAGTGCAGAAGTAACAGAGAGCCCTGCCTTGCAGCTGTGCTGGCAGGCTCGGTGCCCTGCTCTTCCAAACCGGCTACGGGCAAGAGAAGGTGCGTTTCTATAAGCTCTGTTTTGCAGCTAGGTGTAAACCACAGCTTGACATTTAAATCAAAGGTCTTGTTCCCCTGCTTTGAGTCTTACTTGAGTGAAAGGATTTGAGTTTGGGTTTTTTTTTAAAAAAAAAATTTCCAAATTCGTATTTGAAAGCAGTGAAAATGTGTATATGGAGAAATCATCATTACCCACCGCTTCTTAATGCCTGCTGCCTTCTGTAAGTCACCTTTCCAAAATCAATTCTTTTGTTTAAGTGTGGGGTTTTTTTTTCCTTTTTCCCACTCTTCTTTGCTGATACTTTTCCGTATCTTTGAGCACATCTCATGTCAAAAGGCAGAAAACGACGGGACAGGGGGGTAAGAGGAGAGGCAAGGCAGAAGCTACCTCTGGGAGCTGGATGCTCTGCTGGGCACCTCGAGTGGCGACTGATGGGTCAGGGCAAGCAGCCCGTGGCTGGGGCACCCGGGGTGAGCGGTGCCTCGGTCACAGCCCCCAGAGGCACACGAGCAAACCACCCTTGCCCCGGGGACAGCCCGGCAGGTAGGTTTGGCCTTGGCCTTGGCTGGAAGCGGTTGTGCCAACGCTAGCGGCGCCTCCGAAGTGCCACTGAAGTCAAAGTGTACTGGAGAGGGAGCTGCTTACGTTGAAAGGCAGCCAGTGGGAATGTTCGTTAGTGGCAGGGTTGTATTTTTTTTTTTTTTACAGACAAGGCTAAAGGGGTGACAGACCTCTGTTAAAGCTGTGCATCTGTCGGTTCCAGCTGTCTGCTGCATTAAAGAGCACCTGCGCGCAGAAAAGAGCAACGCTTGGCTGCTGCAGCGTGCTAGCCTGCCTCGGGACATTCCCAGCTGGGAATATGCTGAGAGCCAGGGGTGGACATTACTGATTTTTTGAGTTTTAAATCACTGTTCTCCCAGATGCATAGCTGTATGAATGTACAGGGTAGGGAGGCTTCCCCAAGGTGTATGGCGCTGAGGGATGGGGTAAGCAGGGCTGACGGCAAACTTGGGGTCTTCAAAAAGAAAGTACCAATCGTCACAGAAACATTTTGCAGCTGTGGAGAGAGCAGTTTCTGTCTATTACCACAGAAAAGATGATTTCAGGGTTCTGTCCTGATACCCCTTGAAGTTAAAAGAAGGGACCATGAAAACAAGCTTTTGTCTGGTGCCTGCAAGAACGTATGTATGTCCTGGTAGCAATTCAGAGACGCTTCCTTGTTGCTTCTGCTTTTCTCTAGATTATGTGTGATTTCGATTATACATGAGGTTTCGGGCTTTTATTTTTGTTTTTTAATCATAGAATCATTTAGGTTGGAAAAGACCTTTAAGATCACTGAGTCCAACCACAAACCTATCATTGCCAAGTCCACCGCTAAACTATGTCCCTAAGTGCCATGTCTAAGTGTCTTTTAAATACCACCGGGGATGGTGACTCAACCCTGGGCAGCCTGTTCCGATGGTAGACAACCCTTTTGGTGAAGAAATTGTTCCTAATGTCCAATCTAAACCTTCTCCTGGTGCAATAATACTATCTGTTGGAGCATCCCACTGTTTGGGAGTAATTTGAAATCAACTGAAAAAATGCATAAACAGATAAACAACCCCAAGAAAACCAATGAACCCCTAGAGTGTCCCTCTTACCTGGCAGAGGCAGGACGTGCATTTCTGGCTGTTACTCAAGCAGAGAGGAATTTCCAACAGTGAACATGCCGTATTCATCTGTGTCCAAAAACACCAGCAGGAAAACAGCAGTGATGCTCTGCACCCTTCTCCTGCCCATAAAAATGCCACCCGCCTTCACTGTAAACACAGATTTACTGAGCAGTAGCCTGGGCTTTGTAGCTGACATCCCAACTCGTTAGAAGCAAAAGCCAAAGCAGAATTGGGAATAAGTATGATGTCTAGATCTCCTGTTTTGAAGCCCCCAGCGATGCATTTCATCTGAGTGCGATGAAGTCGGGGAAGATGGAGGTGGGCTAAACCTGTGTGGGTGTGTGGGCCTGCTTTGTTGAAAAGTTTGGGTTGTGCTCGTATATCAGTCGATCCAACTGATTTCTAAGCTGCTGAAGTATGCAACTTCCTCTGTTTCTCATAACAGTTTCACCTTTAAGTTCCCCAAGCTAGCAGTTTCCCTGGCCCCCTAACCATCACCCAGTTCTCCTGGGGCTCTTGACCCATGGCTGGTACTAGGGGCCACGTTTCACTGTGCTGGCTTTGCTGTCAGCTGATTAAAAATGGCAAGGAAAGTCAAGGTTCTGCAGGACAGACTTAGAGTGCATTAAATAAATATAAATTTTATTAAAAACACCCACATCTCAGCGTTATCAGGAATGATATAATAATAAACAGCTTTCAAATAACCTGCATTACATTACAATACTTACAGTATTTATAACCATCCTCAGATTCTTTTTATAGACATACCAAACATTTCATGAAAATGAATGAAACTGAAGTAAAAAAAAAAAAAAAAAAAAGTAGAACATAAGCATAGAAAATGCACACAGAAGTTCATTACCTTAGTGTCAAACTGCTAAAGTTTCCTACACAAGTTAACCACCAGCTTTAGAAGTGAACTTTATACCACTGTGCGTCAATCAAGATGAAAAATTCATTCAAGTAAAGTTGACACCACTCAGAAGCATCTTCAAGTATGGCTATAGTCAACCTGATAATCCTATACAAGCAATTTTATGTCTGCTCTGTCATTCCAACGGAGGCAGGGTTCTGTACACCAAAAATTACAGTTCGGGTATTTACAATACAAAACTGATTCACCAACTAAGCTTCCTGCTCCTGCTGCCCGCAGTTTGGCAAATGACGGTGCATGGCATATTAACCAAACATCTACTATGGATTACATGAATAATATAGGACTTTTTAAAAAAAATAATCACCGAAAGATGAAGATTTATAATGATTTAATTAATCTGACATATAACCATCTTTTTTTTTTTTTTTTTTTAAAGGCGAAACTTTTGTTTCAATGCAGTGGGTAAAGTCACAGACTGAAAATTAAAACCCGAAATTGCCATAATAAATATTTGACCATTAAACCCAAAGGCCTCCTTTGATTTACTCGAGTTAGGTTGTGATTCTGTTAGACAAAATTTCTTTTGACCAAACTTAATCTTACAGTATATTGCACAAGATACATCTGGGACATGGAGGTTTGTATGTTTAGGGAAGCCCTTGTACAGACTGTACCTTTTTTATATTTTATTTTATTCGTTACAGTATCCAAGAAGCCTTGTTTAGAGAGTGACTTGAACAACTCTAGCAAACAGTCACTTGCCAAACCCCTGCCTTACGTTTTTCCCTTTAATCAGCTCAGTGCATTCTACTTTCTTTTTGTTTATTTGAAACAGGCAAAACATTCTAAATCTCTTAAACACTTTCATGACAATAAAAAGCTAATGAATTTACAAAATTAGTTTTAGTTACATCAATACATGTACAGAAAAATTAGAGAAGGGATTCAAAAGAAAAGCATTAAATCCCTGAAAAAAAACCAAAACAAAACAAAAAACCCAAGAATAATATATTTAACCTACATCAGCTTTACATACACACAGGTGACACGTTGGCATAGGAGAACATGAGCTGAAATATCCCTGAATTTTTAGGAAAAAAAAAAAAAAAGTTGAAGTTCAAGTTATACTTGCTAAAATGTCAAGTATTGAGAGATATTTTTTTTATATTTTTTGTTTGTTTTTTTTTTCAAAGGCTATTGGGGGAAAAAGATGGTATACAATATATAAACTTTCATACTCAGTTCAATATCCTATTGCCAAACTAGTGTTGAGGTATATGACAATTAGGAACATCACTCAAACCTTTTAATGTATTTTTAGCTCACATTATGATATATTTGTAGCAGGCTGAGTAGCACCATGATGTGAATTCAGCTCAAAACCCAAATATATATAGATTTAATATTTTTACAGTACTAAAATACTAAAGCATTGCGTTAAAAAAAGTTTTGTTTACAATTTAATTTACTATACAACTCTCCTGCTTTTTTTTTTTTAATAGAAATTAATGATTTAAAACCACCACAGCAAGCCAGCTGCCTATTTTTTTTTTTCTATTTAATCAACGGAATCACACAGAACTAACCCTGTTTCATTCATCTTGTGTAGGCATCAGTCTGCTCAATCTTCCTGGAAAAGAGGACACTTGCACCGAGAAATGACTTACACCACAATGTACATAATTATCAACACAAAAGCAGTCTGCCATTCAATATTTGAAGAGCATACAGGTCTTTAAAAACAGCAGAAGCTCAAGCTAATTAGTTGTAGTCTGTTACATGCTGCTAATTATTACCTGTGGTTAATATAAAATTCTTTCCTTAAAACTGTACATATTTGAGCAATGAACTTGTCATAATAATTGTAGAAAACAGTTTACAGTATAGCTGTGTGAGATGAGCACCAGAAAAACATGTGTTTTGTGTACTAAAGTATTCCCTTATATCCAGTAAACCCCATTTTTACCATAACTGACTGTATTAAAAATGGATATGTAGCCCACTAGCAGATGCATGGCTAAAACAAAAGTATTTAAAAGCTTTTTTTAGTTTAAAAAAATTATCTTTGCATTTTAAAATCAAAGTAAACTTTTTTTTTTTTAATGTCTTAGTACCTTAGCATTGTTCAAGTTGCCAAGCTTAGGTAGACAAAGTGCTTTTGAAACACTATTTAAAAAAAAATATCTCTATATATATTTTATTGTCCTTTTCTAGGACTTGACTGGATGAGCAAAATCCAGAGGTCTTTGTAATTCCCATATGTTAAAAAGTAAGCTTATTTTAACACCAGGTAAATTCAATACATACATGAATGAAAAGGTCCTCCTGTTGTTGAAGAACATTTGACTACATCATTGACATTTTGTTATAAAGGCATTAACTGTTGGACTGTTAAAATAAAGACACCATTCTCTTAGATAGCACCATGGTTTTAGAATATCCAAACAAATTCAGTGTTTTGCTGTCTATTCATTATGTATTATACTTATCTACTTTGTTAAATAAAATCAAGAGACTAATAAGATTACAGTAAAAACTGCGTGTTAAAAAGCCATATTTCCAGTATTTCAGTACATCATAGATTCAGCACCAGATGTTATTTTAAGATTCCTGCAGTTGCAATACTACAGTATTATTTTTTTAGGGGTTTTTTTTTGCGCCTGTTCCATGACTATGCAAACTTGATGACATTAAAAGTGGCCACAGATGTGCAAAACTGTAAGAAAAAAAAATCCATTTGCAGATTACCTCCTTCAGTAATGGAGCCAGTGTTTTCAAATGTAAATTGTGAAACACTTTTTTTGTTTTGTTTTTGTTTTTGCATAGGATGCTTTGGTCTTGTTTCCTACATGCCATCTGTGACCATTTAAAAATCAGTGGAAAGTAAGTAGGCTAGTGAGATTACCTCTTTTTGCTGGTGTGCTGAGGCTTCTTCCACTGACGAGTTTCGTAAAAACACTGTTTTCTTCTCCACCCTTGCCTTCCCCAAAAGCTAAAGAAGAACTACCCTACTGACAAGGTGTTTTTTTCAAATGAGGTAACCAACAAAGGTGTGAAGTTAGATATATCGGTTGTAAGGCCCTGTAACCCGTGTAAAGGCATATGGAGATGTAGTTACTGTGGAGTCCGTGGTGACCGACAGTGTCCTTTGTGCAAGAGACTTGATGAAGCGCACATACGTTGGCTCAGAGGGTTCGTGTGGCTCAGCAGGCTCCCGCTTTGCTTTCTTGCCGTAAGATTTCTGAGGCACGTAGTCTGGACCATACTTTTCACATTCCTCTTCTTTCTCTCTTGCCTTCTCAGCCATCTTTGCCTCCCACAGAGCCAGACCGTGTTTTGGCTCGTTCATACTCTTGTGCTGGTAAAAGACAAGGGATATTCTGGTGGGGTGGTTCCTGTTGGGGTTTTTTAAGGGAGTCGTTGCATGGAGCTCACGTTTTGCGCACTCTATGAGAATTGACCCATGAGATGGAGCAACTGCTACTCCTCCAATTTCTGGATCCAAAAAGCTCTGTTCACTATCTGACCAGACATCATCAGGATCCTCTGCTTTTTCTGGATTTAGCACTTCAGTTTTATCTAAACCGCCCTGGGGAGTAGTCCTATCATGATTTTGACCTGGAAGCATGTTAGACAAACCGTTAACTGCATGTGAAATCATGTCACTCTCCTTATTTTGGAGGTGCAGTGAATTAGGAGGACCACTAAACATACTTGGAGCAGAATGGTAATCATGTGCTAAATGTGGAGGGGGTTGCACGTGATGATGTTCACTGGTTCTACTTGTGGAGGCATAATCCATGCTTGGATTACTGAGATTGGATTTTAACCTTGAAGCAACCTCCATAAAGTGGCCATCAGCCTCATGGGTGGAGTAAGAGGAAAAAGACCCTACGTGGTGTACATTTGGTCTAATGGTGCAATTACTGAAGGAGTCTACCTGCATATTTTGGTTTCCATAATTCAAGTACTTGGGACCAAAACTCTGGTTATTCCCAAACCTATGCTGGTATAATGTTTGAATGGGTGGTAGACTTAGTTTAGACATATGCTCTTGACTCTGGCAACTATACAAGTCCACGTGCTGATGCTGGGAAGGGTAGGAGCCCAAGTAAGAGGGGCAGTTGTCCATAGGTATGTTTCCATTGCATTGGTAGGGTGGATATTGGTTATTTTGACTTAATGATCCTGAATAAGGGTTCATGGGACTGGAAGAATTCAAATATGACCCCACAGGCTGTGATGAGGTTGTATAGAGGTTCATGGGACTGGACCCTCCATAGGGATCTGAAGTGTACGAAGAGCTTGGATAAGCACTGGCTGGATTAGGCAACCTTACATAGAGATTTGCAGAACCTGAACCCGAGTAAGAGTTAACAGGATTTGACTGAGGGTTAGGGAGAGTGCGCTGTGGATGCTGCTGCTGTTGTTGTGTGGCTGGTCCTGAAAGACGTAAAAGATCTGTAGATGTGAAAAGAAAAAAAACACACAACAAACAAGCTTTTTCTAAAAACAAAACCCAAACCACACCAAACCAACAAACTACATACTTTATAGACCTTTCATGATACACATTTATGAAATTTCTAAGAAAAGTATACCATATGATACATTAACAGAGGTTCCCTTTCTCATATCTCAAATACCATCCTTGAAGATGCTGAATAAATACTAAAGGCTACTCATCCATTTTGGCACATATCCAGTGAGATCAGATGCTAGTGGCAATGGGGAAAAAGAAGACAGTGCAATCTGTTCAGTGACATGAACAAAATCCAAAGAGTTGAATCATCATTTAAGTAGCCCATGAAATGCAGCTTCAAAGTGCTCCCAAACAGCCATGCACAAGGTGATCTTCTTTCCCCCAAGAATAAATAATTCTTCTCATCTATATTAATAGAACTCTCAAAAATGTTTCCCTAGCTTTATGCAGAAAACCAACGACGACATTCACTGATAGAACAGTTCAGTAACAAGTGAGATTAACTGAAGACATATGAGCAAAACAATCATTCACTAAAGTGAAATGGCATCATTTAATGGTTACAACCCTAGCCTGGGTCATGGGACAGCTGACTTCTATTCATAGGCATTTCAGTGACCTTCTGGGTGCCCTTGGATGTATGGCAATTTTCCTCTCTAAGAAACTTGCTGTAACAATAAAACAGTCATGATGAACTCCTTTGCTCGGGACTCTCAAATCTACTGATGAAAACTGCCAGGGATTGTTAAATGGATTTTTAAACTCTTACTCTGCTATGGAAAAACCTGCTCTGCTTTTGGTTTTGAAGCAGAGCGCAAAAGGTGGTAAAGAACTTAGGCTTGAATCCCCCTCAAATTAGGAGGATTCTCTGTAACAGTGGCAGACAATGAGTGATGTGTAGGTCATTCTTTCTTTGGCAGCAGCATCCCACACTTGTCTTCATGGTTTCTAGCACTACTAGTCTTTTAAAGGTACTTTACAATACACTGGATGGCAAGCAGAGTTTGCAAAAGCACCAGATTTCTATTGGAAATATACAATATTGATATTTACTTTTCAAGAATTCTCTTTCCTTTTTAATTTAAAATGTTCTTGGGCTGAGAATAATGGTTTTCTTGAGACTCATTATAAATGTCCCTGATTCCTAGGAAGCTTACCACTGTTGATAAAGATCCCCATCAGATTCACATGTTTACCTGCTAGCTGCTTTGCATGACCTGCCGCCTCAGAGTTGCCTTGCTTGTTGCGTGCTGCAGCAGTCTTATCTCTTTCAGCTTTGTTAGACCCATTCTCCAAAGAGGAAAGCTTTTCTGCAGCTGCTTTCTTTGCTTCTAGCTTCCTTTGCCGACACGTCTTAACGGGCTCTGCTAACATCCTTACTTTTCGGCGAAAGGAGGTAAGGACCTGGATGCTGCCATTCCTCTTCTTCTCCTCCTGCCCTTCAGTGCTTCCGAACTCATCCACATCAGAGACTTTGTATAACGGGAGCACGTGGAGCTGCTCGTCTTCTGGTGTTTGGCCAATTTCACGATTGTCTTCTCTAGTTAGTGTGCAAACCTGTTGGAAAGTTGTGTTAGAGTAACTCTCTCAAACCAGTCTGAGAACAAGAGATCTGAAATACTAGCCTGTGCATTTGACCCTGCCCTGCCACTGTCAGCATCGGCATCTGGCAAGCCATTTTTAAGTTTCTGTGCAATTTATGCATGTCACAACAAGCCTGCAATTTCATTTCTTCCATGGCTCTGTTGGACAACGTTAATAGAAACAGAAGGTATATGTAGCTATTTCTTGTACTTGCAGTGAAATAAACAGTATAGTTAGGGATTACCCTAATGTGAAATAAACTGTGATGCAACGTACCATGGCTAGAGAGCTAAAACAGTGGAACCTGGGACTTTGTACTCACTGAAGATTTTTTCACTATAATACGTTAGCTAGCTACCTATTAGAAATACTGTGCAATGTAACATACTGCCATTGTATCTCACACCCCCTTACAATGGCAACTTCCAGAATTTTGCAAAGGGGCCAGTCACTGTAATTTAATAAGATTTAAGGAAGTTATTGTTGTGTCATGCAGCATGCTAATTGTATTAGCTCCAGCTAAAACAGGTATTGGGAGGATCTCAGGGGAAAAAGATGCTGATACAGACATATTCTGTAGCAAAACCATTGCATCAGCCAGTTTTTAGGAAGAAAGCTCAGCTAGAAATACCTATTGTATCGGTGGTGGTGGACTTGACAATTAAGTTCGACCCTGGAAACTGGAAAAATTCAGTTAGTAGTATAATGTAGATAGTCTCTTTGGTCAGAATTATGATTATTCTTTCTCATGTTTACCCCAAATGTATTGTCACAGAGAGTAGTCAGGGAACAGAAATAATCCAATACTCAATGAAACCCAGCGCATTTTACTGGTATCTTCTGCAGAACCTTTGCTGCACATGCTAGAGACCAGAACTGAAGAGAGTAAGGGGTGCATGTACAATACAAAGGATGCCAAGACTTGCAGGCTTTCTGGTCACTGCAAGCAGGAATGAAATTCACAACTTCCAAAACTCTCCTGGAAAGAAGTCATTTGTTTCCGTTTTTATTTTATTAGAAGATATAATCCAAAGTTGTTAGAAAAAAAGTCTTTCAAGAGGATAAATATAAACCACTGTGCCAGGAACAATGAAACAGGCATTTCAGCCCCGCTGAGACCATTGTCTCCATGGTTTTGCTTTTGCCAGTTTTATATTAAACCTTTCTTTACTACACCATAAGTTGCATTCATTTGAATGAAAAATTGTGTAGGGGGTAGTAAGTTAGCTGCATTACTACTTAATGTTCCTTTTTTAGCAATCTGTGTTATGCAAGTATAAATTTAAACAGACGGGGGATAATGAATTAAATATATGAAATTGGTGCTGGAGTAACGAGGTTACTTCATGGACTTACCAGTGTACTCCCGTTCTGCATATTGTGCAAGTCTCTGTGAGCATGAGCGCAAAAATCCAGGCAGGCAGTAACCCCTGAGAATGGGCGACCTTCTTTTAAACCCAAGCGACACTCAGGTGCTCTGTGTTCATACTCTATCTGGAAAGAGATGACAGAAACCACTTCAACTCAGCTGGATGTTTCAGCACATGGAATTAGCACTGAACGCTCCACTGTGACAACATGCAAGCCTCCTAACATTTTGGAGGTGGCAACATACAGATCTTGAAGGCAAATAAAATCAAGCAATTTGATGGCAATTCCATATCGATAGTTCATTCCTTGCTGCTTTGTTCTCTGTTACCTTCTGTCTCTGGCGTGATGGTGAAATTAGCCAACAATACTTTTCCTTGCGTGTTACTTTTGATTCTCTGCCAGTGGTTGGTGTTTTTACATGAGAAATGCAGTGCACGGTTTCAGCGTCTGGCACTGTAAGAGTGATGTGTTTGTGTAGACTGGAAATACACCAAGCTATTAAGGGAAAATGGCTTTAGAAAACTGACTTCAGAATGACTTCATGAAAAATAATAATTTGCTTTTTGATTTGTGATATTTTGGCATGCTAAACATATTTCATGAGGACTTAAGTACATGAAAAAGACGAAAAAGAGATATAATTCAGTCAAGACAGTGCCTTCTACCCATGCACTCACTATTAAGCAGCTTTACATGAGTTCATAATACAACAATAAACCTTACACAAAAAGAAAGAATTCTGTAATGGAAGATCAAGCCTGAGATAAATGACAGTTTCAGATTTTATTTAAAAAATTAAATATAAAACCACATTTGTAAAATGCTTTGCCAAAATTCCTGAACCTTTCAAGTGAATGCAATTCTGAATGGAACTTAATGGATCCCATTTTAAGTTAAGGTGAAATTAGAGGTTTTGCCAAGTCTTGATCCAAGATCACTAAAGAGATGACTATTTTGCTAATATTTTTTAAATCTGGGATATTTACTTCCCTGGAATCTGAAAATAAAAGTAGAACAAAACTTGAAGCATGAAAACTTCTTTGGAATTAAACTAGAGTGGTCTGAAATGTTAGCTGTACTGTAAGTGTCTGCTTGAAGTATTCTTGTGCAACTGTTCTCTGAGATGTTCTGTTGGATACAGTTGGAAACCCAGACCCTTTCCAATGCTAGATTTTAACCCAGTAGCAAGCCAGACCTGGATTAGAATAAATCTGGGAATCTGGAATTTCTTTTCAGGATTCAAAGGGGGATTGATTTTAGGGATTTTTGGTTTTAGAACCTTTTAAAATACCATCCAAATTAGGCCTCTTTAAAACCACTGGCAGTAGCTTGCCCAGGGTTTCCACACAAATACAAGGTCTGCACAAAACTCCTGAAACAGGCCAAACTATACACATGGCTTATTGCACAAGGTAAAAATTGAAACTTGTAAAAGCATTTATTTTCAACAAGTGTCAGGCAGGACCATGGCTTACATGGATAAAAGTTCTTTTGTGAATTTTTGTGGAAAAAGAAAAGTTGCCCAAGCAAAGAACCATTTTATTGTTCACCACCCCCTCATTTTTTCTTCTTCCTCTTCTTCTCTTGCAGAATGTCTCTCGGATATTTGGACAGATAACCAGGACTAGTGGGCACACGGCCACAGCTTCCTCCACAGTGAGCCTCCAAACATTATCTGATCAGGTAAGTGAAACTGGGTAAGTCTGTACTGAATTTGCTTACCCTATCTAGTTGCTACTAAATATGCTGTAAAGGAGTGAGTTTTATGGCAAATAAAAATGGACAGGTTTGGTTAGTTTATTGTTTCCATTACAGTTGAAAATCTGTCTTGTGCTGGTTGCTACAGCATAATGATGTCAACAGGCAAGAAAGAAGATGTCATAGCTTGCAGTAGTCTGGAGACTGTCAGTTTTGTGACTGTTTCTAAAAGTGAACCTGAGCAATGAAGACGAAGGCCAACAGTTACATGTTTGCAAGGGCTATGCTGTCAAATTTTGATGCAAATGTCTGAAATACATTTGGTAACGGAGCGCAGCTGAGAGACAGCCACACTGGGAACCTCATAAAAGCTTTGAATGTGCTACTATCTGTGAACACTGCTTCACAAAAAATTACGTGCGCACGACCCCCTCATGCAGGGAGGCTGGTGCAAGCACTTGTGTGAATATGCAGGGCTGAGTGTGTTCAAATATGAAACTTTTCTTTAGAAGTATGTTTGTAATGGCTATTTTGGAGAAAAGAAAATTAATCTGCCACTTGAGAGAGCAGAAGTGAAACTGTGGCTTCAGGACTGCCTTATGGCACTGTTGCCAATCTCACACCATCTTCATGGCTGTTTTGCTAGTGTGGCTGGTGACTCATTAAATTCAGAAATTTGTGTTGTAGAACTGCAGAGTTCTGCTCAAGTGTTAAGCAATTTTATTGTGTTGATATAGGTGAAACGATTAGTTCTATTTAGTGGACCACATTCTGCTAGTTCTACTTTTGAAAGCATTCTAAGTGGAATCACTGATTTCCATTCATCTTTACTCTGATGTCAAAGAAATGCTGGCACAAAAAGTACATAATGGTTTGGTGCAAGGCTGAAGCATTGAGAAGCATGGTAAAAATCAGATTATTTGCATGACTGCTCCAGTTCCTTTTTTCCCCAGCATACCTGGTTGTTATATGCATCAGGTGCAAGCTTCTTGTAGGTAGGTGCCATAAGGGTTGACAGATTCTGCAAATTGGATTCTAGTTTTTCTTCCTGTTAGGAGATGAAATAGAGTTCAATGACATTTCCATGCTGTACCTATGGGATCTAAGAAGTTAGGGTCTTTACACAATTATGTTCACACTGATACTTGTGATCCTTGCAAGAGGGCATCACATACTATACATGTGGTTTATGTGAAGAAGAATCACATGCTGTAACATGGAGATGTTTTAGATCCAAGTATGATGATCCTCATTATTTTCCCTATTGGAGTTTTGGGTAAAGTAGTTCTCTTCAGAAGGTTTGAGAGAAAAAATATCAGAATGGTCCATCCAGTGAATCTGGTTAATTTAAGGGGTTTGCACATTGCAATGACAGCACTTCAATGCAGTGAAACACCTTTTCATGCAACAGTTTAAAATTATGTAAATACTTCAGACTTCAGAAAGTTCCCAGTTTTTAAGCAATGAAGAACTGTGGATGTGTCTAGTGATACGGACATAAGAATGACCACATCTCTTCTATAAGGAGAGGTACACACTCTGAATATGAAGGGATCTTTAAAAATTAAGTACTCTAATAACATTCCCCAAAGTTGTTCCCATCCTCTTAGGATGAGAATCCCTAATTAAAAAACTTGCTTAGATGAGGCGCTTATTTTTAATTTTAAGTGCATAAAGAACAGTGGCATAATGGAGTGGTATACTTGCTTTTAGGAGTTTCTCTATTTTAGGAATGTGTGAATGGCTGTGAAAAACCTATGGGTTTGAGAGATGTGTTTCATGCATTAGAAGTTTGTATCTCCTACTATGGGACTATATGCAAGTTTGGGACTCCAAAATGACATTATGATTTTGTCAAAAATATCTTGCTGTGACCTTGTGGCTGCTGCTAGAACTTGGACCTTTTGTATGGCTTGTAGGTTATTATTTGTAAATGTTACTTCTGGTTTTTATTGGGGAGGATCCTATTTGTCTTGTCTATAACTGTGTCAACGCTATGGGACCCAGCCGCTGGTCTGGATGCATGCTTTGGCTGCCCCCGGCTTTGTGTGCGAGTAAGACTGGCGTGTAAAACCATCTTCCCTGCCCAGATCTGGCTGCCATGGGAAGTAAATCCAAGAACATAAGCTGGAAGAGTGGCCTGGTAGGCTCTGGCCAGGTACCCAGCTTAGAAAATTTAGGGGGTTTAGGACTGCAGGCTATGATAAAGTAGGCTTTGTGTCACAGCATGATTGAAGGAGAGCTATTCTGTAATTCTTAGGGTCATAGAAGAGCAGTGGGGAGTGTGGGAAAACTGTGTGTTAATCATGATGATATTCCAAATAGTGTGCTATTGTCAGCCCAGGCCGTAGGATACAGAAGTACCTGGCTGTCTGATCACATGAAAGAAATGCTTGGATTTGTAAAGACACCAGAATACAGTGAAAGTTGTGGACTGATGCAAGTACACAAGCAAGGGACTAAATTCACACGTGCTTGCCAAAAAACAGGCTGGGCCATTGGAGCCTCCCAGACACATGACTCGCTGGAGGTGTCCAGGAGTCACTGCAGTTGTAATGTCACAGGTATCTTGTGCCCGGGCTAAGGTCAATGGTTTTTTTTATTACTCTGACTCATTTTAAACAGTTGCCAGTTTGCTGTAGCACAGAGCCCAGCCTGGAAACTATTCAGTGGGGTAGGACTGTACGTAGACTTCCCATCCTCTTCTTCCTATTGTCACCTCAGCATTTCATCACGTTTGTCTCCATGCAGTCTGCTCTGGTTCCCAGTTGCACTGTTTGTGCCTTCAGTTGGTAAACCTCCTGCTCCACCACTGGGGAATGCCCGATTGCAGACCTAATGCAGCCACAATTATTCAGGCCATGCCCTCTGCTCTCATTGTGAAAGCCTGCAAACATGGTTTCAAGTCTCAGGGCTTTTACCAGCTGTCAGAATTTGGACAGTCAATTCAGCTGGCTCAGTGACTGGAATCAATCAGTTTTGTCTGGCAGTTATTTAATTACCCTACATGTACGCCATTCAGGCAGGGCTCTGGCCCCTGCTCTCTTGTACTGTATCTCTGTTTGCAGAGTGACAGAAAACATTTCTTTGCAAATGAGGCTCATTTTAGAAATGGACACCAACCTCTTTTGGGTCATCCCCCATCAGCTTAAACTTTCTTGGAATCTTGCTTCTGGCAAACTTACAACCATTGTAGTACATGCTCCAGGAGCAACCAAAGGAAAATGAAGCACCACAAGTTTCAGGGTCCAGCCCTTGACATGCACAAGTCCGCCTGAAAAATAAGAGAATGAGGCTGTCAGCAGCAGGTGGGTCACCCTGGGGGCACTCCTGCAGTGAGCATCAGTATTCTGCCAGCGCTCTGGGGAATCATTGGTCTTGGATTGTCTTCCATTGGTAAATAATGAAGAAATGAAAGAGGGAGGCATATGCATTATAACAGAAGAATTTATCGGAGTGAATATTTTATCGGAGTTAATAATTCATGGTTGCAAAGCAAGGACTATGGTGTTTCTACACTTCTGTGAGAAACCTGGCTTTCCTTGAAAGAGGGTGTGTTTGCGTCGTAGGTAGTGATTGTCATGGTATCTGAAAGGGGCATAGGCTGATGGCTTTGCAAGAATGTGGGAGCCTTCTGACAGCAGCTAAGCGGTTACTCCTGAAATATGACTCTAGCCATGAAGCCAAAGTAACCTAAGTGATAGCTACGTTAATTTTGGTTTAAATGTTCTTTGCTATCAGAAAGATATGGGAAAACAATATAGTTATTATTAGAATTATAGAATTATAGAATTATAGAATTATTTAGATTCAGGCTAGCTTCTGTAGGCTTACAGTATGATTTAGTGCATCTAGCTTTTATTTCAAGGTTGAGGTATCTGCTGTCCTGGGCCCTGCTGAGATCTCTTCCTTTAAATACACTGAGATGCTTCACAACTCTGGGAACATGATTTTCCCTGATTTATAAGAACGTTTACTTTGCTTTTCTCACAAGGTTTGTGAATTTTCAAACTGCCTGAAACAGTTGGAAAGCTTACGTGTATTTCAGGGTAATAGCATGATGGGGGTGCCAGGTCCGAGGCAGAAGGTGGGGTTGCAAGATGGACGAGCCTACACTTTGTTCCACTTACTCTTCATTCAGGGCGCACCGCCGGTTCGTGAGTGTGCCATACTTCCTCAGGGTGTCCGTGAGTTCAGAGTAGAGCTTGTCAGCTAGGCTTGTGGGGATTCCCTCCCAGACCAGGATAAGAATCACGATCACAGCCGTCTCACACGTGTGGCCCGCTCTCTCACGCACCAAGCAGAGTAGCTTTTCCTCCTGACTGCTTCTGCGGACTACCTGCATGCACAGCAACACACACCCCCGGAGCCCCAACACAAACAATGCATTTCTTAATGTGAAGAGCAAGAGAGTAGGAAACCTCAGCATTAGTGCCTGTGTGGGGGTTACTTCTACTTCTGTCTTCCTCTTTGTTTCTGCCAGTTTGTTCCATTTTTCTCATTTAATGATCTGGGCCAGGGCTACCCTTTCTGTTTAATGAAGCTGACTCTTAAGTGACTAAACTTGACTGCTGGCATGGAAAGCCATAGTGGTGGAAACCAGCTCTGTAAAGGTATGCCACATGCTCTGATTCAGCAGGAATCCTCTACTGAACCTGCACTATGGTACAAGTGACCCAGTTTGATTAGTAGGCAAAAGGAAGTGAGCAGTGAGATCCCTCCCCGCGCAGAGCTGGATGGTGGACACCTGTGCTTAGGGGCAGGAGCTGTGCAGGGAAAGGCAGGCAGGCAAGGAAGGGACTAAATAGCTGGAGATGGGAGACCTCTCCCCTTCCCTCACAAACCTAAGCAGTTAAACCCACGATCAGGCAGCCACTCAGTTTTGTGACCTGCCCTTGTTACATATAACCATTACAGTGATGAGAGGAAAGCAGCAGATATTGTTCAAATAAGACCGTCCTTCTCAGTGCTTGTGCTACTGTGGGTATTTCTGTAAAAAAAGGTGCAGTCTGGCATGCATAAAGACTACAATCATGTATCATTTTTTCCTCATCCTGTATATTTCATGAGCCTAACNNNACTACTTGGTAATTTCTGCCAAAGTATGACAGTGTTTGCTAAGAGGGTGACCTAAGGCCTCTCTTGAACTGGAAGTGCATTTTAAAAACATCACGGTGCACTTATTGGACTTACTTGTAAGCTACAATTAAACAGCAATAAGAATGTATGGTGGTATGACTCTTAAATCTAAGTGAAGCTGCCTTCCTTCTCAGGTTTTCATATCTTTAAGCCAAATTTTATTCTCGCCGTTTTCTGTGCGACAAGTAAATGGAATGTGAGAGACAGGGGTGGGAGCAGGCTACAGGCACCCTGTGGTACTGCTGCTGTTGAGCTATTTTAAATTTCACAGTGTCAACTCACAGGACATTTCACTGCTGTCTGCTTACATGAACCATCATACTGAACTAGATTAGTCTTAACATTTGTGTACATCACTTACCCATTTAGCAATTGGACATCCTTGAGAACTTTTGCCTTCTTTCCCAGTGTAGACAACCCTCTCAATCCTTATAGCTTTACCCTTCTGTCCAAATCTTAAACAAACAAAAATATGTACAATAAGGAGATTCATTTGGTTCTGCATGAATGCTGAAAAAATGGAGCACATTTGCTAGTCTTATCTTTAAAAAATAAACACTATTACAGGGGGAGGGATGTGCAATGCGGTTTATCTTGCTGATTTTATAGTGGTGGATTGATATGTTGAAAGCAGCAAATGTCTTTAACTCATCATGCATGAGTAAAAATGATCCATATCACATTAATATTCCCAAATCTTTTAACTGTTGCTGTAGAGAATTTATAGATGACATTTTGAAAAGTGGACTTTAAGACTCTCTATTTTGGGCATGAATTTCACATTTTTCTTTAATTTCTGGGTTAAAGTTGTTACTCTGAAATGTATATAATTATGTTGTCATGGAACAGCTGGCATGCAGTAGTCATTATTCATTTTCTGTGCTTCTTTCTGGCTTAGATACAGTGTGAATCAGTTAAATCGTGATTAATTTGCATTGTATCTATTTCCTTTATCATCTGCTCATAAATCATTACTTATTTACTTCTGCCTGACTTCTATATGGAATTAGGAACACCAGGTGCCCTCAAGTGATGCTGTTTGTGACTTTTTGAGGCTGAGGCGGGTAAGCTCAGCTCTTGTTGAAGCATTTAATCAAGCTGATTATGCCATCAAGGCAGAATTTAGCCCCACGTGCAAGTAGTGCTCTTACCCAGAGCAAATGGGATCCACTTTCCATGTCCTTTGATGGACCAGGTAGAAATATGCAGCAAGTGCTATGTGAAGCAAATCTTCAATCAATAAAAAGCATCAGACCTGTTAAGCCATTTCCGGGCATGTTCTCTGGCCAGGCCTCTCCTTGGGCTGCCGCAGACGGGGGGTGCCCACTGCTGAGCCCTAGAGTGCACCAGGTCTCAGGTGAGGTCGTGCATTAGAAACTGCAGGGTCTGCAACGTTACAGATCCAGCTACCATGTTGACTTGGCTGCATTTTGGGGACCAGAGAAATTGCACTTCCATTACTATTTCTTGAATTCTGATGCTTTCATTGGAATAACTTTTTTTTTTTTTTTTTTTTTTAATAACCAACTGTGGGGACTAAATCACAATCTCCTTGGTTTTTGCCTGTTACCTATAGAACAATCAAGATAGTTCCTTCCTGTTACGCACACATTTAATGATGCCTTGAGAACTTTTGACCTTTCGTCCCTCTTGTTTTTGCACTAAAATCTTGGTGATATATTTAAGAGCAAATATTTGTATTTAAACTTCTGTCCTGTAAAGGAAATTAAGAATGCTTATTTTTAGATGTGATCTCATTGTGAAATTTCAGTGTCACAGGAAATTATACAAATAAAATCAACTTGTACTACACATGTTCTGCAGGCAACTGTTAGGTCACTTTTTCCTACTTAGGCTTGGATGTTAGTATACATTTCTTTCTTTAATTAACCACATCAAAACCCCCCACATTTTAAAATCTTAACATTTTATATCAATTTGCTAATCTGGACCACAGGACAACTGTGCAGATGCCGCTATAGAAATACGTTGTATGTTACACACTGCAAACGAAATGGACTTTGTCTCAAATCTTTTCAACTGTCACAAAAGAATTTGGGCCTGATGTTTGTCATGCTTGCTTTTAGGCCAGTGCTGATTGGCTTTAAAACCAGAGCAAAACTCACTGAGCATGAAATAGAGACTGGGAGAAGAAAGAGGTAAAATGTATGTATCCATCATGGATCCCACAAGAAATTTGTTCTGGTACAGCTAAAATATTAACTGCAAGTCTAAACCCCAATCCTGGTGCGTTTGGCAGTGCTGATAGCTTAAAAGTCAATTCATGGGAGCCTGTTTAAAAGTGCTTCAAATGTTATTAGTGTCACCAACTGCACACACGTGCCTGAGAGTATTTTTATAGTTCAGTGCTTTTTTAGCTTGGGGATACAAAATTAACTAACGAGGAAGAGTTCTGGAGTTCTTCAGTCAGAGAATCACACAGTTCATACCATATGAACAGTTGAAAACTAGCCATTGTTCAAGTGGCTGCTGCTATACTCTGCTGAACCTGGCTGAGTAGATGCATGTTATCTATAATCTCTCAGGATTTCCTTCTGCCAACATGAAATGAAATTAAATGCAAAAAAAAAAGAAAAAGAAAAGAAAAAAAAAAAAGAAAAAAGGTGAGGTCAATATTAAGGATGAAAAACTACATTCCAAAGCAAAGAAATGAAAGAAGTTTCACCTCTAATAATTGACATCATGACATGAATGACTTTCCTCTTTTATTTATTATTTGTAAATACTAAAGAATTAACCAGTCAATGAGAGCTATGGAGATAACAAATTGTAAGAAGCTTCTCAGGAGCGTCAGTGTTCAGTCCCTCTTCACAGGAAGAAGCTAATTTATGTAGCTTACATGCATTCAAGATGCTCACAAAGCTGGAAACAAGTACTGGGGCAAGCCCTGCACAGGAGTCACGGGGAAGGAGATGCTAAGAAAGAGAAAGGACCTTAGGACTTAGAGGTAATTCAGAGGGTTTTGGATTATTAGGGTAAATCCTAAGTGGCCCATGGTTGTGCAGTGATGAGCACAAGCTGACAGACCTTGCTAAGAAATGCTGCTCCTTAGCTCAGACACAGCCCTGCAATAATGCCCATTTGCTTTTGGTTCTGCAACTAGCTCCAGCTTCTTTGCAGTTCTGGAGTCCAGATTTTAAAGGTATTATCAAATCAAATTCCCATCTGTCTCTGACTTACTGGGAAGCTTTTTGTCTGCTTGTTTGTACAAAGGGGGACTGAATTCCCAGATACCTCTAAAAATCTGACAATTAATGTCTATGCATGCCAAAAGCTATAAGTAATGCAGAATTCACAGCGCAGAAGCCACTTTTGTGACAGTTTTTAATTTAAATACCTTAAAAAAGCTAATGGGTTTTGCACTTACACATATTTTCAAACAGCACAGATCATGTAACCATTCTGTGCTGTTCAAAATTCCTGGTTTGGTTGGCTTGGATGAATAAATGTATCGTGGGATGCAAGATGATACAGGATTGTCCACAATCAAGATAAGGCTGGTTTTGTGCAATACTCCGAGGAAGAGGATGTTTTTTCACAAAACTACTTATAGATTCTTGGGCTGAAATCCTATCCAACAATTTTGTGGCACTCTTTTGGACGTGACTGATTTAGATTTAGCCCTTTAGGGCTGTACTATATACTTAGTAATTTGGGGGGGGGGGGTGCTAATTTTGGAGTTTGATAATTCTGTTCTTCATCTTTCTTCTACCTTGGCGTCCTCCTACCCAGAGGGAACACCAGGTCCATGCCTGCTTTTACAACCATTGCCAACCGTCTTGCTTGGCAGGCTGGTGAATACTTGTTCCTGCTTGGGTTTGCTGGCATCTGTCTCAAAGTGTGCAGCCTGTGCCAGCCAGCAGACTATTAGCCCTGTCAAATATTGTGACTCTCTGGTGAATAGCACAGTGCGTAATGTTGGCAACACTGGAGTAGCTAAGCCTACAAGTAATTACTTGATTTGCAATTGTTTATTTCTTTATGTGCAAAAGCTGGAAAAATTCTGACATCCACAAAAGGATAAACTTTAATCTGCCCTGTGCCTTTGCACTAATTACCTTTCTTCCATGATTTCTCTAATAGCTGCCACATTAGGACCGGCTCCTAGATGGGTATAGAAAGGACCTTCATCTTTTTCAATAATTTGCTCTGTTTAAAACAAAATAAAGGTTATTACTTCAAGGCTTAATTCCTTAATGTAAAAAGTCACATTACAAAGCTTACATCTAGCTTATTAGAATACTGCTGTATGGGTCTGGGGTCAGAGTTTTCAAACACTTTATGTCTAAAGTATGCTCACGCAATTTGTATAAAACATGCAAAGCACATGGCTAATCCTGCAAATAGCTGTGATACGGACTGTGTGCCTTTTGCTAGCACAAACAGTTGTTTCACATCTCAGGCTCTACATTGAAATTCAAAAGGCATTTTCCTGTTATCACTGAACAATTGTTTCTCCTTCTCCCACTTCCTTCTCTCCCAGTATCTGGAAAGGAGGATAAATGGGATAACAATGGCAAATATTGACATTAGGGAGCTGTATAGTACTTGTTTTTCAGCAGACATGTTACAGTGTAGGAACCTATAGCTTGAGAAAGCTGCCAGTAAGGTTACCTAGTCCTGCCACCCACAAAAAGACTTCATGAAATGAAAAAAGGCAAGTTTGCTGAAAGAAATCCTGCACAAGAGTTAGTCAAAATGGTTGTATGCTAAGAATGTGGCCTCAGTTTTCTGTGTGTAGGTAAGACCATGTCAGCATTCAGATCATATGCTATATGTTTAGTTTGATACCAGGAGGCAGGCTCCAGCAGTGAGAAAGAAATGGCCAGGCTCTGCTTGGGTTCAGAAGGAGGTGGTGGAACTGTGCTGACTTGTCCGAGGACTGACTTTATGCTTTCTGCCATGCTAACTCCAAAGGCTGGATGAGGTGGTACTGCTCTTGACACACAGCCTCCAGAAGCATGATGAAAGCATGCTATAAACCTGAATGTGTCAGTGGGGGAATGGCATAATTTAATCTTCCTAAGGACAAGTATTGGTAGGGAAGAGCAAGAAACCCTTTCAATCACACTGTAGCACTGGATTCTTCAAAGAGGACAGGAACTAAGTTTCATGCTCCTTGATTTTCTAGAGGATCTGCTAAAACTGAAGAATTAAAATGCAAGTGGAGAATAAGCTCTTGCACTCAGTTAGTAGTTGCAGTCCTGGCTAAAAAAGTATTGAGAATAATGAAATGATTGCTAGAAAAACTTGTGCCCACTACATCGGAGAAACTGTCTCAAGAAAAAAAACCCTCAAACAACTTCAATGTTTTCAAAAAAACTAAATGTTGTAGGTTTCTTATAAACCAACAAAGAACAGCAAGGAACTGGCTTCCAATTTTCCTCCTGGGAGCTTTGGAAATGCACTACCTCCTCTTTTTGTTCCTATGGATCATCTCTGAGACATAGCCCCAAGCGTTTGAAAAGGCAAAAAAGGTCCATTTCGCAGTTTTGGAGGATTAATGGTTCAACTTTCCTCTTAAACAGCTGGTGCAAAATCCCTGTAAGTGAAACTATAACAAGATTCCCCGCGGCCTGGCCCATTTTGTCTCAGCCTGAACAGTTAATCCAGTAGTCTGAAAGTGCTTGTTAGACCTGGCTATGTGCAGAGTTAGTGCTGGATGGAAGCTCTGGCTATGGGGCCATGCTGGTCACTCTGCTTTGCTTCCCTCTGCTCTATTCTGCTGGCTTTTGGAGATCGGGTATGCCATGAAGAAACACTGAGGGTCCCCCTCACTGCTTTTTTGGTGCTGCTTGTGTAACTCTTCTTAGAAACTACTGATCACTTTAGCCTTGCAGGAGACAAATGTGTGAAAGGGAGGATAAGCTCTTGCAGTAAGTGAGGCATAATCTGTCATCCCTTCTGTGCTTAGGCTTTACTGAGGGAAACTTCAGCAATTTCACTGTTAGAGCAAAAAATGGTGCAAGGATCTCAAGTTTTGGACCCAAGACATATTTTATAAATGCTATATCTAACCTTGACAAATAGATTAGATTATAAAGTTATGACCTACTTTTTATCAGCATGTTGTCATTACATGTCTGCTGCTCAAGGAGAATGGATGTGAGGGGATACATTACTGGCCATAAGCATTCTGACTGAAAAATCAAATAGGTAATTGCTTTATGAAATATTGAGAAAAGGCCTGTGTGTAGGGTTGGATAAGGGGAGTAGGCATAACTATGCAAAACTGCAATTTTGTAAGTCTTTGCTAATTAATGTTCTAAAAAAAACCAACAAAAAAGTAATCTTCCAACAAAAACATCCAACTAACCCCAGGATCCCAGCTCAAAGGCTCATTTCCTTCCTGTGAACTAGTATATTTTTAGTACATCTCAGCACTTACCAACACAGCTGCAAGATGGGAAATCATACTGGGTTTTGGCAGGTGTGTCCAATAAATTTTTTACAGGAGTATCCAATAACTTGGAAGGTGAGTCTAAAAAATTATTGAGAACAGTTCCAGCTGTTCTTTTGGTCGGGGTTTTCTCAGCAGACAAGTTTGTTTGTTGATCTAAGATTGGGGTCTGAGTGTCAAAATCTGCAGCACTGGTATTTCTTGACAGGATGGTAATAGGGCCTGCCGTTTCAACCTTCACATGTTTAGGTGATTTGATAGTAAAAGTCTTGTGATCAAACAGTGATTTGACCTGTATCTGTTTTAGCTGCTGTTCCATTGTCTCGATGATGCTCTTTTGTTGCATGCTCTCGCAGCCAAAGTGCTGATTCTCTTGTTTAATTGGTTTTTTCCACATTTTGTTTTCCAGCTGTCCAGCTGATGGACGCATGCAGACATTAGACTTTGTGCCAGCCTCGATTTTTATAGGCTTGCGCGTTGCACTGGGACCAGTCTCGGTTTTGGGTTGCTGGTATGCTTGTTGCTCCTGTTTTTGCAAGAGATGCCACCTTAGAGCAGCGTGCTTTTGAAAATCCTTAGGGGTTTGGGACTGCACATGACAGCCTCGCTGGTCTTGGGAGTGTGGGGCAGTTTGCTGGCTGAGTGGTAAGTACCGCTGAGGAATCTGCTTGACTTGCTGGCTCGGGACATCTTGGTTGAGGCTACTACCACTGTAGCATTGTGTTTGCTGGAGTGGTGGTAGCTGTATAACTGAAGCTTGTTGTGTCTGTTGCTCTTGTTCTTGAAAACAGTGATTGACATCTTGCTTTGCGGTCAAGTTATTTGAAAAATACTGCACATGTTGCAAGTCCTGCATTTTGTTGGCTCCAAAGTGTTCGATATTTGTGGCGTTTTCTTTCTTCTCAGAAATTAAGTGCATGTTGTTTGGGCAGGGATGCTGAAGACTAGCATTTGCTTTCTGAGCATAAAGGGGAGCTTTGTTGTTCATGCTCTGTAGCTGCCCTAGGCCCAGCTGAGGGCCGTGCAGCGGGAATGCAGTTGATTTCATGTACTTATTCCCAGTTTGAAAACATTCATCTGCTTTAAGCTGATTGAAGGATGTCCTGTCTAGTGGCTGCTCAGCATTACTTTGGGAGTGGGAAACGGTTTGGGGCAGGCCTTTATTTTTCATTTGCAGAGCCTGTTGCTGGTTTGGGGTTAGCTGCGGACTGCACGGCAGTTGCACCTGCTGTGCCTGTTTTTGGAGCATCTGCTGCAATATTTGTGAATGCAAGAATTGCTCGTTTTCTCCCGGCTGCGGTTTCAAGTGCTGCTGTTTCAACGGGGCCCCTAAAGGCTGTTCAGCTTGTTGTTCTGGACTTTGCTGGAAACGGAGCTGCTGCGGAGGGTGTTGCTGCACTTGGGACTTGAGTAGGGAATCCATCTTGGTGAGCTGTGGCTGCGGTGAGTGTTTCTGGAACGGCAGCTGCTGGTCAGCTGTGGGATGCGGCTGCAGCTGGGAGCTCTCACTTTTGTACAGTGGAGGAATTTGTTCCTGTTGCATTATATTCTGGCTCTGGGGCTGTCCTGCGGGCCCCTTTAATGCATCAGGACTTCCAGCATACTGTTTTATATAGGTTGCTTTTGTTGTGTTTGCCTGAAACTGAAGAATTGACCGCAATAATGCTTCGCTGGGCTTTTGGGGAGGCTGTCCCTGGCGGAACTGGGTAGAAACCAGTTCTATCCAGGCTGCTTTCGAATAATGTTGAGCCTGTTGCACAGGCTCTTTCACTTGGTCCTTTGCTTTGTTGGGAGGAATCTCAGGTTCTCCCTGTCCTGGGAAATGCTGGTAGTGTTGCTGCAACTCATCCTCACTTCCACGCGCTTGCAGGTTTTGGAGCGGAGGCTCTGACGCCGGCGTCATTTCTTCTGGGTGCTGCTGAATTGAGGCGGCCACAGCAGCTCGCGGGTTGCTTTCACTGACATCTTGTGAGGTTTGTGCCTGCTGTGGAAGTCTCTGATGAGGGTACAGTTGCTGTTGGCTGAGGCTGGGACTTTCTGACATTGGTCCCTGCTGTTGCCCTTCATTCTTTATCTCCCCAGGAAGAGTGTCATCACATCTGTTGTCATAGGAATAGTGTCCTTCTCGCACCATGACAGACTGTGCACTGTTCATTTCCGGAGCAGGAGGAGCGGAGGAATCTTTGTGAAGCATTGAGTTCTGTTTAAAGAAAGCACCATTTTTTTCTGCTTGCTCAGAAAACCTTTCCAGAGTGGCACTCTGAGCCTGCAGGTTACTGCTGGAACTTAGAGAGAGGTCTTGGTTGGGAACCTGCCCTACACTTCCACGAACAGTACTGTTTCCTACGGGTAATTGGTGTGGATCATAGCCTGGAATCTGTTGTTGTAGCTGTAGTTCTGGTTTCTGAAGTGAACAGCTACCTGGCAATACAGGTGGTTTACTGGAGTCTTCTGTGTTGTAGACCTCAGTAACCACTACAGCTGGCACTTGAGGCAGCTCAGAGTTTGAGGTCTGTGGGGAAGTGATCTGCCCTGAGGTATGGGATGAATGTGTTGTCTCACAGGACAACTCATTAGTAGCCTGACTGGTAATGGCATTGATATGAGATGTGTTCTTCTGCATTGCTATGGAAACATGTTCTGGATAATACTGAGACAGTGTTTTCTCCAGGAGTTCACCATGCATGCTTTCCATGGAAGAGGCAGAAACTGTAGCACCATTAGGCATTGGCACTGCCTTGTTCTTAAGTAGTAAGACAATGTCCCTGTTGTGGCAATGAACGTTTTCCCGCTCCTGCTCATCCTGAATCAGGAGGTCATGAGGGTTTTCTGAACCACCACTGTTGTGTCTTGTAGACTGCATGAAATCTGAAGCTTCATTTTCTTGTCCTGTAAAACTTTTTGGTTTCTTCTCACTGTAACAATTGGAAACACTTGGTTTTTCATTATTATCCTCTGGCTCAGCTTCTTCTCCATTTACTTCTTTCTCTTGTTTCACTTTCTTGTTCTCGTGAAGTCCATACAGAGAGGGCTCACTAAAAGTGCGTTTTATCCCACCATTTTGCATATATTTGGAATATACTTTCTTTTCTTGTAAAAGGTCAGGGCTAACGCGGTTGTTTGGACTTCCCTTCAGGTGGGGTACTCCATAGTTGCTTTTAATGAATAGCCGCTTGTGGTCTCCATTTACTTCAACTTCAGGCCTCTCTGTTGCTGGACTTCCATTCTGTAGCTTCACCACAGAAGGCTCTGCCTGGCACCCATGAGAAGATTGTGATATTAGGAATGGACTCAATCTATTGCCGTCAACATGGTTGGTTCTGTCCTGTTCCATCTGGCCTGCTCCGGGGCCATCCACAAGGCTACCCTCTGAACGTATCTGAAAGAGAGAAGACACAGGAGAGAATGTAAGTCATTTTTAGTCTCCACTGATGAACAGCTAATTACCAACAATTCCTGCAGCATTCAAACACCCCGTTACTCTGACCAGCTTCCACACACAACCTGAGATCAGAGGCACAGCACACCTGAAGGGTGTTTCACTGTCCTATCACATGTCCAGCCCTATGGCTCCCTTTTGCTTGAAAAGTTTGTTCTTCAAGATCAAAGAAAAATGAAAATACAGAGCGGCTTCTTACTCCCATTTACACACAAGCAGATATTTCACCAAAAAAATCTCTCCTAATGGTGCAAAAAGTATTCTCTGCTTTTGAATTATTTGCTTGAGACTCCTCTGTCATCACAATTTGTCCTTGGTAAGTCAAAAGTCGTGCCAAAACCATAGTTCCCAGACTTGGTGCTAATCCCACTATTTGATTAAGTGTGCCAAACCTCTTTTGTGTGACTTGAAGGATTATTGCCACCAAGCTTGCCAGTTAGAGAGGAAATCCTCCTTTCTTCTGTCTTCAGCCATCTGACAAGACCTTTTAAAACTGGTGTTCCTAAAGACCACGCAAGTGGCACAATACATGTGAGACAACGCCATGCTTGACTGCTGCCATAGGAACTCTTACAGTTCATCATCTTGGTAATGTTGACAGAAACAAATCAAGAGATTCCTGAAAGGTTTGATGGAAGTGGTATTTTTTCAGGTATTAATATCTTTTCAAATTTACATATAGACATCAAGCATGGCTTAAACTATGCAGTTGGGTTTTGAACTGAGCCCCACAGCTGTGGAGCTAGGACTCTTCCTTCTTTGTTTGGAAGGAAAACTCGTTTTCTCATACAGTCTTTATATTTTATTTATAAAATGAAGTTTTTGACTGCATAAAAGTACTGACAATATGCAGTGAACAAATTCCACATCATGACAAGCTAATCCTGTTCACATGGATCTTCCCAGGTTTCACAATCCCAGTGAACTTCGATAAAGCCCTTGTTTGACTGCTTGTAATTTATTCTTTGTTGGCTATATGGTTCTCAACCAGTCATAAATGACAGAAGACAGGCTGACAGTCTTACAGATGTGAGGTTGCATAGAGAAAATTTGGACTCATGCACGTCTTTGTCCTGAAGCTTTTATTTTTAGTTTGCATAAAGGGGAACCTGAAGGGCTCTCCATTACCAGGTCATCCCTGGTTTGACTGCAAAGTCAGAAGAAGCACTACAGGTGTCTGGTATTGCCACTACATAGGAAGAACAACTATACTGAAAAGTTTCTCCTATCATATTGCTCTGCTTATGTATTTATCCTACACTAATTTTATTTTTTTTTAATGCTAAGGAACATCTAATTTATAGTTTTCAGTTCAGTATTGCCTTACTTGGTTGAGTAATATGATTCTAAAATGTTTTTAAAAGTAATATTAATTCATGAGATTCATTACATCCAGCAGAATCCTCTCTGCTTGCAGCTCTGATTCCAGTATCAGGACAATTCAAACATACATTTTGACTGGCAAGCACCTATATATGATGACTTCCGTGCACTTCCTCCTTATCCCAAACTTGGTTTTACATTTACTTCTGACCTCCTGAAGTTTTTTTCTTTTCTTTCTGTACTCAATCTACATTTTGTATGACAGAAGTAAGCAAGTTCTCTCTGCGAGGAACAGTACTTTAAAAGTGGTTTTGAAGGGAAAGCTGAGAATAGGGAGATGGAAAAGAATATTTGTCCATCTCACTTACTTTCTTGACAAGGTAAGGTATGCTTCTTCCATTCTAGATATATTTCAGTATATTTCCCAAGCTAGCTTTAAAGTACCACGAGGTACAAGACTTTGCAGCTTTCCAAGGGAGATGATATTCCATGCTTAACAGAAAGCACTATGAAAAGTATTCCTCTGATGTGTCATTCTAGGCCTGGCAACAGAATGATGCTCCCAGAGTGTCTCAAAAATAAAATGTCAGCCTAATTTGTAAACCATTCTCTGCCTTCGCACCTTTCATACCTGGAAATTGCCGCTGAACCACAACTCAGACATGATTGTGTGGGCTGCTGTATTTCACAAGTATGAAATGAAATAAAAGGCACCATAGTAATTAACACTGTGCTGTCAAGCTGTTTCTAAAATATTTATTTTTTAAAATGTTTTAATCTATGTGACTGAGCTGTGAGAAACTTCCTCTGGGCCTGAAAGTCTGCCTTGCTGCTTGTGTTCGGGTGTACACTGTGCTGTGGGTTGCAACTAAATTCCTTCTGAGAGTTCCCAGACAACCTTTCTTCTCAACTCCTTACTGATAGGTAAAAATATTTTTTTATTTAGAAGTGGGGGCTGCCTGACTTCTCTAAACTTAGTTTGTAAACCCCTCAAAGGAGCACATCTGTGATTCAAAACAGAGCCTTAGGTGCACATTCATCTCAAAAACCATGAGGTTACCTTCACTGTGTGGCATGGACTATTATTCACAGTATTCTCAAAGACTTCATGGTATGAGTCAACCAGTTCCCCCAAATCCTGATCACCCTCAGTGTAAAAGACACTGGTGTTAGACATTGTAAACGACATGGGAATAATTTGGTTCTTTGAAATACAAAGTTAATTCATCGATTAAAAGTGCCAGATTTGCATTCTTTGAAATGCATCTAGGATTTTACGACTGTGTTATACTTCTTACTCTCTCTGTCTACACTCAGTTATTCACAATCCTCAAGTCACACCTGAGTCAAATCTTGCTCAAGTTGCTACAAATCACAGCAATTATTTGTAATTTAAAACTGGCAAAAGGCAAATGGCAGCAATACCTTTATTACTGGCTTTAACTGAGACGCCATGAAGATATTTTGATGCTAGTAGTAAGTAGACCTGGTTGTGCCTTAAAAAGTCTCTGTGCTCTTCTTTGTAATTGTTGTGGGATGAACTGTCTGCCCCTCAAAGTAAATCTGCTTTTCCCTAAGTGTAGCAGTTAGCCTTTTTCCTCTTTCCTGTAACTGTATTTTATCCAGACCATTTAGAAGCTCCACATATTTTTCTTCAGCTATAATTCATTAGAAATTCAAGTCACGTCAGCAGCATCTGTGAAACAATTACTGCATCTAGGATTGACTCTGCAGTCTAATCCATCATAATTATGACTGGCCTCTTTGAAGATGCCACGATGCATGACTTAAATATAGCACATTACTGTGCAAATGGATCACCATCTCATCCCACCAATATGCATTCAAGTTAGAATTCAGTCCACCACCATTTGACTTTTTCAGATGCAATCAATGTAT
>JAVJGJ010000001.1:69596341-69612585 GCA_035590215.1 Microhierax caerulescens
ATCTCATCCCACCAATATGCATTCAAGTTAGAATTCAGTCCACCACCATTTGACTTTTTCAGATGCAATCAATGTATGTACATTTATTTCTTACCACCTATGGGGCACAAACTGGAAACTAGGTATTGAAGGAGAGTTTGAGATGCTTGGAGGGTTTTTTATGGGAAAATTTGGTATATTCCTGCCACCTCTATCAATACAGGAATACCAAAAGACTGTGGAAGGCGTTGTTAAGGGCACAACAAACATTTCTGTGGCAACAAAAGTACTCTTAGTTATGTCATTTTTTTTCACAGAAAATCTTTACTTTTAGTCAGTTCTAGAGGTTCATACCTTATTTTAGATACCACCCATATCTGGGGAGTTTGTCATTGCAAAACAGCTCAGAAGAATGAATGGACAAATACACCTACTGCAAGGTAGTACAATCTTCTGCAAAGCTGGGCAAGATTCCCAGTAGAAGAAGTAGGGCAGGGGGATGCTGTGGCTCATGGCCCTAAAGGACCAAAAGGTGGGATGTCAGGTGGGTTGTTTCCCCTTCTGGGGTTAGCTGGGATCGAAATATATCTCCTCAGAGGTTTTTCTCCCCAGCAGAAATATACCTTCTCAGATCACGACCTCAGCTGACTTGTGCTTGAGTGATTATTGGGAGGAGACTCAAGAAAGCCAAAGTCAGACACCCATGAGCTTGTCGATGGCTTGCTGTTGTTGTTCTTGGAGCGCTGCCACAGCCTCCATCCTCCTGGCACCCTTCTGCCACCGCCAGATGACACAGAGGTCTAAATTGCTCCCATACAAGAAACCCCTGTATCAGTTTCTAGAGAGGAGGTGAATCTGCTTTGCCAAACTCCAGTTTCTAGATTGTACTTTCTGCTTACGTTCTCCTGCTCCTATCACTTGGGTACAGTAGCTGGCTTCACTTCTGGCGTAACTTGCTATGTGTTACTACGTGCTGCTGTGCATTGCTTCTCTCCTCTGAAGTTCATGCTGCTGGCAAAGAGGTCTAAATCCTGAACTTCCAACAAGTGAAAAAGGTCCTAAGTGAAGGGATTTTCTTTTCCCTATTTCAACAATGAATGAAAATTCAAGAAAAAGCATGAGTAGCATTATTCTGAAGTAAAGGCCACTCACTCATGCATGGCATTATCAGAAAGCTCAATTTCTGTACTAAAACCTTAAATCTTCTGGACTTGCATACATGCAAAATTGTTTCTGATTAACTCTGTGTCAAAGTCTTCTCTTTTTTATCTTTTGAACAAGATGTGTAAGCAGTTAAAATGATGCTCAACACCGTGATTTATAGCCATGTAGTTATCATGGGTTGTAGTTTTTCTCTGGTCTAAGTAAGTAGCAGTTGCTTCAGCTGTACCTTAGGTCAACACATGTAAGCAAGCTGCAAATGTCACCAGAGGAGAAAAGATGTGCAGTCAACTCAGATGGCTAAGGGGCAATGTAACACATCAAAGCTCCTTATTAGTGAGACGTTTCCATTATTGCTGGTATAAAATGTTGCACATATGAAAACTGTGGCATAGTTTAAGGATTTCCTGTATGTTTTGCACTTAAGGTGCACTGTGTTTATACACTGAGAAACAAAGCAAGCTTCCATGTGGAAACTAATGGGAGAGGCAAGACGCTGAGTATGCCTGCCCAGACTCTGGGTGTTTGCCATTCACAGAACAAGCTTCTTCCCAAGCCAGGGTTGCTGGTAGTTTGTAATAAATACAATACCATCAGAAATCAAACCCTGCGTGGGCCTGTTGTTTACATACAGGTTTAGCATGCTTTTCTTGAAGCCAAGGCACCCACGGGAGAGAACTTTAATCCTGTTGTCCAAAGCAGATTTGAAAGAGAGATTGCATTAACGTCCAAGGTGGATTGAGGCTCTGAACCCCACAGCACGGCCTAAGGATTTGCTCTGCTTCCTACCAGCATCACTGCTGCCTCGCTGCAAGTGTGGTGGCTGAGGAAAAGAGCAAAACTTCAAGGCAGATGTAAAGGAGGCCCTAGAAGGACAAGGACACCCTGTTGTTAGCTGGGCTTACAATGGGGTCCTTTTGCACTGCATTCAGCTGTCTCTTTGTTTGGATAGTATACTTACTCAGTGCATTAGCAATGCTTTGGAAAGAACTCACGTAAGGATGCTGTGCCTTCTCTGTCCCTTGAAGTTTTTAAGTTAAGGCTGTATTTCTTTCTAAAATACACATTTTGCGTTCTGATTGTGGCTATAAATAGCAGTTAAGGGGTTAATCTAGAAACTACTGGATAAGACTTTGTGACTGTGTTCTACAGGAGGTCATATTACATGAATTGTCTTTTCTGGCATTTAGATCTATGAATAATCTGTGTCAAATAGAAAAGAAAACATGGGATGGCTAAAATTTGTTACCTAATTTATAGCTATTCTATCCTTAATTTACAGGGAAAATGGTGACTAGCAAATATAGATATAAGCTGACATAAGGGAATGAAGAGCATGGGATTTGTGAAATACAACGATTAATAATTCATTAAATCTTATCCAAGCCAGAAGCCTCATAATTCATGCATTTTTAAATCAACTAGTGCTAAACCCCCCTCAGTTTATTTTCTTGCATTTCAGTGATGCAGTAACCTGATTGAAAAAAACACTTGAATCAGAGTAATTTTTTATCTTAATACAGAGGACAAGAGAGTAAAGCTACAATGGCCTGCACAGTGATTTCCCGTTGCTATATTATATAACTATCAGCAAGACTGGATACTGCATAATATTTACCCAGACATTAAAAATCGCACTATTTTAACAATTGCATAACATCAAGGGGAGCAAAAATCAAATGCCTCTACAATTTGGAAAAAAAACAATTACTTGAGGGGAATTAATTCAGGAATATAAAATGTGAGTAAATAGGAATTATAACGTTGCATCACACAGCTCTCCAGTTCCTGTTTTTTTGTGATTTATGCCCTATACAAACTTTGCACCTAGTTGTACAATGTAGCACTTCTAACAGAATGACACAACTCTTCAAGTCACTTGTAATGCCACTGTAGTATGACTAGGTTAGAGGCATTTCCCAAAACATCAAACTTCAGAACCAGGTTGGATTTAAGAGGCAATACACTTCCTAGTGTAATAACCAGAACATTCAAGAGGAGGTTGGCACCTATGCTTGTCCTTGCCAGTTGTAAGCTCATTTCTGTGGTTTGGATGTAGGGCATGGTGGATCCGGGTGCCATCGCACAGAGCCGTACTATTTCCCAAGTTAGCCTGTTTGACATTATCTAGGGTGTTGGTATGCTGGCATACTCTAAGACCAGTATTGCTCAATTTATTGAGCACCACCTTGATTATTACACATCTTTCACAAATACAGAGAAGCTGAACTACGTCACCCTTTCACCTTTGCTGGTTTTGGAAGTGAGATGCTCCTGTGCTTGGGTATAATGAGAAATTTCTCTTGTGTGCCTGTGAAGTCTAACCAGCAAAATTGTTTCAAATTGTGACCCACAGCGGGCGTCATTTGTGTAATTCACCAGTGCCTGTGGATTCAACACAGGGAAACATGTTGGGGTAGGAAAATAGAACCAAGTCTCTTTTTTTCTTCATCTCAGCCAACTATCATGCTAGGTTAGGTGTGTTGAGCAAAGGCTGGCAAGGTAGGGTGGGCAGTGTTATCAGGTGCACAGCTGGTGCTCAGACCTGGTTTTCATTTCTGAAAAAATATGAATGATAATTTTCCTCTCGGTACTTCAGCTACCCCACATGTCAAACAGTAATGATGCTACTGGCTGCTGGTTAAAATCAGCTATACGAGAGCAATAGCTAATTGCTCATGCTCTTCCGATTGAGCTCTGTAGTGCAGCGTGCCTGTGTGTGAGCACACCAGAATAACCAAGCGTTGCTGGCTGAACCGTTCTTCGAGATACACTTGATGTTATCAACCTGCCATTTAGAGAAGGTTACCAACAGGTCAGTGTCATCATTATCTTCCAGTTCTGTGATCTTTGTCCATTTGGCTTCAGACCTGGATATAGCATGAATTTCTTGGATTGATGACTTCCTGACACTAGTCAAAGGTTGGTTATCCATGATGATTTCATCACAGCTGTTGGCAGAGTTAAGTAATTTGCTATTAAGTAGTATATCCTCCCTGAGAACTAGAAGCAGTGGAAGAGATTCTCTTGGCTCTCCTCACCCCTACTATAAAGAAGAAAGGGAGGACCCAAAGGAAAAACTACTGGCAAGCTAAAGATTTCAGGGTTTCATCATGCTGGGGCAGTAACATTAGCAAATAGGAATAGAAATGGTCCTGTTTAGCATGTGGGTGGAAGAACTGATAGAAGAGAGTAGAACACTGTGGGCTGCAGCATCCTCAGAAAGCCTATTCACACAGCTCTGTTTTCCATTATCCTTTGAACTTCAAATAGGAAATCCTGTTGGTCTCCCCGTTCTGATGAAAACAGAATTTTCGATGAAATGCAGTTTTGTTGAATTTCTTCTCCAAAAGTTGAAGGTGAAGGTCATACGAAGAGGAGAGTAGGGAGAATGCAGAGACAGGGGTTGATGACTCTAAACTGTTGTTCCCACATGTCCAGATGATAAAGCATGGCCTGAAGTGTCAGCCCCTTCACTGGTCTCACTATGGTAAGGTATGGTTACCTTTACACCCCTCTACGCATCCCTCCTCAGTTTTATTCATGCCTCTGCCACACCTAGGCCGGGATGCTGTAGTGAACTCAATATTCGGTTACTATACTTGGTCATTGAGAAATGAGAGGCAGCACAGAGACAGCTCCCTTGCAATGCAGCAGGTACTGTGTGCACCAGCACACCCAAGGGGCAGGTGCTGGAGATCCCTGCTGGAGGCGGTGAGCCACAAGATAGCCATGTCTGTATGTGAGATGCTGCGTGCCACTGCAGTTCCTGCATGGTTTCCTAAGTCCTTCTCGGGGATTTGCTTCCAGATGGTGAAGCTGGAGGAGTTGAGCCAAAACAAGGGTACTGGTTTTGGAAAGATCTTGTGCTGTTTTAATTGTGGCATGATTTGATTTAAAAATGTGGGTTTGTGCCCACTTGATTTTTTTTTTTCTTCCTTTCTTCCAATTTGTGCTTTGCATGACTTACAAACCAGACCAATCCCTCATAAACACATGGGGAAAATAGGTTCGCCAGGGGCCTGGGGAGATGTGTGCCCTGTTCCTCAGCTCCAGGGCAGCACCAGCGAGACCCGTACCAGTCTGCTCCAACCTGTTTTCAAAGATCTCTGATGATCAAGTTTGCATTATAACCCACAGTCACCTGCAGTACTTCATTAATCTTTCTTATTAGAAAGCTTCTACCATTTAAAACATAAACCTACACCGTCTCTTCCCATTGACCACAGACTCATAGAACAGTTCTTTCTTCTGTGCTGTAGCTTCTTTCTCCCCATGTAACTGAAGACTGTTATTAATGCTCTCCTCTTAGACAGAATAAACGACCTGGATCACGACATCTGATCTCCTCCCTGGGTGGATCTATATCCATAGCATTTGTTCCCTGACCAGATGCACGGAGGTCACAAAGCAAATGCAACAGCCTGTTCTTTGGAGACCTTATGCACATGCTATATTCTGCTAGATTTTCTCTGAGTTCAGACAGTTGATATACAAGCAGCTATAATACGTGCCTATGTATTTCAAATACCTGTATGAATTAACTTGGATTTCCCCTTAGTAACTAAAATCAGTTTTATTCCCTCAGTGTGAGAGGGACTGTATAAATCACGTTGAAAACAACAGAACAAGCTTGTTACTTCTAGCAGAGCTTTATAAAGAAGGCTGTTTCCTTAAAACCTGAATTTTCAGTATGTTTAAGTCTGTGAGCTACTGGCACAAACACCTCTTCTGACTTCCACTGTTGCTGAGGCACCACAGAAGATAAGAATCTAATGCATTTTTAGAGGTCTATTAGAAGATGCTCCCTGAAGCTACAGTTGCCATTCAGCTTCTTTCTGTATTTGTGTGTGGTCTTCAGGAGCAGTTTTCATGTGGGTTACTGCAATCTACATGCAACAATGGCATGGATTATCCTGCTGAAATCTACATCTGAGAAACTAGTTACAATTGCCTCTCCAGATGTAGAAGAGATGAAAGACAAGGTGTTTTTGATGACCAGAGCCAGCTGACAATCTAAAAGCAATCGAGATCTAACCTTGATAAAAGCACAACTCTGGGAAAGAAACAAAACGTGGGAGCTGGCACTGCCTTGCCATGGTTCTGAGCACACAAGAGAGCTTGGCATGGGTACTGTTGCCATCCCCTGCAGTTTTAGGTTGGAGATGAAGATGTGAGACTACATTTTCATTTTGAATACTCATACACATACAGGCTAGGAAAGAACTTGGTCGTTGACTAATCTTAGATAAAATGGCCCAGGGCCCACACAAATTGTAAGTCAAGAGATACCCACTTCACATCATGCCAACATTTATCAAGGTGTTACAGCCTAGCTTCTTAAGGTTTGCTTGAAAAAACAGATTTTCTGTAGTTACCATCTTGGCTACAGTCATTTTCCCCCCTTTCTAATTTTAGCTTTTTATTAGTTGGCAAGAGAATTTTTAGTTTTTTCTTTACAAGACCGCTATTAACCCTATTCTGAGGATCAAGCGACAGGCTCTAGTTCATGCTTCCACACAACTGAGGCCATTTCTAAGTTCCTTCTTATCTTGTTACATCCTCGCTTACATTGAAAGCAGTTTTTTATTTATAGCCATTTAAGACTTCTTAATGTTTAAGCATAAATGGGCAGTATAGGGGGAATTTTATGTATTTTGTGGCAAGAAACATTTAGTTGGAGAGCTACTAGAGAAAAAAAGTTTATTACAGGGAGACAGGCATTTGCCTTTTTTGGAATCTCCCTTTGGTGTTTCAGGGAAACTAGAAATCAGTAAAAAGTCTATAGATTTTGCGAACAGGATGTTTGTTTAAAAACACAGCTCTAACATGAAGGTTTCTCCCTTTAACCAAATTATAAGACTGGATAAAAACTTGGGATCGCTGTGCTGAGAAAGGGTTGGGATCCCAGAATGAGCTGGCATTCCTGCTTTCCTTTAATTTCCAATAATTCAAAGCACATTCTTTCTCCTGTTTAGATTTTCCTCTTTATGGCGAGATGCAACATGAAGAGACAGAAAATTCACTGCCGCCAAGCTAAAAGGGAGGGGGGTGTGTGGAAACTGGCAGATTGTGTTTTAACTCTTGCTAAGACTTCCAGACTCCTGCAGCTGACGCTTGTAAGAGTGGTATTTGAGCAGTCCTGAAGGGAACTGCAACACTCCTCTCTCTGTCCTTCCTTTTCAAATATTTTCAAAGCTTTGAAAACAGTTGGTTGTTCTTCGTTCTGGCAACTTGCCATTTGCTGCCGGCTCACATCAGTTCATAGTCTTCCAAGGTATCCAGTGGCCTGTGTGGATGTGAGAGAGTTTGAAGCTCTAATGAAAGACCTTTGCTATTTTGGGGTATTTAAGAGACATACAGAAACGGGTGAGTTAAAGGAGCTGTTGTCAGTTCCTGCAAAGCCCACTTCATATACTCAGTCACAAGATACCATTTCATTAATTGATTATTGTCTGTCTGTAACACAGTCATGCTTAGTGCACAAAGAAGCAGTGTGGATGAGAAGCTCACCATTGTAAAAGTACACACTCAAGTGGATTTAGAAAGCTGGGAACTATAGACTAAGATACAGGACTACTTTGAATGGAACTCATAAATCATAGCTGACAATTTTTTCAGCTTAAGTAAACATCTTTACTACAGATGGTGAAAATTAATTGGAAGCATTTTAATTGTCTCTCTTCACTTTTCCTTGGAAGTGTGGCAGGTGAGCTCTCCTCAAAAGGGTCAGGTGACTTTTCATTATTTAAATGCACACCTTCAGCAACAAGGACCTGATCCTACAAGTCCTGCAGAACTGCTCCTGGCTGGCAAGGTTATGCGAAGTGTTTGCCAGGCTAGTCGTCAGCCAGAAGTCTGATAGCTGTGGTGGTCTGGAGCTCAGGAATGTAGGTGGAGGGATGAACGCCTTCCATTGTGCTGGTTGAGTTCCCGTAAGCTTATGTGTGCCCTTGTATGTGAAGTGCGACTGTGCAGCACAGTCGCTGCTTTTCATGTCAACACAAATTTTTGCTCCCCCTTCCACCCCGCCTCTCCCAAAACACATCAGGGAGAAAACAGGGTTGGGGGCAAAGCAATGATGACAGGCATTAAGCTCTGACATATGCAACTGGTTTTGCTCAGAAGAAAATGCAACGCAGTCTGCACTTGGTAGTATTACTTCTATACAGCCTTAGGGGGCAATGAACAGCTGCTTTTCCTTTTTTTTTTAAAAAAATATGCGGGTGGGTGAGTGGGGGTGTTTGGGAGAAGAGAGAAGACAGCTATCGGGATAAATGTCTAATGCAGTTGTTTAAGCTAACAAGCATGCCACTGACAAATGCAAGTAAGGACACTTTATTTTTGGTTTGTTAACAATTGGAGGGTCAGCCAGGTTGATTATGAGAAAATGAGCTAATAATTTTAGTGTGGGAAGAGTGGGGGACAATGATGAATGGCAAAGTTTATCTACTCGTTACACTCCCCAGCAAACAACCCTTCCTAACAGCCTCATCTAGCTCACAAAAGCTTGCCTGCAATTGATGTGTAATAAATCAGAAGCATGCTTCAGCTCCCCAAACCAAAATGATCTTAAAAATTTATGATAGGTATTGATGATTAAGCAAATGTTTTGAGAAGCTAGTTGCACCTAAAGTTAGACCTAAAAATGAGAAGGGCAGAAAAAGTATTTTGGAGTACCTGCAGTTAAACTCTAAAATTGCATGTGGAGGACTAAAGCAAATCGGGTGAGCACTAGAGACTGGGGGTCTGTTCCCATACTGCTGTGCATCAACTCTGCAATGTGCCATGTCCTTCAGGGAAATTATGCCATGAAGTTGTTTAGAAACTATGTTCAGGATGCTGATGCCTCCCAGCCTTTCCTACCTTCTCCCTTTGGCACTGTTAAGGTCCTTTCACTGGCTGGTCCCAACAAAACTGTGCTCCGCTCTTCAAGCGGAAGGGCCAGACTAGCACACGGGCCCGGGCACACAAGTGATACAGAGCATGTGTCAGCACAGCCCCACAGGGTCCCAGTCCAGTCCTGGAAACCAGTGGGGTCTCAGCAGCTCCCAGTCTCCCCCTGCCTGAGCTCCCTGCCCCAGCCCTTGTTCCCAGAGGTGTGGAGGGGTATCTTCCAAACTGTCAGGAGCTTATGACAGATGATTTGTATGATCAGGATGCTGGCTACTCTGATGTTAAATATTTGTTTGCCCTTTCTCCTTCTGTCCCACTTCCTCATACACTGCAATATAACCGGGCAGCACAAAGTCCTAGTCTATGCTTCAGTTTTTCTGGCTTCATTGAAAAAAATTCAGTGTCTTAAAAACAGCTGGTACTACTTAATGATCTTTTGGTAACGAAGGCTGATTTCTTTTGTTATGCTCTCTGAAGATTAAATTTTGCTCTGGACTCCATTGCCTGAAGGAGGCTATTGTAAAACAAGATACTCAGAAATCAGCAAAAAGATGTTAAAGCTAAAACAGAAACCCCAAACACTTTAACTCTAGTGGTGCTGCTGCCAATGAGTTTGAGAAAAGAGCCTGAGATTATGCTAAAATCAGTCTGGTATTGTGGGCTGACGGTTGAGGAACTGCCTTCTAACAACATACACATCCTTGCAAATAAATAAAACCTTCATGATATGAGAGATGCTTCTTTCATGTTAGGTTTTAAATCCTGATTCGATCAAACAGGCTATCATGCAAATAACTAGATGCTAGTAAGCATTGCTATTGCTTTAGATTGTGAGAAGTGAAACACAAAGCTCAAGGATTCGCAGTCCCTTTTACAAGAGACCCATTGGTGAGAGCCTGCACCTACCAAATACCGAAAAGCTCAATCAGGATTACAAAGAAAATTGCTATAAAAAATTAAAATATGCATTCAGCAGTAATAACTCTCCCTCTGTTTGCTGTCTCAGATTGTGTTTGTGTTGGAGGAAAGATTGGTGTACTTCAGATAGCAGCAAGGAAGAGAGAGAGAGGTTTCGAGAGAGATTTTCCATGACAAGGTTAGCAAGAGGAAGTGGATGGGGATGGGGGAACGTGCTCCACAGAGCTGCAGGAAACTGAAGCACAGCAACTAGAGACTAGAGCTAAAGACTTTGATGAGTGCAAACACTGCGTTTGGATATGAAATTATCAAAGATTGCCAACTAACCTGGTCTTCAAGTCTCCCCTCGTTGGGATGCTCCCAAGGCACCCGCTGGGGTTAACCTGTCTCCCCAGGGACTGGCAGGCAGTGACCTTGGTTGGGTGTTTATTACAGAAGGCTTCCCTCTTGCTCAGCTCAGCTAGGAACTTCCTGCACAGTTTGCACTGACTGTGGAACTAAAAGTTATCACTATTTTTACTGGTTATAAAAGCTTTTGTTAAAAAAACAGCAAAAGGATACATACAGAATACCTGTGTGTGTAAAGGAGTTAGAGGAGGACTGTAATGAAATTCTGGCTGAAATGACTGCAGCATTTTAGCTTCTGTGCTTTCTGTCTGTTGTTTAGAATTATAATAGTGATTCAAGGGACCAAGAAGGCAGGAGAATCAAGCTAATTCCTCCAGATATGGCTGATGAGAAAAACTTGCCTTCTTAATTGAAATTTTAAGCTCATGCTTTGCAACTACGGCACTGGTTTCAAAGTAACTGAAGTAACTTCGATTCCAATCAGTCTTTACAGGAACTTGCCCACATGACCCTCTGTATCTCCCAGTGCAGAACAACTCTGTATGTTTCCCTGACGCTGCCAGCTTGCACTGAAATCCTCTCCCCTACTCTAGCCTGGTACCAGGAGAATGCTCATCTGGCCTGAGATACTGACTGTGGGATTTATGAAGCCACGTCTTCGAGGCTGTCTCTGGAGAGCCCTCCTGCTCCCTGCAGCAAGCAGTGGGTTACTGAATGAAACTGGGGCTTACATGTGACACAACTTACCCTTCATTTTACATTCCAGCTAAAACTGGGCATCAGCCTTCCCTAGTTATTTCGCTCATACAGGTCACAACCACAGATACAAATTCACAGGGAATTGCAGTAACCAATATGTAACAATGTACAAAGTTTAGGAAACGCATTTTGTACTCAGTTACCTCTTTCTGTTAAAGGTACATATTTATAATATACAGAACCAGATGAATTAAGGCAAGTACTGCCAACATTATCTTTTAAGATAAGATGTGCATTTCACACATGAAGACACAGGACAGTAACTAGTGCATGTGTTACACTGAGCAGTAACTCTCCCTGAAGGATTTAGGGTGGCCAAATTGCCACATCTCAGACTGACATAGCTGGGAAACCCCAGTACCTTTTCCATCCCTGGGGAATGCAGCTTGTGAAATGTTATTCCCACCTTTGGCTCCTCTTTGGGCACCTGGCAGGCACTATGTCTGTATCTATGTACAGTTCTTTGTTGGAATACTTAAAGACTTAGGACTTTACATGAGAAGTGACAGGCTGTGCATCTGCAAAACAGTGGCCACACACCATGTACAGCTTGGGATGACAAAGTAGAGCACATAATACAGGATATAGGGGGGGTGGCGGCGTTCTGAGCAGAAGTTCAGGGATGAACAACTCACAGACATTGTAAAAGAAATACCTCTACTTTTAAGTTTTAAATTAACTTTGTAGCATCTGTTGCTAACTTCAGTACTCATTTGGGGCCTTACCATCATTCAGATTTAGCTTGAGGTACAACTATTTAAATAAGTGCAAAGTGATTTGTTATTTTATTTACACTTTCATTTACATGTACTATACATGGAAAAGAAGGCCATAAACTTTTGCATCTATTGCAATGGACAGGAAAACTGGCATTGACTAGAGCAGAGACCGTATTTTACACAAAGGCATTAGAAACTCTAGTAACTTAGAGGTACTACTTTCAATAACAGGAAAAGTAGTCAGTAGTGGTATTTTTTATGTTGGTCATGCCCCAGTAACTCCCACAGTGCTTTTCTTTTGAAATAGCAAGTCTTTCATTGCTTGACAATGTTTATTTGCATTCTCTGTATTTTTTGCTTGAAGGCAAACTCTTCTGCGAGCCCTTTTAAAAAAAAAAAACTAAATTCATTTTTGAAGTCTAGTTTCTCTATTTCTCATCTTCTCAAAGGGAAAAAATAAATTTATGATATCTGAATGAAGAAAAGAAGACAGATAATATTATGTACCTGACATCTCCAAAGAGCAAAGATCATCAGCTTTCTCTTTCAGTGTTACAGTTAGAAAGTGCATTTGACAAAGCTACACTGTCAAATAGATCATCTTCTGGGAAGATTTACACAGTTCTCACTTGTTATCTTTTGGTCATGACACAAAGCTTAGTTAAAGTCAAGTCACCACAGATGACAAACGAGGAACTGTGTTTCTTCACTTAAAATCTTCGGTGATTTTAAAATGCACAAAGTAGTTGCTGGCCCCATACGGTGTTGCTCCTAAATGTGTATTCCAAAATCCCACTTATCTGTGTTGCTGCATTTCTGCTGCTGACAATTTAGCATCTGAGCATTTGAGACAAAGCCCAGGGAAGTCAAAATGACACCACAAGGTCTTGGATAAGAGGGATATTCCTAAAAGACACTCCATACTCAGAAAGATATGCATTTTTGCATCTTGTATGACTTTGGTGTCTCCCTTACAAGCATAATTGCAAAATGCTTTACAGCAGGAAACTGAATCAGTAATGGACGGTCAGAAATCTCTTTCTTTCCTCAGTTCTACAGTCTTCACAGTTGGTTGTTTTTATTGTTTTCATTTCAATATTAGTTGTATTTCAGAGCTGCTGAGGAAGAAAGAATATCAAGGCAAATCTCATGCTTATACCTTTTGTCTTACACCAAAAGTTCGATATTCCTTTTTCTTTTATTCTTCCCAATTTTAAAACAGAGCTAAGTTTTTTCTTGGCTATCTTTAGGGGTAAGGAAAAGGATTATTTCTTAGCTTTAAATGCCATTTTAACCACCCAGAAAAACAAACCTTTCTCATAATGAAGAGCTGTATCTTCACCTTATGGCAGGCAATACAAAGGGTATAGCAAGATTATTGTTTTTGCAAGGGTAAACTCTAGTTCCGTAATTCAGACATAAAATAGGGATCTTTCTAGATTAGGAGGAAAAGTTGTTACAGAAATGGATAATCCCTGTCGCAGTTAACCTTTTATCTCCTTGAGTTTATGGGTGTTTTCTCAAGAAGTAGAAATTCTTGTTCTTGCTGTGCATGGAGGAGATAAGGACAGTATCAGAGAGGGAGTTAGTCGTGTTTTCCTAAAAGGTAAGTTATTAGTCAAGGAGGGAGGTAAAGAGACAGAAACTGCTTGGGGGGGGAAGGGTGTTTTGCCCAGGGGAAGGAGAAAACACATAGTATCACAGTTGAGATCAATTACATTGAAAAGGCTGTATGAAAAAGAGATGGGCAAGGGAGGTGGGTGGCGGGGTGGAATTCAAAGTTTGTAGAAGGAAAGTGCACCCTTCAAGGTTGAAATGGCAGAGATCAGCATTCAGATTTGAAACTCCTGGTTTTTTACAGAAAGAAAGGATGGGATGAGTTTGGGGTTTTTTATCATCATCATCTGAAGTGTTTATTTAATAGAGAAGAAAAGAAAAATGCAAATATAGGAAATCTTCCTGTGCCTGGGTTAAGAAAACCCTCAGAATCACTAACACATTGAATAAATCCCGTTTTAGGCAGCTAATGACTTGAAACTCCCTGCTGAAAACAAAGGTGGTTCACAATGATGCATGACAGATGCAGAAGCAATGTGACTGTGAGATGGCACAGTTATTCCAGTTTCAGGGATGATGGGAGTTTATCTAAGGATAAAGGAGGAAGGGATTCCCTGTGCAAGGTCAGTGTGGGGGAGAGATCCAGGGGGAGACCAGCTGTCTGTATTTACCAACGTCTAATCCAGGAGGACGGCTTTGTTGTGCTGCTCCAATACAGAACAGGTTAGACTGAATGCCGATGAGGTACCAGCCATCTAGGAAGTAATTCTCTGTTTCACTGATTTTGGTTCTTGTTGCTTTTTTCTCCCCTCTCTTTGTGTGTAAAACAAGCATTCAAGGAGTTCCTGAACAGAGGGTGCCCTGCTCCTCTTCAATAGCGGCATTGCAAGCAATGTGGCTGCTGCTGGCCCAAGGGCTCACCAGCACTTCACAAAAAGCCCTGATAGTACATAAATTCAGATCTTCACCAGATAGATAATTTTATGTGGTCTGCAGAAGAATAGGCCTTTGTCAGAAAGAGATGATAGCTGACTTTGTTTGGGAGGGGGAGGGGAGGGAGTTTTCTCAATTTCTGTGTATTTCTATTCAGCTGTGGCAGAAACACCCCCATCTGCTTTGAATCTACATTTTAATTCCAGACCCTAGCAAGAAATGAAGCAAGCTGGCTTGCTCTGCCTGGCAGAATACACACATAGCAAGTCACCAGGCTGAAAGCTGTTCCAAAATCCAGGAATGTAACAAACTTAAAAGTCAAGTTACCTGGCTTTGTACTCTGTTTAACCATATGATGATGATAATCAGAAAATTAATTTCATCAGTCTGTCCTTTAAATGTTGTCACTTACTCAAAAGTACATGCTTTCTTTGCTATCTGCTCTGTCAGGACAATGTGGTTTAAGGAAGTGACACTGTAAATAAGAAAACCCAAACCCATTTTATTTCTCTGGGAAAGCAGGCAATGGAGCTTTGCCTGCTGTTCTGCATGTTAATGAAACAGAGGGTGCAAATTAATTTGTTGATCACTGTTGTTTATAGCACCTATATCTGAATTCATGTAGTATGACATGACATTTTGCCACTAACAGTAAAATCTTGCTTATTTTACATATATATATATTTATATGTGAATGCACAAGGACTTATTTTAGCTTTATGATCTGCACAGTTTGAATTTTTGCTTGCCTTTCCTAATGCAGGAAATTTTATCCCTAACTGTCAACAGGTGTCAGAAACAGAAGCAGCTGGAGCCAGAGCTGAACATTTCTGTTCTGATCTGATAAACTTGCAAATAAACCACATGTAACTTCTGTTATGGATACCCAGCAAAAGCTAATTGTGATCCAGACTCTTAAGTTAATTTCTGTGCCTGTTTCACAAGCTGTAACAGGGGATAGTGAGTGATACACAGACTCACAGGCTGATAAGAAGCAGAACTGCCTCTTAAATTGTTCCTGGGTGAAAGGGATCATAGAAATGCAAGTTATTTGCATCACATTCTGAAGAGAGTATAATTTAAAGGAATTACTTTCACGATGGAAAGAAAATGGACAAGCAAAACTGTTGAAACTGTTGTGAGAAAAAACAGAAAAGGAGAAGAGGGTTTACTGTGAGCTGAAAGGGAAAAGAATTGAAAGATGCCCATTCAAATGCTTCATCTGCCTGCTAATTTTAATTAAGGCTCCTCCTTTGTAACTATGCCACAGCGCCCGAGTCTTAAAAAAAAAAAAAAAAAAAAAGTTGTCACTAGGCAGATTTCTGTGTCTCCTGATTGAATCATCATTTTAATCTCTTCACTGCCACCCCTCTCTCCTGAGCAGAAGCTACTGGCTGCATTATATGACAATTAACATGCTAAGAAATGCTACTGCACTCCTCAGGGAGTTTCAGAAATGCAAAACACTGTTTTGCTGTGTGACAAAAATGCCAAAACCTTTAAATTATCCTGTGTTATAAAATACTCTGTGTTTTCTGAAGTCTGGATGCACACTTCGTTTTCACCAGGAAAAAATATTCTTCATGAACTTTTTGTGAAGAAAAAATTATTCCTTTCCTTCAGTTCTCCCCCTCCCGCCCCATATCCCCTCTAACTTTGGAGAACTTGACAGTTACAGTGGTCTTTGCAAAGAAGTACTGATCAGTGACAAAAACTGCCGGCTGTGTTCGCGTGTCTTTGCTCAGCATCCTTATACTTTCTCAGATCCTTCCTTGTCCTTGTCTAACTGCTTCATGTTCCACCTCTCTTCCCTAACAAAGCACTCTAAACGGCTTCCTGCGCCTGGTGGGGTCCCAGCCAGCTCTTCTGCACCACCCCACTCCAATACCACAGAAGCCAAGCCAGGTTTACTGAACTGGGTCACTGCTCCCAGTTAGACAACACCCACTGTACCAGTCTCCTCTCCTAGCAACA
>JAVJGJ010000001.1:69612685-69642328 GCA_035590215.1 Microhierax caerulescens
CAAGCCAGGTTTACTGAACTGGGTCACTGCTCCCAGTTAGACAACACCCACTGTACCAGTCTCCTCTCCTAGCAACACAAAAAAGTGGGGGGTGGGATAAAGAAAGCAAATAGATTCTTTCAGCATCTTCTCCCTCTGCCACCTTTGTAAGCCACAGATCAGCCCAAGCAAGGTCTGCCCACAGGGACATGCTAATTGAGATGCTGTTTGGCAGCAGGCTCTGTCCTTGCACAAATGTTCACAAAAAGACTAATTAAAAACAAGCCTCTTGCCCTGCTTCCTTCCCTCAACAAGTTAACATAGGCACGTTTTTCCTTTCATTATTCCATGGACAACAATAACGAACACACTAAGGAAAGAGCACTTCAGGAACAGTTTTGTCTGAAGAAAATAACAAGGGTGGTTGTCCCTTTCTTCCCACACGCCCTGATGGCTGCCTGCATTGCTGGGAAGGTACAAACCAGGATGAAGTCGTGCAAGAGGGGTTGTATGGGGAAAGGTGGGTCATTCCAGGCAACTTTTAATTACAGTGAAAAAGGAGGGAATATGCTTAAGCATAAGAGTTCGGTTTCTGTTGTCCCAAAAGTACTTTGGGTACTCGATAAGAGAACAAACAGATTTTCTGTGAAGTCAGGGAGGTTAGGTTTCGGTGAGGAAACGCTTCAGGTTCTGCTGCTCAGCTGAGCATCTGTCCTCCCACAGCCTTGCTTGGAAACCAGAAGGCAACAAGTAGGACCAGGAGTGCTGCGCTACTCCAGAAAGCACACATGATGCCAAATGGGCAGAGCTCTTAATTACATCATAGACAGTCATGGTGTAATCACAGAAATGTGCAAGGCATGGGAGTAGCTTTAATTTGGGAAAAATAGCTAACTGGTCTGTGTAATGGGGAAAACCAGCAAACGCAGAGGAAACGCAACGGTGAGGTGACTGCTGCAAAGCACGCAACAGAACAATTTACACATTGATCAGAGATCATGAAGCAACAGGCTGGATTTTTATCTAGCTGTTGTACGTGACTAACACAAGGTCTGTGCGTACATAAAACACTGAGGAACTGCTTTCACTGTTACTCCACTGCATTTGTGTTCATTGTTGTCTAAACTTGGGAATAACTGCTGTGAGACTTTCAAGCGCGTACGAGTTTTCCTGTAGGCAGAGGGGACAAATCCCCAATGGAGAAAGGAGTTGGCTCCTTGTGAGGACCTTGATCTCTAGACTTGGAAAGGAACAGCTTTGCTGTGCTGGAAAAAGCTGCATGTGCATCCACGTGCTTTGGAGGCTGCCGCCTCGCTGGGTCTGAGCCAGCTGCCCGATAGCAACATGCTGAGGAAGCAGCTCTGCTCCCCACGCGGCCAGGCTGCTGGTTGAGCTCCTGCAACGCACAGGGGTGCCGAGGGGAAGCCGTGTTTATTCCTGCTGAGGCCAGGAAGGGACAGCAAAGGTGGCACAGGGCACAGGTGGCTGGTGGGTGTTGCTCTGCCCAGCAACTTCTCAGGAAACCTTAACAAAACTTGAGTACGAGCCTGAAGAAATAAGTGAAAGATGGGCCAAAACGTGCAGTGGTATTTAAGCACATAGACACGCAGATGGGCACCTTGTGGGGATTTACAGAATAAATTTGGCAGTTAACATAATGAGAAACTTCATGGGAATTACAGAAGTACCTATCTGACTCTCTAAACGCCTCTGGAGAGACAGTCCTTAGGGCCTGTTTTACCAGAAGACAGGTACGAAGGTTGGGTGAAAACAGTACGCACGGATCAGATGCTTGCAATTACAACTTTGCTGCGGGGTGCCTGAGCTTTGCCATGTACTGCCGGTGTTTTGGTACCAGCTCTCCAAACACCTGCCTCTGGCATTTCATCAGCAGCCCCGTATGTATGTTGCTCGTGGAACGCTACTGACCTCCGCCAGACCCTGTCAATATATGGACAGTTGCCAGAGCCTTATGAAGCTGAGGTCAAAGTGTTAGACAAAAAAAGTGCAGTAACAGTTCCACCTTGAGCCGTGATACTGGACTTCCCTTGCCAAGCAGGTTAATTAACTCAGTTACAAGGAAAAGCCAAATGCTGCAGGAAATAGGGCTCATTTCCATATGTAAAAACACACCTACCCCTTCTGTTAGCACCAAACCCTCAACACGGAAAGACAAAGTAGCTTGATTTACAGGTGTAAAAATCTGTCTCCTTCTGAAATAGTTAAAAACATTTTTGTTCAGAGTAAGGAGAGGGCAGGGAATGAAAGAAGTGATCTTTACATGTTGAGGTTTTATGTATATAAACTATACAGAACACCTTGACAATCTTTGAGATATACAGAGCTATATATAGAAATATGAGTAACTGTATTAGTGAGCGTGACACTGTGTGCAAGCCAGAATATTCTTGAGTGTTTTCAGCCATGTGCTTTCCTTCCCCACTCTAGCCTTGCATAGGTTATTCTAAATCACATTAGCATTATCTAAAATATTTTTTTCTTGCCTTTTACAGTATTTATTTCTGTATGAATACTATGTAGTCTGAGCTTTCCTCAAAACCTCCCCTTTTGTCTTGCAGTTTCTACTGAATAATACCTGTATTAGGAACTTGTAAAGCTCTGCCTCTATCCCAGTGGAGCAGGTTATTCTGCAGGAGCAGGTTATTCAAAAAACTCATGGCTGGCGAAGTAGAAGTGCTGTGGCATGAGAATCAGTGGCTCAGTAACCCCAACAGGTTGATGATTCCTTCAGAACTGGTACATAATTATTGTTATCCTGAATTACATACAGAACTTTTTAGACCCGAACGCTAACCTAAGAAATAATGTCTTTACAGGCCATACAATCACACAAGGGGTTTCAGTGCTGTTACTTGTATTTGAAGGTTTAAGAACACAATGCTGTGAACTAGTTATTTGTTACTCCTGAGCTGAAATTCAAACGCTAAATGATTCTGAATGGAGTGGGAACTACTCCTGATTTGGGACCCATGTTATGCTTTCCAAGCAGGTACTTCTGGGAGCAGCAAGCTTCAGGAATCCTGAGTCCTGTGGGTTTGCTTTATCTTGGGTGACTGAGTTTCAGCAGAAGCTTTTCCCATGGCTGGGACATGTATAAGGGCTCTCTCCCATGAGGGTTCTTGGGTGTTTAATAACATGTGAAGTTACGCATTTGTTGTTCCTTCACTTGGGATGTTTACAGGTTTTTTTTTTCTCCTTTACCCAGCCTCTGATCTTTGCAACAGTTGGAGCACTAAATCTATCACACATGGCTGAGACCAGCCAGTTGACTCAGACTCTCTTTGTGGGGGATGGACAGGCGCAAATGCACGATACAGTTCCGTATTATCCATTTTGCTGGGAAACTTATTTTTCTAGTCACAAGAGAGATGTATGACAGCAGTAGCTTGTGGTACTGAGCAGAATGGTCGCTGGTATTAATGGGTAAGGGAAATATGTTTAAATGAAAGAGCAGAAAACTGTCAGACATACCACCACTATCTGTAAGAACTTGAAGTAGAAAGGAGACAACAGAGAAGGGTAATCTTTAAACAAGCCTGGACAGCACTTGACTCCTGGACCCTGCAAGGTCAGTGAGGATTACACAAGGAGCTCCTCTGAGGCAACTGGAACAGGTTCACAAAAAACACTCAATGTTTGAGTTCACGGAGAGAGGTGAGAAGTAAGAAGTAAACCAAGCAAAACTTTTCCAAGCAAGAGATCTACTGTAATTTGGGACTGGCTAGAGGACAGTACTTTGGATTGATAGCTTTCTTGTCTTCTATGGAGAGAAACTTAGTAACTGATGGTTTGGGGAAAGCATATCAGAAGTGTTTGACAGCGCACCCAGAGCAGTTGTTTCAGAAAGGGGAAGGGCAGAGAGGTAGTACTATTTTTTTAATGCATGTTAAGTCATGCAACTGCAGCATAGGAATTCTGTCCCAGTCAACAAGTCTTCCCAGAGAACAACTTCACACACATTAAAGTGACACACATGCAGAAGGTCAGAGAGACTCAAGCAAAAGGGACAGGAAGCTGAGAGCATGTTAGAAGTCCCTCCCTAATTTTTAATTTAGGAAGGGAACTGTTTTGGAAACAGTTAAAGGTAGTTGCAAAGTTTGGTGGTGGGAACTGAAGAGAGAAGTCTGAAGGATGTGAAGGGGAAGCAGGATCATCACACAAGAAGAAAACATGTAGGTGCTTTGGGAGCAAGCAGGCTGCAAAGAATTAAGGAGAATGCTGTATGTATCCAGATACAGATGCAGACCTTGGTTAGATTAGAGAAATCAGATGTCTGGCCTTCTTTGGAAAAAAAAAAAAAAGCAGTGAGATAAAAAGAAGGATCTTAAAGAAGGGCAAGAATAGATGAGTGAGAATATGAAATGTAGAAGGCTAGATATGAAAAAAGAGATTCTGGATACAGTGGGGAAAAAGAGCTTACAAAAGCAAGTTTTGAAATAAAGCAGCGATGCTTTTCAGCTTGGAGAAAGTGAACAGAGAAAGTGAGAAATGAAACACAGTTTATATAGCCAAGAAAGGAGACGATAAAGAAATAAGACTCTGTTTTCTTTCTTTTAAAGCCACACCACTAACAAAAACGTGAGGTTTGGCTTTCTGTGAATGACGATTGTTGCTCTTACCTACTTCTAAAGCTAGCATGACGTGACCAAATGGTAATAGCGATGGACATGATGAGAGAAAGGTCTCTCTAGTGATTACATAGGCAAAAGTACACACAAGGATGAATTTACCCGTCTAGATAGTTCATAATAGCTGCTACGAACATCCCATTCAAAATGATCAAATGGCTTATACGATATCTTTCCTGTGACCCGTGGAACTGAATCTGTGTCACGGAGTAAGGTCACCACACTGTCAGCTGGGTGACAAACCTAGTTTGAGCATTGACTCGGGATTGCAGGCCATGGGCCTTGGGCCAAGGGATGTCAAGCGTGCCACAGAGGTGACGCGCGTACACTCGGCGGAAGGCTTCCAGCCGATCGGCACGCCGCCACGCCTTCCCCGCGCCAATTCATGGAAAGGCAACTGGGCTGCCTCCGAAGGGAGCAACTCGTCTGGCTGTCCAGATGGATGTGGCACTATGCTGGCAGCAGTGAAAACCTGGCAGAGAGGATGAAGGGAGTCAGTTGGGTAGCTGTTGGCAGTTCATGACCAGCTTCCTAACGAGACTGAACACTGGCTGAAGATGCCCTGTTTGCTTTGGCAAAAAATTAATAATAATCTGGTGATTTTGCAAGAAGTGGAGGAGACAAGGGCAGATGTCACGCTGCTGTAGATTGGGGTAGCTCCACTGATTTCAGCAGAACCATACTGGTTGAGTTTTGGCTCAAGGTCTGAGCAATGGCATTAGCACAATGAGACTGTTAGCTATGCTACTGTAAAATGGTACTGTTCCAGATATTTCTGGTATAACACTGATGTAAGCCTGTCCCTTTGTGCATTACTGCTAAGATACATCAGTGCTGAGAGTTTGTTTGGGGTTTCTGCGTTGGTTTGAACAGGTAGCAACCTTGCTGCTGCAGTTTAATTCTTCAGTGCCATGACAACTGTGCCACACAGTGCCTGCCAGGTTCAAGCAAGGACATAGTGGAGCACACGTCAACAGTTCTGCTGCAAATGAGGTAATGTGTTATCAGCACACAGGTCAGGGCTCTACGTATCAACTCCTGGACCAGCGAGTGACTGAAAATAACTTCCTAGTGCGAGTACCCATTTCCCGAAGAAGGAAATGCCCTTATTTAACACCTTCCACCCCAAACAAACCAGGAATGACTTATCACAGTTCCTGCATCCCTTGATATCCTAGTGGTCTAGCTGGATGACTGGCTCAAGTGCTCTGCTTTCACCTCCAGAATGTGACCAGAAGTCAAGAGTAATATAAAGACCTGAGCAATCCCAGCCACATCCCCATCACCTGACCGTCACCATGGGTAATATTACAGTTACACACCAGCCTCTCTCCCTCAGGAATGTGAGTGTCTGGAGCAAGTGTGGGACTGAACTACCCTCATGCCTTTTGAGGCACACATCATCAGATCAGGATCGAGACTACTAAACAATCTCACATGTCAACTTTCCACTTGGTTCTGGACTGTGAACAGAGAAGCCTTTGGCATCTGTTATTAAGCCAGACTTTATACCTGCATACAGACACCAGAGAGATCCCAAGCAAATAATATTTATATTCTTGAAAAAATACATTAAAATTAAAAATCACTATTCATTTGTAGCTTACAGTGTGCCCTAAGAGGTTTATTTTGTCAGCTAAACTGTAGTGGATGCTTTGGGCCTTGCCCTGTATGAAGAGGTCTCCAGCACAACACTTCAGTGCAAAGGGTGAGTCTGTTCTCCCTGGCACTGTGGAGCAGCATGGGCTCACGTCAAGTGGAGAACTGAGTCAGGTCCAGTTTCTCATGAACACTGGGCAAAAAAAGTTTCAAACTTAAGTACTCTAACTGTATTTATGCATCTTCACAAAAAATGTTTATCTGATTTCTGTTGGCAGAATGTTTCACTATCTTGTCCAGCAGCTCTGATGCTTTTACTGCTGGCCAGGCAATTTATACTCCCCTTGCCCACCTTATTATTACTTTTCCAGATGTTTACATTAGTAAATCATGAGCTATGTTAATCCCATCTAATGAGAGTGGCAGGTTTACAATTGTGCCACTACAGGCCAATGCAATCTTCTCCTGAAGATATTACTGCTTTAAGAACCCGCAATAGAAGGCAAAAATCCACAAAAATAAATAAATAAATAAATAAATAAATAAAGCCTCTAACGCTACTTGGGTTAATACAAGGGGAGGGATCCTCTTCAACGAAAAAGCAAAAGCATTTTGAAAAGGCACGTACTAAGAGCTACACCAAAACTGAGCTTTCTCTGAACTAAAAAATCCATGGCACATCTCCTAGTGACCGAAACCGCAGGTCTTTTATTAACACACATAAGCAATGAGCTGAAGCAGGGCCGTTGGATTAGGCAGGCCAAAACTCCTCTGTGTTTGCATTAGTTGACTCAGGACTGGGCTTTTCTTTTTTTTTTTTTTCTTCCCCCATGTACAGACAGTGCAGCAAGTATAAAAAGGACAATTAAGCACCACTGCTGAGCATGTCTCTTCTTCCCATGTTGTACACCCTGGCAACAAATCAATTTTGTCTTTCACTGTGAGACTTTCTCTCTCTCTCTCTGCTGGATCAAAATTACTCTCCCAGAATCCTCTATAGCAACTTTTTTCCCCCCTCTACAGTTCATCCTGCCAGTTGCCACTTTAGTAAATAGCATATAGCAAGTAATAACTTTATTTTTTCCATACCCTCTAAAGGTTAACCATAGGTGAATGTTTTATCCTTTATAACAGGTAATTGACATGCATGAGCCAACTTTCTGTTCAGAACATAATTTGTATCCTTGAAAGATCTGTGCGTATTCTTGTTCATATTGCTTCTTCCCTGAAGGGATCTGGGAGGGGGAGGAGAACGAGAAGCTTTTAAAGTTTGGCTCACAAAAGTTACAAAGAAACATCTAGGCTTTCAGCTCCATCAGATAAATTGTAATGTAACTGCACAATGTACAGTACAGTGGCACGTACTGATAGGAAAAGAACAGAGTAAATAAGGGGGCGGGAGAAGGGGGAGAAGGGAAGTCAGCAGGCAGAGAGAATACTCAGTGTCTAGACAAGCGGGCTGCTAAAATATAAATCATCAGAAATTTTGATCCCAAAGGTCGGTGGGCTCATTAGAAACACAATTCAGGTGGGATTTTAACGGGAGCTTTCTAATGAAAAGTCAACACACTTCTTCATATTCTTACAGTTGGGGGGCATTTGCTTAATCAAACAATGATTTGATCCCAAGACTACTGAAATCAGATTTGTTTCAGCCACTTTAGTGGGTTTAGGATTAAGTTTGAAAAAGCACCATTTTTATGGGGGTGTAAGGGGGCGTTTAAGTGTAATTATATATATATATATAAATGAAGAGCCTTCTCATGTGGTTACATCTTCTTGTGAGAAGGTCTTTTCAGAATTTATGTATAAAAAGACTGTCAGCACATATGCAACACCTGTAATTTAGAACATAGCTCATGGGTTGTGGTCTCCTTGGTCAGGCTGGTAAGTGTGGTGGGTACAGCTGCATAATCCTTGAGATGCCAAAATCTGTCAGATGCCACTTCAGGCCTTTAATTTTACCACACAATGATGAATTGTTATTTTGTAGCAATCTTCAGCCCCCTTGCATACATTTTTTTCAAAATTAAACAAACTTAAGACCTCCTTTAGAAAGCAAGAATGTATTACAAAATTACTGTAAAATTGCATTTAAAGACTTGATATCCACACTTTCAGCTATGAGAGTACGTCCTGCCTATCAGAAGTAACCCCCTTAGCTTGTAACATTCAACTCTGTGGTCTTAGAAGATCAATCAGTGGATTCATACTCAAAAAAATACAATTTACAGACAGAACTTGGACAGGATTATGTATTAGTTGCACATTATCATGGCAATTTACAAGGCAGCTAATGGACAGTCTTCACACTACTTAGGTGACAGTATCCTCTTGTAGCCCCTTACTTACAGTTGCCCACTGCACCCACTAACAAGCGTTCTCTACACACAGATCCCAGCTGTCTAGTAAAAAAATTACTCTAAATGCTAAGTAACCAAGACAACTTACCCAGACACAGCCACTTACTTTGTTCAATGAAAGCCTGAAAGGGCACCACGAGGTTATTCTTTCCACTCACACTTTGTTTCAAACAGGTGTGCAAAGGGAACATATCAGAGAGATTTAAATAGAAGGTTAAGCAGACTGTAAATTTCCATCCACACTTGGTCTAATTAAAGCTATGAACATACTTGAGACTGAGAACTTTGTTTACAGTAATCCCCTTATCAAAACTGTCATATGCCAGGAAATGTTAGAAGCAGAGTTTCTTATTCCCCATGTTCTCGAGCTACTGTGTCTGCCATTTAAATACCAACATTTCTCAACAGCTTTCAGTTTAACCCACAGAGGTTTCCCCACAGCAACTAATGGCTGACTTATGAGCCCCTTACTCATACCAGTGATTAGTTAATTCCACAAATAGCTCCACTGACTGCAATGGGATCACATTTAATTATGACTACATCAACATAAAAGATTTCCAGCCCTTTACGACTAACGCAGATAGTGCTAGGAGGTAATCTCAACAGCAGTACTGCCAGAGGTTGTGATCGCCAGATTTTTTTGCTGCTTCTGCTTATGTGAACGGTGAGCCACTGCATCACAGGCAAGTGGCAAAATGTTACTATTGCAAGCCATGTTAAGCCTGGGTTTGTTTTTTTCCATTGTTACCTTCCTACAAAGAGCACTCTGCCTCTTCTGACTATTTTATTCTACCATAAAAGCAATATTTTAAGTTCTAGCGTGCAAGGATTTTCTCAACTTTATACTGTCTTGCTTGGCAGGGTCCTGAGTTTTGCACCTCTACCCAGTATTGCACTTAGAAATAATAAACAGATTATACAGAAAAAATATTTGTGCTATTTATGTACCACAACAATGTCTTCAGGCTTCAGCTGAGCTAAGGGCCTCCTTCTGTTAGACACTGTAAGGCTATATGACATGCTTTTGATTCTCCTTACTGTTATCTGTTTCTTCCCAAAGGGCTATACTTTTGAGTTTCTTACATGGATGCAGTTAAAACCACATGTGATCTCACTGCAGTCAATGACATTATTTGTGAGATTAACTAGTCATCACTATGGAAAAGTGCTCATGTTCAGGTCTACAGTTAATGAAGGGAAAAGGGAAAAAAATCTTTTCAGTGTAGGGACTGCAATCCTACACAGAGCAGCAGTCAAAGGCTAAGACTGGAAACAGGTGCTTCTGCATCAACCAAGCCCTTCTGAGGCCACTGAGAGGGTCCGGGACCAACTCTACATATAGACCACAGGGTTACCTGTTCCCCTAGGGCTCCTTTTGCTGGTGTCCCAGGGACGTATTTCCCTGCTAAGCTTTTGCCTGCATGCTACAAAACTCTTTTTTGAGAACTGCTATGTAATAACTTAAAATAGCTTGCCCCATCCATCCTGAGTGCAGCTGGGCAGAGTTCCTTCATAATATCTGTCATGCCTAAAAATACTCCTGCAATGAAAATAGAGACAGAGATACTATGTCTGGTTCTGTGTGCTGTGCCTGTGTGTTTAGTGTACATGTAAGTGTGTGTGGAGCAACCCTGAGGCTGAGCTTCTGCAGCCACTAAGCGTGAATGCTATACTGAAGAATTATGTAAAACAGTGAGCATCATGAATAAGGGCTTGGTATTTGTTTCAGAATATCTGTCTATAACTCTACTGCTGTACTATAAATACATCTAAACTAAAGCACACATTATGTAAAGCAGGGCAGGGAATACTTCTGGCTTCTAGACTTGCTACACTTGCAAAGCTGTGGGCAGGGCTGCTCACAATAATGCTTCACAGGGGTGAGAGAGAGAAAAATACAACCAGGAATAAGGCAGGCTAAGCCTCATGAATGAGATGAGGTATAATATTTGAATGTTTCCGAGGAAAAGAACTAAAGTGCAAAGTAGGTACAATGTACTTTGACTGGTGTGTAAAGAATGATAGTGGGGAGGACCATAATGACAAAGCAGAAAGTTGGGAAGGCATTTTAGATCATATGTGGTTTTCCTCCTCTGAAAGTTTTAAATCACAGAAAAAGCCCATAGAGGAATCAGATACAACCATACAGAAACAAGAACCAATGAAACAAATCAAGTCTCGGGGTAGAGGAAAACACTATTAGTTGAGTGTTTATCACAGCTTTTTTCCCCTTCTTCCTTTTCATTTAAATGATGTTGTGTTCAGCTTCATAAAGAGGCAAACCCATGCAACAAAAAACTGCAAAAGACCTGGGGTCTTTTAAAGTGTACAGAGAAGCAAAAACATGCAAGCGCAAACACCTGCTGAGTTTAAGAGAACAGAAGGAAACAAGAAAAAGGACGAAGCAAAGAAAATGCCCAGGTTGTCTCCAGTCCCTCTGAACCTAGGCCAGGTCAGCACTGTTGCTAGCTATACCACTAACATGTAAGTTCCAGCAGGATGCCCAGATTTTATGAAAGGATAGATATGTCTCACAAGTGCTATCTTTATATCAGGTTACTCCTGCTTTGAAACCTCCTTCTTTGCTTCATAGTTTCTGCAGTTCTACAACCAACATCTCCTTGTACTCGTCCTCTGTAACTCTGAAAATGACTTCTTAATTCCCTTGGGGGAAGAGACACAAGCAGATGAGGCAGCACTTTCCTGCCCAGTTCTGCACAGGAGAACCAGTAACCCTTCCAAAAAGACTGGCATTTACCCCCCCGAATATCGTGATTTAGTGCAAACTCATATTCATATACACAATTAACATTTTAAGAGGATTTCTAAACTCTGTGTCACAACCTATAAAATTCTTTGGCACATGCAGAGGAATTTAGGAACTTTCAGATTAAAACAGTTTTGGCAGAATAAAGAAAACTAGAAGCAGTAGTAAAAAGCCCAAACCCCTGAAAGTACAGGATGTGTCCTTCCCCATGCATTAGGCTGCAATAAGTGTGTTGATAGGCAACATTAGATATACAAGGATGAAGTAAACAAAAAGCCTAAGGAAGTAAAGTATTGAATTTGAAATTGAAAAGTAAATATTTGGGTGTATTAACTAACTGTTTGTGGGTGTTTTGGGCTTTTAAATTTGTTTGTATGAACGTTTGAGTCCACCTCACCTTCCAAAAAAGGGTAACTGAGAGGATCTGTCTCCTGCCCACAGTCGTCTCCTGCATCAATATTGTTGCTTATCTCTCTTCTCATGTTTCATGTTGTTTCAAGCACCTCTTTAGTGAGCCACAAAAATGTTAGCTATCCAGCTAGGTTTAAGTTGACCCCAGCTGAAGTAAGTACGTAGGCATGCTCTCTCTCTTTTCCATTTCTTAGTTAGTCCTCTTCAGGCCTGCTAGATGTAGATCAGGAGTCTTTAAAATGTTCAGCGAGGAGACCATGCATTACAGAAACTATTGCTTTCACAGTACTGTGTTTCTATAGTAACCACCTTATTAAAGCACTGCAGCCATCTGCTTTAAATACTAACTTCACAAGACCATCAGGACTAGCTTAAAACAATATCACATGTTCATTAAATATTAAAACTAGAAACAAAAGGAGAGAACTACAGGAGAGAGCTTTTTCCTGTTCCTTCAATCTAATCTTTAAAAAAAACCCCAACACTGGTTTGGTCTTGTAAAATAATTTAACAGTTCGTGTTACTGCTTTAGAAAGAACTGTTTAAGTGACCACACTTGCTGCTGGTGGCATAAACTACAAATTTCTGTGCGTCACAAAACCAAACAAATGAAGAAAATAGCTTCTTGGGGTAGGTAGTCACTTTGTATATGCTCCTCCTGATAACAGATTTTCTTGACCCTATTTTTGTAGCAGTACTCGCAGATGTAACATGGCAAAGTCTTTAAAGGGGGGAGCACACAGAAACAGCCTGCAGCAGCCAAGAAGTGCCACACTGGAGCAAACAACAGTCTCTTTTTATCATAGTCTGCTAAAGGGCAGATGCCTCAGAGAAAGGTACAAACACTCAGTAATACGTTCAGCCAACCTCTAGCTTACAGCCAAACCCATGAGAAACCCCCCTACAGATTGTATCCTAAGGAGAGGGAGCCTGGACATTGTCCTAATTCACAGAATGCCTGCTACTTATGAAAGAACCTGCACCATCAGCAGCAGGTTGTGACAGCAAGGTCCTTGAATTAAGCACACCCAATTGTAGATTTCCTTTCAGCAATTTGAAATATGTGGGCTGTTACTTCTTTAAACACTCTCCTTCTTCAAACTGTGCTAAAGAGCCAATGGTAAGCTCCTCAAAGCCCTTCTCTGCCTTTAACGTATAGTATTTAGCTCACCCTCTAATGTTATTTTCAGTGTGCTCTACTCCAGCTCCCTCATTCCGTGCTGCCTGTTTTGAGGCACTGACCCAGCACAAGCTATTGTATTTGGAGTCAGAATACACGGAAACACCCATAACTTGTAAATTTCATCTGAAAATTTTACTGGAACAAAAGGAGGAGAATTCAGATCTTTGCATGACAAAGCCACACACCTCTGGCACTGAGCTCAAGAAAGATCTTTTCTAGTGTTTTGCATTCTCTGACACACAATTCTATCTCCATTCACTACAGCTTAACAAAACTGCACATTCTACCAAGTACTGTCCTGCATCTGGTTTACCCAACTCTCTTTACTGCCACATTGAGCAAGTGCCTACGCAAAGCTGTTCATGATGTTTTCCAGATCTTCTGCAGGAGGGAACTCTTTGCATTATGCATGGAGTAGCAGCAGTGTGCCCAGGTAACACAGACACAGTCCTTACCCAAAACATTCATAGTCCAGTGGATCACCAGACCCTCACAAAAATGCATAATTACTTATTTTAAGATTCCCCCAGTATTCATTTCCTCCTCCTTGAGGGCACCAACTTTTCTATTTTCACACACTAGCTTTTTTCCTCAAGTTCTTCTAGGGTTTCTCATAATGGTAACCCAAGGGTGATGTCTCAAAAGGCAGGAATGACCGTGAGCACACACACTGAATGAGGAACAGTAGTTTCTGGAGTTACAGTGAATATCGAGCTGGATAGTTGATGTCAACCCTTTTGAGAAAAGAGGCAATTTTTGCAAAGGCTACAGTCTTGTTTGTGTGACTTTATCAGCCATCAAGTTAACTTTCTTGTTAGCCTTTGCAAGCCCTCGGCTAGAGTGCTGTATCTGTCCAAAAAGAAAAAAGTTGATCAAAACAAGAAGACTTGGAAGGACACAGAATCGCCACTAGCAGAGGTCTTCTACAGCTGAGTATCCAAGTATTCATCAAAAATGTCAGTTATGATTTATCTGGCTTGGGAGAAGAAGACTGATTAAATGGTCTCTTTCATGACTATTTCATACAACTTTTAGGAACAACTTGTCCGTCTTTCTCACTGCTGTGCACTGGTACAGGGAAACTCCATTTAGTATATCCTGGTGAGAATTTTCCTGGACAAGGGTGGAATGAAATTTGAACAGGCCGTAAGGAGCTCACAAAGCGAAGATGCTGACCACTCTTCCCCTCAAAATTAAGCGACCCCCTATTTTCCACACCAAAACTTTACACTGGTGCACCACATTCTTTTACATGGAGTTTCAAGATACTTGCTGTGCTTGAGACACCCATTCTCTCCACACTCATGGACCTACAGCAAAGAAAAGTAATTAGGAAAAGAAAAAAGCTGCCAGGATAGTGGAACATGAGTAGAAGAGAAAGCCTGATTTTGCTGCTTCTCTATCAGATTCATAAATCAGGGGGTTTGCTGTTTGCCTGTTACATAATAAAGGCTGTTTTCTTTCACTGATATATAATTTAGCTTCAAGAAATGGGGGGTTCATCATATTTTGAAGCTTTGGAAGTTGACCGTGGCTAAAGGCAGGCTTTTAATCCTGTAAACAGGTTTAATCCTGTAAACATGAAGAAGAGCCGTTGCTGGCATGGCTCAGCCAACGTTTTTGTTAAAAACTCACTCTATAATGTGGGGTTTCCTTCTTTTCCTAAGAACATGTCTGAGCATTTTTGCCCATACATTCCCCAATACTGTAAAAATCTCTTTCTACCTTTCATTGGTTTGTTTTCCTTCACACACATTGTAGTTCTTGTGACTCTTGAATTAACAGGGCTTGTTTTGTTTTTAAGTAGGGTGATGGGAAGCAGTTTCTGCCTGTGGTTTGTGCTGAGCAAATATTCTGCAGGCCTGTTGCATGTTTCTACCTTGCCTACTCAGAGTGCTGTGGGCAGTTGTTAATGTAACTTAATGTACTGTCCAGCAGTTGTTCTGTATGTTTTCTTCACTGTGAACAAAATGAATTAGTAGTTGGTCCACTTAGGAACCATGTTCTGCTGAGAAAGCAACAAGTAAGAGAGACAGCAGAACAACATGGTCTCTGTCTACCTCCCAGCTCAGGGAGTCCTGCCACTGCCTCATTCAGTGCTGCAAATTTTGGTAGTGCAATTCAGATCCCATCCAAGATTCCCAGTTCCAAGAGACATCCATGAAAAATCCCTCAGATAAATACCACAGAGGTCATTTCATCTCTTCTCTATTTCCCCCTGCTTTTTTGGTAGATCGGCTTTTGAAGGGGGTGTGAGAAGGGGATTGGCAGAAAAATTATGAATTGGTGAATAATCTCTTGCTTTCTCTCACACACGCATATGGCAGAGAAAGCTACGGCTGGGGATAGTTGTTTATTATGCCAAGGAATTCTTTTCCCCAGCTATGCACAGAGATTATTATTGATTGGCATACATTCTAAGAAAAACCAAAAGTCCCAACTCTGTTCTCTTGATAATTGAGTAAAACTCTTTAGTAAGAATTGCACCCATGCATCTGAAGACATAATTAAACTTTAGGTGTGCCTTTCGCTGAACTTGTTAAACAAGATTTCCATTACTTTTTTACCTAGAGGACAAACCCATGACAGAGTCTGTATTTATTTTGAGATACTCATCTAAACTGACACAATGGCGGTATTCACCCTGTAGCATACAATGGTAATCTTACACTATTCGCTTCCATCCTGCCCCCAACTAAAAGTATTGAGTGAAATAACCTTCATCATAAACAGCATTTCTTTCCTTATTTTCTTTTCATTGTATGACTAAAAGAAGCTCTTCTTATTAAGAAAATATCACAAATGGTAACAATAAGAAGATTCTCCGAGTCAAAGATGCACCAGACACAGAACTTGTGTATCTCTATAATCTTATACTGGTTAAGTTAAATGTATTGGTAAACCCCACAGACATGATAAATACGAATAAACCAGTCCTTGTAAACCTCAGTACTTTCTTATTCAGAACACTTTAAAAAGCACTTCAGGGCTTCTGGAGAAAGACTCCAAAAGACGTACCCAGGAAAAAAAGCTATATATATTTAAAGAAGATTTTATAGTAAGGCTCTAGTTCTCTGATCTCTGAGTCTGTGCATAGTTGCACAGTTTCACAGTAAGGTGGACTTGCTTTCCTCAGGCAGGAGAAATGCCACAAAACTCTTAAACTAGGAACACAGCAGTGACCTCTTTTCAGTACTTCCATTCTTGTTTCTAGGTCTATTATATACAGTGTAATGAACATTCAGCAGTGAAAAGACATCAATAACCAAAGCAAGCATATCTGCTCACATTCTGAATGCAATATTAAAAATCAGCTAGGAGACTGGGCAAAACCAGTGAAGGGTCAGGGGCTGACCTGCAGAGCACTTCACCTGCTCAGGTTAGAGCTATCTGATCACATGAAATAAGTTAGTGACCAGCCAGCATGGACATGTGTCAGCCTCTCATTTTACTTTGTTTACATGGTGAAAGCATTCTGCAGGAGTTTTGACAACTCTAGTGCAGAGCTGCCATGGGTATGGATGGAAAAAGTGAAGACTACAGACCAGCTTTATACTTATAAAAGTTTTATTCAGTAATGGGATTGAATCACATTGGAGAAGAGGCATGGAGAAGCTCATAGTGTACCTTTCCTAAGGGCTTTGTCATTATGGTATTTACAAACACTGAGATGTATCATAGTAACTAATACAAAATAGAACTACCATCTTTCCACCAGCTCATCTGCTTCTGAAAGGTCAATCTTTCTATCTGGGAGGGAAAAAAAAAAAATCCTTCACCATTTAATAGGCTTTTATAAAGTTGGAATTAAATTCTTTGATTCCAAAAGTAAAAACTGGAGGTGATTTATTAACAAGCATAGGTTATTTTTGCTAGTTTAGCAGTTTTTTCACAAAAGCTCTGTTTATCTTTGGCAACTACTCACAGTTACATAGCCTGTCTTTCTCCACATACATGTATTTCTGAGTAAACTTCAATAATGCTAGAATCCATCAAAAACTAATCATCTGACCACATACTTCCATTTTACAATAAACTGCTAACTTCTAGGAAGGAAACTGCTTTAGAGTACTTTGGAGTACAACACAAACTTCTTTGAAGAACTTCAAGGGTAAGGAAGGGACACTTTTTTTTTTAGATAGACATCTACTGCATCCAAAAGTGTTTTTTTTTTAAATATATATGAAGATAGAATGTGGACATTTGACAGTTAAGCATACAATGCCTGGCTTGCTAAAGGGGCATTTCAGCTATGCATTTTTTTTCTTAAGGCCCATATCAAAAAATCACAAATCAGCTGTACTGTGGTATTTGTACTTTGTGGATGGGGGCGTGTCATTTGAAACTACTAGGGCATCTTTTTCCTAAATGGATGGTCACAACTTGACTACAAAGCATTCATTAGTGCCTGAGTGCAGGTATTCATAAAGGAATAAAAATGAACTGTTGCTCAGGAACCACATGATCATGCACTGTCCTTTTCTTTTAGCCAAAGTAAGCCAGCTTTAGAGTTCCTTCCCGCTTTGAAAATTTTATGTACTTTCTGAGTCAGTTCAATGCAGAAACAGACTTACGGTGTCGAAGAACACAGTCACTTCTATACCTGAGTTGCTGAATCACTTAACCGCCGCTCCTGCTAGTTAATAGTAGCTATTTTTAGTTTACGGTGGAAAACTCTGTCATGATGGCAACGATACTTCAAAACAGTTTGGGAGCAAAATCACCTGCCTTGAACATCTGATGTGCTCTCACAGCCTGCGTTTGGTACGAGCACCTCACTATTCACTCCCAGCACTGACGATCTAGGTCACCCTCATGCGTGGGATGCGGCATTCGCTGGCTCTTTCCTAACTGTCCGTAAGAGTTCTGGGGTCATGTTTGTAAACACTGCTGCCATGTGCACGTAAGCACGTGGTGAGACACCAGCATGACCTGGAGTGCCGAGCGGAGAGGTAAACCTTGGCGCTGGTGTCGCTAAGCCGACTAGCGCCAACTCTTGCTGGCACGCATGCCCCTCGCAGCCCTGTGAAACGCCACGGTGGGTTATTTGAAGGGCAAAAGGGAAATTTTTTTCCTGTACATGGCACACATAGACATATGCTAATGTTGATAGTGTCCAGGCAGGTTCCTTCTCTCAGCCATAAGCAAATGGCAGCACTGAATTGTTCTCAAGAAAAACAAAATTAATTTCTGCCCTAAGTCACTGAAATGGGAGCCAGCGTGGTCCCACAACACAACACAAAACTATGGCTATTAGGAAAAAGAACTGTATAAGGGCATGTTGCCAAAGTTTCCAAAATTACTTCAAAGACAGATAGCCGAGACTTCGTGTCTGTAATAGCTTTTGCTGGCTTTGCACCGATGAAATTAAGACCACGTTTCAGGCATTTGAGGAAGTAACTCCTAAATTATTTCTGTTTATCAGTAGAGGTTGCACAAAGCTAGATATGGCCAGTACAAACAAAAGTCACAAGCCTTTCATTTCCTCTTAACGAGAAATTAACAGATACAGCCACTCAAAGCCTATGGAAAGTTTCATCTTACCCTGGCCATGCACTTTATATCCTTCAGAAAAAAAAACCAAAAACCCGCAACACAGGGGTGAACAGCCTGTGGTCGCAGTCCCTCCCTCCTGCAGCAGCTCTGTTTCAAGTGCAGCTGTAAGTCTCATTTGCTTTGACCTTTGCTGGGAGAGCTGAGAATAGGACAAAGAGTTAAAGTGTTACCAGTCCCTGCTGAGTCTGCACTTCTGGGCCAGGCAAGCCAGTGAGGCAGCTGGAAGAGGGTGTGCACACAGCAGAGGGTTAGCGGGAGGGGGCGCCGGGAGGGAGAGTAAAACAAAAGGAGAAAAATAAACAGCACACACCCCGAAACAAAACAGGGAAAGAACAAGTACAGAAAAATGCTCCTCTTCGAAGAACATGAACTTCTCTGTTTGTTTCCCTCCATGTAGTTATACCTTGTTATCTGAACTCGAGGTGCAGTAGACATACGAGTCCTTGAACTCTGAACTCGTGAGGAGAGCAGCAAAAAGTAAGTCAATACAATTTTAGCTGAGCAGCTGGAAAGAAGCGCGCTTTGTCTTTTTCTGCCTCAGCTATGGGAGGCCATTTAATGCAGCAATACACAGCTGTTCAAACCTCTTTCTTGCTGTGTGCCAATGGCCTGCTAAAACAAAGCAAAACCAAGGCAGTCTTCTCCAAGCGATAATGCAACTGCGGTTTCAAATACTAGCTTCTCCAAGCTACTCGTGTTTTGTTGAGACCAGTCTCTCAAACCTGGCCAAAAAGTGGTCCCCGGTTTGTTAGTGGGAAATAAAAGAAAAAATGTGCCCATTCATTTCCACAGGCTTTTCTGAAATCTTGCCCTACTGTAAACGTTACCCAATTCCCTAGTAGTATCTCTGGAAAGCAGAAAAGTGCCTTCCTCGCTGTTGCGTGTATGTCTAGCTAGCGCTCTCCAGTGCTACTACTCTATCGAGCAATATAGTTTCTATTTCTGACTCACCATGGACGACCTTGCTCTAAACCCCTGGCCTGAATATTTCTTAAATGTAAAATGAGCAAACCTGAATGAGCTAGCAGACTCTGCCAGCCTGTCACAGCCCTGCCTTTGGCCATGACTGCGATGAGCAGCCACAACCGTGGGTCAAAACCAAGGGCTCCCGCAAGCTGCAGGAAGGGAGCTCAGCCCTGCAGCCTGGCACCCTCTCGCCTGCTACGTGGCACCTCGGGGACACCTGGGAGGGTGTTTGTAAACAGCACGGCCACGTGCGCACAAGCCACGTGGGGTCTCGGCCAGCCGAACCTCCAAACTGCTGTGGGGAAAGGAGCCAGTCCAAATGTTCCTGCTCCTTTTTCAAAGCACTCTGCAACACTATCGGATCTCTAAACATGGCAGGGAAAAATCCATCTGTCCTTCACGGTCAACTGCTGCTGTCAGCATCTAGAGACACTGCATGAGCTAAATTGCCCACTGGATTTTATTTCCCGATGCATTTCATCATGGATTGTATCACGAGTCTATGAATGTGCTGAAGTTACTTAGGGTAGGCTCTCAGTTAAATGCACTACGTACCAAACCAGGCAGGCTGAGCTATGACTACCCACAGCAAAGGAACTGCCAAAGACTGGAGAGAGACACTAAAATTTACCGCCTCCAATTTAGATCTAGGAGGTAACAGGCTGCTGTTGCAATGAAAGCCATGAATGTTGCCAAGGTTGCGTCACCTGCACAGGCTTGCGCATCCCATGTCCAGAGGAAAGATTTCTGAGAACGAATTAAAGTTGGGTTTGGTTTTTTTGCTTTTTTGCTTTTACTTCTTCAAGCTCTGCTACCAAGCATGACATCAGTATGAGTCGGGTTCATGAACCCTCACAAACTTTTAATTGATAAAACAGATCAAAATTGGAGTCCTGTGGTAGGCTGGAGCTGATGTACGGGAAGAGTTTGCAGACTGTGGGAAATCTTGCCTGAATGAATAGGAGGATCAAGGGTATTAAAGGTTAATGGGCGTTATTGGAGTACCTCCTTACTGAAATGACATTACACAACTCTGTTTCACACACTGCAATTAATTGGCACAACATACTATTTTTAATTATAAGTAGCTCATTGTGAGATTTCACTTATTTGTTTGGATGGATGGATGGATGGAGGCATCTGCAGTGCCAGTAAAACTGAGGTAACATCCTTTCCTGCACCGTTTCTAACTTGGAGTGGAGGGTTTCAACAGGGCTGCAGTCAGAGCAGCATGCTAAAAGCCATCCTCTTCCCTGAAGAGAAAACCAACAGTTTTTAATTTGCTGGGTTTGGATGAGCAGTGCTGGTTTAAAGGTTCAAAGGCTTGTGTAGCAAAGAACCGGTTGTCATTCAACAGAAAACGCTACTGAAAACCAGCTTCTGAAAAAGTGAAAAGCTACTTGTTTCTGAGTCTAGTTTCTGTTTCTTAAAATTGATACTTCTGTTATCTTAGTAAGCAGAGAAAACTATCAGTAAATCTCTGAATGCGCAGGAAGGAGTGTATCATGGGTAAAGCACTGGGGCTTAGGAGATAGGGGTTCAGTTCCCAGCTATACCACAGCTTTCCTGTATGTCTTTTAGGGTTAAAAAAAAAAAAGGCACTGAAATGAATGGCTTCAGCAGGGTTTGTACCACATTTCGTGATCTGCATGTGCTTTGGCTTCCAGTTCTTGCTTATTGATTTTTTACCCTTTCTCTTACTCTTTGCATGTTTTACCTGCTCATTAATGTGAGCATCCCAGGGAAAAGACTGCAGCAACACTGTTAGGAACTCCTCTTAACACACTTGAGCAGAGTAGCAATTGCACAGAGCAGGTAGCAATAGCACTTTTGCTTTACTTACTGTAAATATTTAGATTTTTAGAAGGGAGCTCCCTGCCACTGCTTCACGCTATAAACAAGAGTTACTAACGCTCTGGCCTCTTACGTGCTCCCAAGACCCCTTGTCTCTGTCTCCTTTACTGAATTAAAAAGCAAAATGGAACAAAAATGGCGTACAGCCCCAAGCACAGTGGGATTCTGTTTTGTGGCTGGGATATGAGGTGCCTCCTAACGTGCAATAATTAATTTCACTCTATCCACTCTCCTTATATTTAGAAGCATCAGAGTTGCCATCCTGAATTAGGCTCATGCTCCAGCTTGTCCAAAAAAACATCTCCAACCAGCTGGTAGCAGTTGTTTCAAGAAAAAGTAGCTATTCAGTAGGTAGTTACATACTCACTCTTCCAGAGGCAAAACTTCTTTCTAATACATCAGCTAGTTTATATTTTATAGCAAAAAAAAATGCTTTGTTGGGGGTTTGTGAAAAGTAAAAGTTAGTTTTTAGCTTCTATACCTGCCTTTAAGTCTTTCCATCCATTTCCTCCCCCTTCCCCCTCAAAGAAGAAAAAAATACCTCCAAAAGGGCTTTTCTTCTTTTCAGTTGCTACAAAGTATACAACTGACTAGGTGCTTCACTCCTGCAAGTGTCTCTACACAGACAATTACAATTACAGCTCTGGGAGCCCGAGGGAAATGAATAGGGCTTTGTAAGAGTGGCAAGGGCTGCCATCAGTTTGCAGGATCACAAGTCAGCTGACAGCATTGCGGGGAAAAAAAGCCACCTATACCTAACCTATTGTCAAGTGCACAACATAGGCACACTGGAAAAATACATAGAAGTCTGTGTTTTCCCACCTGGTCTCCTACTTCTCAGGCACCACATGCACTAACAGAGAGAGAGAAAATAGATCAGCACAATTTGTGTTTTTCCTACTACCTTCTCACACTTACAAAAGCTTCTTCTCTGCATTAAAGGGAAGCAGAAAAGTACAGGTCCAAGAAAGTATGGAGGGCACCATGAAGACAACAGAGAACTGAAAGGCTCTATTTTTCTGGGGTTTTTCATGTTTATAAATACCAACAGTGCTTTTCACTATTTGGTCAATATTTTCACTTGCTCCTGGGTATGTGATATATAGTCACAAACTGACTGTACATGGAAAAGAGACTCACTAGCATAGGTTTTCTTTCCCAGAAAATACTTACTGGTTATATGAGTTAAGTAAGTGTTAAATCTGACCCTTTTCAGTTGCTCAGCTTTCATGGTTTTGATTTTTACTGTTGCCATTTTGGTAATACTTCAGACTTTTTGGGGCAGATAAACTTGAAATCAAACAGACAAGCAAGCAAAGGAGTGCAGTAGGAACAACAAGTTGGTCATTTGAAAAGACAGCATGTTCAGGTCTGTAATATATAAACACAGATGCACTCCTCCAAATCCCAGGAAGATGTGAGACCAATGTATTTTCCAGATTTCATATGTTCTCTTTCAGGAATAAATTGCATTCCTTTTATTAAGCTGTACATGCACTCTAAGCTTCAAGGAAGTATCTCACTCCTGTGAACTTTAGTAACTTTGGGGGAAGGGAAGCAACTCCTGCTTTACTGCAACCATTCATTTTCCTCATTTTACCCTGAGCAGGACAGTAATGCTGCTTGCACACAAGAGGAAACAGGCAATCATTCTTTTCTTCTTTTTGCTTATATAAGAGCTGAAAGAGTTTTGTGTCCTTTGGCATGTACAAAAATTGTATAACTTCAAAGTATGTGACTTCAAACACAAGCGAAACAGCACTGGAAGAACAAACAGATAAACAAAGATGGGGGGAAAAGAAGTATTGAGGCATGAAATGGGGGTGAGTGGTACACAAACAGTTGTTGTGTCTCTTGCTAAGGGAAAAATATGGAAAGTTATTAAAGGACACTGAGACCAAAACTCTCCTGTCAGCATGAGGCTCAGGGTTAACATTTACCCTTCGATCTCTCTAACAGCACTAAAAATGGAAGAAACAAATAGTCAGTGCAAACTCAGAAATGCCTTTGTCACATATTCTCTCATATATTCTTTGTTCTTGCTTGCTACCTTCTGCTACCCAGCTGCTGCAAGAGTAATGGGAACTGTGGGTAAAAGAGAAGTCAGAAAAGAAAACAAAGGGAGGTGAAGAGTTTGGTGAAAGAGAAGCAGGTTCTGGGTGTGATACGAATAATTGTATCTTGCAAATGAGAAGACAGGTGAGAAAGAAACCATTGGAGTGTAATACCAAAAATACAGTGATTATAATCAACATCAATGTGAAATGAAAGCAACCAATGTGAACATACAACTAATAGCAGAAGTCACGTATACCAAGATTTGCAGATGGGCCTTTGAACTGTTGTATGATGGTGAATACCATGACTCATCTAGACAAATTCAGAATATGGAAGAGACACTTGTACCAACTGCTTCCTCCCTATGAGGAAAACCCAGTTCTTAGGATTCATTTTGTCAAGTAATGGATGCGTTTGGCATGCTGTCCCAAGTGCTTGCTGCAAAACTGCATGAGAAAGTCTGAAAAAACATGCATGAGACTGGAAAATAGTGTTTCTGGATGAGGAGCAGAACTGCTAATAAGGTCCCACAGTGTACAGGCTTCAAGTGGCTCCAGAGACCAGAACCTGTCTGACAGCTTTGGTTTGGTTTAAGTCTGCAAGGGCAGGTGTGGAAGAAATTGTCAGCTGGGTGCTTTTGACCAGCTACCATGTATTTTCATCTGTGCTTCCTGAAACTATCTTGGCAAGGCAACCCCAATAATTACCGCCACTTCTCCCCCCTCCTTTTTTTTTTTTTTTATTAAAAAAAAAACAACAGATTGGTGGCATTATCCATTTGATTGAGTAAATGCAGAAATCTCCACCAACCTTTTTATGTCTAATGGAGATCTGAAACTTGCCTTGCAGTGGTATTAGCTTTCGTAACAGCAACGCCTCTTTGTGTCAACATGTCTCATTAAGTAATGAAGACTTTCAACTATCTGATTTTACTTATAAAGTTAGTCGGATTCATGATTCCTTTTTTGTTCTTCAAAAAGGGAATTGTTCTACTATTCTAACAGGCAGTGAGTCATGCCTAATTAAGGAAAAATATATAACCATTTACAGTGGGATTCTTGTATTGCAAAGGGCTGTTTTGTCATGAAGGCTTTTGGGGATTGAATTCCTTATAAATTTTTGAAAGGGGAGGGGGAAGCAAAGAAATAATTTGAAACCTTTGCAACAATTCCCTTAACCCCCATCGCGTCAACACAGCCCAGATTGTGCTCAAGTGGGGGGAAAAAAAACAGTAGCGTCTGACAAAGGAACCAACAGTCTAGAATGCAATACAGATGCAGAAAACTCAGCCAAACCCCAAAACTACAACATGTTTTCTTAAACTCTGTGATTTTTATTTCTTCCCCCCTCCTCTGCTGCCTGTGAGGACCAGGGACATTCCTAGAACTCTGTCCTCGCTGGCTGCGTCAAGGCAGCTGCTGAGGATGCTGGGACACTGTTTGTAAACACACTAACCACGTGCATGCAACCACATGGAGAGTCTTTGTCCTGACCTGAACATCTACCCACTTGGTAAGCCAGGGTATTACTGCAATGGAGCCAAATCCTTTTCCAACACAACATGACCTGCAGCTCACGCCAGGGCATTAGAAGACAAAGCTTAGACTGTTTATGCATTATTAGAAAGGAGATTAAGCAGAGATGTTGTTTAAATTTCAGTCACTGAAATGTAAGTTTAAGGACAGGGTAGTTCATATAAAGAATGCAGAAGTCATTATCCTCTTTATACATCTGCAAAAATATTGAACTTAAACCTGGAAAATTCTCCTCCTCCATGCCTATACCTGGTGAAACCAGTATTCATATGCTGGGAACCCACAAGGAATATATTTGAGGTCAGAGGTAATGCTGTAGAACAAACGAAGATATTTCATGTTGTCTAAATTGCATCTGAGTAATAAATCAGAAAGTGCCAAGGCTACTGCCCTGTACCTGTGGAAGACACTTTCAAGGGGTACGTGGTTATTTAGCTATTCCTGGTTATCTTAACTACTCACCTGCTCACTCCTTTGCTAATTCTTAACTACTCACCTGCTCACTCCTTTGCTAATTCTTTCAAACTGTCTTAAAAGATAGGCTGTTCTTTATTAGGATTAAAATGCTAAATTTTCCTTTCTTGCTGAACTTGAGCCTAGAACAAGCCTATTCCTTTGCACACTACAATAGAAATGCTGCTTTTATTATTTTTTATTTTTAATAAGAGGGGAAGAAACCCCCCACATCAAGAATTGGGTCAAAGCAAAGTGTCAATACTGCAAGCCTTTATTTATTTGTAAGAATAATCCTGCTGGGGTTTCTTGCCATATAGATGCTACGCGGCAACAACACTCCAAATTGGAATCCATACCTCCACAACCAACCTTGGTTTTAAAGGACAGCCTGAATTTTGTTTGGGTTACTAAGATGATTCAGCTTTCTGGAAGGTGTTTGACAGAGATAAACAAGCCTGCATGAAAAGACAGACAGGAATCTAAATTTATGGCTTTTAATTGATAAAGTGTTTTTCAAAGCACAGAAACTTTCTTTAAATTGTCCCCAGGTTTAAAATCCTTTACTACAAAGTAGTAGAACACTCTTTCTGATCATCTTGCAAGTCAAGGCTTCCCCCCCCCCTTCATTTCAAGAACAGTGCAAGATACATGGGTGAAATCAGTTAGCTGTTCTATTTCCCAAATCTTGTTTTTCTCCGCCTTCCTTCTTTTACTCCCTACTACGTAATGCGGGGCACATTTCCAGAATTTTAATCCAAACAACCTTTTTTGGGTCAGTCATCAGCTGTCCTTGGGATTAGTCCAGCTGATGCTGGAGGTTCAGAATTTTATTCATTAACCCCACCAACTCTATCTCCACCCACTCAGCAATTCCTTGGGAAAATGGGTGGGTTTTTTTTTGGTTGGTTGGTTTTTGTTTTTAAGAAACTTGCCTACCCTAAGGGAAGGCAGAAGTGATTTCTTTTCAATGGGTGACTGAGAAGACGATTACTCATGGTACTTTCCATTTGTAACATTTTATTATCTAGGATATTGGGACCAGCTATGCAAATTGAACATGCAAGCAGTGATGATCTGAAAGTGTGACCACCGGAATTATGGCAACTTGTTACTAGTTACTTGTTCAGTGTTCAAAAGGATAATTTTCCTGCAGAATATCATTAAATGAGTAATAAGGTATTCACTGCCTTGTGGAGTATGGGATCGGAACAATGCTACAAGTGTGATTGATTCATATAATTCCCTTTTTGGCTTTCAGCCATGGTGCAGTCATATGCTTTATCTCTGTTCAGACGACAGCTTTTTTTTTTTTTAATAATGAATCATAGTACATCCCACTCCATTTCAGAACCAGCACATTGCCTTTCAAAATGATGTCACAACACTTACTGCTGTTGGCTGACTGCCTTAACAGCAATCAGAGAGCTGGACTAAATAAATACTGTATATTATTTGGCAAAATCATTTGTGGTTGTGTTCTCCAGCACAGTTTCCAAGATAACCACCAACTCTACTTGAAACTTGTCAACTTTGTTTTACCACTTTCAGGCTCCAATTGTGGAGCTGGCTTACAGATGCTGCTGCCACGCTTAGAGCTACTGTGTGGCAGTCAAGTGAGAGAGGTAGAAGGGTCACTCGCTGTGACAAACCAAATTTGACAGCTCATCTGACATGCCACCTTGAAAAATGGACAATTTTTTTTAAAGGACCTTATTTGGCTCCTGTATAAACACAGGACATCTCTTCCACTCAGAATAAAAAAGAGCAAGGGACCTGAAGTCCCTGCATAGGCTCACTCTGAGAAAACCACTTTACTGCCCATGCAAGTAACTTAGAAGCTAAGCACTCCCTGTAATCCCTAACAGGATCGGTAACACTAGTCCAACCCAAACTTCATGGTTTTCAACACCTGAGCAGCAGATTTGTTCCAAAACATGGTGAGGTGTTTCGTTTGGGTTTTTACCTCTTTACAGCCATCTGGCTGGTAGTAGTAATTAAAGGAACACTATGGGAGACAGAGTCCTAGAAGCATCTGAAGTGCTCAGAGCAAGAGGGAATGGTCCCTTCCAACTCCAGCAGCTGAAATCCCCATTCCAGCAGCAACTACAGGGTCTCCCAGTTCTGCAGAGAGAAACCAAAACATTTAACAGGCTCCTAATTCTGTTACCCAATGCAGCACTGGTAGCATCAAGAGACCTTGGAAATCAGTCTGTCATAGTAACTTCTCAGGGGCACACATTTCTTGTTCTTTAAACAATGTTGTCATGCCAAAGTCTAGGACCATGCGCACTGTATCAAAACCATACCAGTTTCCCTGGCTAAACACCAAATAGCGCGATGTCAAGGTCCTCCCTAAAAGCCTTACTATGAACAGTGGTAGTTTGGCAAATCTGGGAGCCTCCGCGTATCCTGTTCAACCTTTTCTTCTTTTGATGATTTGTTAATGATTAGTTGTAAAATGGACAATACAAAACCACTTTCTGGTGCTCCCTGGATGCATTCACAAAGGTTTTTTGATGTCGCTTCCCAAAATTAAACAAGTATTTCCAATGAAAGATGACTTCTGAGTTCTTCATTTCATGTAAATAGCAGCTTAGTCCCATCACCTAAACTCTGTTATTTCTCACATCTTTTCCCTCCTTTTCCTTCTCCCTGCACCCTGGTTGCTAGATTTAAATGTTTTTTTGACTTCACTGGCAGGGTTCACACTACGCTTTCCATGACACTGAGGAAGAGAGACAAAATATTGCCTGACAGCAATTTGTTTACATTGGTTCCAAATTGTTGATTTTCTGCAGGATAAAATCAAAGATGCATACATTCTTTCAAAGTGTTAACAGCAGCAGTTCTGACAGACTAAGAGTTCTTGACTTAGATTTACCAATGTTTTTGAGACACAACAGACTATAATAGAATGTCGTTTGGGAGCAGGAAAAGATACGTACAAAATTGTCTTAATGCAGATGTGGCAAAATAGTACCAGTGTTTGTATCCAGTTTTATTTGAGTCTTTTGAAAAACAGCAGCTAGCTATTTAGCAACTGAGATATGAAGTGTCAGAGGACAGCAGCAACCAATGTGCCATCTGTTTTGAGAGAGAAAGAGCTGAAAGAAGTAGTGTTTCTGTGTGATAGTCTACTAAAAGCTGTTACCTGACTATTGTCAGTCACGGACCTTTAGCAATAGTAAAAGGTACTAATGGTAATCTATAAAGAAACTGCATAGGCTTACCTTTACTTGGAGGGGTGCAAGAAATTAATCGTGAAGTGACCAGGAAAAGAAAAAGAAAACATTAAGAATGGAAGAAGTTTTGGGAAATGTAACGGTAGTTGAGGGGCAGGCAGCCCTACATGCTCAAAGAAACCTGCTTATTTTCCATGGCTACTGGTAAAAGAAACCAGTAAGTTCAGCACACACCACTTAAGGAAATTTGTCTAACTCCCAAAAGGTAACAGAAGGAATGATTTACAGTCAACGGTCAGACTGCCATGCCAAGGGCATCTCTTAAAAGGACACTGCATGAACCGTTGTGTTGTTTTTGCCACCTTTTATTCCGTCAGATCCCATTCTAACTCGAGTTTATACCCGACTCGTGACCATTAACAACTCCCTGTTGAGTATCTTCAGCAATCAAGTCCTGTTTTGCACTTTACAACCTCCCGAGAAAGTGCTGTGGTGGAATACACAAGTGAATATACACGTTACTACACTCACCCCCTGCTGCAGTAAGTCAACCTGCTATTAACATGCAAATAAAATGGCCTCATTAGCCGACAAACAACACCCACTAACCTGCTTTCACTAGGGACAGTATCTCCTCATCTCTGAAACTCCTAAACTTCACATTCAAAAAAGAAAAAAGAAAAAAAAACAAAACCCAAAATAAAAATTACGCCGGACTGATATTCAGAGCTGCCGAACACTGCTCAAAGCCTGCACATTTGCATGCCGCTCATCATGGAAAACAAATCTTACGACGAGATCTTTGGTTGCAACATTTCAATGAAAGCAGGCTAGACCACATCACTTCTCCCCTCACCTCGCCCTCTGAAAAGGAAAATTACTTAGCAGAAAAGGGTGTCTGCTGAATTTCCAAGGTTCAAACCGCGAGCAGAAAAGCGCCCCTTTAACTAAGGGCACGACAGCGAGCGCGGGTGTCGAAGGGGGTGATTTAACGCCAGTAAATGCCCCGATGCGAGCGGACGGCGCCGCGCTCCCGACTTAGAAACGCGGTAAGGTGGCTGCTCGTGTCTGTCATCTGGCGC
>JAVJGJ010000001.1:69646302-69664522 GCA_035590215.1 Microhierax caerulescens
ACCCCCCCCCCCCCACCCCCACCCTCCCACCCTTAACGAGTTGGGGGGCGGGGGGGCCGGGGGGGAGAAAGCCTTTTACGTTTCAAACATGCTGCTCCCAGCCTGGAGTTGCATGCATTGTTCAAAACAAGTATCTGCTGTAAAGAACAGATATGTGGCTTCCTTGGAAATGTGCTGAAATGCACTTAGCTCAAGCAGTATTCTGGAGCTGTTTCTAGGGCCATCCCAGCCACAGCATTTTTCTTCTTGGTCAGTCTTTTCATCTATAAAGCAATGAAAAGAAAAACAAAAAAACAAACAAACAAACAAAAAAAACCAACAACAAAAAAAACAACAAAAAAAAAGAAAAAATCTCAACTGATTAAATGCATGTAGTTGCAAATCCTACCAAAACCCCCACTGCAGACTATGTGTGTCCACTGCTACCCTTGTAAGGAACAGCTTTTGCTCCTTTTGAGATCTGCTGGGAACAGAATAATCTGCTTTGATCTCTTTGAGCAGAGCGTTAATAGCAATAAAGCCCAGATTGTCACACGGTGCGGCTGCAGGACAGGCACTTGGGGAGTTGCTGCAGGTTGTGGCCGGAGCAGTTTTTCTCATTTCCCCAACAGGCCCTTCAGCGAGGCAATGGTTTCGTGGGTAAAATGTCAGGTAAAAAACATCCTGTCACTTGACAATTACAGCATTTGTGTGTACAATGCATAATTACACACAGATCAATGGTTTAAAGGGCCATGGGCCTTACCCCTCTGCTAGAAGGAAAGCTTGCTCCCCACGAAGGATGTCGGGGCAGCCAGGGCACAAGCTGCAGCCAAAGTTTTCTTCTAACTCTAAAGCTACAATGAGCAAACCTGGCTGACAGAATGTAATGTACTTGGCTCCCTTCAGCCCCCACATGAAACATTCAGAAAGACATACAGTGCAAATAATTTTTCACCCTTTACCCTGCACTACAGAATAGGGGGGGTATATTAACTACCTGCTTCACGTAGCTTTCTGGGCCAAATTCGACTCTGACTTAAAATTTCTGTGCAAAAAGCAGTTCAGAGCCATAATTAAATTGTTTCTAGTGAGCCTGCAACTCTTCATGTTGTTTTATTCATGTTTTCTTCCCCCCCCCATGATGGAGCATGAACGTGAGGTGAGGGGAAACAAATTTGCTAGACAGCCTGTTCCAGCTCCCTGAGCAAACCCCAGGAGTCCAGAATGCAGCTGCAACGAGATAGGTCTACAGAAAATCTCTCCTGTCCATTCTCCATGTAGACATTTGTCTCTGTCTTCCACCGAGGGACACTGATTTCTCAAGGGGCCATGTTGGGATCACAGCAGCATCCACCAGAAGCCCTACAGGGACAAGGTGTGGGAAAGGCAACGGGACCGGTTCAGCGAGTCGTCATTTTGCTTTGGTCTACGCGTTCAGCAGGGCTTTTTCAGGTCCTGAGACACCTGCTTGTCCATGTGCTCAAAAGCCCAGCCTCGGAGCTGAGGGATGGGACTGGTGCCGGGGCTGTAGCCATGCCAATGGGCAGCAGAGGGGTGGCTCTGCCAGACTCCAACACTTTATTTTTTCCCTGAATTCCTCAAAAGTCACTATTTGTCCTTTCTTGGCATTGCTTGCCTGGGCAGGAGGGGGCTTTCCCAGGACTGTGCAGATGAGATGGTGCAGAGGAAACACAGGGGAAGGCCAGCATGTTCATGGTAGCTCAGTTGTGGAGTTTTGGGAGCAAGGTGCCCGATGGCTGGGATGCCTGCTGGGGCAACATCAAAGCTGCGATGCGTTATCCACCCAGTGCCACCATTCTGCTGGTGGCAGGTGCATGTTGGCGATGGAGCAGAGCTGCAGGAGGAGAGCTGCAGGTGGTTCAACTTTTCAGCCCTTGGCTTTTTGCTGATGGTTATAGATGGCTTTTTGCTGCTCGTAGTGTTTACAGCTCTGAAGGTGACTGTAGCCTTGTGATTGCTCAGGCATTTGTGGCTGAAAACCTGAATCTGGGTGCTTCAAGTGCCCTCTGGGCATTGCCTGTCCCCAGGACCGTGGCTGGAGTGCATGCAGGGGTAAGGGAGGCATAAGGAGAGGTGAAGCGTGAGGACCTTCCGTGGGTCTGAAGGTACAGCTTGTCCTTTCGGGGCCCCAGGCTTACTTTTCTGTAGCTGTGGGAGTAAAATCTTGAATCCTTGAATGCAAGGGAAGCGGAAACTCCCCTCACAGGCCTGTAGGGTAAGGTGCTGGCTGACGGATGGAGACCTGGTCTGTGGTTTCCCCTGGGGAGTGGCACTTTGTTGACTTTCAGTAATAACCTTCCAGGAAAAGGCCAAAAGCTGACCTGCAAAGAAGGGGCTTCCAGCAGCATGTATAGATCCTGGACGCAATCAAGTTGGTGACATTCGGGACCAAAGTCAACTCTCCCTGCTCTGCTCATCCCACTCTGCAGCCTGCTGGCATCCCTCAGTGTCTCCATTCTTGGACTGCAGGACTACAGGGAGGGCAGCAAAGCTGAGAAAGCAAATGAACCGATCCAGTACCACAGACCAATGTATGCAGGGGAACAAGAGCAGAGTGCGTGGGAGTCCTTCCCAAAAATACCCGCTTCCAGGAGCAGAGGGGGTGACCAGTTTTGCTCCATCAGTCTCGCTTGCCGTGGCTGAATGCTCTCCCACAGGCAAATGCCTGCAGGAGCAAAGCACGGTGAGCTGTGCTGTGTTTCTGTCAAGTACATTACACAGCTGTCAGGACTCTTGAAACCACACCGTTGCTGTTAATCCAGCTGTGGGGAGGAAAGCGGCGCTGGTGTGGAGCTGTGCTGTTAGCCCTCTACGGTATCATTACAGCAGTGACGTGAGAGCAGGAGTGCTCCCGCACGGTGCCACCAGCCCACCAGTGTCAGGCTCGGTATGTAACAGCGTGCATCTCTCACCGCCTTTCCAGGCTAGAGGAACATTCAGTAGCTGTATCCATAGATTCTCTGATTGTTGGAGGAATTAAAATCCTTTGATAAGCCTGAGCTGTGAGCATTTTACTACTACATGAATAGCGAAGGGCTCAGGTGGACTGAGCAGAAGAGGCAGCCTACAGCTGTCAAATCCCTTTACTGACTTTTCCCCCTGCCTTCTCTGCTGATGTTTGGTTTTCTCATCATCTTCAAATCCTTCCACAGCCTTGTGGTCGGCATCCTGGCATGCATCCTCACGTACTGCCCACGGGGTCTGCTGCACTGCCCAGCATCACTGTGCTGGCTGGCAGCCCTCGCCCTGCGGCTCCCCAGTGGTGTCACCGGAGCAGAAGGGTGGACAAGACCATGGAGTTTCCCATGTTCTCTCTCTGGTCTCTGCCAGTGGTGGTGATGGAGAAGGATCCCTTGTGCATGAGCTCTCAGTAGCTGTGTGAGCAGAGCCTGTGTGAAGTGGGGACTGGTGCAGGAGGTGTCAGTGCTTCTGTTACTGGACACCAGCGTCATTGGCTTCAGCCAACACAATGTTGCTCCTGGGCCCTGCCTTCTCCTCAGCTTTACTGAAAAGTGTCCCAATTTGAACAGTGGTTCGTTTTCAGGGGCCACTCTGTCTCTGTCCCTGAACATGACTTTTGGTCAACTATGAATTGAAGGGGACAGATGGAGGGCTAAGTTCCTATGGATGCTGGTCCCTGAGAGGTACTCGGCATCTTCTCTCATTTTAACCTGACTCCAGCCTCCTAGCAAAATCAAGGTAGGAGATGGAGGCGTGGCTGAGCTCTTACCTCCTGCAACCACATTTTTATATTAGATGTCCAAAGACAGGCTCCCCATGTCTGTAATTAGGCACCGAGGAAAGGTGGCTTTGTTATGTCCGCTGGTGTCACTAGTAACAGCCTCAGGGAATCAGTACTCATCTGTTTTAGTTATTTTCCTGTATATAGATTAAACATACAACTGTAGAAATCAGGAGTTTAGTGATTTCTAAAGTTCCTCTCACAAGTAGGAGGAAAAGGGTCTGCACTGACTTAGAGAAGACAAGGAGATGTGCCACTTTTTGCAGTGCAGCCTGTAATTTCCTGGCAGATATGAAAGCTGGCTCCTAAGAAAGTCCTGTGAAGGGAAAAGCACAGAGGGAAAACCAGCAGGAGCTGATTAAACAGCTAAACCGGGTGACACACAGAAACCTGGGCTGCGATACAGTGAATGCTGGCCTTTGGGAAGAGCCTTAGCTGTGTGCCTGGGCAGGAGCTGGGAAAGGCAGTGGTTGCATGGTCATGCAACTCATAAAGAGCCTTACCTTTTCATCTCTAATCACCGTTTGCCTTTTTAATGAGCTCGGTAGGACTCTGCTTGTTGGTTTCCTATCTCCCAGCACATCCAGAAGAGAAGCCCAAACCTAATCACGGGGTTCCCATCGCCCCTGTGATTCAGAAATTCTCAGCCCCTGAGCAGAAGTGACTGTCATGTTTGTTCATACCCTTAGCGCAGGCACAATTATATTGAGTTAAATTCTTCTTAAATCAAATTTGCCCTATAAATAAAAGCTATATGCAAAGCTAACTGCTTTGCAGCATGAATTTAAGCAGCTAAATGGTGTTCAAAAGCAACGTAAATGCATGCGTACCCATGACCTTGTTAGTGCAGATTTTCTAATCTAGAAGCAATATATAAAGAAGATAAATGTTATAGCTGTCTCTGTCTCTTTTGATTTCCTTCTCCAGCAGAGCAGTTCATCTGTGGTCCTAGCTGAGCTGTCAGCTTGCTTTGATTTTTTCTTGCATGCCTGCTACTGTTTTAGGCAGGGAGTCAGCACTGTAGCTCCTTGGGGAAGATGTGTTCAGACATGACCTGGCAATAGCCTGGGGTTTTGCAACTTGGGGAAGGAGCTAAGTGTTTGGTCCTTTTTGTTTGGGTGAATGTGGGGGTGTTATATGCAGTCTCCCTTCCTCCCTTCTTCAAAAAGCTGTAGAAAAGCTCTACTGAAAGATGCAGACATACATCAGGCACACAGTCACCACATTGTATATATTAAAAGGTACACTTTTGCCTGAGGATTTGAAGAACAAGAGGAATAGGCTGGCAGGGCTCTGCAGCTATGAGGCACCAGCAGAAACCCTTGCCACCCTGAGCAACTTAAAAAAACCCCAAAATTCTCTCTTCTTTTGGAGTGTTCAGATCGTGGGGAAAATCCAGCTGCCTTTCCTGGCTCATTGGTGTAAGTTTCACTCTTGCCAGCCTTTCTCCATGGGCAAAATATACCATCCCGTGCCCCTTTTTGGTGGGTGGTGGGCAATGCAGCAGCAGGTGGAACTTGCTTTGGGTTACTGGGATTGGTGGGTGCCTTGGAGCAGGGCTGGGGGCTGGGGGCCAAAGTGCGGCTAGTGGTCAGCCTCAAACTGGTGTTGTGCACCTTTCTGCACAGCTGGTGTCTCCAATGTAATATGCTGCTGGCTGTCAGAATGAAACATAGCCATGGCGCTTCTTGGCAGTGACAACCTGCCCTGGCTTTTCTTTCCCTTAATGGGGTGTTGAGAGACAAGGAACAAATTATTTTATGAAGCTGGTAGAAAGTAAAAGAAAAAAAAATCGTAGTTGTTGGGATGATCTCTGCCTTGCTAATTCCATTTCTGAAAAATTAGAAATTGTATTAAAAAGTGATTGCTGTGAGAGGAGATTGTCTGTGGATGTGGACTCTGATTGCCACATAGTCTGCAATATATTTGTTTTATTTCCATCTAGGAAAAAGCTGTGGATGAGCTCCCTGCCTGGTGACAGCATCCTCAGTTTTCTGCGGTGCCAAGGAAGTGGGAGTGCCACTGATCAGAGATCCCTAAACTGAAGCAGCTTAAGGGGCATGAGTTTTAGAGGATAGTTACTTGACATTTCCAGAAAATTCAGCTGCTGGATGCTTTTAGGGCATCACAAATTAGGGACCTGCTTTCTGAGATTTTTCACTTCCTGTCCCACTTTGCCTTGCTTTTCCGTTGGTAAATAAGACCACTAATACCCTTATCAGCAGAGGGATTTAGCAAAGATAAACAGATTTGCTTTTAATTCCTTCAGAAATCATGCCAGAAGTACAGAAAATAAACAGGAAGTGTTTGGACACTCATCACAGAAGCAAACCAGGACTGCAGAGACTCTGGGGGACAGATCACAGCTTGGAAAGATGGATAGGGAAGGGCACAGCTGATTTAGGAAAACTAAGCAGAGAAAACAGGGGTTACATTTTGCAGCAAATACCTAGAAAGGCTGTTCTTCACCTGATGCTCACCAGGAAGCAAGAGGAAGATTTACTGAATGAGTTTGGAGATAAAGAGGGAGAAAGGGAGAGTGTCAAGAGGAGGCTTGTTCCAGCCCACCTGGTTGGAAGGGAGATGTTTGGGAAGGTACCACATGAGCAGCTGCAAAGCAGTGACCCGCTGGCAATGCAGGACTTCACCTACCCCCTGCCCGCGGTGGGACAGTCCCCGAGAGGGGCACAGGCTTGGCATGCCTGAGGACACCAGGGACATGTGGCAGAAAAAGCTCCAAAGGCACCAGTGCTGTCCCAGGGCAGACTGTGCCCAGCCGTGTATTTGCCGTGGGGAGGTGTCCTCTGCTGTTCACAGCCTGGTGAAGCCTCAGGTGGAGAAATGCAACCAGCCGGGGAGCAGCGCTTCCAGTAGTGCGTTAGATGAGGGAGTTCAGAGGTGTCTGCAGGAATGACAGCTTGTACACCCAGGCTCTCCCCCAAGCAGAAGGGCTTGGGACTGCTGGATTGGGATTTTGGCAGCTGTGAGGATGCGGGAAGTCGTCTGCTCCATGTTAAATTCTTTTAAAATGCTGAGCATTGACTGCCCTTCACATCCACTGGAAATAAAGCAAGAAAAACCTGGGGTAATTGGCAGCAAGGCACATCTATTGTCAAGACAATAATTTCTGACTGGAAAGATAGTTCTGTGCTGAAACAAGTTGCCAAGAGAAGATATTGCCCCAGAGGCTCAGCAGGGCAGAGCCGAGCCTGTCAGGATACATCCACCCACACAGGCCAAGGGTGGACCAGGACTGCACCTGCAGTCCCTCTCAGACCCACGTTTCCATCACGCCCAGAAAATGACAGACTTTTTAAAGAGCGTCGGGAAGAACAAGAGCATCCCAGTTGGAGACCGCACAGTAAATGAAATCTGAGTGCTGAGAGTAAGATAAATAGTGGAGGTGTGCTATTTGCTGGGCACTCATAGAGTCACAGGCCACATCATCACAGGTGAAGGAGGAGCACAATTTACACAATTTCAGCTGTAATTACTTTTTTTTTCCAGGATACTGGGAGGTGGACTAAACTTGCAATATTAAAATCTGTATTGAAAAAATATGGCTAGTTGTAAACTGAGAAGTGACTTCAATGGAAGGCATTCTTGGACTTCTGAAGATGGCAGTCTAACAAAGCCAAGCTTCAGAAGTATTTTAAATCAGTTAAATACAATAAAAATATGTAAATGTGACCTCTTGTGGGTTTGAGCATTTCAGCTGGCTGTCCGTCCTTGCCAGAGCCCTTCTTAATTTTCAAGCAACAAAAAAGTGGTGCTCCATCTGAGGGAGGTCAAGAGAGCAACAAGTTTATAGAAACAGCAGGACTCAAATTAATAAATGTAGGTGGGATGGAGATGGTGAGGTGCATTTGTCTTTCACATCTAGTCACCCATGTTAATCCGTTCTAATTGCATTAGGGGGAATGAAAGGGCAACAGAGCTGATGTTTGCTGATGCCAGTGCTCGGAGCAGCTCTGGGCATCTGCTGGGAGGTTTCACTGGGACAGCTGCGCTGCAGGCAGATGCCTTCGCCTCTCTCAAGTGAAGGCAAGCACACAAAACGTATGTGTCTGTATTAGATTAGTGACAGGATATGTACATATACATATGTATCCATAAATGCTCTCAGGAAATACATCTTAGCTTCAAAGTCTGCAGTTGATGAAAACGTAATACCCCTTCACTGCAAACTTAGATGAGACCCACACTTTCCATACTGAAAAAGAAGCTTTTAATTTCTCTTTTGCTTCTCCTGCACTTCAAATGCAATGTTTTCCCAGCAGATAACATTCATCATGTCCCCCATAATGGGCTGGCTCTTTCATAGTGATCATCTCCGACAAAGTTCTTGAGCAACAAATTTTGTCTTGTCAGTGGAAGCCTCAGTACAGATCAGAATCTGTGAATCTCACTGAGCACAAGCTTTGCCAAGGCATTGAAGGCAAGATCTGTTCTTCAAGCTAAACATCGTCCAGAACTGGTGGGGTTTGCATTTCAATTTATTTAAACTTTTTTTTTTTCCTCCCAGATCCATGGTTTTGGATCATGATTTTTGATCCCAGATCAGCAGCAACGGGGAGGTAAAATTCCCTGTCGGTAACCTCCTCATTCCATCGTTGTACCTGATTGTGCATCGCCTGGTGTCTGGAGGGGACAGAAAACCCCTTTTGGCTCTTGCATATCTTGGGATGGTATTTGTGAGTGGGGAGGAGTGGAAAAGAGCAACATGGGAGTGCAGAGACCTGGTGTGCATATCCCTTTGATCCAACAGCCACAAGGAGCTGGCATTTTTTAAGATTCCCTCCCATCTTGCTTTCCTGGCTTGTTTTCAATTCTTAGGAATGGTGGAGGAGAAGGCAGTGAGCAGCGAGTGGTGGGCAGCAAGGGCGATGCCATACCCAGGGATGGAGCCCCAGCTCCCGGCTGGGACCCTTCAGGTGACAGGACCGGCTCAAGGTATAAGATGGTGCCGGGCAGAAAGTCAAATGGCAAACATTTGCCTGCCAGGGTGAGGGGGGTGCCACCGTAGGAACGCGCCCAGGCACAGCTTGCTTCTGGTTAGTATTTGCAGACAAACAGAAGGGAAGCTCCAGCAGCCTCCTCACCCCTGTGGGCCTGGCAGAAATGTTTTCCTGCTCCGGGGAGGTTTACCTGGCCTCTCCATGGATGGTCTGGTGCCCTGCAGGCTGGTCTCCTGTGTGCTCCTGGTGGGATGGCCCATGGCAGAGGCCACCAGAGAGAGAGCCTGGCTGCTGCCTGGGACATGATTTATCTGCTCTGGGAGGGTTTTGCATGGGCATGTCAAACAGAGTGCTTTTTCCTTCCGGCTGTGATGGGTTGCAGCAGGCAAATGTGCAAGTGCACCGCTGGGTATTAAAAAACCACAAAACCCCCATGATCTGATCAGCAAAGACCTGTGAGATCAGTTTAAAAAATATTATTTCTTTCTTTTGTGGTAACTTTTATTACATTCTTTGTGTTGAACCATTTGGGGTTTGAGTGGGTAGTGACTGCTTGAAGTTTCTCCAAAACCAGCACCTTGGGTTGCAGCTTTCTGGGTCTCCCTTCAAAGGAGAAGATGCTGGGAAGAAACCAGGCAACTCCAAAGCCTTGGCTCTTGGGCTGAGTGTGGGTCACAGGTGGGTCAGGCTTGGTCCCAGGTCCTGGGTCAGGCTTGGTCCCAGGTCCTGGTCCAGGCACACTGATATGGGTACAAAGGGTGAGGTTTAATGAAACCTGCCAGGTGAAGGGCTTGTCCTGGCCTTGTCTTTCTCCAGTCCTCCCTCCCTCCCCATCCTCTGGTCCCTCTCCCAGTCACCTTCCCAGTCTGCCCTCTGGTCTCACAGGAAAGCAATAGCCTTTTCTTTCCAGGGGGAGCTGGTTGGCAGCCCCACCACCATGGCTGTAGCAGCATCCACAGGCTGCAGCCGTGGAAATCTTCTTTTTAAGCACAGCCCCCCAGCACAGTTGGAGAGGCAGGGGGCTGCCTCTGACTCCTTTTCCCCATGCTCTAATCCCAGTCCTGGTTTAAGGGCTCCCAAATTTTGGCTGGCCCAAGTGTGTGGCAAGTGGGATGCTATCAGCACTACTGCAGTGAGGGCAGGAAAAGCAAACCAGGTCCCTTGGGCAGGATGCTGCAGGCTCCCAGGGGGGCAGGGCTGTCCCTCCTAATAGATGTATTGCTTGCTGTGTTGTTTTCTAGGTTGCTGCGTGTTTTTTAACTATTTTTTCCCAAAACTTCTCACCATTTAACTTTTGCGCTTTCCTTCTGCCAGTGGATCTTGAAAATATACACACAGTATGCCAGGCTTCATCCCAAGGGAAGCGCTAAATGGGAATTAACAATTAACATCTATTTCCAAGCCCCCGAAAAAAAATTGTTGACACTCTTCCTGCTGTTAGGCGCCGAACAATAGGCGCTGAGCTGTCATGATTTACCTCACGTACACTAATTAGTCTCATACGTATGGCTGGGAGTGTGCACACATGTGGTGGCCATCCCCACGTGCCTGTCCTGTTTGGTGCTGTCTCTCCCGAGGTGAGGGTTTGGGAACTCTTTCCAAGGTGTCCTTGTCCTGGTAAAGGTTGAGCTGTAAGGACAGAGCATCCTTCAGGGTGGGTGTCCTGAGGAAGGACAGGCACCAACTGGTGCAGCTCAGCAAGCAGCAAAACTCACATCCCAAGCATGGAGAAACGCTTTTAATGTCAAGATACAGGGTCTTAAAGTCAGAAGAGAAATCTCACAGCACGACAGTGTGTCCCAGCCTACCTGGACTTTAACCCACCTAATTTAAGAGGGAAGCACAGCTCACCATTGCAAGAGAGGGAATTTGGAGAGGGATTTCCCCACAGAGAGAGGTAGCCCTGCATAGCAGAAACTTCTTCCCTCCTTTTGGTGCTTTTTGCTGGATTTCAAAAGCACTAAATCCTACTGAGTCCTGCAGGTGTGTTTTGTCTCCTGAGCTAATGCTGCTGGGTAGGAAATTGCTTATAAAACACCCGTCCTTTGAGTGCACAATCTGGGGACTTGACTTTTTTGGGGGGTGGGGTTGTGTGTGTTCATTTCCCCAACATATTTATTTAACACTAAGGTGCTGAAAATATATATTTATGAGAAAGCAGCCATCAGATAGTCAGTAAAATCCCTGATGGTCTCTCCCAGTTTTAAATAGAAAGTGTTGCTCTCTGCATATCGAAGCCAACACAAATCAGTGCAAATGATCGTTAAGTCATTAGCAAAGGCTGCAAATGCCAGTAGTCCTAATATTAAGCCTTCTGGTGCACTCCCTGGAATCGTCTGACTCAATTGCATCCTGTTACACTTGCAATCTGCTTTCTGCTATCGGCAGATAGGCTGGCAGCCGTTTAAATTCTCGTTTAGAAAAATCCAAGAGCGCTTGGGTGGTGGGTTTTTTTTTCCCCTGGCTTTTTTTCTTGCTCCAACAAAAATGTCACGGCTCCCAGAGGGCAGCTTGGGCAAGGGTTTATCTCCCTCAGGGCTGAGCACTGGCAGCACAATTTTGGGCTGGTGTAGCCCACAGCAAGGGAAGCCAGGAGGGAGGGTGAGCTTTGCTCCGTGTGTGGGGCATCAGCCTGCTGCTCCCGCCTCCCTCCTCATCCTCATTGCCTATCCCTTATGAAGTTTGTTTTCCAAGGAGACATGGGAAGAAGTGAGACCAGCATTCCTGCAGCCTGAGGAGGTGCAAGCTTTTTTGGAGAGTTTCCTGGCCCGATGGGGCAGCACGAGGGACACTGGGGGAGTTCACTTTCATGGAGCTGGGATTTGGGTCAGACATGGGGATAAACTTAGTCTTTCTGAGGAAAGAGGGGTGAAGAGAAGGTTTAGCATGCACAAGGAGGTTGTTCCTCCTCACACTCTTCCATTCCTCCTCTCAACACAAAACAAGGGGGAATGGGGAGAGCCCCCTCCTCCTGGCAGCTCCTCCTGCAGCCCTTCATGCAACCCTGGCCCTTGGTGGCACATCCCAGTGCTGTGGTGGGTCACTAGCTGAGCGCATGGGGCTCCTTCCCGAGCCTCCCATCCTGCTCCCTGTCCCCTCCAGCCTGCAAGGGCAGCCTGGGTGAGATGCTGTTTGCTGGAGACGCCTTGCCGTGCCAGCCCCTGGAGCCACTGTTCAGCTGTATGAAAGATTTCCCTTTGCAAACCTCCCCAGCTGCCCGAGGTGTGAAGCCGCTGGCGCTGCTTGGCATCTGCCATTTCGGCATCCACAGGCGTGAAACACTGCTGGGGATGCCAGCTACTGACGCAGCCTGTGGTAAGCATTAAGCATTAATTCATTTATACCATTTAACTACAGGCAAGGAAGTTTAAAAAGTTTTAATATGCTCAGGGACATAAAATCCACCCACCCCCACCCCGATGCTTATGTGTAAGTCTGTCTCATTTGCACAGCTATGAAGATGTCAGGAGGTTTCCTGCAGGATTTGGCTGGGATGCTGGCCCTGAGGCCAGCTTTTGCATCCCTAGGTCTGCCTTGCAGGGGGGATCTGCAGATGTGGGCAACCTTCTTCCAGATGCCATCTGCCCGGGTACCGGTTTGGGGAAATGTTTTCCTAAGGGAATATTTTCTGATTTTGGGTCATGGCTCCATGACTTGGTGAACTATAACTACCTCCTCTGAAACTATCATGTCGGTGTGGAAACCCTGGCATAACTACGTGTATACAAATTGTTAACCTAGTGTGAGGAAAATAATTTGCCCAGAAAAGTTTAGCTCCGTGGCGTTACTTTACACCAAATCCATACAAGCAAATAACCCCCCTTCTGTCTGTAATGAACCACAGTAAACCTGCTGACTGCCTCCCGCGAGGGGGCTGCACCATCCCTGGTCAAGGAGAGCCACTGGATATGCCTAACTCCTGCTCCAGGACTTGAGGGGTGCTTTGCTGAGAACATTTCCTCCATGGAAGAGACCTTTTGTTAGCGGGACCTGGGAACCCAGGAGAAGCAGATACACCCCTGGGTGGCGGCGCATCCTTTGGCCAGCTTCCCACCGATGCATGAAAGCCATCCTCCCTCAGTCCTTCAGCGCTGCTCACTGGGGCCAGACCTGCCCTGGGGGCTGATCCCCACGTGCATGGTGGGATGGACAAGTGCTGGGCGGTTTGGAGGTGGTTTGCTTTAATCTCATCTGCCAAAAATGGTCTCAAGGGAGAGTGAGGGAACAAATGAACATGAGGCTTGCCTAATGGCTGTACTCCCAGGCAGACAACCCTCTAAAAATCCTCAGGCAGATACAGGAAGCCTAGGAGAACTGAAGGGCATTTCAGTAGATCCTCTGAGATGCTCCAGGAGCAAAGTCAGGACCACCAGCTGAACACCGGGCTGATGACTTCAAAATACAGCCTCAACATGATCTTCAGTCAGCCCACAGATCTCCTGCAGGGTAAGCTTCTTCATTCCTCTGCTACCTGGAAACATGAGAAGTAGCTTTGACCTTTCAGATTGTGAAAAATCAGTTGGGGTAGCAGGGGACAGGGAGGCCAGTTCCCCCTGGAAACAGCGGAGACACCCCATCTTCACCCATCTTCATGCGGGTGGGACTACATTGCTTTTGCCCAAAGTGGGCAAAAAAAACCCCAAAAACCCCTGCCCCATGTGCTCTCATACCAGCACGCCGAGCTGTCAGTGACATCGAGGAAGGGACGCCTGCTATTTTTGGGAAGACTGTTATTTGCAGCGTAGGGAGGGGAAACTGGAAAGGAAGAGGAAAAGCTGCAGAAGTTAGATGACTTTCCGCCAGGAAAGCAGCAAACAGCAACACCTGGGAAAGTGGCAGCAACCCCCACTTTGCTGTCAGGGCTGTGGCATCCCAGTGCCAGCTGGAGAGGTGTCACCCTGGGGCTGTGGTCCCAAGGGGGCTCCCCTTCCTTGCTCCACCTCCCTTGGTTTTGCACCCCCTTGCTCAAGGACACCAGCAGTGACAGCAGCACCTGCTTCTTCCTGCAGCAGCTCTTTTGGGAGGAGAAGTTGGTGATGGAGCCATCGGGGGGAAGGGCTGCATGCTCAGGGCCTTTGCGATGGGGAACCTGCAGGTAGCTCAAGCAAAGCCAGTGTATGCATAGATTTACATAAACCTATGTGTGTGTGTATGTGCATGATTTTAGCTGGAACAATGAATCTGGGGGGTTGCCACCTGGAGCCCCCCTCAGCATTTCCCGTTCCCTGCTCCCTGGGCATCCACTCCCTGCCCCAGGAGGGACCAGACTGAATTGGCAGCTCCTGCCCCTCTCTCCCTGCTCCATTCCCATCACCTCGTGTTTTTGCTGGGGAGAGAGGGGTGCTGGCGGTGCCCCCCCACACACACAGCTGGGCCTCCAGCTCTGCAGGCAGGTGCAGGGGCTTCACACCTGCAGCTGTTCCTAGAGACTGTGTTTGTTCCTTGCAGCATCTGTTTGGGGGGGAAATGGCTCCCACCACAGAAAGGGGCCTGCCTCCCAGAGGGAGGGGGCTTTACCTCTCTGCCAGCTCCCTTCTGAGGAAGCAGAAGCCTTGGGAGCACCACAAAACACTGCCAGGGAAATTAATCCTTTGTGCAGAGACAGGGCAGGGGAGGGCGGCTTGACCAAGCCCTCCCAGGAGGGTGCTGGGTGGGAAGCTGCTTACCTGCCCCCAGGGGAAACCCCTCTCCCTCCTCCAGCTGACAGGCTGGTGACATGTGGCTTAAGGATGCTCAGTTTCTCAGAAGTCGCGAACAGCACTCCATGCCAATAGCTGCCAAATGATGCGTGCTTTCTGTAGGTATATCTATGATTATATAAGTAGTCACAAATACATACACGTGCATATTTACAGTCAGATCTATGTGCACGCATATGAATATATACAGCATGTGCACCCAAAACGCTTACCAGTGAACAGGGACAGGCTCAGCAGCACAGAGGGGAAGCGAGCCGTGTCCCCCACTATCCCTGGCTCCCGCCGTCCCTCTGGGAGGTTTAGGGTGGTCTCCGGTGTGCGGGTGCAGGGCTCATCAGCACCGCCATGGGCACTGGCTGCTCCCCTTGGTGCGCGGCTGCTGCTTCTCTGAGTCAGCACAGGTGGCAGCTGATTCATCTCTGGCATCAGTAAGATGCTCATCTGCACAGTCTCAGGTTAGATGGATTTTTTTTTTTTTTTTTTTCTTCTTTTTTCTTCAATGCCTGGATGATTCGTCATCTTGCTCTGGTGCTTAAAAAGCTTCAGTCCCAGGGGCACTGTCTTCTGTGGTCGGTCTTCTAGGAAAATCATGCCACCACTTCCCTACCTCCCTGCTGAGCAGCACCATCTGGGCTTTTTGCATTCTTTGCTCTTTGCTTTCCTACTGACTTGCAGTTGGGTTTATGTGGCATCCAGATAGCATTAGCTATCTGGGAGTGCATTTTCCTTGTCATCTCATCCCTAATATTTTATAAACGCAGCGATTACCACAGCATCTTCCAGTCTCACACCTGCAGAACATGGCTGAAGGCAGTGAGATAGTTTGCCTGGAAATCTCACACTACCAGAAGAGTCTTCCCAAACACCTCTCCCTGGAGTGAGTGGGCATGTTCCCCTGAAGGAAACCAAAACTTGCCCAGAGTGATAAAACACACACTCAGCTGTGAGAAGCACCAAGGTGAAACCCTTCCAGCTGCCAGCAACAGAGTTAGTTAGATATTGGTCCTCTGGTGTACTTGTTGGCCCATGAGGTGGTGGGAAAGAGCTGCTGGAGGTCATGAGGGTGGGAGGTGTGAGGGCTGTAAAACGGGTGTTTGTAAGCACCAGCTGAGATGGGAGATGATGATCAAAGCGCCATGAGATCAGTCCAGAGAGTGAGAGGATTTGAAAGGTAGAGGTATATCCAGAGGAAGGAAATATCCTTCCTTCCAGGCAGGAAATATCCCTGTATGTGTGGGGACTGGGAATGGAAAGGGGGGAACCCCCAGCTCTACTGTGCATGCAGCAGAGACCATGTGCATTTGTGGCTTAGATTTTGAGTTTAGCATTTCTTGAAAAATAGTAATAGTTTCTCAGAATAGTCTGGTAGGTGTGAAATGCGTCCTTGCCACAGATACATTTTCACTGCTTGTGGATGTCCCCTCTGAAAAAAAGAGGGCTATAAAAAGCCTGCCTTTCTAATTGAATGTGTGTGTAGACAGAGAAGGTGCAATCTGAGATAATTAATGCTAATTAATTATTACATGGTCAAATGAGCAGGAAATGCACATGGAAACTTGAAAAAAATTAATTACATGAAAATAGGGTAATTGCTTGTGTGTTCAGATACACATTTATCTGAGTAAGTGTATACTCAGCATTTTAAAAAGGGTTACTATAGGGAAAAAAAGCTCTTAAAACATTTCCTAAAATAATCCTTACTGTATATTCAAAAAGCCAAAGCTAGCAAAAAATAGATGAAATTAAGAAAGAGGCTAGTTTCAGTATCACTTGTCTTCAAAGGGGAAAATACTGACATTGCACAGCCTACTGCACTGTCGCCTTACAAATACACCTGGCGTGTGAATTTAGTCGTTAAAAAAAAAAAAAAAAAAAAGCAAACAGAAAGGGCTACATTTTGCTAGTTGTCTTCAGGGTGTGCAGTGTTTTGTTTTGTAAGCCACCGCAGTGAGGCTGGAGAAAGCAAGGTGAGGAGGCTGGGGGGTGAGTGACTGAAACCTGTGGGATAGGCGAGCAGAGACAAACATGGTTTTCACATCTGCCACAGCTTGGCCCAAATAACCATTACAGCTGCACGCAGGCAGAAGCTGGTTTCCTTACAAATATAAAAATACTTGCTTAGAAAGTCTCCAGAGGTATCAGGATCCAGGTTTTCTTCCCATATGGCTTTTTCCTTGTCAGCTTCCCAGCCGTCAGTGTGTGATGAAATGCTTCAGCAGCCGAGGCAGAGCCTGGCGCTGGTTGAGGCAGGGGGAGATGGTGGCTGCAGCGTGGGAAACTGGGGTTCCTCACCCTGACCCGTGGGGTTCACCTCCCTGCTCTCCACATGCTGTCACGCATCAGGCCTAAGGTGTTGCATTGCTAAGCAGGTGCACCACCTCCATCAAGCACTGCCTCCAGGGTTACTGGTGGGATACGTGGGACAGTCCATGATGGAAAATACAGAAATAGGTCTGTCCAGGAGGCCTGAGATGGGGGAGGCAGCGGCACTGCAGAAACAGATTTCAGCTCCTGTGAGAGAGATTTAAAATATAGAACTTTAAAGCCAAAATTTCTCACTTTCCCCCTCCTCCTCATCCAAGCATTCTGATTTTAGATGTTTTAATGACAAAGCAAGCTTGCCAAATGTTCATATAAAAATTGCTTAGTGGAAAATCTAATTTTGTCCTAAAACTCCGTTTGATTCAGAAATTCATCCTAACTCTTGTCTGAAGACTTGCAGTGCCAAGACACATGTGTTTATCTGCTTATACCTTTCCTCTGAGGAGCAAGTGGGAGGAAGATGAACAGAGCGTGGACCTTTCTCCAAGGAAAAGCACCACTGTTTGCTATTGATGCGCCTCAGTACAGACTTTCTTTCACCTTTGTGGAAAAAAGAAGAAAGACAGAGGAGCTATCCTTGGAAATGGATAATGGTCTGAGCATTTCCTGGGATCGGGATCTGCTTGTGCACGGAGGGCTGGAGGATGAGCTCAGTGCTGCACCTAAAGGCATAATCAAGTCCTCAGAGATACGTAACAGCTAAATTCTCATCTCTGAAAAGCAGCAGCAACAGTGATTTGGGATTCACTGAACATTTTATCCAGGCACAGGCGTCAACCTCCAGGAAGCAGGCAGATGAAAGGGTGAGGGGGAGTGTGTGATTTGTACTAAGTTAGAAATAATCAGTTAAGCTAACAGCAGGTCCAGGGAACCACAGCAGTCCATTTCCAGTAATTGATTTTTTGGGAGCCCTGTAGATAAAGCTTTTCTTTTTTTTTTTTTCTTTTTTTTTTTCTTTGTATAATGGATCTGTCCCCCAATGATTAACTAAGTAATTCCTCTAGCAATTACATCCTCCCCAAAATGACAGTTTCATGGCTTAGAAGTTACTGGAAGTAGCTCTGATCCCTACGCCCGTGCAGTTTTACCCCCCTGGGCCAGTTCCAGACTGTCCCTCCAACATCCCCACTCCTCTCAGACCTCACTGTCCCCCATGCTCGAGCCCCATGCTCTATCCCCTGAGCTGCCTGCTTGCACATGGGAACCTTGTTGCAACATCTGTAAATGTGATATAAAGACAGGGCAAATGGCTCACACCTGGCCCTGGCACAAGGGCCGTGCTTGGTCTCTTGCTGGCTGCTAAGCCCATGGGGCAGGGAGGGAGGTGCTGGCAGATGCGGGGGTGGCTGCTGGGTGCAGGAGTTGGGGTGCGGACATCTCATTTCTCACCTGGGACCTTGATGTTTGCTGACACTGGGGATCCAGCAACACTGCAGTAGCTCAGGCAGGAGTGATTTGGCTTCTCTCAGCACTTGGAGAGTCCTGCACGTTTGCAG
>JAVJGJ010000001.1:69668125-69693339 GCA_035590215.1 Microhierax caerulescens
AAATCTTAAAAAAACACCTTCCCCCCACCCCTCTCTTGTTCCTGGGCTTAACTTTACTGCTGATTTTCTTTACCTGCTCCCCCCAGCAGCGCAGGGGCACAGGGAATGGGGGCTGCGGTCAGATCATCACACGTCCCTGCTCCTCCTCAGGGGAGGGCTCCTCATGTTCTCCCCCTGCTCCAGTGTAGGGTCCCTCCCGGCAGGCAGTCCTCCACTAACTTCTCCAATGTATTTGTATTAATTGCTCCCTTGCTTCCCATTTGTTTGGGAAAGACCAAACTGGGAATGGACACCTGCCGCAGCAGAGCCGGTTTCAGGGACGATGTGGTGAAAACATGGAGAGCAGAGACCGTCCCTCACAGGGGAGCGTGAGGAGAAGGGGCAGGTGGGGGTGCTGGCTTAGGTCTGCCACGGGCTTCCTCTGTGATGCTCGAGCTCTTCACCTCTCTGCATCACTTTCTTGTCTGTCTAAAAATAGGAATACTGATCTTTTTTTCCATGCCGTTTTGCTCGCCATGTCACTGCTAGTGCTGCTGTACTACGTGTAGGGTTAACCACATTTCCCGGGCTGGTTCAGGAGGTACTGAGAGCGCAGTAGCTGCTGCGTGTGCTGCCCCGTACGTGTTTCTGTTGACCACATGGAAAGTCCGGGTTTACAGTAATGCGGCAACAAACGTGAGGTGTGGTTTGTGAGCGGTTTGAGCTGGTTACACCTAGCAGATACCTTCTTCATAGTGAGATACTAGTAGGAAGTGGGATGAGAAACAATTGTTTTGGTTACAACCATGTGGCATAAATTTGCTGTGTGTATATGTTGTCTTTTTAATTTGCTTTAATTAATTGTTGCTGGGGGGGTTGTGCTAGCAGTGCTTTTTTGAGCCACTCAGGCAGCACACCCCCTCCAGCAGGACCTTTGGTCCCCTGCCTTCACTTCTGGGTTTAAAAACCATGCAGGAGAAGACCTGCTGGTGGGAATCACACACAGCAGTAGGTGGGGGCGCAGCAGCAGCCGTGCTCCGGCCAAGGCACTGGCGGGCACCCCGGGGAAAGCAGAGCTACAGTGGTGTTTCCCAGCAAGAGCTTCCCCAACTAAAGCTGCTGTGTAAAGGTGCTGGAGGAATTTCTCTTGTAGGAGTTCATCCAATCCTTTTTCAAGCTCTGTAAGCTTTCGGCACCCACAAGATGTGCTGCCAGGTTTGGCAAGCCACCGTGCAGATGAATATTTTTCAACACAGTGCCGGGGAGCTCCTTTCCACCCCTGCTTAGCTCCTGTGTTACAATGAGCGTGAACAGTCCTCTGTGTACCAGCTCGTTGCCTTTGCTGTGTCACTGGGTAAGTCACTGCATATTAATGCAGGTGGGTTTGGGTGTTTAATTTCAGTTTAACTTCAGAAGCTAGATTTAAGTTATTTCTGGGGAAAAAAATGCTAAAAGACGAGTACTTGGTTTGCAAATGGGTACTAACTTGAATATTAATTTCTGTTCTTTATTGCTCTGCTGACATAGAAGGCTAAGTGGCTACGCCAGGCATCCTCAAACTATGGCCTGTGGGCCAGATACAGCCCCCCAGGGTCCTCAATTCAGCCTCCTGGTATTTACAGACCCCCCCTGCCCCCCCACCGGGGGTTGGGGGCGCAAACCAAGCAGCTGCAGATGACTGCCTGCCACTTAATCCACGTGTTGGACCCCTGTTATAAAGTTTGAGGACCCTTGGGCTACACCATAGAGGGGTTGCAGAAGTCTTTATGAAAGGGGCTTAAATGCTGTTGTACGAGTGCATTCCTTGTTAAATACTGCACTAACGCCGATGGCCGAAATTAAAAAATAATGGTAGGCCCTGAAAAAAACAGAAGTCAGCATAAAATTATAAGAATGAAAGGAATATATATATCTATCTTTTCAGTTCTTATTTACCTTCTGGTTTTTGAGCCTGCGGTTTATGCTTGCAAGGGCTTTTTCTACACTCATATGCTGTATCAACACTTTTTATTATATTAAAAACTAGGTTCCCATGATATTACTCAGCTGAAGGGCCGAGGCTTTCAGAAAAGTAAATATGACAAGAAACTTGATAACATCATGGAAAATGACAAGTTACTGTGTCTGCTTCAAGCATCTTCTCTGGTGAAACGAGTTGACTAGACAGTTGGGGAGAGAACAGGTAGAATGATTCTGCAAAATCAGATTAACAGTGTTCATGCAGGAAAATGAGCTCTTGATGGGGGGTACTAATTATTATTAATTAAACAACTTACAGATTATATGATTAGTATTGACCTACAATATTAAACCAGTAAATTATTTATAGAGTGGGCAAGACTACAATATGGAAAATTGAATAAGTTAATAAATCAAAATTAATGGGTGTCTGGAACAATTATAGTCATTAGTGGAACTACAGTCACTTTAAATATGTAAAGAGAAGTCCATAAAAACTAGTAACGTCTTGGGAAAAATCAGATACAGACTACCCCAGACCCCCTGTTAGGTATTGAATGGGGCATCATGGGGGGGTGCACCTGTGGACAGGAGAGACATTTCTTCTCTGTGACTTTCTTAAGGTGGCTTGGAGAAACTGCTTCCAAACTGTATGTAGTATGCACCTCTCCACTGAAATCCATGAAAATTAGTGACTCTAAGCAACTCTTAAGGTCAGGCTTTGAGGATGTCCTCCCAGAGATTTAAAAAAAAATAAATGGCACCTAATTTAATAACCCCAAATCCTGTTCCACTCTCACAAGGATTTTTTAAAGTGTTGTGAAACTTGGAGGATCATTAACGGTTTAGAAGAAAAACTACCACTCGGGGGCTGCTGCTGGGACCCTGGGCTGCTAGTCACTCTCTTCGCTTTTGCTTTCTTATCAGACTGCATTGGTAGGGCCACTTTGCTCCAGCCTGGAGCCAGGGCCCCGCTCCGTGAGCCTCACCTCTCCCTCCCCCTGAGCACAGCGACTCTGCCTGGAGAAACGATCATTTTCCGCATCGTGGAAATGTTTTGCTGCCCACCACGAGCGGGGCCACTCCTAGCAGGCACGGTGTGGGGGAGTGCTGCAACGTGTGCGAAGCTCTTGGCTACAGCTGGAAGACAAACCCCCGGAGTTGAGGTACGTGACCTCAGCTGGTGTCTAGGGTTCTCCGTGCAGGCTGCGTCATTTCCCACACAAAACAAGCGTGTACATTGGGAAGCTGGTTCCTGCAAAACTCCCTTCTGAAAGCGCAGTCACAGTTACTTGGTGCATTGAGTGTCACCCACAGCAGGGCATGTTCCCCAGCCCTTCTTGCCACAGCCTAAAACAGAAGGGAAGGACTCCTGCTAAGTTCAGTGGTGAAGCCTTCCTTGACTTGAGTGGAACAACGCGCTTGGTCTCAAATTATGAAATCTCATGTATGCCTGTGAGGCTTCCACCTGTGGAATGGAGAAGGGCTTGGACTTGTGGGCTGAACTAGCTCCAGCAGTAAGGACACATGACCTTGTGTTCAAAGAAGATGATCTTCTCACTCATCAGTGTAAATCTGCTGGTCCTGGTCACCTCTGGAAACCATGGCCACTGGCTTCTGGTGTGCAGGGACATGCTGACACTTACACAGGGCTGCTTTTGAGGAGAGGGGCAGGAACGTGCTCTGAACCCACAACAGCGCAAAGGAGGTAGCATTCTGTGGAGCCAATATCCCTTATTTGTGTTAGCTTATGTGAAAATACAAGGAAGACTTAACGCCCTATCACCAGGAAACTGAAGATCTCCAGCCATTTTGTATCCAGAGGCAAAGTTGTACTCTGTTACCCAGGCAGATTTAATCAACAGGAACCAGTGCTGGAGGGCAGTAACAGATAAGCAGAGAAATTAGTCCCAGAGTCATTGTAATTAAAAACATCTGGGTGATGTCAGCCTGCCTAAAAGGCCATTTTTACAGAAGAGTCTGCAAGCACTTCTAAACTCCTCTTGCTAATTGTCAAGAGCAAGCCTCTGCATTATATGCCACACTTACTCTGTGTGCGTGTGTGCATGTCTGGTGCAATATTTATGGGCTTGGATATTCCCACAAATACAGTTTCCCTTTTTTCAGTGTTGGAAAGCCAATGCCACTTAGGAATTTACAAGGACAAATTGATGGCCAGACTCCTCAGCAGATGGAAATGTTTAACAAATTTCTGTATCCACGGGAGAGACTTACCACAGATGTATCTTACCCAGTGACTTCAGCCAAGTCTTTATTTGTACATGAGGAAATGTTCTTTTTTTTTATATGAAACTTTTATTTTCACTGACACCAAGAAGAAGCAAAGAAGCTGTAACTCTCATCCCTGCCTCCGATGCAGCAGAGTTGGCTCTGATGAACGAAATTCAGATGGAAAATGGACAGAGTTCAGCTTTCCCCCCCTGGGATGTATGGCAAGACTTTCAACATTGGTACCCTTCAACAGGAGAATATGCCCTTCACCGTATTATTAAGTAAGGTGAAGGCAAATAGGCTACCTCAGGGCCAACGCTGGAGCAGAAGGGAGTTTTCCACCAGGCCAGTGGGAGGGTTGAGCCAGATGCTGGGCATAGGAAGGGACGTTGAGCCAGTGCTGATGGGAATTGGGCACTGCTCTGCTTTTATCTGGGATGGGAAAGAAAGGGGTGGCCATATTCTGCACCCTCCCTGCCTCTCTCCTGCATCCAAATTCCCATGTGTCACTCTGAGGGGATGGACATAACCTGGTCCATTTCTTGCTTTGCGGCTTTATTCCTTGCCTCTGCCTGTGTCTTCAGGTGGCACCAAGAATCCCTTCTGTGTGTCCTTGGGCTGCAGGTGCAGATGGGGTGGGGATGCTCTCATCAAGCCACAGTGGTGCACAAGCAGCGTGGCTTACCGCAGGCAGGTGCCCCTGCTGCCTTGTGCCCAGGACTACCCGGTCCGAGAAACTGGCCAGAGCAGATATAGCACAGAATTTTTTTCCCTTTCCAAAGGTCAGTAAGACTTCCTGGTCAGGAAGGACTAATATCGACTAATATACTTAATGGTCAAAAGGGCATTTTTATTTTTTATTATTATTAAGTTTAATTGACAGCCGACCATTATTTTTATTGTTTGTAGAGCCTGTGTTGCCCCTGCCAACAGCTAAACTTCACAGCTTATTGGTTTGCTTTACAGTCTGAGGGAGAGTCATCTTCATTAACATTACTGTGAGACTGTCAAATAAAAGAGAGCTCCAGACTTTTTCAGATACTCTTCTTGTTATTTTATCGGATTTGATGCAGTGGAATGGATGCTTCGATGCAAACCTGCTGCCGATACAACAACTGGTATGAGACGGGGCAGCAAGTGTCACTGGGAATTACTGCAAGACATTCTATACAGTAAAATGTCACCAGCATCTCCATTAATGGACTGCTGCAGGAATTTTCACTGCACTAAAATTAACCTGGGGTATTGTTTAAGCATTTTATCAGACTGATCTAATCTGTTTTTCCAGGTGTTTATAGCATAACCACAGTCACAGTATTTATGCATGCTATGAAACTCTGAAACTCTGCAAACGTGTTATGCTAGAGACTGAGTTTTCTCTTCTAAATGTTTCTCTTTCTAAATGTCTCTCTGGAGCAGAGAAAGCTTGCCTTGCCTTTGATGTACAAAAGAGTACAAGAGTTTTTTTAGGGTGAGGCCACTATAATACATCCCAAGCTCATTGCAACTGACTTTGGGGTTCTCTGCAGCAGAGAACCTCATCCCTTTAGCCCCAGGCTTTCAGGAGCAGCCTCTAACACGCCATGCTGTGTGCATGGGGACGGTAGCTCACAGAGGTGCGGAGCTACGGCTGCCCTGGCGGGATCCTCTGAAGCTCTGAAACAAGCCTGCGGGCTGAGCACACCACAACTGATGCATGAAAAAAATAGCAGCTGCTTTGTAGCTGTTTTAAACAAAAGGGAAGAGCCACATTCTCTGACCTCTTTGCTGCAATGTGCTCACCATATTGTTTCTCCCAGCCCAAAGGAGGTTGCATTTTGGAAAGCCCACAAATAACTCTCCCAGTAGCTGAGGGTATTTTGAAGACACTTGTCTTTTTTTTTTTTTTCCTTTCTGGCATGCAGTATCATAAAAATATTTTAAGTTTTTGCTAGATAGAAAATAAGTTTTCTTAAAGAGATCTGTATTGTAGGAATATGAGCAGAGGGAAACCTTGCCAGGCATTAAAAATATCCAACTGAACAACTTCAGTCTGTATCAGTGTGTCACCAATACCATGAAAGCAACAGACTGCATTTGGGCAAGGTCAGACATGCTGCCTTTTAACCAAGCTTCAAGACAAGCCATGTCCAAGACAGGACAGGCAAAGTCCACCTACGCAAACCCTTAAAACCAAAGACATGCTAGCCAGAGGGAGGCTTGTTGTCTGGTCCTGCTCTTCCTTCCCTTGCAGCCCCCAAGTACCTTCTCTATGGAGGGAGTGAGGGTGTCCTGCCGGCAATGCTGTGTGCCCAGGAGGGAGCAACGTTGTCATCTGCCCAGCCCTCCCGGAGCTAATTCCCACCACGGGTCCCCAAGCTGACTGCAATGCATCCCAAAAAGCCAAGGAGGCCAAAGGATGCCCTTAGGATGGATGGGGAGGGGCGGCTCATCCGGCCGTGTTTGCTGCTTTGCTCCCTCCCAAGGCAGTGGTGGATGAGAGGCACAGGCACCTCACTTTTTTGTCTGGCTCCAAAGCCTTGTAAAATATAATAGACCAGATCAAAGGCCTCAGAGGTTTAATAGCTGCTTCCCTCTTAGCTTTTTGCTAAGGCGGTACTGGAAGCACAAACCTGAACCAACTGGGTGAGGGCAAAATCACATGTTTTCACGGGGAATTACGTTTGCGCTTCAACAACCAGAAGAAAAAAGCTCGAGACCAACAATTCGCTGAGCGCAACAGCTTACTAGTTATTAGGCATGTACAAACCTGAGGAAATGGCTGCTCCCACAGCCTCACGCTCGGCTGGAAGCAGGCAGGGGAGGTGACAAGGATTTCGCTACCCTTTGCATCACTTATCAGCCTCAACCCTCCCTGCTTCGGTGGTGCAAACCGGTGGTACCTGCTCTGGGGGGATCCAGGATCTGCCATTTCTAAGAGCAAGTGGCAGTGCACTGGACAAAAAAGAGATGAAACCGCATGTTTTTGTCACATGGATTAACTAGAAGTGTCTGTGCTGGTGCGTGGGAGGAAGGGGATCTCTAACAGGCACATCACTTGATGAAGTGCTGTGATTACCACACGGCATGGCTCCTGGGAGCCTATCTCATGCCTGTACCGTCTTCCCTGCTCCCACGCTCCGCAGAGTTATTTCTGAATAACTCAGCCCATTTACCAGAGGGGGTCAATTGCTGAGCAGCTTCTTGATCATATGGGCTGATGCAGATGCTGTGGAAAATGAAATGTTTTAAACTTTGAAATGTTGCCAGTATTTCCAGTTTTCTTGTCAGGCTGGGCTGCATTGGAAACAATAAGGGAAACTCTTAAAAATTACCTGATTCACTGAAAATAAAAGTGTGGGGTGGCTTAGTCCTTGTCACCTGCAGTGCAAGTGACAAATCACCATCAGATTAATGAGATCAGGGTTTATGCAAAGACTTGTTCTGTAGCAAGTGGGTGAATATGGCATGACGCTTCCCGTGGATATTCATTCCTATTTTAAAAGTGACTTTACATCAGCCATCCTGGAGTAGCTGGTGTCTCTGCAGAAGGTTACCCACTTACGGATCCTGGCTAATTCATTGGCCTGGAATTTCTAAAATCAAAATTCCCTTGCAGTGAATTTTCTAAGCAAGCTGCGGTTTTTGACAGAGGGGAACAGTGAGCAGCACCTGGGCAGCTCACAGAGTAAGAACCAGGGCAAGATCCTATAGGATGCAATAGCCCTTGGCTACTTTGGGAACGTTGGTCCTGACTGTGGTCCCCAGAAGCATGACTGGGGTAAACGCTGAGGTTGCTGCTGTGATCACACACCTTCCTGCTGCAGCCTCCCCCTGCCCATGCACCTATGCACCCCACCCCCCCCCACATACGAGCATAAGCTCTGGCAGAGTGCAGGCAGGTTTGGAGGTACCATTTCATGGACTAGGTCTGGGGGGACTTTCACACAGGGCCAAGGGGCTGTGAGCAAGGTGTATGAAGCCCGACCAAAAAACAGCTTTGTCAGATGCATCTCACTGCCAGATATCAACCCACTGTGGCCACCTTCAACCAAAAGACACCTCCATGGTAACCTAGTTAACTCTGCACCCCTACAGCTTGTGATGGGGCCAGTGGGAAGGGGATGACGATGTCCTGGTGGCACTGGTGCATCTGTATGTGAAAGCCTTGTGCCCCACACTGCCCCACAGGGTGCCCTCCTTCAGCCTGGCACAGTGCAAGAGTGAACCTCCTAAAAGCTGCAAGGAAAGGCTTTTTATTGTGTTAGCAAATGGAACTGAGGGTGAGCCAAATTATGGCTGCTACTATCTTTCTGAATGTGGAAGGAAATTCTCTTGGTATCAGGTGGTTTACAGCGTGCCTCTGATTTTTCTCAAATTTCATTCAATAAAGTGTTTTTTCCAAATACAGACATCAGAGTTTAGATTGGTGACAGTGCTGGGTTAGGGTTCGGTCCAAATATTGTGCTCAAGCTGAGTAATACCCATGGCTAGGCAGCAGTTTTGCTCCTGATATCCAGGAGCGTTGCACAAATGGGAAACACACAGCACAGATGAAACAGCTGTCTCCGGAGAAGGCTGGCTGCCAGCATGCAGATGCCCAGGTCCAGCCTGCACACATTGTAGGAAAAGCATCCCCATCACTCCTGAAAAGCTGGAGATCTTTAAAAGCTGGAGGTGCTGACCATCCTCCAGAGGCCCCACCTGGCTCCCCTCCCCGCTCCCCACAGCTGCCTGGCAGGTGGTGACAGCTCTGACAGCTGCTGGGAATACGTTGGGTCAAAACATTTCCAAGCTGCTGTTTAGATCATTAATTGCCTGTTTGCATTAGGACAGGGGAAAAGGGGCCATGCAGGAAACAAAAGAGCTCCTGCAAAGCTTCCAGTCCGCTCCAGCTCAACTGCAGGTGGACCACTTAGAGAAATTGCCTCTCATGGTTTCTCAGGTGCCTTCAGGAGTCAGAACTGATGAGCTGTTTCTTCTTGCAGCCCATGAAGCGAAGGGCAGTTCATCAGAGAGGCCTGAGCACACTCCCAGCCAGCTCTACTGCAAAGCAGCTATCCCACCCGCTCTTCCTATACCTAATGTGCAGGAACTCTGGGCGGTGGGGTGACCTGCCCTGAACAGGCCCTTCACACCCTCTTGCATCACACTCGGTGACAGTGAAAGCCAAAAAGCCCATCCCACCTGCCTGCAGCTGTGCAGTCACAGCCCACCGCTGGATGCTGTGAGGATGCTGCTCCCGGAACGGTCCCTGTGCTGTGGCCGCTGTTCCCGGTCCCTCTCCAGGCTCCTCCGGGGCAAAGGCAGCTGGAGGGAGGGGAGGCTGAATTGCTGGGACTGTAGTTGTGCATTTGGGAAGGGAAATGGGTTGCTTGGGTGAGCATGCTGTTATTAACCAACTTGTTCTAGCTTTTTGCTGCTTTGGCTTGTTCCTATACAGCGTGCCCATACCAGCCAACTGGGACAAAACACAGCACGGCTGTCACCAGCAACAGGCACGTGCCTCTAGAAATGACACCTTATTCCCTTGCTCGTGGGGCCGGGACAGGGACTGACCACAGCCGCATGTGTTGGACCATGGGTGACTAAAAGCAGGGGCTGGCCCCTGCTCAGGTGCCTGGGAGATGGACGGGGCCTGTGGGAGCTGCCAGCCCAGTGAGCATCTCTCCTTGCACTGGCCCTGCCACGAGCTGCAGCGAGCCCAAGCGTGTGACCCCAGCAGAGAGGATGCACGGGGAGGCATGCCAGGACTGCCCCCTCAACGCATTTTTCTCGGGATATCACTGTTGGTTGGTTGGTTATTTGGCTGCCATTTCTATTTAAAATGTTTACAGCATTAATAAAGAACATTTTGCAGCGTTCAGCTTTTAAGAGAAAACAAAAGCAACTTTACGGGGTGTTGCCAGCCCTACCCACTAAACAACTTTTAGCTTTAAAAGACCTTATCAAGTTGAACACAACTGACAGGTCATATTTCGAGGAAGTGAGCCAAAAATGTTTGCACTATTTAGTTGGGTAAGTTCAAGCACTGAGCAGTTTAACCCCCAGAGCACCACCCTCATGTGCTCCCTGCATGCCTTTTAAAATTGGTTTTGTAAAGGACAAAATGTAGCCTGGCTATTTGTGCACTGAAACGTGAGTAAAACCCCCTGCTTTCCAGAGTTATTAAATAGACAGAAGATCATTTGCTAAAAAGTAACTGGGGGAGGGAGAGGGGAAGAAAACCCCCAAAGGTGATTTCCATCAGTGTTTCCAGGCTCTGCTTCCACTGTTGTGCAATTAAGTCCAATTCAGTTGATACATTGGTTATCCAAAATGGAAAGACAGAAGGCTTATGTTGCTATCCATTATTATGGATACGATGAAAGTACCACAGGACCCCATCCCTGATAGAGACCTCTATTGTCTGAGACACAAAGCTGAGTAATAAACACAGTCCCCAGGGGAGATTCTCAGCTGGTGTAAATTATCACAGCAATTAATGTGCTATTTTGAAGTATGACAATTTACAACAGATGATAATCTTCCTCCTGGCCTGGAAGAATTACTGATTTTAGCACACGATTCGATAAAGCTAGCTACAATTGCAAACCGCTGTGATTGACATGCTCTGGTAAAAACCTTCTTTGCCACGTTCCCCTGAGTTAAGAGGATTAAGCGGAACATTTAGGTTCTCCCTCTCCCTTATAGCAGACACCTGTTGAGCGCCCACCTTCCAGGTGGCAGCCAGCAGTTTTTAGGCATGGCTCTTCTACCAGAGAGCCCTCCCAGCCCTGCTGAAGGCAGCCTGGACATCTCACCTTCCTTGCATTGTCTTGCTGCCTGGTGCCGTGGGGTTTTCCAGTTGCTGTCTTGAGGAGTCTCTGAAATTATTTTTGGAAATGGGATGCGAATGCAGAGTTTGTGAAGTAGCAGGCGGAGGTGGCATGTTTCTGCAGCTGTGTCATGGCCTGGAGGATGAGGAATAATGAGATTAGTGGGAAACCCTCCCTGAGCCCCCCTCCTCAGCACAGTACTTGTCACCACTGGCTTCTCCTTGCCTCACAGGGTATCCTCATACAGCACCTTCGAGCATGTCAGCATTGACCTGCTATTGCTTTTGTTACCCCATGTGGGCTTTGGTGCATGTAGGACAGATGGCTTCTCTGCCACAGCTGCAATACTCCTGCCTTTCTGGAAGCAGAGATGAGGGCTCCTGGGGAGCTATGTGTTTTTTTTCAGAGATGCACACAAAGGTTCCACAACATCTAAAGGAGGAAGTTCAGGATCTGGCTGTGGATTTAGGCACCTAAATTATCTAATCTCCCCGCTAGCCAAGTGATTTTATTTTTTTCTTTTTTATTTTTTTTTCTTTCTTCCTTGGGGTTGTGGGCTGCTGTTGTTCCTTCTGTACACATGTATCTTTAAACCTATGAATTACATTGAGAAAACTCGCACCAGTGAGGACTCCTCACAGGTACTTTACATCCAGCACAAATACATGGTAAATTGAAACCTGCCTTGATATACATATATATATTTTAGTTATTATTTATTTATTTATTTTAGCTTGGAGATGTTCCAGATGCCACTGCTGTTACACGTGTGCAATGGAAACAGGATTTCTTTATCTGGTTGAGCACTTCTGGATCCTGCAGGATGTAGACATTACTATTATAATAATGGTTATGGTAATTTCCAAGGTTGGTGATAAATCTATCACTTAATCCATCTCTTCCTTAATTAGACAGCAAGTGTAACATCACTATCTGGAATAGAAAGAGACTCAAGTGAGATCAGTGTTTAAAATCTAAAATTCAAATTATCCTTTCCTTTGTGAAGATGGGGGGAACTGTTTAAATATAACAAACTCCAGTGATTTATGTGGTATCCTCTTGTCTTATCAAAAAAAAACATATTCAAACTGCGGAAGCTTTAGTGGACCCAGTGGAGAAAAGTCTTAAGTTTAATCCTACCAGGCGTTTTAAAACCGTGAGACGACACAGAGCACAGACTTTAAAAGGCAAAATGAAATACTTAATCTTCATCAGTTAAAAAAAGGCCATTCCAATAACACAGAAGATTATGTAACTTCGAGGACAGGGTTTAAGTGGTTACTGCAACCTGACTAAACTGGGATGGTGGGCACTGGGAACAGGAGATGTGAGCAGAGGGTTTGGGTTTATCTCAATGTTAGGGGGTCAGTGCAGGTGAGATCTAGACCCAAATATGTAAGTTGAGATCCTGGCCCACACGGGGGTCTCTTACATGGGGACAGCCCAAAGTACTTCAATAACCTGAGAAGAACAGGACAAACTGTGCACAACCCTGTGATGCCAAAGCGGTGCAGGGAGGCTGCTTGGCCAGTTACGGCTTACGTGGTGATGGGTTGCTGGTCACCCTCTACATTTCTCTCATATTACCTTCATTTTGATTTGCCCAAAATAGTTCTTTTTGTAAAGGTTTTGCAACTAATTTTTCTGGATCAAGAGGCTTTTGAGGTGCTGGCTTAAAGGTCTCCTGCCCCTGAGCTGGGGCCCTTGTAAAGAGCTCTGCAGTTTTGCCTGCAGCTTCTGGATTAGTAGTATTATTATTATTACTGTGCACTTGGCATCAAACCTGCATGAGCTGCTTTCTCAAAATAGAGAACAAATTACAGTTTTTGCAGGGAAAAAAAAGCACAAGTCAATCCATTTAAAACTTTGCCTAGTCCTAGCTTGGAGATGCTTTGCTAGCACCGTGTAACTTTTTATTCCATGAACTTTTAACAAGATGTGTTTGAAGCTGGGCTGTGGCTGCAGTTCATCCTTTCCTGTCTTATTCTTCACCACTGTGTTTTCTTTCAATTAAAAAAAAAGAAGTGCTTTCTACACCCAAGCCAGAGTGTTAGACTCCAAGTGCTTCTGATGCAACAGGTGGTTTTAAGAAGAAAGGTTTGCATTTAGGGTATTTTTAGCTTATTTGTAACATAACAAGCAGCTTATGTCTATGGCCTTAAATGTGAGTGGCAAGGACTTGTCACTCATAAAGCCTTATCTGTTGCAGAAGATTTCCTCCATCTGGAGCTTCTTGGTTCTGCCAACTTTTATCCTACTGTGGAGAAGCTGTAAGGGCTGGATTGTTAATTAATAATATCCTAAGGATATTGTCTTAAGCCAGTGTGGTGAAACAAAGCACTGATTTATCAAGTCGTTTCTTTTTCCTGCCTTAAAAGAGTTTAAAAAAAACTTGTATGCAAAAAAAACCCATACACAAAACCCCAACCAAACCACCCAAAAAACACACCACCCTCATACCCACCCATTCAAAAAAAAAACACAAAAACCAAACAAAAAAAACAACCAACGAAAAAAAAAACCAAATACCAGAAAGTTTGTTGTAGTGGCAAAATCTAGGCATAGTGAAACTGCTGCATGTGCTGGGGGGTGGGGGAAGAGAGGGGGAACATCCCATCTTGCTTGTCCCTCTGCCAGGAGCAGATGTCTATAAAACAGCTAAGCTAGTTTACAAAAAAAGCCCGCAAATTAGGCTGAAAGTAGCATGCAGTGCTACCTCTACAGCAGCCTCCCAGATGTCCCATGAAGCCTGGTGCGCCTGGTTGGGATGGACACATCCCATCAGGGTCAGGCTCTGCAGAAGCACTGCTTTCAGAAGAGATGTACAGGTTAATATCAGCCATGGACCTCCCCCAACCCCAGCCACCAATTCTATTTATTTATTTGTAGGGAGGCACTTTTAATTTATATTGGCTTTACTGATCAAAATCAGGACCGGTATGTCAATAGACCCATGGACCACTGGCCTGATGGGGTCTGAATTGCTGCCCTTTTACTTAGATCTGCTTGCATTCATTTCATATACCAACATAATCATCTGGCATTAGCATCCAGATGAGGGTATTGAAAGAGGAAAATTAGCATGACTTATCAGAGGTGACGTTCAAATACAAAGTACCCATCGCTTCCCTGACTCAAATTCTGCAATTACAAAAAAATAAGCCCATTATGTGCCGGGGGTCCTTTCAAACTGCAGGGCGGCCTTGCAGGGAGGGAGCACGGCAATAATGCAAGCCACGCTTTGTGTTCAAACAGTGTTTGACAGCATTAAATATAGCATAGGCTCATCTAACCTTCGTGTCTCCATACAGGTGCCTGACAACAGCAGCAGTGTTATTTTATTCTAGATTGAAGTGCCTTTTCCTTTGACTGGCTTTTCTTTTCCCTTCAGAGCACACTGGAGAGATCTAGACGTGCTTTTTTTGCTGTGTCGAGACAGCTAGGGGTATTTTCTTCTCTCTCTTGTCTTTCCCACGGTGCAGGCTGTGCCCTGCAGCCAGCTGTGGGAGCTCTGTGTCTCTGTAGCCCCATCAGGGGCCAAGACCCCTGCTCCCATTTCGAGGGCAGCGCTGAGCATTTGGTGAGCGGCAAGAGGCTGTTTAGAGGGGATGGGAAATGAAGGTGCAACGGATTCGCTGCGGCGGTGCCATTTGACATGTCATGCAGCCCAGCAGCAGCGTGGAGGGGAGGGAGGAGAGGATCCAGGGGTCGATCTGGCCACGCGTTAATCAATCCTGACAGTGGAGCTGTCAAGGTATCTTTGCTTAATGGAACCTGGAGATAATTGGATTTAGTGGCTGGGGCCAAGCTGTGAACTCCTGGGGTGAAAGGGCTGGATCTTGGGATTTCCCCTCGTGGAGGGGTGGGGGTGCCTGCCTGGCCAGGAGGTGGCTGGGGAGGGGTCCTCGCTACTGCCCCCCTGCTTTCTGCAGAGCTTGGGGTAACCAGCCCGAACCTGCAGCTCCCTCCTTGGAAGTGAAATTTCTTTTGGCATCACCTTCTTTTGCTCCCCCTCATCTCAGATGACTTCTTTTTGTTTTCCCTAATGGTTAATCTCAAAGGAATATTTTAAGAGAAGAATCATATTGATGCAAAAACTGTTTTTGGGGGTGGTGGTTGTGTTTTTTGTTGTTGTTGTTGTTGTTGTTTTAATTGTAGTCTTACGCAGCATTTCGAACCGTCCTCAGGAAATAACAAAAGTTACAGAAGTCAGAGTGAAAAGAAAGATGAAACACAATTATACCCAAGAGTAATTTAAAATGCAAATGCACCGGAGAATCTGCAAACCCCTAATTGCGGCGTTTCTCTCTTCTCGTTGCTTCAAAAGCCCCGGTGCTGCCTCCCTCCCTGCGGGAAGGGCCTCAGCCGCGGCGGTGCTGCCACACTCTGACCTCTCCTGCGAAATACGGGTGACCCGAAATAAAACCGGGAGGAGAGAGGGGAAGGAGGGGGGCTGGGGGTGCCTCGGCCCGCTGGAGCTCGGAGGTGACCGGGGAGCCCCACGGGCAGGGGTGAGAGCGATGCTTTATGGGGCAAAGGCTGCCAATGTGTCCGTGTGGAGAACACCAACCTGCTGCGTGCACCTGCCGGCCGGTCTTTAACAGCAAAGAAAGGTAATTGCACTTTAAAAAAAAAAACTTCAGGGGAGAAATCTGAAAATACTCCAGCTACTGAGGTGCCTTTGCCCAAAGCCTGGTAAGCAAAGACCTAACAAAAATGTACTTAGTTGTTGAGCAAAATGTTTGTGGCTCTGGATAGTTGTCCCTGGGGGCTAAAATCCTGGCTTGAGCAGCGTAGCAGCCGGCACTGCACGCACCGCCACGGCCGCCCGGCCAGCACCGCTCCCCTCTGCTGGGGGCAGCTGGGCCAGGGGGACCTCCCTGGTGTCCTCTCCGCTGGTCTGATGCACAGCTGCTGTCAAGAGTTCCAGTAGAGGTGCCAGTCTTTGCCAGCCAGCACGTGGATGTGTAGCTGCAGTCTGTCCATCAAAGGTGTCTTCAAGGACATCATAGAGGTGATTATGTCTTGTGGTCTCAGGCAGGCTGGCCTTCCAAGAACGTGTCTGAGTGCTTCCTGAGGTTGGTTGTACTCTAACCTTTGCAGTAACCCTGTGCAATGAGTCGCCATGGTTTTACTGTGACTTCTTGGGTGGCATTGGAGGGTCCTGGGCCAGGCTTTGGGCTCAGTGTCTCACAGTGAATTCAGAGCAACTGGATTATTTCTAACCTGTTCAGCCATGCTGTGGCCTTTTCCGCTTTTGGTCTGGGCCACTTTTTATTTAATTATGTTTTGAAAATGAACGTGAGGTGCCCTGAGGCTTTCTGGTTACCAAAAGGTGGTGGGGTCATTTTGGAAGCACTCAGCGCTGTGGAAGGGGCTGATGCCTCCATCTTCCCTGCACAGGCTGCCCAGGGCGGTGACAGCCGGCAGGGTGGCACAAGTCACCTGCTGTGTCCCTGCCTGCCACAGGACTGCGAGGTTTGCTTCAGTGTGGGAGGAAAAAGCAGCTGGGGACCTCTGGCCAAAATCACGGAGCTGCAGATGGGATTTGCTGGCCTTGTGTCCACTGCAGTTGCAGGACCTGTACGTTTCCCTCTCCAGCACCCCTGTGCTGTATCTTTGCCTGAAATTTTGGCAACACACCGAGCCGAAGCACTGACTTTTGTCTATTCCCTGGCAAGGTTTCACAGAGGCTGGGGCACATCTGTGATAAGAGGTGCTCGCCAGCACCTTGAATTGTGGGGGGTCTGAGGGTGCTGGGATGGGAGGTTCTTCTTGAGCCTCTAACCCAGCAGGGTGCTAATGCAAGCAGTGGAAAAGCCATGCCAGACTAGCACCCTCTTAATGGTCCTAGCTGGGACCTAGAAAGGAGTAGGCGGAAAAGGGGATGAAGGCAGGCATGAAACACCATTTACACTTGCACAAGGAGCTCAGGAAACATTCAAACGGGCTGCGTTGGTTCAAACGTTCACAGAGTCCTGATCTCCGTTTTGCCTCCCTCCCACTGCAGCGTGAGCAGTAGAGCCAAATCAACTCATGTGGTGACTCACAGCTTAGTTTAAATCCACCTCATCAGTAAGTTGGGCTCAGATCCTTCACTGAAGTGCCTGAGCTGCACCCTGCTGCGCTGGCACCCCACGGGGAGCTGCAGGACGACATGGGGTTGTGGGTCCGGTTTCTGGGCACCCCTGTGCAGAGCCTGCTGCTGCACTGGCTGCTGATAGCTGGTTAATTTTGCTTATCGTTGCTCTGCCTTTCACAGGTTCTGGTCGGCTTTTTAGGGTTGCATCCTGCATGGCTGCTCTTCAGCCACGTGGGGCTGAGTTCCCTCTGTGATTCCCCACCAAAAGCGTCCCTGGACACAATGAGGGCTTCACAACCTCGCTGCTGGCTCTTACAGGATAGGTGTGTCACTGTAAGGTATTGGGATGCTCTAAACCAGTGAGGAAATGAGTTCCTTGGGGTGGCTGCTGGCATCTCCTCTGGGCTTGCATTGTACTGGGGGACACTTGTGGCGCAGCCAGTCCCATGCTACTTCAGCCTGTGGTGGAGAGGGGACCAGGCTTTGCTGTGTATTGCTAGGCTGGCATGTGTATTGCTATCCAGGCTGCTTTGGGTAAAATGACTGTTGCTTGGCACATCCAGCTCTGTTTAACTGCGTGAACAGCTTGCTCAGCAGGTACAGCGCCAGCTGGACACACGGGTACAAATGTAAGCACAAGGAAGAGGCATTCACATAATCTGAGAAACAAAACATGGCTCTTAAAGGCCAGTTAGTTGTTTTTCTTGAGCTGAGATATACGTTGGGTTCTTGGATTATTAACACAGCCTTATGCTGGAGATATGTGTTAGATGTGGGAACGTTTGGTGTTACCACCTGTCGGTAAACGTTACAAGTTGGAGTTTGCCAATCTCATTGACTTGATCAGTACTTTATTGAACAGTCTCATGTTTTCTCTGGAAATACTTATGTAGCACTACCTACACGTGACCTGATGACATCGTTTAATTTGGCACTTCATTATTATTGCTGCTATTACTGTGCCCCTAAAGCACAGCAGCATTGCCTGGAGTCCTCCCTGTGCAAGAACTGGCCAGGAGGGTGGCGGCAGCAGCAGCAGCAGCAGCTAGCTTAAGGAGCTTAAAGTAGCAAATTAAGTTCAAAATGACCTTCCAAATACTATTCCTGCCCTGAGCCTGGGTTGGATGTTGTACCCATTCAAACACAGGTATCACCCCAGCCCTGAAAACTTCTAATGGCCTTCATTCGTAGGTTTCAGAAAGGTAATCACAATGCACAAACACAAGTCAAAAAGCTGTTTATAAAGCCAAAATGTAGGGCATCCGTAGTTTATGTAGATGGATGAAGGCAGCAGGCACTCATTCTCAGGCTAGCTGCAATACAGCTCTAAAATTTTGGAGCTGGAGGCTGGGCACTGACATGCAGCCACCGGTTGTGGCTTGACAGTGGCAGAGCTGAGCAAAGATTATTTATTTCCATGTAGCAGGGCCATAATGAAAAACTTCTTGCCTCGGACAGGCATGGTGCTCACCTGGCTCCTGTGCTGATGGACAGGAAAGCAAATGAGGTTTTAGTTGCCTGTGGAAAAAGAATCCGCAAAGAAAGCCAGCCTGAGCTCACCTCATTGGAGGGGCTGCCAGCGACTTTTAAAGCTGTTTTGGAGGGTAGGGCAGTAGTAAAGTAATTATTATCTGAATGCAAGCATACAGTAAAATGGGTATATTTTCTAAATGGTCTCTTTTAAAGCAAAACTGAGTAGTAAGTAGGAATGCTTCCCTGCAGGCTGGCAGAAGGACACAGTTGGTATCACACGTTTCAGCAGCTGGCATGTTAATGAGGACATTTTTATTGAAATGAGCTAAATACTATTAACATTTGCGGACTCCCAACTGATTTCTGAAGCATTTATTGAACTTCAAAAAGTGCTTCAAGAATCAATTAAAAATAATTTTTTAGATTTGATAGAAAGAAGACCAAAGAAAACTGTGCTGCCACGTTTATGTTTATCTGAACAGATCTTACTTTTGTGTTGCTGACTTTAAACAGTTGCCTCTCTTTGTTTTCCTTTCTGTGCTCTAAATAGGGCTGAAAAATATATCTTTTGAGAAAGTGATAAGGTGGTTTGTAGCCAACCTGATTTTGTTGGTGTGGGTTTTCTCCTGTGTGGGAAGATGGTTGGTGTATGGTTAAAAGTGACTATATGGCTCTGTTACACAGTGATTGCGCTTGGCCACTTGTACCAGTGAACTTAAAGTGTATTTAAGCTATTAACTAAAATATTAAAAAGGTTTAGAGAGGAAGAAAGCAATGTAGAGCTGTCTGCCTTGGCATTGCAGGAGGGGTGGACGGCAAACAGGGCTTCCCATTTCTGCTTTCTTCAGGCAGATCTAGGGGAAACCCTTGAGCTGTGATGTGTTTTGGGAAGCCTCCAGGTCTGGCAGCAGTGGTGAGGTGCTGCTTGCCATGCTGGCGGGGCATCTGGTGGTTCAGCACACCCAACCCCACCATGGCACAGGAGGTGAAGTGCTGCCGACTCCTCGGCTGCTTCCCTTGGCTATGTGAAAGCTGCAGCCAGTCCAATATTTAAAGCGTTGTGACAAGCTCTAGTATCTTTGAGGTAGAGTCAATTATTCGGTGCTAAGGTGAGGAGCTTGTTGGTAAAGACAAATGTTTAAAGGAAAAATCAAGCCACGTTCTTGAAAGCAACATTAATCTAAGCAGCGTGTCAGCTCGCAGATGCTGGTGGAGTCATTATCCCAGGCTGAAACAACAGCCTATGCAATTTTATTTCCCTCGTTTTGTATTTTTTTGTCACAGCAGGTATTCGTTGCCTGCAAATGTGTGTAACGTTTGTGAAAGACAGCCAAAGGTTGTCCTGTGCCTTGTGGTACATTAGGGTGGCAGGAGCCAGGCATGCCACGGTGGCTGGTGGCACCCCCCAGGTGATGAGCTAAGTGTCCTGTGCAGCTGATGCAGGCGGGGGTAAATTCAGCAAAAGGGATGACTGACCAATTCGTTGAAATAAATCTGAATAAGGATGGTTGGGCCATCCTCTGGCCTCCCTCAGGAGCAGCAGGGGTGTAGGTGCTACCTGTCAGGTGGCCTCTACAGCCAGAGCAGAAAACCTGCACATCAGCAAGACTCCCAGGCAAGCAAGTTTGTGCTTTCAATGCTCTTGGAGGGAACTGACACAAAAAACTGTAGTAGGAATTTCAGTCCTTGCCATGAGTGCACCTTGCCCATTTACTAATGAATCCAGCCTGTGGCAAAGAAATGCTGTTGGGTCCATTTAGCAGCTCTGGAAAGGAAGGCAGACCATTAAGAGTATCACCTACAGTTACGTACCAAAAATACGGGCTGTTAGGTCTGCGTGCAATCTGCAAGACCACAGTGTGCTACAAATGTGCCACCATGCAGCAGCTAAAACGAACAGCATGTCAGTTTCTGTACCTGTTCCAAAAAGTTGTATCATTGCTCCTAGTTTTATCTTATATCTAACCTGACAATTACTGGCCACTATGTGATGATTATTTTTTTTTCATTGGTTTCCTTCGAACAAAAAAAAGACAACAAAACAAATCCTCAGAAACAATCACAAAAAAGATCCCACAATGAAAGCACAGCACAGGCAAAAATAAACCAGTAGGCCAAAAAGAAAAAAGACTACTTATTGTATAAATGTGCCTAGAGGTGGTTGGGTTTTTTTCTCATTCGACTTGAATCCTTTCCCAAACTTTAAAACCAGCCTGATCAGAAGGAAGAAGGAAACCAGAAGAAACAGCCTGTCACTCCAGTGCCTTTAATAGCAAACCTGTGCTTCCCCAAGCTGCCAGGCAGTCACCCAGACAGCATTTGGGCAGTGGGAGTGTGACACCACGGGAAGGAGGCCAGAGCTCACCAGGCAGTGAAGGAAGGAGCTTCTCTCACCCTTAAATGCTGGAGACAAGACATATGAGCCTGGCAGGTTGGGATGGCGTGGGGCTGCAGTGCGGGCTGGAGCTGGGGCAGTGGCACAGGATGGTGCAGAGCAATGTCCCCCAATTGCTTCCTTCACCCTCCCTTGCTGATGGTATCCCCTGCATGCTCGTGCTTTTGGCCATCAGAGGGTTACAGCGCACTGGAACAAGTGTGATGCACTCTGCATGGAGGTTTTTTGGGACCTAGATCACAGCTGACAAAGTCAGCAAACTACAGCTGGTGTAGGAGAGATACTTGGTTTACATTTCTTCACTCTTAGTCGAGTTTTGTCATATGAAAAAGAAACGTGGATGATGCAGTTGCCTAAGTTAATTGCTAAACATTGATCTTCATTATTTAGCCCTGTGGCAAAACCTGGTTTACCTGTTTGTTGTCTCTCAGGCTGCACAATTGCTTCAGCCTTCACGCAGGGAGGACTTTATCCTTTTACCATTATGAAAATCATAGGCTGTTTCTCAGTGTGTGAGACACAGCATCCTCAATGGGGTACACGCAGACTTATCTTCCGTTGGGCACAAACACATGTGAACACCCAAGGTGCACTGAAATTTCTCACTCATTTACTCACTCTGTCAATGATCTCTGTGTTTGTATTTTGCATTTACTTAAAGAGTCCAGGGTCAGTGTTCTGGCTGGCATAATTTGACTTCTTTTCATTAATATCACTGTCATTCCACTGATGTAGTACAGCTGTGGGTCTCGATCGTTCTCTTTAAAATACAGATTGAAAATACTCTTAAAATGCTTTATGAGTACTTTCTGAATAACTGGAAACCCTCTTCCAACTCCTTTTTGCTGAGCTTCACTCACACAATTTGCAGGACAGGGGCAGGGTGCAGGTAGCCCTGCTAAATGAGGGTTGCGAGCATCACCATGGCAGAAATCAATCCAAGATGTGCTTGTGGCTGTGCTGCCATTTCAACAAACAAGTAATTAACATGTTTAAATAAAAAGCCCAGCCGAGGTGTTTGGTGATAAAGGCAATGTTCAAAGCTCCATAAACTAATCCCTGGGCAGGGCTGGGGCTCCACAAGCCCAGCAGCTGCCATGAGGCTGGAGGCTATGCAGGAGTAAGGGCTGGCTCCAGCCCTGGCATCGTGCAACCAGGCACAAATCCAATGGGTTATCGTTTGTTGGTTTTAACATTGCTTAGATGACTTGTGTAGGTCTCTTTTTAGATGCTGAATGTTTTTTTGGCAGCTACTGCCTGGAAAGCTTCACATGCCAGGGCCCTAATCTTGAAGTAGTCATTTAGGTGATAACTCTTAGTAAGATTAATAGCTCCATCCACGGGACGGGGTGGCTCCTAGTAATTAACAGTGCAAAAGCGTGCTGGAAGATGATGCAGCTGAAGATCTGAAATCAGCAAGAGGGTGTGATAACTGATAGGTGTTGGAGGAGGCAGAAATGATACTGGGATGATGTCATTAATGAGACAAGATTTCAGTTTAATTCTCCTTATAGCCATGTAACTTCCCTCCTATAGTTTATTCTTGGTCCTATTTCTGGTTGGTTGATTGTTTTTTTCCTTTCTACAGGTCTCCACTTCCACGTGTTATTGTTCAGGGAAATCCCCCTCACCCAGACCCTGGCTGTTTTGGTGCCTTTGCTGCTGCAGGGAGGTCCCTGCCTCAATTTGGCCACAAGGAACACTGGCAGTGCCTCCATGGGAAGCTTTGCAGTTTGGATGCCTTTTCACTTATTTTTAATTTTTTTAATGAGAATATTTACTAGGGGTGGGTACCTTGCCCACAGGACCCCAGTATGCCAAACTGAGTGGAGCCAAGTGGTGCTGGTTGCAGCTCCCTGCCTGTAGTGGCTGCCAGATCCAAGCAGCCTTTGCAGACGCTGGGTGAGTGCCGGGTGGGATTGCATGACGGGTTCTTATATGACACAGGGAGAAATGTTAAAAAGCGGGGCTGGCTTTTGCCTACAAAGAAGGTAGGTGGCTGCAATAAAAGCTGTTTATTGCCTGAGAGGGCTAATAGCTGCTTTCTCTGGCAAATGAGAACTTAAGAGTTGGCACAGATAAAGATTAACTTTCCCTGCTGCCTCCCATGTGTACGGCTGTCCCTGGGTGAAGGAGACTGGAAGGTTTGCAGAGTGGGGAGTGACCTGCACAGGAGCTTGAGAGGGGAGATCCCAGAACAAACACAGTGGCCAAACCCCTCTCCTCTGGGCTTGTCTCTGCCTCCCTGTTTGCTAGGAAGGTGTCTCTGTGCCAGACAGCCCTCACCCGGCGTGTGTGACAGGGAAGAGCTGCAAAGAGCTGCTCCCTGAACACAACAATAAGAAACGAGCTCAGACAGGGGCTGGCATCTCCTTTGTTGCTCACCGGGTGAGAGCATCAGCCTCAGCTACTGTATATAACCCAGCAGCTTTAACTCAAGGTGATTTATTCAGGAAATACTGTTTTCCCTCCCTCCCCCTCCAACCATTCCTGTCTTCCAAAGTGGTGGTGCCCTCTCCATCTGCTCGGCCCTTCCCCAGCGCAGCACATGGGAGCAGGGGAACTGTGCCAGCCTGAGCTCACCTCCCTGCCTGTGCCTGCTGGTGGCTTGCCCCGGGCAGCAGCAAGGAGCTGAGGGTTCCCCCGCAGACAGGCAAAGCATTTTGGAGGTTTGCCCAAACCCAAGCAGACTTCTCAGTGTGATGTTGACTCCGGCTCCCACACCTGGGCATGCACCTGGCGCTGTGTCGAGCCCCTGCTTTCGCTAGTCTCACTCCGTTGTGTTCGGGAGGCACCACTCTGCCTCCCTAAAAAAAACCCCAAGAACAATTAAAAAAAACCAACAACACCACAACCAAAAACAAACCAAAAAGCTCCTGCAAGGCGGAGAAAGGGTGTTTTAATAAAATGAATCAAATGAAAGCGTTTTGATCTGAGCTTTGCTCTCTAATGTCACAGTGTGGTCAAAGTGAAGAAACAAAAGGTCAGATGTTTTTGAGGCTTAAATAAATATTTTTTAGTGCAAACAAGGCATAAAGGCTGACATGGGTCCAGACCTAGTACTGCCTGAGCTAGCAGCAGGTATCATTAGACATGCAAAATCAGGGAAACTGGGACTCTGAGGAGACGGTAATGGTCTGTTCATGGTAAAGCTGGACATGAAATCAACCTGATTAGTAAAAACAATTCTTCCCGCAGGATCAGCCCTTTTGCAAAAACTGCCTACACCATCACCTCCCACTCATAAAGAAGAATACAAGGGACCACCTTCTGTATTACCTGGCTATTTCATTCATATCTAAGTACCTTGAAATCATGTGATGGTGCTGTAGCCTTCTCCAGAAAAATGCTCCTTTAAACAGAAACCTCTCTGCCCACAGAACTATAAAAGATATATGGCTCTGTAAACAGAAACAAAAAGGGCTGAATTTATCCTTCCTGTAACTTCGATAAAGCTGATGCTATGGTCTGTGTCTGTACGAATGAAATCAGCCTGAACAGCAAGGGAGCCAACTTTATACCAGATTATTGCAACTATTTGCAAATACTCTGCTTTGCTACAGAAGTGCATTGCTGTCGTGCAAAATTTAAGTACCATGTATCACATAAAACCAGAAATAGGAAGCTCTGTTTTGTTAAATGACTGCATATCAAGTATTTATTATGTACACCCGGCTTTGTGAGGCATTGGGAAACTGCTATCACTTACATTTTAGGAGCTCGCTTGCAGAGCAGCAGTCTCTAGGAAAACACAAAGTCTCAACCTTGATTTTGCAATGGGGTGGTTTAAATGGTTAGTTTTGGTGAATTTTTGCTGTTCTGTATTTTAAGCAAAGTTATTGTTCTGCTGCTGTTCCTCTCTTCAGGAATGGCGCTGCTATTTTTTACTTCCCAGTGAATGGCAAAAGCATAAAGCAAGCTGGCATCAAGGATTGTGCTTTATAAGAAAGGAAAGATAAAATGGCTGCATATGGCAATATGGACAGTTTCCAACTTAATGGAAATAAAAGAGTCTGATTTTTTTGCAGCATATACTGAGAATTGAACTGTATTTTTATGCAAATGCTATAGAAAATGCAGCTCAGCAAAGGCTGTTTTCCTAATGTTGGTTGGAAAGCGTTTTGAGCACCTAAAGACTTACATTTTCCATGAGAACTTGGTGAGAAAGAATGTAAAGAAATAATAGAGCATCTAAAAACACTATGCCTACCACAGCGTTTTTTGGTGTTTTTGTGTTTGTTTGTTGTTTGGTTTTTTTTTTTTGGGGGGGGGCAGGACACGGACAGGATGGGACAAA
>JAVJGJ010000001.1:69703607-69724031 GCA_035590215.1 Microhierax caerulescens
GAGTCCCTGCAATCTGATCCTTAGACACAGAATTACAGTATTAGATACACTGCCAGACATGTTACTGACATGGCTTGGCTTTGTAGGGATCTGCCTTTGCATGTCTCCTTGTGTGTGCCATAAACTATTAAAGCAAGATTAACGGATGTATTCTTCTGCAGCTTTGTTCTCCTGGGGCAGATTTATATGCCTAGGTGGGTCCTGTAAGCACTGGTGCCATACATTATACCTTCTGCTGACTGCTAGTGCCAGTGTAACATGTTAAGGGCTCTTTCAGTCCTTTAAAATGGGTAGTAGTGCCATTTTCAACATGGTATTGCATATTAGTGGGATAGATGAAGGTTTCTCCTGTCCTTTAATTTTAACATGCTCCTTGATCCCAGAAAATAGCTGTGTAGTGAACTGGGACAATGCTTCTCTGACCTTTACATGAGCCTGGAATAAGCATGAGGAAAAACTCTTTACCTAGTCTGTTCCTCTGTTGTTTCTGCATTTGGACTTGAGGCAAACCTGGCCTCTAAGAATACTCCATTCTCAAATGCTTCTGTTTTTCTTGTGACCACCTAGAAAAGACTGCTTATTTTATGCTTTAAAGAGGTTTGCTTTACAGGAGTTTGTAACAACTTTCTGTATTTAAGTTGCTTTTCTGTTTCTTTGCATTGACTTTCTTCCCCATATAACACCTGCATGCTTTCTTCTCTGGTATCTCACAGTCACCTAGAATGGAAAGCAAGGATGTATTTATTTATCTTTGTGGTTACATTGTCAAAGAACATACTGCATTCCCCAACAAGAATTTTAGTTTTTCTTTTTGTGTGTTTACTATTGGATCTTCACTTGTGCTCCCAGCCCTTGCACATTTTAATACCTTTTTAGCTATTCTCTTTTCCAAATCCATCAAGTTTTTGTTCCCTACACCCCACACCCCCAAGCCCGTGCCTTTACCTTGTGGAGTTCTTTTTGAATTTCTTCTTTTTCATTCTGTGGCTGTTTGAAGTCCTGATTCTGCTTTGTCATTGCGTCTTCTAGCTTCTTCATGTTGGCTGTCAGGTTCCTCTTCACAGCTTCACTTTTTAGCCATTCCACTCCCGTGCAAAGCTGCTGGTAAACTGTGAAAGAGCTTGCTATTTCTCAGCTTGCACTTCTAGGGTGTTTAGTTTGCTCGTGCCCTATAGCCTTTTCAGTTTGGAGCCGACTATTACCTGTTGTTGGTCACTGTTAGTGAAAGGTTTTTTTCTCTTCTTTTGAATGTTTGCACTTGCAAATGCTGAACAAGCTGAGTGTCATCCTGGAAATGATACATCTTCTGTAATGTTGCTGCTCAGGTGTATGGGCCCGTACTCCTCTAACACATATGCAAGTGCTGCGCTGGTTTCTGTATTCAGTAATTGTGTCTTTCTGTAGCTTTAATAATTTGTCCTTTAAAGCCTTGGTTGTCTAGAGAAGGTCTGTGAAGATTGGTTAAAAAATTATGACTTGAATTGTGGTCTTGTGATCCAAGATGGTGAACTCTTTTGTGGATACTCGTTGGTAGAATATAGCATAGATACTGTCCAGTGCCTTGTTCTGCATGTAACATGGGTCTGGAGGAAAGAGGTTTAAACAAGCATTTACCTGTCTCTTACTGTCTTCAACAGTGACTTAGGTAAAGTCTGGAGGGCTGGACTTTATGATTTGGGATAGATCTGGAGACTTCTGAATCTCTCCCACTTTTGTCATTCTGGGCAAATTTTGTTCCAGTTTTGTATACACTTACTCATCTGTTTCCTCTGGTAAATGGTATTGCTTGTATTTTACCAGTGGCAGTTCTGCAGATTTCTGGATTTTTTCCTTTTGGTTCTTCTGAGCAAAATTAATTCTAATTTTGGTGTATATATTTTGAAGAGGGTATCTCTTCATATTTACTGATGTCAGTTCAGCTGCAGAAGTTCATGAATCAAATTTTGTTTGTGCTATGGAAGGAGCCAGCTACCAACCCAACCAGTTATAGAGCTGTAGGATAACCGATAACCAGAGTGGTTTCCAGGTGTGCTCACTTCCAGCCATACATGTAAGGAACAAGCTACACAAGCTTGTGGGAATGCGCTGGTGGTATCTCATGGACTTTGCTGCCACCAGTGGTATCCATCTGTACCTTTCACTTCACATAGCTACTGAAGCAGGAAAGAAGAGAAAAAGAAAGAAAGAAAAAAATTCAACCTCTGAGTGAAAAACGGTGGCTGTGGTTTTACTTAAAGGACAGCAAAATAAAACAAAGGGGTCGGTATTTATAGTGAGCAGGTGAGGCTGCTAGTCTGCCCTTCAAAAGATGGTACTTGGTCCTCTTCTCTCTTCATGGGAAAAAAACTCAGCCATCATATTTTAGATCCATAGTGATTGGGTAGATCTGTCTTGAGAAGTTAGTTCTTTCTTAAATAAAAATCTAGTTGCTGGATCTCTGTAGTTCAGACTGTACAGTTCTTCCTAGAGCTAAACATCAGCCAAGTGTTCTTAAGTGGTGTGTCTGCTGAAGAAAACAAATACTCCAGGGAGACCAAATCTGCTTCGGTGTGACCTGAAATTTGGTGAAGGTTTATTACAACTCAGCCCCCCAACCCCAAATCAAAGAAAGGGAGAAAAGGAAAGGTTTAAAAAAATGATTCAATTTTGTGGGCATTTTTTTCCTTTTCAGGTCAAAAATAGAGAACAGAGGATTTACTACTTCAAAGGCAAACATTTCCTTGTTGTTTTCTTTTTTTTATTATTTTTTTCTTAGCCAAACCATCCCCCTTAGCTTTTATTTCAAGTAGAATCAACTGAAATTTTTTCTGCCCATGATTGTTTTTTGTTTGGCCGTTGAACCAGATAATCCAATATTTGCACAGCTCTCCCTGGAGCTGCACAAAGAGGTAATGCTGTCATTATGACAGGTAGACCTCAGGAGATTATGTGGAAACACGGGGTCTCCTAGCAGAAGCTCCCTGGCCTTTAAATGTTCACTCTTAGATCTTCAGGATTTCCCTGCAGATCTGTGGACTGTGTTATATTAGAAGGGGTTGAAGTGTTGAGGGGTCTACACTTCCCCGAAGGAAGGCAGAGGAAAAATGGTATTCATCATCAGGGCATGGAGTTTCTGGACTGTTAAAGAGTACTTTTTCCCTAGGGAAAGATAAGGCTTCTAGTGCTAAATGGTAGGATTTACTCATCTATGTATTTGAAATTTATTTTATTTTTAGTTTGTGGTTTCTTACTGTTCTGAAAGCATGGTGACATATATACCTCTTTCTTGCTATTGGTTCTTGCTTATGTTAATGTACCTTGGTCTGTTTATACAAAAATATTTGTTACCAGTTAAACTCACCTTCTTCTGTTTGCACCAAAACATCTTAGGCTCATGAAAACTGCCTGACCAATGAAACTGTCTGCTTGGACAGACAGTTTCTGCAGATCACTCAGTTTGCATGTGGAAATTCAGTTTTTCCTGTCTGGTTTTGATGGTGAGTAGTATAAATTTTCTAAGAAAATGCCCACTGTTATAAGCAGCTGTAGGTTTGTGCTTATGAAACCTATTTGCACAAATATTATCAGCCACCAAAGTCTCCACCCAAGTCTGCCACAGTTGCTCAGATCTTCCAACAATTACAATCTAATTAGAGCCGGCATTCAAAGTTGCCTCCAGCATTTCAAACAAAAGTAATTTAGTGGTAATAAAAGTGGTGGATTGACAGCTCTGGAGGCTGAACTCAGCTTATCCGCAAAACATACCTAGGGTGGGAAAGAGCTACAAGAATCACCGCAACAACTCTCTGAAGGGCTTGACCCCTTGCCGTAAAACGACAACCTCCAAGGGATGAACATATGGGTAATTTTCTACACGTCCCTCTACTGCCACTGCCAAGAGTGCTGCTAATTACTGACAATAATTAGTATATTGTCTGTAGCTTGAATAGTTTTCCACTAGGAAAAACACCTGTATGATAACAATCAAATGCCTGTCATGTAGTGATGGTGTTTATGAAGCTAAGAATTATTCTGAATTTGAACCGCAGCCTGTGAGGTGAAAGGCTTTATCCTATTACCAGTCCCCTGAATCATTCAGTCTATAGTGTGTGAGGGCTGTGATTACGAATTCATTTCATAAAGGCCACCCATTTAAAATTCTCTCAAACTAGCAGCTGCTGGAGGAAGGAAAAAGCACCTGGGTCTGGACAAATATATTTTTCTTCTTCTGGGCTAATCTAAAAAGAAAACCAACAATTCTTTCCTCTGACAAATGAGGCTTTCAATCAGCGCTGAGCTATTGCTGCGGAAGGATAACCTCGCTTTGCTTACTTGACATACGGGATTCTTCCAGTTCCAGAGGTGGAAGTCATGGTTAGGCTGAAGAGCACTTGAAAAAATAAGCCGCTTCATGCTGCTGGTCAGTAAAAGGAATCATTTGGATATGATGTGGAGAAAAGAATAGGCATTCCACCCACTTCAGTTTCTTGTGGTGTTGTTGGATCTTTTTATTGCTGTTAACATATAAGCACAGGCAGAGACAAGAAATACTTTTCCTTCTTTCCTGTCCTCTGGTTCTCTTTCCTCTATCCCTTGGTTTCTATGCTCTAAAATACTAAATTATAACATAGGAAGGACCACCATGACTTCTGAAATCTGACAGGTCTTAGCTTTCTTCCAGCTGAGTTAACATACACCTTACTGCGGCAGGCAAACCTTAATTCAGTTGGCAGTAGGATTACAGCAGGTATATTTACCCTCAAGAACACTCATTTTCCATATCTAATTATCTCCTCATCTGCTGAGTCAGGAGGAAAATCAAAATTATCCTCTGCTTTAGATTATGTTTTCCTAGGACTGACATGAGAATTCTAGGTGACATTCTCAAAACCATCCAATTTATATAGGATCAAAAGACTCTGGCGTTCAGGGATCATCTGCTCCTCAGATGTATTAGGGACATTAGAAAACAGTACCTTTGGTTTTTAACGTTGGGGATGGAGGCACAGATAGAAGATTGCTGCATTTATTGCCATCTTTATAGAAGAAGATCATAATTTATGTTTTCAGATGAGGCTCTGAAAACGTCAATCTTGCATGTTCTAACTGGAAACCAAACTGCCTGTGGGGTGTGTTTCAAGAGTATGACTTGGCACTAATAATTCCACTATATTTTTTTTTCTTTGTCCCTTTGCAATATATTTTTCTGGCAGCCATAATCCACTCCAGAGGAGGAAGGAGAAGGTTGGGAGTTTTGTGTGTGTGTGAAAAAAGCTTCTGATTTATGCTGGGGGCAGCTGGTTTGGTTTTTTTCTCCAGTTCTGCAGCATTCCTCTGTGATCTGCAGATTACTATTCCTTATTTGAAAACTGGGTATAAGCAAGATGGTTTTCTGCCTCCTTCATTAGTCTATTCCTCTTAGCCTACAAGCAGATTCAGACAGAAGCTGTCTCATTCCAATAGTATGTATACCTCTAATATCCATGCCTTAATGGTCTAGAAATACTATGCTATCCCACTCACTAGCCAAGGCTGATGTGGTGCGGTTGTAGACACATGCACTGCAGGTCCTTTTCTCATCCAGTTCTGTTCCTTCATCCCTATTTGGGAAAAGCAGGATTTCCTTGATATAGCCATATCTGTGAACAGCTTATGAGAGCCAGCAACCTGGCTCATCTCTGACTGCATGTTGCTATATTAGCAATTTGGCCCAGCATCTAACCCAGCACCTCCTAAATCTCACTAAAATACAAATGCTAAGATGATAATACAGATGGAGTAAGATATGTAAGATGACAATACAGATGGAAGCATTGAAGTTAGTATATGGTTTGTGGAGTAGTTTGGGATCCTTTGGGTTGGCAAATGCTGTGTTAAGTTTAAAGTGCTGTTTTGTCTCATGCTCACGTAAACTCACATTCCTTGGCTTTGCATTTTGGTGTGTGGATTAAGTTATAGCAGATCTGTCTAGAACACCCATTGAGGCTAAACAGTGGTGCATCTTCTGCTTTATTGTTTAATATCAGATGCTTTATTATAGGAATTCAAATGAAACTTAACCTAAACAAGGCAGGCCTTCCTGCTATTTTTAGAATGTTATGCCTTATCCCATGTTTGTGTTTCACAGGCTGCTGTGTAATTAATGATGTGTGTCCTTCCTTCCCTTGTTAATTGATGCAAGCTTTTGGGAGGTATGTATCGTTATCTAATGTAATCATGCAGAAAAGGGAAGAAAAGAAAAAATCCACATGTCTTGATGTCTTACCACATTTGAAGCGGGAGGGAGAGGGCAGGTTACCCTAGCAAGTTTGGAACTGGACTGCCTCACAGTATCGCCAGGATCCACAAGTTTTGAACAGTCTCTGGATCCAAATGCCTCCATGATCCTGTTTAGAGAAGTTTTTTTAAACATGTCTGTTCCTTCTGCTGCCCTTTGCTCTGGCATCTGGCAAGAGGGCAGAGGAGCCTCTCCCTCCATTTTCTGCTCAGTGATCTCCCAACTTGCCATCGTTTGCTTTCAGGTTGGAGGCAGGTGTGCAGGAGACCGTAGGTTTCTTTAATCTCTATTAAGAACAGCAGATCACAGTGGCCCCTCTGGCCTTGTTCCCTATGACTATGAAACTAGCTTTAGCAGCACAGAGATTTAATCTTTCTAGTGGAAATGTAGCGCCGGTCAAAGGTCTACACTGCATCTTTTAGGGCAGTTTCTTAGCTGTGTGAAGTTAATCGTGAGGCAGTGTCCGTTCCAAGTTGCGGATTTTGGAAGAAGGCTTGTGCTACAGATTGCCTTTCTGCAGCTCTGCTCTCTTCCTTGGGAGAGTTTCCAGAGGGAAAAGCCACAAACTCTGGCAGAGGTGCAGAGTGGGCCTCTGGCCCCTCTTGGAGGCTCCTTCTCTCACCTGACTCCTTTTCCCACCACCTATCTGGTGACCAGAGGGAGAGAATGAGCAGCTCCGGGGTGCACTGTGAGCTGCCTGGGGATGATAAGCAGGTCTTTGTGTCTCTGTTATCTTTAAAACCTATCTGGTTCAGTCTGTCAGCTGCTTTAGGTTCTCTCTGAGAGCGCAGATGGGGCGAGCCAAGGTGGTTATGCTATGTAGCACTCTGGCTGTACCCCTGCCAGTGCATGCAGCAGGCAGGATGGGCTAATTGGAAGCAGCCAGTCACCCTTTCAGCTGTTGCTTGCAGTTTTGTTCCTCCATCTTCAGTTAATTTAGATCATACCTAAAGTGCGTCCACAACTACATTTAAGCAAAAGTGGTTACCATAGTAACACTGGAGATTTTCCAAATGCAGTCTATGATGTAAACAGCTAAAATGACTGTTATCCCAAATAGTTGTTTATTTCTTCTGTGAGGTTTATTGAGTATTTAAATCTGTTGTAGCACACACAGATTTACCACTTCTAAGTATAACTTGGAGGAGTAACACATTTTTTTCTTATTGCTTCCATTTCAGCAGATCTGTTTCCATGTCAACAGCTCACATTGATAAAGAATTGACATTCTGACTGCATTTGGCAGCGTAGGGTACAAGGTGACAATTAAAATAAATCAATGTTTCTAATGATGCTGATGTTAAAACCGTGCCAAAATACTGGGGTTCCCATGCACAGTAGCCAGAGATCGCTTCATGAATCTGCAGAGAGCGAGGCAGGAGTTCTCATGGGAACAGACTTTCTTTGCAAGGTTTTTAAGCCTTCCTGCTTACAGATGCAGAAAGACAGGGAAAGCAAACTCTCTCACACACAGAAAACACCTATCACTCTGTGTGTGTGCACGCACATGTGTGTTTGCATTGGCCCATCCACTTCTAATCAAGCTGAGGTCTAGAAATGCATAAAGCATGCAGTAAAAAATTAGAGCACAATTCTTGGTCTAACCTGTTTTGAGTCAAGTTTCTGGCAAAAATTGTGGAGCAGTAGGGCTTAATTAACCCCCCCTCCTTCCACTCCTGATTTCTTTGTAGTGAATATATATATATATTGAAATTACTGTGGGACAACAAACATGGAGGCCCAGAAGGGCAGTTTTTAAGCTTGCAAGCCTGTTCGAGAGAGACTAGCACTTCGAATCGTGTATTTGGGGGATGAAAGTGGACTGCTTTTCTCTGTCTGTGTGAGCAGCATGTAGATACCCTATCGACGCAGTTGAGGTGTCATCAATGTGCTTGTTTTCCCATAGTGCGTAAAGGAGCTAAGATCAGTGGCCCACTATATTAAGCATCCCGTTTACACACAATAGGAGAGACAGACACAATCCACAAAAATCCCCAGACTAAGCAGACAGCAAACAGGGAAAGAAAGAAAAATGTGAGGGATTAAAAGGAGTTTTTTCAAAGCTGCAGATAGGAGTGGTGGCTTCCAGGTGATGGAGGCTCCCTACCTGCACTTTGGATGCCAGAAAATCCCTTACCTGGTGTTGGCTCAGGGTCATACTGGAGTCTCGTGGCAGATGTGGAAATCCAGCTCAGCGCTCCTGAATTGAAATGTGCACATCTTCAAGGGTGAGCAGAGTTTGGCAGTACATTTCCGTAGAGGCATTCAGCTTGTCTGAAGGCACTCTGTGTGGTTTGAATTAGGTTTGAATCTATAATTTCTGTTGCATCTGGGGACTAGACATACTTTCAAATGTTAGGCATCTCAACGATGTGCTTAGTGATCTTAGTTGCTGTTGATTCTCTTGGTAGCAAATGGAATGAAGTAGTTGTGTCCAAGCAGCAGTTCAGGTCACCTTCAGCAGGTTTCTAGCACTGCCTGATACTGCTTCATGAATGTGTAAATTCACTTGTTATGTCTTTCATATCATGGGGTCATATATTTTTTGTGGGTTTAATAAGTCCACAAACTTACTTTGCCTAGTGAGCCTTCTATTTTTAAATTACATTCGTAGATACTGGTTTAGAGAGAAGAATACAAAAGCAGAAATAGTGTTAAGAGTCATGTGATTCCTGGTACCACTGAGGTATACCAAAATGTGGTGAGTTTTCACTCTCATACATACAAGAGCAAACTCCATACCCCACAACCAGTCATCTGTGTAATGGAGATGAATATAGTAAATCCCCCACATGTACTAATGATAATTTTATTTCCAGATTGCATTCTTTGGAGGATCTCTGAGCGTTTCAGAAGGATTAATGAATTATGCCTCACAGCAGCCCATAAGGTGGTAAGTATTATTACTGTATTTTGTAAATGTGAAAGAATTGTGGGATGTTGATAAACAGAGAAATTGCCAATTCAGTCAAGTCTGTGGCAAGTAACTTTTCCCTGTAGAAAAATGCCACTCTTTCAAGATACAGGGCAGATACAATGTTTATGTTTCAGCAAATGAGCCATTGCTGAATGACTTTCATTTGATTACACAGGAGTGAGACACTTTCAGGACGTATCCTCTGAATGTCACTGAGGTGCTCTAACACAAAAAATAGATTGCAACTGAGAAGGAATGGGTAATCTCTGTTGAATATTGGCTGTGGCTGACAGTAGAACAGCAGCTGGTTGGATGGGTCTGCACAATAACGACGGCTAAGACAATCTAGTGCTCTGTTGAACTGCTGTTGGCCTTCCTTATCATATTACCTCATCTCCTAGCTGCAGGGACTGGCAATCTTTCAAGAAGGTATGCACAATATTGTTTTCCCCCACTTTGAATTAGAGGTATGAAAGTAGCAGGGAATGTAAATGCTGCTTCTCAGAGGCTGGGCTGAGCAAGGGGTCCTGCGAGGGGGTAACCTCCAGTACCTGTGGAATTTGGCTTTGGAGGGTGCCAGGGTCAGGCAAGCATCCCTCCTGGTGCCACAGCTTCCAGTACCTGGCCCGTCAGAAGCCCTTTACCACACACTTGTGGCTGTCAGCTCTCAAGCTAAGTTTCAGTACCTGCAGCCATTGTTCCATGGAGATGTAAGTAGCCATATGGTAGTGCTGTTTCTACCCCCATTTTATTAGCTAAATCTAATTAACAGGCAATTATAATAACCAGACAGACAAATATAATAATCTACTGTCATGCTTCATTGTAAATAATGGCTGTAGTAGCCACAGCAATATTATTTGACTTAATATGAATGTGTTTGACATATGCCATCAAGAATGAGATGAACGTGATGCCTCAGACAAACTGTGTATTCACATGTGGTCCCTGTTGTTCAAAAGCTCTGGAAACACGGCTGTAATCAGTAACAGTAAAGTTCTGAAGAATGAAAGGATGGTCACAACCATTTATATATGAGTTAATGCAAACCAGAAGAAACACAAAACCAAATACAGACTGGAGTTGAAGAAGAGCTATAACATAGTCCCAGAATTTCTGTACTAAAGGCCTAGATTTTAACAGGAATAAACAAGACCCATTCTGAGATGCCGTTGAGAAATCTTTGTGCGAAACAGGAGGAATATATAAATGAAAGATGTCAAATGGTGTTTGGCTGTAATTGGATACAGCATGAATGCTGTGAAAATGTTAACCTAAATCTGTCCCAAATCTGAAACAAAACTTTGCTCTTGCTACCTAAGATTTCCTCTATGCTTTGCTGAGGTGCAGTTGTGGAACGACTAATTGAAAGAAAACTATAATTCTAATGGTTGAACAAACCCTTTTGTCACCAGTGTTGTCCAACACTAGAAAGTAGAGGAGGAAAGAAATAAGTTACTTTACAGTCGTTTGTGTAAAAAAGAAAATGGGGTGGGAAATAATAAAAAATGTAGGTTTTGTAATTAATGAGATATATTAAGCTGTAGGCTTCTGCCCTTCTAAAATAAAAGGAAGCAAGAGATTGTTGGTGGCAAAGATACTACCTTGTGGGATTTTAATGGAATTGTAAACCCCATTCCCCTGACTTCAGGATGATGTAGTGAAAATGCAAGGTGTTAATCACAGTTCTGCTTGATTTCATTCAGGGTCTGAGTTGCTTTTTGTCATCAGTGGGGTGCAGTTCCTATGGAGTGAAACAATGCTTACAGCATGGGCTAAAGTGCCTCAAAACAGCTGTGTGCTGCCTTAGGCAGTACCTCAGTGGTTAATAGGACTAATGAATTGCACGCTAACAACAGCAAACACAATTTAAGGATCAAGACCAAAGGTTATTTTCAGATAAGAGAAAAGAGAAGGTGAAAATATACAGGCATGCAGGAACAGAGTATTGTGAGAAGTATTGTCTTGGCATCAAGCAAAAATCATCCCTTTGCTGTTACTTTGTAAGAAGGGTTGCAACCCAAAACATACCTACGTAAAATACTGCTTCAAGCTTCCTTAAACTTCACAGAGGCTCTGTTCTACTGGTGAAGCTTGGGCAGAGCAGAAGGGAAGGATGGTAGCTCGGGCTTGCTAAAAACTAGTGAGACTTTCTGCTGGGGTAAACATTATTGAGCAGTCACTTTGCTATCTTTTTAAAGAATAGGCATGCTTCTCCTAGTCTGTCCATGCTGGTGAAGATAGGTGTGCAGACACAGAAACCTGGTACTAGAGAGGATGCCACAGTGATTCATTGGCAATAAATTTTTGGCCAAAACCAGAGTGAAAGAGTGTGCAGTGACACATGTGATACCCCTGTCTACCTCTGCTGCCCTGGATGTGTCAGGTATAGTCCAATTCTTTTTCTAGCCCACAGTGGAGGAGAAACACAGCAAGTAATTGGCTGGCTGGTTGTTCCGTTCACTCCCATACCTAAGATGAAGAGCTGTTGCTACCACAGGAGGGGTAGCAGTGGGTCTCTGGTGACAAGGTGAGCAGGTACCAGAGACTGGCAAGTACATACTGCAGTGAAAGGGGGATCCCAGGGTGTTAGAAATGTCTCACCTTGGTTCTGTGTCTGGATGTTGAAATGCTGAGCCAGCATCTCAATGCACTTCGTTATTCTGAAAGAAAGTTACTCCATTTACTCCTCCAGTCCCTGGAAGGATTGCTGAGGTCAGAGACTGGCCTATAATTGCAGCTGTCAGCTCACTGTTAAATGGAGAGATGTAAAATACCTCCTTGCACGTCATTTATTAACATTTAAAACCTGTCAGGGGACATATAAAACATTCCTTTTTTTGTAACATTTATAAACTACTGAGAAGCACAGACACATTCACCTATATTAATTACCCTAATTTGGGCAATGCCTATGGAGGGCCTGTGAGCACGGCAGCTATGATTTCCACGCCCCCCACCCCCCCAGTTCTTTTATTTCTAGGCGTTGAGGTTCCCCTGAGCCCATTCCAGCTGCAAATTCTGCTGGCATGAAGCAGGGTAATTCTGAAGAGTGAATGTATTTTCAGACCTTGTATACATGAGGGAGTTGCACTAAGATTACTGGTAAACCTGCTTAGTTAAACCAATGCAAAATCTGACATGGACAGTCCTATTTCATCTGGTTGCTTCTTTTAGATTTGGATTAGGTTTGAAATCAAGTAAACCCCCATTTAACATCTTTAAATAAAGATGTATGAAGGGATTCACATCAGTTTAACTTGAATTGTTTCAGTCAGATTTAAATGAAACCGGTGAAATTTTCTTGTACTAAGAGGACCTCAGTAAATACAAATTCCTGTTTCTCTTCTGCAGGCCTGAGGTGTTGCAGCTCTTCTGGCTTTTCACAAGGCATAATTTTAGTCACCTATGCTAGGAGTCAGTGGGAATTACAGACTCTGCTGGGTCAGGGTAAATCAGGAGAGGGGCATTTAGTGGTCAAGAAAGGAACATGAAAGGCATCGTTATTTGTCTCACTCGGTGAAAATGATCACAGCAGATCCTTTCAACCTCTTCAGGCCTAGTGCTGTGACTGGGTTGGGCCTGCCATATATCCTCAGTGTTGTCTTGGAGCTGTCAGAGTATTCAATGGGGCTAACACGTATGGGGTTGTCCAAGTGATGCATCTGAGTGGGGAAGGGTCAGCCTGCAGCATCTTTACATGGCAAATTCCTCTCTGCTGGGCTTTGGTATTGGTACCTATGCGTGAGAGCAAGAAAATAGGCAGGTATCTGTTCCTCTTGGGTAATTTCAGCCAGCTGATAAAAAGTAAGAAATGTGGCTACTCTCAGGTCATGAAACATTTGTGGTGGGCATGTTTTGCTGCAGTAGTATGATGTTTGGAGAATAAAAGAAGTATGTTATACTGAACATCATCTTGATTTTCCTCCATGAAATAATTTGGAGAGTGTTCCCCAGCTACGTGTGCTGAGCTGTGAGAATTGTTGCTGAAAGCACATAATGCGTATACTTAATTTTAAAGGACTCCACCATGGAGAAGTCTGTATGTGTTAGAGAATTGCTATGGTTTTGAATGGTACAGATCTATGGCTTTCTGTATCAGAGGTGAAGCCATATAAATGCTGCTTGTCACTTTCTTGCTATGCACTTGCTATGTCACCTGTGAATGTTTTGGTGAGTGTCCCAAATCAGTGATGGAAAAGCACTGAGAAATACCTAGAGTAGTAGGGTTTTTGTGCAAAGGGAGCTGATTAGGTCCAGTGCCTGAAGGAGGATCCTTTTGCAGAGGTATTCTTCCCATTAGCTGTGCCACTAAGCTGTATATCATAGGAGGGCTGAAATTTGTTTTTATCAATTCAGGAACAAGATCCTACATCTGTTCCTAATTACAGGTAGGGGTCTCAGAGGAGGTCTGAGTTACAGTGTATGTGGATATCAAAATGCATAGCTCTCATTACTTGAATAGGTAAATAATTTTATTCATCATCTGTGCAGGGACGTAGGAAGCGTAGCCCAGGAGATGTTAACAATTAGCTGCAATCTCATTTGCATTACTGGCTATCAATATCTTCTGCATAGTAGTTTAATATTGACTACATAAACCTTCTGAAAAGGGGTTAACTTTTTTGTGTGAATTGTGCATTTACAAATATATTTCTATTTTTGTAAAATTGAATTTACATGATGTTTTGCTATAGGGGATGTGTTTTTATGCTGCTTTGCTTTGTTTTGGGGAATGAGGGACCAAATGTCTTCTGGGCTATCACAGCTTATGACTAGCTTCCATTCAAGTCAAGGTACTAACCATCATGCAGGAATGACTGCTGTGTATGAAACAGATCATTTCCCTGGACCAAAAATTTTAGTTTTGGCAGAGTCAGTGTTGTTGCTTATGCTTTTGAGGGCAGCTGTCTCTGTCCCATATGGTGTACAGATTTTGCAGTCTAGTAAATGCAAGGATTTGATCTTGTTTTATTTTTTTTTTTAAACAACTTGCCCTCACTGTAGGGTTACTCTAGTTGCCTGCAAAAAAGTCACATGTAAGAAATGCACCAAACCATATTGATAAAATTTATTGCTATGGATTCAAACAGAGAAAAATAACAAGAAGTGTGGCTATTTGCAGGCAAATACACTATTATTCATGTTTTTAACTTGGTCTGGCCTAACTGAAGCATACTGGTGCCTTTTGCTGGAGCTGTCTGCATGGATGGGAGAGTATAGGCAATAGCTTGAGTTAATACCTAGAAAACTTTTCTTTTTCTGTTAGAAATTCCAATTGTATTCCAGGCAGTGCAAAATACTGCTGACAGATTGGTTCTGCCCTCTGTTAATTGTGGTAGCAGAAGTAATTTGATGGTTTGTATCTATGGGGTTGGGAAATCCCTCTAAGAACCTTCACATGTGCAGTAATGTAAAATATGCTGCTGCTGTTACTTGAATTGTTAAATTTCTTGAGGTGAACAGTAGTAACCTGCAAATGGGAACAGGAGAAAATCCAGTGATTTCAAACCAGTGCATTTAACTTGAACTCAGTACCAAGCACATTGCTGGAGTTAATAGTAAGGTAATCAGTTCAGAAGCAACTACAGCAATACAGGTGGTAAATAGATGGCAGCATGGATTTATAAAAAGTAAATAATACAAACTAACTTAATTTATTTCTCTGATAGGATAAAAAGCTTAATGGATAAGGTAAATCCACCAGAATAATGTTTCTCCGTTTCATGAACTGTTTTCTTAACAGTTCCATGCAGCAGTCTCTTAAGAAAATTAAAAATGTGGATAAGATATAATTTTTAGAAAATATGATGTATTGTAATTAATTTTGAGTGACAGTAAATGTATATGCCAAAGTATATCTCAAGTGCTTGTCGCATTGGTGCTTATATATTAATAACTCACTTTTGAGAGAGGAGAGAGCTGTCTTTCAGGAATCAATTCTGGCTCCAATACTAAGTTAATGTGCTCCATTTTCATTAATTGCTTTGATGGTAGGATTAAGACTTCATTGATCATATGTGTGAATGATATTAAGTCTTGTTGGGATTGCAAATACCTTGCAGAGAGTAGTCATTAAAATATATCTTTCTCTGGACGTGTCTCTGGCATATGCTCTAGAGCCTCAGAGAGGGAATATGTGCATGGCTGGACCACTTTGGAATTTTCTCTATAAAGCAAAACTCCCTCTGTCCTTCTGGCTGTGGTCAAGAGATTGCCTCTCTATCTACAATTACATTAAAAAAAAAAAACCCACACCAAAAAATCCGCAACTAAAAAACCTTACATTAAAAGAACATTAAGGTTGTAAAGCCAACCACTGAGTAATTAGGAAATAATAGAATTCAAGTGGCCTGTATAATTTTATTTCATCTTCCTAATGCATATGTATTATGAGGCAGTCTTTAATTCCAGGAATCCATACTATTTTTAACTCAGGATTCTCCTTTGGTAGCCCTCTGCATAGGAAGGAATTTCGTACAGGCTGATCATTGCTTCATGCCAATTTCATTAAAAATTCCTCAGAACATCATTTAAGGCCAGTTTGCAACCCACCGTTTCTAATGATATTCTTGCAAAATGGAGATGTCCGTGCAGAAACATGGAAGCACTTCAGTGTAATGTTTCAGAAGCAGTGAGAAGAAATATGAAGTTTTGAAGTGCAACAATGATATAAGGAATTAGTGAAATCTAATATTTTTTGGTAAATCAAAAAATTAAAAATCCTTCCAAATTCAGGTTTCACTGCATATATTTTGCAATATCTGTAGTTAAAGTCGTAATATGATCTATAATATGTACACTGAATCTTTGTGTCTGAAGGTTTCCACTGTTGCCTTAGTTGCATGACAATTAGGCATTTTTGTTGGATGCTCTGGATAATACCATTAGATGCACAATAATTAGGTGTTTTAATCTCATTAATATTCATTTTCATACATTTAAATGCCTCTCTTATAGCATTTGTTAATTAACATACATTTACAATGGTATATTCCTCTTCCCCATTCAGCCATTCTGACTAATTTAATGAGCTGACATATCAGATGACTTCTCTTACAGGATTCTGCTGTTGTATCTTTGGTGGGAACAAAGAAGTGGTTATTGTGCTGTTTGTGAGCAGAATTAGTGCAGTTATTTTTTCTCACAAGGAATCTGGGGCATGGAGAGTCTGTCCTCAGTGATGCTGTTGCAAAATAGAGGGCTCCTTACTGTGTGTTTCCTTTTATTTGTATTATTAACACCTGCATCCCAGAAGCAAAGTTTGGGCCCTAATATGTTTTTCAAATTGAAAGTGAATATAGTTTGCACCCCTAAAAGTTCATTTCGTGCATCTTGGAGAGTAGAGCGCAGCCTGCAAAACTGTACTGAGGGACACACCAACATTAAAAAACTCTTTCCTTATTCTTGTAAGTAGGGCTAATTTAAAAGATAAAACTAAATGTAAACTAAAACATTCAGGGGAGTTGAAGGAAATCGCTGTCTCCTGAAAATGTTTGCAAGGAGGTGAAGTAGTAACTGAAATGCTGCTGTATAATTACACCTACTGGGGATATTAATTATGATTCTTGGGTTACTCTGGAGTCTGACTATTAGTATTAAGTTAGACAGCTTGCCTGTGTATCATACAAATATTTTAACAGACTATGCACAGCACCACCCACAATAATGCCTGTGGTTTCAGTTCCTGTGTTGCTGCTAAAGTACAAATAATAATAGTAAATGCATACAGAAAATAAACATAGTTCCTTCTAGAGTTTTTGGTGATGGTACATTTCAGTTTTTTGAGTCTCATTTCATCAAAAATTAAGGGGAAAAACTCCTGTAAAATTCTTCATACTGATAAATCAAAAAGCAATCTCAGCAGTTAACAGATTATTCAAATTCAAGTGGAAAAAACACACCTGGAGGAGAATTTTCAAAAAGGCTCAATGTCAACTTAATTCTGTTCCCACTGAAGTCAATGGGAGTTAAGCCAGTACAGAGCGTTTTTCAAAATCTTAACCCTAGGATCTGCATACCCATCTAAGTTCGATGAGGTTTATTCTTTAGGAGATTCCAAGTTATTAAGGAAGAGATTTTCAGTAGCACCTGGGGGATTTAGAAGCACAGTTCAATTAGTCTTTCACTGCAATTTGTGCTTCTAAATACCTGAGACAGGTTTGAAAATCTCACGCTAAAACCCTATCTCAGCTGTTGGTTAAAGCCTCAGTGCACATGTCTATTCCGATAAAAATAGGATGCCAGTCTGAGGCACATGCAGAATTTTGCATGTGGTTAGATGGTACGCCAGGAGAATAGGCTGTCACATTATCGTTAACTATAAATGAAGGGCATTGTCAAGTGAGGAACATTCGAACAACATTGCAAACACTGCCACCACAGTCCTGTGGTGGCTCCTGCTTAATACTGAAGTCATGTTGTGTGACCGGTGTTAAACTGAGAGGCGTGTAGCTCCCTGAAGATGCCAAGAGGGTAAGTTAGTATTCATTTTGAGCACGATGGAAAGATCTGGTGCCCCACTTTTTGGATTGGCATATCATTTAGGAGTGATGGATGCAGTTATACGTCAGTGAACATGATTTACATGGGTTTAAATGGCTCCTTTTGACGTCGTTTTTATACAGTGTTACTGCAGCCACCCAACAAAACCCTGCCCTGGTAGTGTAGTGAAGATGATCAGATTTAGGTGTCTTGACAGCCCTCGCTTTTTCTGCTGGCAAGAAAAGACATATCCCTGCTTTCCTGAATTTCATGGAAGAGAAAACACAATTCCTTTTAAGTGTCTGGAAGAGAAAAGAAGAGAGAGTTCTGTCAGTGCATTAGAAACTGGGAGAGTTTCAGCCGTGGTCCTTGGGAGGAAGGGTTCAAAGCCCAGTGTTACTTCACTTGAGGGCAGCTTGGTTGACAATGCCAAGTTAACCCCCTCACTGCTAGGGACCTCCAGGTATGATATTCCAGTGATTCAGAGTTCAGTCTGCCTTTTTTCCTCATAGGATGCAGTGTATGTTTCATCCAGAAATAGACATATGCCTCTTTTTAGAGGTCAGATTCTCCTTCAGGTACATCTCTTCTAAGAACTCCCACTGGTGAAAACTAGTTGGATGGCTACTGAACAACATTACTGCTAGAATGATGTTTGTACTGTACCAGTCCATCTCAGGACCTCTTGTGAAGGTGCCTTGCTTTGCATTTTCAACTCTGCTGCAGTGTAATTGAGCAGGAGTTTGGGGGTCAGGCAGGAGGAAATGGCAGCAAGAAGCTGAAAAACGTTTTCCTTTAAAAAGGATGGCTGAAAAAAGGAAACTAAATTTGGTATGTTTTAGTGTGCAAAAACACCACACAAAAATGAAGAGGAAGCTTCGTTCATACAGGGGATGTCTTAGTCATGCTAAAATTAAGCCTAACAGGACAGCCAGTCTTAGTCTTTCCTTGGGTAAAGCAGATGGATGAAGGAGAGTAAGTCTGGTTTTGTACCATCCCTTCTCAGCAGGCCTTGTACTCATGGCACAGGGAGCAGAAGCAGGAACATTACAGCAGCATACCTAGAAAAATGCCAGATGCTCTTCTCCTGTGAGCAAAGCGGGATGAAGTGGCAGGAAATGAAAGGAGCCTCATCCTGACAAATGCAGGGAAGTATCGAGTTCTGCAAAGCAGGGTGAAATAGCTTCCCACTCTGTAAAAGGAAGGAGGCTGGGAGGTGAAGTAGCTGTAATTCACGCAACCCATGCCAGCCTATTCAAGGCACTACTGTGTAATTCAATACAGAGTGAAGAATTACCATCTTTATACACTATTGAACTTAAACCAAGCCCACTGGGGCCAAACTGTTTCAAAGGAGATCATTTGGACTTGTACTGGAAATTACAATTAACTAATGGCTATACAAGGTTCGCATTTCTTTAGGAGCTGAGTTTTACTGTCTGTCCAGCTTATGTCTTTATGACAATACCTTTGTTTAAATATAGATAGCCCACTGGAGCTGCTTGATAAAGGAAAATATGAAACATTGATGTCATGGGGTAGCCCTTGAGGGATAAGGACTCTTGCTCCTGAGGCCTTCTGAGCCCGCTAAAGCAGGGAAGCTCTTGACTTTAGAAGGGTGGAAGAGGGTTTGAAACAGGCAGCTCCTAAACTGAATGAGACCAGGCAGTGTGGGGCTGACCATCAGGTCAAAGAATGCTTGCATTGTGGGGACACTAATGGATATGGGAACCCAGGATAGGTCAGGAAGCAACTGAACTGGAGGTGAGCAAGGTGAATCATGGAACAGTCTGGGTTGGAAGGGACCTTTAAAGGTTATAACCCTGCAGTGAGTAGGAACATCTTGAACTAGATCAGGTTGCTTAGAGCCTTGTCCAACCTGACCTTGAATGTTTCCAGGGATGGGGCATCTACAGCCACTCTGGGCAACCTGTTCCAGTGTTTTGCCACCCTCTTTGTAAAAAATTTCTTCCTTGTATCTAGTCTGAATGTACCCTCTTTTAGTTTAAAGCCATTACCCCTTGTCCTGTCACTGCCCTGTTAAAAAGTCTGTCCCCATCTTTCTTATAAGCCTCCTCTGCGTAAGGATAGGCTTCAGTAAGGTCTCCCTGGAGCCTTCTCTTCTCCAGACTAAACAACCCCAACTCGCTCAGGGCTGGCTGGGTTTCACCCCTCTGATCATTTTTGTGGCCCTCCTCTGGATCCACTCCAGCAGCTCCATGTCTTTCCTGACTCTAGAGCCAGACACAGCCCTCCAGGTGGGATCTCACCAGAGTGGAATAGAGGGGCAGAATCACCTCTCTTGATCTGCTGACCATGCTTCTTTTGATGTGGCCCAGGATATGGCTGGCCTTCTGGGCTGTGAAGGCACGTTGCTGGCTCATGTCCAGCTTTTCATCCGCTATTATCCCCTAAGTCCTTCCCCACAGGGCTACTCTCAATCCCTTCATCCCCCAGCCTGTATTGATGCCAGGGGTTGCCCTGACCTAGGTGCAGGATCTTGCTCTTGGCCTTGTTGGACCTTATGAGGTTCACATGGGCCCACTTCCTGAGCTTGTCCATGTCCCTCTGGATGGTATCCTGTCCCTCAAGCATGTCAATCACACCACTCAGCTTGGTATTGTCTGCAAACTTGCTGAGGATGCACTCAAGCAGAACATAAAGTGATATTTCAGGATTATTTTGGTGCACAAGTTTGTAAGTAATAATGCTGTACTAGAACGGCTATAAACAGAACTTCCTTTCCCCTGTGCAGCATCTCCAGTGA
>JAVJGJ010000001.1:69731430-69744387 GCA_035590215.1 Microhierax caerulescens
ATCTAGTGTCCTCAACATTATAGATACTACATACTGAAACTGTCTGTATGCAACCTGGCTTACAAAAAAAAAAAAAAGGTAGAAATATGGTAGAGACAGGAAGAGGATGGTTATTAATCTGTAGCAAATCTTACTGAATTATATGCTAAATACATGTTGGTTCCAATGATGTCTGCTGAAAATTGGCATACAATAAAACATTTGGTGATAACATATGGAAGGAGATGTGGGAGACAGTAAAAGCTTTCCACTTTTCTGTACGTGTTTATAATCTAGTGTCCTCAACATTATAGATACTACATACTGAAACTGTCTGTATGCAACCTGGCTTACAAAAAAAAAAAAAAAAAAAAAGAGAAGCGCTGATATGCGTAGAAAATACTGCCATTCTTAACATGTTATTTCCCCATTTGGACCTTTCTTCCCTGTTATTTTTCTTTCTTTTCCCACCCTGCCTCCCCCAGCCAGTTTCAGTGAATACAGACGCTGTATTATAGGGCTCATGCTAATAAGCAATCACTTAGAAGGCTGTAGCACAAATCCATAATGTTCTCCTTCTATAGACAGTCACTGAAATACAGGAAACCACATTTTAAATACAATGCTGATATATATCTAAGGCACTTTAAACAAATGCAGTCACTTCTGCAAGATACTTCCTTTGGCTATGCTGATCTGGCAAATTACTTAAATATATGCTTAAATCCCATGTGTACTTGCTTTGAAGTCAATGGGATTACTTATATGTTTATATACTCTGGTGGTTTGAGACCTTAAAACATAGGAGGACATTTGGCATTTAGAAAAACAGGGCTGGAAGGAGTCTGAAGAAGTCCCTCTTCTGCAGAACTGGTTATATTTATGCCATTCCTGGCAGAATTTTGTTTTCTAGGCTGTTCTTAAAAACATCTGGTGATGAAGATAGCAGATTCCATAGCTTTCCCAGGCTCCACCCCAGTGCTTCACTATCTTAATTATTATAAATGTTTTTCTCTAATGATTGACCTGCATCCATCTTGCTGCAAGTTAAGCCCGTTATTGTTTGAACTTTCTAACATGCAAGAACCCTGTGTGTGACAAGCTTTTACACATTCCAAGTCTTAAAATTGCCTTCCCAGGAATTATTTTCTCTGAAGACCCCAAAGGTTTCAAATATTTTCTCCTGGACACATTTTCTGGACCTCTGGTCACTTCCATTGTGTTTCTTCAGGGCCTCTCCAATTAGTCCATCTCTAATGGAGAGTCCTCCTCTCCATACCCATTTGAAATTCAGCCCTTTTCTTGACACTGCTGTAATTTGTCAACATCTCTTCAAACTCTGAGCCTCTATACTTGCAGTTGTCCTTTGCAGACCATTTGTATAGTCTGCAAGCAAGTGTGCTCTTTGATGGCCAAATGATTCACAAAAGCACTAAACAGAATCATACCCACAGCAGAGTTTTGTAATCCTCCTGTCCCCCTAGATGGCTTGCTTTGACTAGGCAAATGGTAATTTTCTCCACATACCATGCCCAGCCACTTTTGTACGTCTCACAACCATTTCATTAAGACCATGTTTTGTTAGTGTGCATGTGAGAGTGACATTTGAGACAGCACCAAAAGCTTTACTGAATCAAGAAACGTGACATCTCTTGCTTTGCTTTTGCCATGAGGCCTGTTCCCATATGGCAGAAGAAAATTAAATTGATTTGACAGGATTTATTCTCTACAAATCCATACTAGCTGCTATTCATTTCCATGTTATCTTCTAGGCACTTACAAATAGTTTGATTAACTTCTGGTGTTTTTCTGAGGACTGAAGACAAACTATCTGGCTGGTAACTCCATAGCTGTGCTTTTCCTGCTTTGTAGAGCTAGATACTGTTTGCTCTTTCCCAGTGTTTTGGCACCTCATCTTCTACTCTTGCATTCTCAGAGGTGATTCAATGTCCAGTGATTCAGATTGCATAAATGGCTACTTAAGAATCACAAGCTGGAATTCATAGTGCCCAGTCAGTTTGAAGAGCTCTGAGTTATTTAAGGGCATTATAATCAGCTCTTTTTAGGCTATTATTTTCCTGCTACTGCATCTTCTGTGTCCTTTACCAGTTTCTCAGCAGCACTACCAATTCTCCTAAACTTTTTATTTTTGCCTTCCATGAGACCTCTTGAGTTTAGGTCAATTGCTAGAGTTTAATCCTGCTATCATTGTTGTGTTGCTTCTGGATCAAGGCTTAATTGGAGACTATAGAAGGAACCTGCATTTCTGGTTCTTACTTGGACAGTAGTCTTACTCAAGTGCAGGACCCCTGAATGAAAGTAACAACTGCAATACTGGCACCTGTGGTAGGCTGCAATTTGGGATGCCTGCTGACTAACTTGTGGAAGGCGGGGTTTGAGCTGGTGTATTGATTCATTTTCAGCTGAACAAATAGCTCAACTGTCACTCAGGGAGCTTAATGAACACTTGTGCTACAACGTCTGCTCCTCTATGTTAGAGCTGAGAATTTATTTTAACAAATAGTATGTTTAGAGAATGGATTGATCACATTGTGTTTACCTCCTGAAGTTTTTGTTTGTGGTGGCACTTTCTCATTTGCAGTTCTTTGCTGTCAGCCAGGTACTAGAATGGTATCTTCACCCTTTATGTGTTTCCCTAAAAGAAGTAAAGTAGGGAGCATCACTAGAAACTTGCGTACATGAACAAAAGTTCATGAGAGTTTCTGTGATGTCAGCTTTTCCATAGTCAAAAAAAGAAGCTCAGTTGAGATTACCCTTGAATTAATAATTTACTGTATATAAATCAAAACTTTCTGTGCTAACTATAATACATATATGATGGCTTTTAGTTTCTCTCCTACAGAAGAGTATTTTCATTCCTATTATGTTTTTGCGTAATCTTTTTTTCTGAGAGGAAGAAATGCAAAAACTGAATAGACAAGGTTGTCATTTTAAGATGTGCAATGAAAGACTAGGCTAAAAGAAACTGCAATATTCTATATAATTTCATGGGGTCTTCTAAAGAAATATGACAATTTTATGGGGGCTCTTATGGAAAAATTCTGATTTCATGTGGATTCAGGTGAAAAGGTAAATTTCATGGGATTTCTGAAAATGTCTGGATTTCACTGGTTCCATGAAATCTACGACAGCCATGGAAAAATGCACAGTTCTTGTCATGGAGTAAATTTTTATTGCGGTCTGCAGAACTTTTATTTTCTGTGTACATCTGTTCCTCTGACACATATTATGCATTCTGGACCTCTTCCTCATCTTGCAGTCTCTTCCTGTGAATATTTTACACTTCTTGATGGATGCATAGTGCTCTGATCCTCAGATGATAGAAATCCATGACTGCCTACAAAGGAGGCTCAGTGTGCGAGTGTGTGTGGGGGAAGGGCATGAAAAATAAGAAATACTTAATACAGTCCCGTGGATTTCATATTTTATGGTAATACCAGCTTATTTTATGCAACATAGGAGGGAAAATAATCAGGAGTAAGGAGTGGGAATGATTTATCATATTCAACATGAGATCTAAGCAACATAGCATCAAAAGCAACCTACTTGCAATTTGTGAAATCCCGGCCTGTGCAGAGGGTCCAGCACAAGACCACCCAAGGAGCATATAAAGCTTCAGAGGAGAAAGACTGAGTTGTGGCATCTCAATTTATCCTGTAAGCAATGCCCTCGTTGGCTAGGACACAAGTGTGACTGTAGCATGCTTGCGTTGTTCCCTGTCTTCATAGAGGCAGCACAGCTGAAATAGATCTTGCTTTTCAAGGAGAGAAATTAAGACACAGAGGAGAAAAGGAATGCATCCTCAGACAGGGCTTGAAAATCAATGGTGAAATGAGGTGAAAACTTACAGGAAGGCTGTGTCGGAAGGGCATGGAAAATGACAAAGAAAAAGCAGTATTAGGAAAGAATTGTGACGCAGATTAAGCCAAATCTATGCATGGTTTTAAATGAAGAAGTCTGAACAGTGTCTTGAGACAAACAGGGAACCATCTGATTAGCTTTGATTTAATGATATTCTTGAACATCTTTGTGTGCCTCAGCAGCCAGAACTGAGAACATTCCTGACAGTGGAGATGAAGCCTCTCCTGGGCAATTGCTTTCCCCTTAACTGAGGGGAGTTGTGCAGAAACGTCACAAAGTACAGCAGAGGCAGTGGGGCTGTGGGTCATTCCTCATGCAGGACAGGGAGAGGAAATAAGTATCAGGGTCCTGGATGGCGTCCTGTACCACTCCCACTTCTGTGAGAAATGGGAAGCGGTGAGCTGAAACTAAGGCTTAGCTATTGATGCACATCAGGGCTTGTCTATATTTAGCAAAGCCAAGGGGAGGTTCTGAGGGGCAAGAGGGACAAATAAAAAGCAATGTCTGTTGTACGAGGGAGCTGTTCATGTTAGCTGCGATGAGCACAGGTATTTGTGCTGCACGTTCTGCAGTTCTTTATTGCCTGCTTCCCACTCCTCTCTTCACTGAACCTAATAAGTTCCTAGGATCTGTATTCCCTTTTGCTCAGTTTCTGTAAATGCTAAATAGAATTTTGCCATGTATAATGTTTTCCAGAGAAAACATCATCACCTTTTGTTATATTATTTTGAAGGAGTTTTTGGCCTGCTGGGACCTAGAACTGCTTTCCCCGCTTCCCTATCAAACAGCCTACGATCCAGCTCTCTTTTGCATAATCCTATTTCAAGTATGAACAATATGAATCCTCCAGTTTATGCTAGCAAGGAAATTTGGGTGGTTATATTTCATCATTGCCTTAGAGAAGAAGGGCAGGGCGGCTGCCAGGCTGTCTCTGTACAGCTTTTCTCTGCTGAAATCTAGTGAAGAAACTGTAGTCGTCTTGATAACATATTCAGGCTTTTTTTCCCCCCTCTTTTGCTAGCTCTGCGGTATCATCAAGTTGTGGCTGAGCATTTTTCACTTGCAGTAGATAACAACAGCCTGACCATCTCATCCCCAAAGGGTACAGGTCAGACAAAGTCCTGTTGTCTCTTTCTCTGGCTGCAGCTTCCTGATACATCTTGCCTCTGTCTTGGTGACCCTCAGATCACTGTAGTGATGCCTGTATTGCCTCTAGGATTTCTAATAAAAAATGACTAGTTAAAATATTCTGTACCAGCATGTAGTGAACTAGTTGGAGGCCTACCTTTTAGCTTTAGTGAGCTTTTCAACACAGAAGAGGTGTGTTCAGCTTGAGAATAGTGAAGCCCAAAAGGAGATGTCTGTAATAGCATTGACCAGACAAGCCTGTAGGTTGGGACGAGGTGGGAGCTTTCATGAGAAGCTGTGGGAGATTGGGGTGGTTGTTCTGCATCTGGCCTTTGCCACAGTAATCCCTCCTTTTCCAGGGAGTTGAACTCTTGGAGCTGCCAGGGTTAATCACCAGCAGAGCTTCTCCAGCCCCACTCTTTGTGTATGGCAGGGTTAGAGTTTGTGTTTCTTTGGGGCTCCCATGCTGCACCTGGTCCTTGTGGTGTAGGAATTGAAGCTAGGTATGATGTCTTGTGGTGTCAGAAGGGATGCATTGGTATATCTAGTCAAGAACATAAATCAGCTTTGTTCTTTGAAACTTTCCTGTTACTCCTTTTCCTTACATGCAGTGTACAGTTACCTTATATGTTTTGTCGAGTCAGGTAAGAAGAGAATGTCCACTTTGTAATAGGTTTTGGCAGGCTTTCCCTTTTTCCCCAGAAACAATTTGTGCCAATACCTAACTACTCTACCAACTAAATATACATGGCTAACGCCTACAAACTCATTTGTGCTGATGGGCCCTGCTTGCTGAAAGGGTTCTGTTCACACCAGATGCTTCACCCCTGACCATCTATTTGTGGATTAGCACACTTAATTAAACATGCGTGCAGAACTGGGGTTCACAGTACAAGGGCATGGACTATCTGAGCCTTTAATCTCAAATGTACCCCATGGGTAAGGTAGATGAACTAGTATCATCACATGTAATCATATAATTTTACTTCTCAACCCCCTTGATTGCCTCTATTTTGGGAATCACCTAAGATCCAGAGAGTTGCGAGGCCCAGAGATGCCAGAGTTCACATAAGCAAAGACACATATTACCTGTGGTGGTTCTTCTCTCCACCAAGGGAGAACTAGGTGGCAACCCAGCTATCTCCTTTTGGTGTCTCCTTTCAAAACGGTCAAAGGCAGTGGTACTTGGAATGCTTGATGCCCTGCTGTTTGCATGTATCTGACATCGTAACTTCTTCTCCAGAGTAAGCTGGCTAAATTAATTTGATTTTAAAGAAGTGAAGCACTGAGTCTGTGCCTGACATTTTCAGGATTCCAGGACGCTGTGTTCCCAGATCAATATGCTGATTTAGTAACATAACTTATGCTCAGGAAGGCCATGTGACACTCCCAGACCCATCCATCTTAGTCGAGCATTTCTATTAGAGCTGTGCAAATCCTTTCCAGGACAGCAAGTGAGATTTTACAAGTTTCCCATTAGGAAGGGATAGTGTGGAATTACAAACACCCCCTGACTTGACCCTCCCACCCACCCCCTGCAAATGCCAGATTTGAATATACCCTTTTTCTCACGTTTGACTCTCAAGCAGGTCCTGACACAAGACCACCTCTGCATTGGTAGCAGTCAGATAGGCACAAATATACATCTATGTCCAGATATAACAATAATAGCCTACTGCCCCTAAAATTGTGCACTTGCGTACGCAGATAAAGAAGATCCATTTCTAAACGGGCACTTTTTTTGGATTAAAAGATGCACTTGAAAAGGTAAAGGGGCACTTCAAGTACCAAGATATCATGTATTTAAAAACCAAGGAGGGATTTCAGTTCTTCACAGACTTAAATAAAATCAGAATAGTGCAGAAATGTGAGTTTACCTGCATGAAAATAAATCAGATATCATTTGGTCATCATTTAGTTATCTATCAAAACTGTTTGGTTGTAGGCTATTCATGTTTGTGACACCCATAGAAATGGCACGTGGAGCCAGTGACTGTTGTGACACTCAAACTAAAAGAGACTTTAGGACACAGACAATATGAGTCAACTTCTTATTCTGGCAGAAGTCTTAGTAAAAGTATATCAGAAAAAAAGCTACTTCCATTTTCTGTGTTTAAACAGCTGGTGGTGTAGCTTTCTTACATGACACAATGCTTAGAGTTTGTACTTCCTTTATTTATTAAGGTATTGGCAGCTGAATCTCCTAATAGTGCTAGAAAAATCTTCATATGTTATTTATTTCAAGGTGCACAGAAACTCTGTTTTAAATGAGCCAGCTTTCTTTTCTGAACAGAGCAGAAAATAATGTAGTTGGATCATAGCAGTGAAGTTGCCTAACTTATAAATCAATAGCACTTGTTTCCATATTTGACCAGCTTTGATTTGGGATATTTCAGTACCATACTGTTTACCTGTAGGGACATTTGCCTGACTATATGTTTTAAGAACAAGTCAAAATTTATGCTGTAAAGTTGTCTGCTCCTTATCAAAGGATACAATTTTTCTTCTAAGTGCCTTTCCTACTCCAAGTAGCCTAAGTACTCCTGCAGGTATCACATTCTTTACGCCCCATGCAATGGCTGGCAGAGCCTTGCATATCAGAACCCTTTGTGCTCACCAGGGAACCAGGATTTGAAGGATCACTAAACTTAGCCATTTTGTATATCAATCCACAAGGCAGCACTTTAGTAATGTATTTTCAAGGTTAGAGTGTTCATTTTGGCCTCATACTTGCTAAGTGGCATAGAGATGTTATGCGTGGTACATGGTAATGCTATAATCTATTGCTTTCTAAAAGCCACCCAAAGTACTGCACTGCAATCAAATAGCACTTCTTGATGACATTGTGTGCTCCAGCTGTATCCTGAAACAGACTGACACAAATAAGTCATTTAATGATGCACAACCAATCAGGAAATCTTGCTAAATGGAGGACTTGTGTATAAACGGTTTTCTATCTTTTTAAATAATGGCTTTGTTTTAATGAAGCATTTGCTAACAGTGACGCTACATACACGCATTTGGTCTGTCCCTGTTATTCTCAACAAGGTAACTGATGTGGCCATATTCTGATCTGCAGCATGGGACCAGCCTGAGGTTAGTTTGTCTCTATGAGGAAGAAAATATGCCTGTTACTCCTACTCTTGACTTTGGTTACTGACCAAAAACCTACATGTTTTTATACTGGGAAAAAACCCAGACCAACAGCCAGAAGACTTAAACAGATGATAAAAGCTGCCCTCAAAGTGGCTGCTTCTAATTGAGGTTTTCTTTTTTTCTTTTTCACTGCAAAGCCTATGAACCTTCCAAAATCTAACTGCTTTCTGCCTCAGGTGGTTCTTAAAAACATTAACAGGTTACTTTAGATAGTATGGAGGATGTTAGTTTTTGTCAGGCTTATGTCATTAAAAAGTCTCCTTTCTCATTTGCGGTGTCCTTTGCATGTCACTCAAAGGACAGTCTTCCTCCTGACTTCCCCTTTTTTTTGGAGGGGTCTCAAATGACCACTTTCCACCCATTTTCTCCGGGAGCCCCAGCTGAGCAAGCTCACAGTTCATGATGCTTCAGCTCATACCTTTGCTAATGTGCATCCAGTTCCTTGAGTGACCAGTTTTCTGCCTGTGCTGCCTTCTTGGCATTACTGGATGTCTAGTGCAGAATGTCTGCTTGTCAGCTGGGGCGTTGTACAGCCCAGTCCAGGCATCATTTCTGCCACACTGTCCTATCATTCTCCCACCACTTACAGGAGCTGCTCTTTCATGCCTCAAGGTATCTTGTCCAGATACCTTCAGGTACAGAAAACAGCCTCAAGTTCTCTTGATTGTGGGAGACAGGTGAATCTCAGCGGATCCTTTTGCTGTATTTCTGAGAGTAATGAAGAGATGTTTGTATGGGTAGGCCAACCTCTGCCTCTGTGTGACAGGCAGACATGTTTACGAAGTGTCAACCAGGTTTTGAGAGCTATCTGGGACAGGCATGCCTTTAAACCTTGTATGGAATAAAAAGCACACACATCATCATTACTTCATCACCAATCACTATGATAACAAGTAAACAAAGTCGATGGTATATTCAATATCACACCTAATTCTTGGTGTAACATTGCACTGAGTCTCTGTAGAAATGTAGCCTGTATGTTGGGAAGCAGTGGATCAAGTTCAACATGGCGAGTATGTCCCAACAACATAAATACAATTGTTGCACTTTCATTTGCAGAAATTAAAATGCTTTTCTGCACCATTTACTCAATAATTTATTTTGTAAGACAGCTTGGCTAATGCTACAATTCCAGGAGGCCCATGCTCTGTAGCATAAAGAGAAGCTGGCATATTTATGCCCTTCTGAAGCCAGTGGAAGTCTGTTGACTTTCATGGGGCTCTGGATTAGATCTTTAATGAACATCTCCTGATATCATTATAGGAGCAAATATTGGAACAGCATCATGAAAACTTCAGATTTAGTCGATACGAAGGATTTATTAAATTTTTTAGAACATAAAGTAGTTTGAAAATTGCTTCTTGAAAATTGCTTCTTCACCTGCTGCTCTGTTCATGCTTATCCCACAGTGACCTGAGCCACCCAAAAGAATAGTTTGTCAGAAAGGAGCTGAGGCCAAGATTAGGACAAAGGAAGAAACCTTGCAACATAAAATCAACCAGTTGCTTTTAAACAAATAGACAAGTTGCAAATTCAAAAATCAAATCGGTGAATGCACCCAAAAAGATGTGGGGACAACTTCTTGAATGTGACAATTTCAGAAGTGTGGTGTGTTGGGTTGCAAAGAACCTGATAGTTTTGAGATGTAAACACATAATATGTAAAACATAAGCCACAGAATTAATGAATCATGTTAATTTCACACTGCCCCCACTTTGGACTAATTAGTGCAAATTAAATGCTGCACTTGTCAGGCAGAGAAGTTTGTGCACCATGCATTGCATTCAGAATTATTTTTGTATTCATTTGCACAATGTGAAAATAGTGTGAAAATTTTTCTATTTCAATTAGTGGTAGTTTTACAGTCATTAAAAGATTTCTTTAATAGGCTTAGACTCCCATGGCCTGCACAGCTGCATGAGGTCTGGTTTGCATTTAAAGGTGGGAAAAGATGTAGTGGGAAGGAAGACATTTAGCTGACTGGATTTACTTAATTAGTCCCACCCCATTCTAAAATGCCAAACCAGGCTGATCAATTATCTGTCCCTTCATCAGAGGCCAATTGCTTAATTGCAAATTATCCCTAATAATTACACAGTCAAATAACTACTGGATTTATTTTTAATGAATGTGGGAGCCCTTAACAAGGATTTAAATGTACCCACCAGGATTACTCAAAATCGACAGCTATCAAAGGGCCAGAATCTGCCACTCTCACTTACTCAGAGGAGAACCTCATTCCACTTATTTTCTTTTCATTTTCAGTGAGATGCGGGGAAGTAAAGATGCCATGTCCATTCTTGGTAATGTTTTTAGGGTCTAACATTTCCATTGTTCCAGTCAGATGGACTGAAAATGAGAGATTACTGAAAATGAGAAAGGGTATCAGAATGTGGGATGCTGCGAAGCTGGGGCAGAATATAGTGCAGAACGTGGAAACACTGCCTTTGACGAAATGAGATGGAGCTCTGCCAGGCAGCAAACAAAGGGATTGTCAAAACAGCAGCGCACTCCCCTTGGAGGCATTCCCGGCATGGGGAGAGGGGTCTGCGGGCTGCTGGGGCAGGAGGCCTTCCCCCTCGGTGGGATGCAGCGCTCAGAACTGGCCGGCAGCAGGGATGTAATTAGTGCTGACACAAAACACAAGGCGAGGCTTTTGACGCTTGTTTTCCAGTCTTGACAGAGAGGGGAAACATAAGAAAGGTGTCTTTCTACACACACACACACATACTCCTTAGCTTTCTCTCTTCAAATTACCTTAAATCACTGAGTTCACGGCCGTGTTTCACTGTGCCGGCCACTCCTCAGCGCACTTGTTAGCCTGGAAACAAGAGGTGTACTTTGTTGAAATACTAAACCAAATGAGAACAGGAATTTAAATATAGTGCTGTGTCTGCTCACAAGCAGGCAAAGAAGATTCGGTAAGTTGAATAAGTAACTGAAAATTTGGAGTGTGAAGGTCGAAATAAACTGAATGCAAAGGAGCATGCAGAGAGGAGCTAAACCACATATTTCCAACGTGGTGCAAGTAAATTAAAGTGGCTGAACTGTTTTGAAATGGAAACTCGTCACCTGTCTGTTCTTTACCTTTCTTGTATTGGTGTCCAGAGGCCCAGTTCAGAAATCAGGGTCCCGCTGTGCTAACCACAATACTGTAACTCTGTGTGTCCCCCCACCATTGCCCAGCATCTGAGCAAAAGCACACTCTTGGTTCTGATTTGCTTTTTCACTCCTATGTTGCCTGCTCTTTGTAGGTCATGTGTAAGCAATTTTTTTCTGCTGCTTTTTCTAGGAGGTTAAGTAATTAACTTGGAGAATGGAAAGCTGTGATCTCGCCTCACTTTGAAAGGCCTTTTCCTGAGATTTCTGCAGCATGCCTCTTCCTCCTCTGAAATTTCTTACTCTGGACTCTTGCATGGGGAGTTGATATTCTTGACATCAAAGCCCCAGCTGGTATCTTTCTTGATTGTAAAGCATCCTATGGTATATTATACTCCTAAAGAGATTTTAACACAGACAAAGTGAGGCATGAGGGAATATTGGACTGGAGTTCTTTTGTGGTTGTTTTTTTTTAATGCCTGAGTCCTGTCTACTTGTACTCTGCTGTGACGGGTGTCAGCGTTTGCTAATGCAATCACAGCCTGAAAATTTCAGATTGTGCTTAATGGCTCAGTGGCTAGAGGACACGATCCCGGAGTTCCTAAAGCATGGCTGGATTTTCTGGTTGTCAGTATGTGTAACAGTGACCCCATGACCGGTATAAACTTGGCTTGTCACCTAAAATCTGAATTTATTTAAAATGTAGATGATCCCAAAAAGAGATTCAGTAGCATTCATCATTTTCATGTATGACTTTGAATTTTTCTCTAGTCTGTCAGTGCTGTTGTCAGTCTGCTGGGTTTGTTCCTTAAAGGGTTCATGAAGAATACTCAGGTTAGTACACGTGGAATTAACATGTTAAAGCCAATGTGGCTTTCCACCTACACCCCTTGTTCACTAAAAGGAAATTAAGACCTTGCACTGCAAAAGCAGTTGCTGGATTTATTCTCTGTACCAGGTGCCTGTAATGTGGTGGGGGTGGGGAGGAAGAATCATCCACCCATCCTTCTAAACTGAGGAGCTCTTTTCTTTCCTGTTTTTCTAATTGATTTACCTTATCCTTCAATGTTTTTATTATCAGTTTCTCATTCCTTCCTCCTTGGTTTCTTTTCCCCTTAAATACACATCCCAGTCTGCACTGTTGTTTGCTCCTCTTAAGTTGTGGTGTAGTCGACTTTTATTTGCATTAAGAATACCTTGTCCCAGAATGTGCACCCAAAAATTTTAATAAGAAAATTCCAGCACGGTTGCTTATCTTCTGCTCTTCTTTTTAATCTGCAATCAGTGCATCTTCCAGCTTTCTCAACTCCCTTGAAATTTGTTGAGCATGATCGCTTCTCCAAGAGCAATACTAGGTACAGGCACCTTACTTTTTTTTTAAAAAAAAAAAACACACCATCTTTTTCCATCCTATGTTAATGTGGCTTTTTATGCATCAGAAATAAAAGTATAAAAGCAATCTTTTCCTCAGCATGGTTTAAAGCACGTTTCTCAATGAGTCTTCTCTTCCCATGTGCTTTGTCTTGTCACAATAAACAATCAACAGTTCCGAAGAATGCTGTAATTAAAATTTCCTCAAGTAATAGTTGTTGTTATGGATACTGTTAAGTATACTTACTGAGACATGTCATAGGTTACTGAGAAAGAAGAAATAGGTATGTTTAGTCTTTTGACCTTGTTTTGACCGGTGGGGGGGGGGGCATTAAAACAGGC
>JAVJGJ010000001.1:69744681-69764620 GCA_035590215.1 Microhierax caerulescens
TGATCCCCGAGCGGGAGGTGCTGGACCGCGGCCGAGCGTGAGCCCCCGCCCGCTGGGGGAGGCGGCCTGCGGCAGGGAGCTGGCCCTTGCGGCCCGCCCGCTCTCGGTGGCTGTGCCGCTTGCGGAGCCGCAATGCCCGCTGCCGCCTCCGCTTGCCTCATGGCTGGCCGGAGGGGGTCTGGCCAACGCTCCTTGGAAAGTCCGAGCAGTCTGTGTCAGCAGGGTTTTCACTGCTTGCTCTTGCTGACAGCCTCAGAGGGTCTAGCAGATTAGAGAGGACTCTGTTGTGGGGTTTTTGTTTGTTTGTTTAAAATATTCTTTTTTTTATTTTATAAAAAGAAGCAGGACAAGTTTGTCTGTATTCCATTTACCTAGCTACAGCTTCAGCTGCTATTGCCCATACTGAAGTCTGGCTCCTGGCTCTGCAGGCCCTCTTAGCCTTAGATACATGTAAACTTACTTTATGGCATGTTTGTTTTAAAAGATATCATTAAAAATTTGGCAGAAAGTAACATATTTGTTATCTGTTCAGCAATTTAACTCACCAGATTTTTTTAATATTGTTTAATCCAACCCACCCAATTTCTTAATTTGGCCTGCTGGCCTGTATTTTTACTCCTAATTGAAAAGTAAAGGGTAGTGCAATGGCATTCTCTGCTGTGAAAATACAGAGAATCTCTTTGCAATATAGATAATGGTCCACCCAAGGTCTAGAGGCTATGGCTTTGCTTCTACACCCTATTGCAATGTCAGTGCTGTTGGTGTTGCCCCCTATAAAGTTCAGCGATCTGCCCAATAATTCTTTAAAATGTGAGCAGATTGCAGGGAAGAGAGGAAATGACCCTGGGACATACTGGGAGGCCCTAGAAAGATCTACAAACAAAAGCAAGAAAAGTCTAGAATGAGCTAAAGGAAAAGGTAAACCTCGAAAAACAATTAAAATGGGGAAAGCACTGAATGGTCTCTCAAGTGCTATGAAGGCCTCTTGTGTTTGAATACCTAGTTAAGCAGCTGCATGGGAACTGAGCACCTAAATACCTGAAAATCTGGCCCCAAATAGCTAAGATTTTAAGCTGTCTGAGAAGGGAAGTGATCTTCTGTTTCAGGAAACGGAAAATACAGGATGAGCAGTTACATTCCACTCCATGTATTTAAGATTTGTCTCATCAATCATAAGCCCAGGAAATAATAGTGAAGATGTAAATTCTGTGTGGCTGTGTACTGGTTTATTCTCGGAAACACAGAATGAGAAGAAATGATAGAGGTGTTACCATATGAATTAAGTATCTTGTAAATGGAGGTTGTATCCTGTAAAGCGTTTGGTGCTGAGCACGTGTGGAGCTCTGTGGGACTATCCCCATGCTTGGTTAAGTGGGCACATGAGCATCCCTTGATAGATCAAGGCACATCCTGGTTCAGCCAGGAAAAGCTCACAGGCTGGAGCAAATGCATTCAAGCTGTACAGAAATACTCTTACCCGATAGAGATGTTTCAAACTTCTGTTCCTTTTAAAAGACAAACCCAACTCTTTTCATTCAGTTCTAGGCATGACAATTTTGGAGTTTTAAGAGAAAACTGCTTTTGGCTTATGATGCTAAACTAAATTAGGAAATGGAGAGGGGAGAAAAAAAGCATTCCAAAGATACAATTTGGAGTTAATGCTAAAAAATTTCAGTATATAGACAAAATTATAAGTATCTAAGAATAGGAGTTTAAAAACTACTGTGCCCTCTCAGCTGTGCCATTGATGTTGCTACCATGACGCTACAGTAATTTATTGTTACAGAACATTCCCTCCTAGAAGTCTCTAAATATTTTAAGGAATTTCAATTACATATTGCAGGGAAACATCTTTAAAAGCATTTGTGTTTGCTAACTTTAAGGACCTTAGAGGAATCCATATGCAGAAAAGCAAACAAAACCAGTGAGAAATGTACACTGTTTAATTAAAATACCAGGTTTTGGCACATTCTTTTTCTTGCTAACCATGACTTATTAAGGAAAAAACCCACTAATAAAATCCCTTAAGTGTACAGATAGATATTTTTTTTTCTTCTGAGCTTTGTTTCAGTGCCTTGTATTGTCACCAGGAAAAAAAACCCAACAACAAACCAACAACAAAACCATAGATGGGTATATTTTTTGTTCTTTTCATATGTTAATGTTATGGACTGTTTTGGATCGTTTATGTGATCAATAATTTAAATGCTCGTTGTCCTGAGAAATGTTGAATTCATTATGGAAGAAGTACTAGATTCAGTATCTTCATCTCAATGATCAATTTTTAGGATAGACGTTCCATTACGGTGGGTGGAAGCAGGCAGGGGAGCTGCATGATGAAGAGCACTGCCACCCTTGGTGCCAGCCAGAACTTGCTGGCTCTCAAGTTTTATATGGGAACACACAGATTATTTTTGCTACATGGGTGTACGTGACTAAGGGGGGTGATTTTCAGGCTGTTGCAACAATAGACTTTGTACTTCCAACACAAAACAACTCTCCTCTTTGCACTCTGCATGAATCTTGAACAATTCCAAAGAGTATGATTAAGAAGGGGAGGAAGGCTTGGATGCTTCAGTGAATTGTTAAGGGCATTTTGTAGCTCAGTTATGGGTGGCAGTCCTGTATCAGCTGTCTCTGCAGTTCAGTGCAAAGTACTTCGCAGCAAAGTAATTTTATGTAGAGCACACTTAAAAATCTCTGTCCGGGAGGCAGTAAATAGTTTCTGTTTTCTAACTGTCTTTAGTTAGGAGCCAACATTTTCCTGATTTCTGTGCGACTTTGGCTTCTAAATTACTGCAACATTTTCTGCTTCACTTGAACGTTGGACACTGCTGTTGTCTGCTTTGTGAAGCTGCATAAGAAGATACATCTCAATCTTTAGAAATAAATGGTCGCTTCCTTCCAAAGTACAAACTGAGCACACTGCTGCTAGGTTAAAGTTAAGAAGGGGTTGTGAAGGGGTAAGCCTGCCACTGTGATGATAGGTGATAGGAGGCCTTTTGGGGAGTCATACAGGTATCTTGATGCATCAGGAAAAATGTGCTCATGCCTTGTTGGAACCCAGCACTGTGAGTGAAGGAAAATCCTGGGCATGATTCTGGGCCTTGTGGACTAGACTTAAACCTGCAGCTCAGTGAAGCAGTCCATCGCTGCCTGCACCAGTTTAGTACTGGGTATACCAAGGGATATGCGCTGCAGGAGCTGATAAGTAGCTGTGCCTACCTCTTACATAGGTGTGATCGGTATGAAAAATGTATTCCAAGTTTTGCTCTCAGTAGCACCAGTGTTCCGCTAAAATAAACCAGCAAAGAAAATGTAGCTGAGAGTACAGCGTGACTATTCATTTTTACATTCTCCTGTGTCTGTGGTCACAGTGGTGGGACCTGATGCTATCAGTGCCCTAACTCTGAGCACCTCTCAGCAGGCACTCAGTTCACCAGCCCAGGCCAGGCTGTTTGATACTAGTTAATTCTAAAGAGGGATAAATGGGTTCAAGGAATGATATTACTAGTATTAAGGTAACTGGGTGACACACCAGAAGAATCTGAAATCGCTAGTTCAGTTATGAGCATAGGGGACTTAACTTATTTTGCCTTGAATATACTCTTTCTGTATTCCCTTGACTGCAATTAAACTGCAGAATATTTACCTGCCTGATAGTTGTTTGTAAATCTCAGCTCTTTTCTCCCCGCCCCCCCTCCTAAATCTCCTTCAGATGCTGAGAGGAAAAAATAGCATACAAAGAAAGTGGCTGTAAAGCATTTCTTTTCTGTTTTGCCTCTCTGCGTAGAGCTTTTTGTGGCACTCAGGGGTGCAGTAGGGCTTGAACAGTCCAGACAGTGTGCCAAGGCGTATTCCTGTAGGACAGCACTAGAGATCCCTGCTCGTAAACCCTGCCTGCAGAGCTGTAACCAGAGAGAGAACGAGAGAGAGGGAAAGAGGTGAAGCAGGGAGGACACAGAGGTGTGATTAAGGGCTTCCAGAGAAGGCAGAGAGGGAAAATGGAGAGAGAAAATAGTGGACAGATTGGGGAGATGTGAAACAACAGCATTCAAGGGCCAGGCTGAAGACAAAGGGGCTGAAACAGAGAGCAAAGGAAAAAAGGTAATTGCAGTCCTGGGGTAATATATTAAGATGGAAAGCTGGGCCAGTCACAAGCAACCTGTGTGGCAAGTCCAAGAGCTGGCTGGGAATCAGCAGGCAGAGGCTGTGAGAAAAACAGAGAGGTGGAAGAAAGAGGTTGGCCGTGAGAGCAAGAAAATGTGCTGTGCTTTGTGAGGGATTGAGAATCATTCCGCTGGGAAGGTCTCTTTGGTTGTGGACAAAATGCTTGGAAATCTGCAGGGAGAGATGGAAAAGACCTTTTGCAAAGAGGCAGTTTGAAGAGCTTCACGTAGTGGTAATTTTTAACAAAAAGGGCAGTGATTTCATTAAAAACTGCTGGATGCTTAGCACAGTTGAATCTCAGGCCACCTATCTGAGTATCTAAATGTGGATTTATGGGTGCAACTTCACGCATGTGAAAGAAAAAGAAGTGGATCGGGGGGCTTGTTATACCTTCTTTGCCCGTATAAATGTATTGAAATTGGAAGACTTACCTGGATGGTAGAAGGCAGATTACTGCTATTAAAATAGATTGTTGCCAAGTCAGTTTTTGCATTCTTAGAAACAGGAGAATCTGAGATAGTGGAAAGAGAAGTTGGTGGAGCTTTTGGAACCCCTGATAGTGCAGAATCTGCCTGGATGTTTTTACTTACAAATCAGCTTCATCTTGGTTTCTAATGAATGATTTGAAAACTGTTGCCCATTTGCGAGAAGCACTTCTATACTGCTAATATTCTTACCTGTATTGTCTTGTTAGTCTCGTAATTTATTTCTGCATTTGGCTAGCTTTCCTCAAGCACATATAGTCTAAAACTTAACACAAATTCTATACTGCCAGTGGTGTTAAAAACCAGTTTTAATGCAGAATTTTATCGTATTTGTCTGTGACTGAACAGAAACTGAAGAATCTAAGGCAGCATTAAGAGGTTCTTGAAAAATTTTAGCTCCTTCTGACTTCCAATGTCATGAGAAATTGGAAGTGGGATAAGTGAATGGGGCTGGTTAGGGCAGTTTGAGGGCTGCTTTTCTTCCCTTATTCAATTCATTGCAATTTTCATTAAATTATGGATAAACTCTCAATAAGAACAAAAGAGTAAAAAGAGTGACAGCTGTGTTTTCAGACTCTGATGACCTAAAAAAATGCTTTAAAAACATAAGGAAACTTAAAGGATTGAAATGTGCAACTGTAAACATCCAGAGGTGCATTATGTTGTCTTTTCTCAGGTAGATTCAGCTTCTGATGTTCACATTCATGAATAGCCCGTTTCAGTGACGTTACTGGGACAAGATCCCTAAGAGTATAATTCCCATTACTCCACTAACACGCGTTTGAGTCAACATCTCTACAGGGATTTGAACTTGCTTGATGAATTCTGTGAGGTTTGCATTATACAGGCAACAAGATGTGGCTGCTGTCACCAAATGGACATATGTTGGAAGCTGGTGGCAAGTACTATCTGCTGGCTGCACAGGTAGAAGGCTGCAAAGTGTAGAGTAGTTCTTGACCAAGCAGCAAAGGACTCTGTGAGGTGTCCCACGTGGGGAGGAGTGGGAAGGAAGGTTGTGAGTGGAGACCATCACAGAACAGCAGCTAAGGACTCCCAGGGAGCAGGTACTCTAGAAAAGCACTGAATGTCCAAAACCAGTTCAGCAAACACCTTTCTATTAAGTTGAATGGAGCTTCCAAAAGGGAATATGAGCAACAGACAAGCAGCTTTATTAATATGGCTTGTTCAGCAAGCTAACATTGTTTAATAAGCTAAGTGAAGAAGTAAAAAAATGTTAGCAAAGCATTGCAGAAACATGAGGAATATTGTATGTAGTTGGAAAGGATGAAACTCTGGAACCATGTGTTTGTTTCCTCTGAGAGACCAAAAGAAAGGGGGATACTTGAAACACAAGGTTTAAGACTTAGCAGTTGCACAGGTAATTTGGAATCCTTCATTCCAATATAGATTGGAATCTATATTCCATCATCAGAGACATCAAGATGATGACATCAGAGACCCAAGCTATGAACAGGGACCTTAGAAGATCCTGATTTAACCTTAAAAACCAGTAAGGATGCAAGAGGCGACAGCACAGAGGCAGACAAGGCTGCAGGTGCTGGAAGGAAAACCAAGGTGACAATCCCCTGAATCGGGGCTGCAATCCATCACAAGCCCACGGGAGTGCGGGAGGCAGAGCAAAGCTGATGACTCCAAGGGGAAATCTGCCAAAATATACCCAGAGCTCTCTTTAAAGGCTGCCCTGGCACACTGCACTATCTGCATGTGATGGCTTTCAGCAGGCTGCGTGAAATGATTTGGTAGCCTTAGCTGAGTCCCACCACAGAAATGCCAAGCTTCTTAAGCTGCTTAACAGGCTTGGCGAAGAGGATAATGATTAACCGTTTATTAAAGTCAGCCCCTCCAGGTCAGGATGAGGGATATTGGTTGTGAGAAAGCTCGCGCTGCTCTTGCCTTCCCACTGCCTTTTATGCAGATAGGGGACTTCAGCCTTCGGGGATACAGTCACTGGTATTAAATTTACTTAAAAGTATGAAGTGGCTTAATTTCTGTTCTGAATGCCACTGTGGGCCATTGTAAACATCCCCTGTGCAGTTTGAATCTCCTTAAAGGCAGACATGCACTGGTTTCTAAGAATAACTCTACAGAGAGCATGCAGTGTACATGTCAACTTAATTAAATGAATTTGTTTAAAATACGATCGATGGTGTGTGAAATTATATAATTATTCCATAAATACACTTTGTTAATTAATTAATATTTTAATTAAAGGGTAATTGGAAACTCTTTGCGTTACTACCTTTTCTGAAGGACATGAATGTGTCTTTACCTCATACTCTCTGATTAGACCAAAAAAAAATTTTTAAAATAAGGTATTAAACTACGAGCCCAAGAGAGTAAAAAAAAAAGCTCAGATGACAGCTATGTCCCAGTTTGCCATAGGAAGGAATTTCTTCTCAATCAGCCTTCGTGTTTTCTAATATCCTTCGTGTCTCTTATTCTGGGAGAGTGATTGTCTCTCTGGGAGGCTTGCCTTGAAATGTCTCCCTGGAAAACGAACTTGGAACAAAGTGCTGTGGACTAGTTGTTGGTTGAGAGAGCTGGTATTAGCAGTTTGTCAGAGCTAGACATAAATCCCTCTTTTCCCCTCATAATCATTTTCCTCCAGTATCTTTCAGTTTACCTGTTTATTTTGAAGACTATCCATATTAACAAACCCAGGCTCCCTATTACTCACTGCCAGAATGGCACTCCAATCCCCAGACCAGTTTTTGTAACTGCTGGTGTGGAATAAATGAAAAGAAATGACTGGAAACCGAGAAGAGAGAGAAATGACTGTGGCCCTTATCTTGCCCCTGGAAATTCATATATAATTCACACTGAAGCCAATAGGATAGGAAGGGCAAATTTGAGGCCTGTCTGTGAAAAATTATCAAAAGCTCCCAAATTAAGGCCCTGATTTTGCAAACTTGCACAGTTAAATAATAATGCCTGCCGTGAAGGCAGTGGACAGAGTGCTGCTTGCAGGTCTAAAGTGTGCTCATGCTTTTGGTTGCAGCGTTGGGACACAGACAAATATGAACCAGGAAATTCTGGACAGTAGGTAATTATACTGCATATTTTGATCTTCTGCTTACATGGCAGAATTAAACTGATAACTCTCTGCAGCTGTTAACTACTCTGCAACTGCTTGCTACTCCTGAATACATGAAGAGCTATTAAGCATTGTTTGACTGAGGCTGATCTAAAATGTCAGTGCTTTTGGATTTCTAACCTGTCCTGCAGTACCATGCCCAGTGAGGACATAGAAGGTCCTAAGAGAAATCATAGTTCTTTGCAGTGACAGTGCTTTAGTGTGTGAGATGAGAGGATTGTGAGGCTAGCACAGAAAGAACAAGGAGCATTGTAACTAGCAGAGGGACAAGTAAAACCTAAGTCAGGAGTACGTTACGGCTCATCTTAAGACAGGCAAAGGACCCAGTATGCATATATTTGCACAGAAAAAGTTGCATAGCTTCAGTGGTTTACAGAAAACAGTTTGCCAGAGAACAGTTTTTTAACCAATCTAATTTGGGATTTAAAATATTTTTAAATTCCTAATTGCAAAATTGAGCTCACTGCATTGCATCCACATAGAAAGCTACTCTTATTTGTCTTTAGATTCAACAGTGAATCACAAGCCATGCCTGACTTATTCATGCGTGAGATGTCAGGTGCATGAGAGCTTATATCACATGCCATGCCGATGCATAAAATTTTTAAACCTGCCCTTGACAACTGAACAATTCAGCGACCTGGACGCAAGCTGCAAGGATCAAAAAGTAGGACAAAAATTACAACTGTTTATACAGCTTTGCACAATGCCATGGCAATGCTTTTTGCAAGAAGAAATATTTACTGAGAGTAAACAGAGTTTAGAATGAGATTTAATGTCTGTGTCTTCTCTGTGGGGATCTACACACAGAACTCTGGGCTTAATGCTGCTTGAAGAGCCTGTACTTTTACCTTGGCGAGTCCTCTGTTTTTCAAAGGTACAGGAATGACTGGGGTAAGAGAAAGTGTCTATGACATGAAGAAAAACTGGCATAGGCAAAAGGGAAATTGAATGTAAGTGCTGCTTCTGTTTTTTTTTTTTTTTCTGTACTGCAGATTGTTTGACAAGGATGATAGCAATTAATGTCAATGACAGCATAGTTTATGATACTGACATCTGTCCAACAGAAACTGGCCCCAAAACATCAAACTTATTTTGCAGATGTCACTGAATAATCATTAGGTGGGGATAATTTTCAGTTGCCCAGTGGGGAAAGGTTCTAGCATATTAAATGGGCAAAAAGTTTCTGAATTTCAAAACTATTGCAGCGAGAATTTTCACTTGAGACAGTGGGCTGAGGGTTTGTAATTCATCTTCCACTTCCTTGCAAAGCATTAGAGCAGACAGAATGGTCTTCGCAGCAAGGCTGGAGAAAGTCTGAAATATTTCTGGGGATCTGTGTTCTGACTGGATTTACAGGTCCAAATTTATCTTGGGGTTAACTCCACTGGCATCTCTGAAGTCATGCCTGTTTATCTCCAGGCTAAATTTGCACCAACAGAAAACTGATCATTCTGGCAGGGACATTTTATTACATTCAGGAACTATCTAAATGTTGAGGTGATTTTAGTCGATACCTGTTTCACATCTTTTTATATCATCCACAAACATTCAGGCTTGCAAAATTGAAATTATGAACCTCCATCTATAGGAAGTCACCTAAATAAATGGCTTGATTTTTATCCCCCCAGGAGTGCTGTAAACAGACAGGGTTTAGTGAAGGCTGTAGCCACACACCAGCTCTGATCATTGAGCTTCTCATTTAAGTGAATAAAAATGAAGTTAGGCGGCACTGGACATTCATGTGGCTTGCATTTAGAGATCTGAGTATGTCCTCAGTTATACTGGGGACAATATGACTTATATATCCTTTTTGTTTGTTTGTTTAACTCCAAAATTATCTCCTTAAGAAAGAGCGTCTCCCAACATTTCCAGACAAGGCCTTAAATTTGGAAGGGACAAGTTTACGCAATACTTGTATCAGGCCCAAACTAAGAGATAAGTGTGAATAAATCTAAGCTGCTATGTTGTGTACTTCTAGATTACTCAGCCTCTTCCTGACAATGATAAAGGGATTGGGATTTCTTTCTGTGTAAATCCAGGAGGAGGACAGCCAAAGCCTGCAGGGAAAATCTCATCCCTTCTCACACCCCAGTGCAGAATTTACACCTTCTTACACATCAGCTCTGAAATTAATCCTCTTGGTCTAACTAAAACTGAAGGAGTCTAACATGGAATAATTTACATGATGAGGGGCTGAAAGAGATGTGTAGCAAGAAAGACAGCAATCTGAAGGATGTAAGAAGATAGAAATTAAAGTAAGTGGTAGCTAGCTTATACCAGCTAGCTTGCTTTAGGTGGAATACTTCACATTCACTTAGATTTGTAAGTGAATTTAGTCTGTAGTGAGGCAGAAAGCAAGACCTCATCATTTCCTGTTGCTAGATGAGAGAGACGTAACAATATCAATGTTTTTTAATTCCTATATACCTGATTTTAGAAGGAATTATGAAATGGATATGATTCTTGTTCTATTTTTTAATTGTATGCTGGGAAGACAATGCACTCACGTAGATATGAACAGAAATCATTGCAGCCTGTTAAAGCAAATTAGGAAATGTCCTTTCAAATCTTAATACAATTTCTAGAAGAAGGAGCCTCTTGACTTGAATGGTAAAGGTCTGAGAATGGTCAGAGAGAGTCATAGAGCTAAGTAGGGATCCCAATTACAGATTAGCAATAATGCAAATGTTGCTGCAGAGGGACCACTCAGCTTCTGCAGCTCAGGAGCTGTGGCTGTGGCTAGAGCACAGGCATAAAAACCCAGTCTTTCATTATTGTTTTTAATTATCTGCACAACAACAGAGCTGGAATACCTGCTGCGCACTGAGGCCCTTTGTGTGAGCCCATCAGCAGAGGCTATGCAGGCCAAAGCCCATATTTTTTGCCTTCTGGAAGTCTTTCAGCTGAATGTTGCTTTCATGCAGATGCTTTTCTTTCCTATTTCCTCCTTATCTTCACTGGCTATTTCCCCTGCTCCACTGAACATAAGCAACAGATGCAGCCTTATGTGATGACACCGGGGTTCAGCTATCCAGCTGTGATCCTGAAGTTCTCATGTGCAACTGTAAGATTTTTGCATTCCCATGAGTGTGCAAGGCTGGCCTCGGAGCACAGACCTCTTGGAGACGAGCAGTGAGTATCTAGCCTCCTCCCTCTTTCATAAAGGAGCTTGCCGGCTTGGATGAAAGAGCAAGAAGCTGACAAGCTCTTTGTTAAACTCCGGAATGAGGCATTAGTCCACACTCTGGTCTTCTCATATGTTAGGCTGATATTTGGCATGCCCTCGTTCTTGTAGCTCATCCCTGTGTTTTTCCCATGTACTTAGCAGGCACAATGTGCTTTCATGGGGAGGATAAAGCAACCAGGAAAACTAAGAGGAGGAGGCAAGAGCTGGCAGAGGGAGGTTTACTTTCTTGCAGACAGTCACTGAAACTAATCCCTTCTGAGAAAATCTTGCCAAAGTTGTATTGCAAGTTATGCTTCCAGCTAGAGGCTGCATAGTTGGAGACATGTAAAAACTTAAAATACTGCTGGTGTACCTTTGGCTTGGACCTACCTGATTGTGTGTTTGGAGATGCTGTGCCTGTAGCACTGGGAGATAAAAAGTGACTGACTGCAGTCTGTGTGTCCTGGGGCAGGAGGATCCGGGCCAGGACATGTGGACAGGTAAGCACCAGCAAAATGAATACACACTGAGCACAGGTGAGGAGCGATAACTGGAACCAGTCAGAAACAGGGAATGCAAGGAAAGCTGGCCCAGGTTTTGGCCCCTTGGCAATGCTAGGCTGGTCTAAGAGGGTAGGAAAGAAGCAGAAACAAGCCCCTACCCACCACAGGCACTTTCTTGCCCATTACAGAGCCTTTGTCCCCAACTCAGTTGCATTTTGAGGAGTCTGAGGACCAGTTAATAGCAAAGGATACAGGCAACTGCTGACTGATGTTGCCAAGGTGTCAGGGTTTGTGATAATGCAGATACTCCTTGTTCACCTTACCTGTTTCCCTGATGGCTCTGTACCAGAGGTTCCTGTGGCAGCAAATGTCTACTTCTTGTAGATGCATGAAGGATTTTATATATATGAAGGCATAAGTTACCTTTTTGTCAATAGAGAAGCAGGCCAATGAAAGAGAGAGTATAACCTAGAAAAAGCAGCGTGGTAGGGATGGAGGGGGAAGTAGCAAAGCTGGCTAAAGCTGTCTGGGGAATAAGAACCAACTGTACCGATGCATCAGCGGGAGAACTGATGCTACGAAGAGCATGTCCATTAATAAGTGAGGAGGGGGAGGAAAGGAGTGATAAGTAAAGTCGTAACAACACTAAACTACTTTTAAAATAAAGGATGATGGGAAAGTAATACAGATCTTGGGAATATAGGTCTTAGAAAGAGAGAGGATAGTGAGAATAAATGCAAATCAGCTGGCCTACATCATGCATATCCACATGAAGGCAATAAAGTGACAAACTTAGTGAATCACTAATCGCTGGTTCTCAGAAATCACTGAGAGCTGCAGCAGCAGCTCTGGAGAGAAGAGAGGGGGGAGAAACGGAGGTGAAATTCTACACTGAGCCTGCCAGGGCCGAGCAATTAAAGCCCAGTCAATCCAGCAGCAGTCCTCTGGGAAATAACGCAGCAAGTGAACGGAGGAAAGAAAAATCTTTAAGGGAAGAGGAAATGATGAATGGCGAGGGGTGGCCCTGCGCAGCTCTCCTCAAGGTGATAGGAACAGTGCGAAGTGAATTCCTGAAAGTTAAGATTTGAACCTTGGGCTGTGATTTGGGGCTCCAAGATGTTCTCCAGGCAGTTCAGAAGGGCAGCGTAGGGGGAGGCTTTGCTTGCATGTATCTGGAAGGCACTCCTAGTTTTTGCAATGAGAAAGGAATCCTGTGGAGTGTGTGTGTGAATTTTACTTTGAGAGTTAATAAGATGTTTAAACATTAATAGCAATAAATACTATAATAATATATACTGTATAAAACCATTCCAGCAGCACTGTGCCATTTAGGATCTAAATGAATACAGAAAAAAGGGAACAGAGAATTCAGGGGACAAAATAAGTGGTAAGAGTTTGAAATATATTTTGATTTCCTATTATAGCTAGCCCATTTTTTGAATGTTTTCCTGATGTTACTTCCTATCAAAACATCTGCTTTACACAGCAAGGGCTAGGTTTTCAATTAGAGTCTTCCTCTAAGTAACCCAAGGGTCTACCCTGAATCCCAGAAACCTTCCCAGTTTAAACACTGCCAAAATTTGGGATGTCTCTGCAGAGTGTTTAAGCTTTGTCAGGGCTTTGCCCAAGTCCTTTTACTGAAATAATAAATTCCAGTTATCTATGACTGATACATTTGTAGTTAAATCTAGACCATGATTAGATTTGGATATGGTTGGAAATAGGTGTCCTTTTTCATCAGGTTTGATTTTAAGCTGGATGAGGTTTTAGATCAGGATTTGGGTTTATTTGTGGCATTTCATGACTGCTGCTCCCAGCAAGAGGGGACAAGTGGGAAAAAAGACCTTGAATGGGGCAGGGTGCTATTGCCCAGGTGGCAGCAGTGAGGACCTCTGTCAGCATAAGGTGATGGTGTAGTTTTGAGTCTGGTCACCACTGCGTGTAAGTGCTTTCAGGATTCGTTGTGTTGATAAGTCAGACAGGCCAGACAACAATTTCAGTTTGCTTGTCTTTCACTTTTTGTTCTTGCATGATATTAGCAGCTTTTTTCTTTTTTTCATCTTTTTTTTTTACCCCTGGGGGTGAAGAGAGGTAAGGAAAAGGGAAGGAGAGCTGGGATTTTTTAGTTTTTTTTTTTATTATTATTATTTAGTTGTCCATTAACGTGGCTCTGAATGGCTGCAATTCAAATGCAACAAAACTGGAATGATACAGCAAATATAACAAAGGAAGAAATACCAAGAAAGCTGGATAGATGAAAAAAAAAGAGTGGGAAAAGTAATAAAAATGGGAATTGGATTGGAAAAATAATACAAAATACTTGATGTGAGGGCAGAGCACTTGGGTAGAGAGGAAAGGCACAGAGAGCTCAGAGATTTCTAGCAGGTGTTGAGCCTGATGCGCACATCCTTTGCACAACAGCGAGTGGCTAAGCAGGGAGAATACAAAGAAGCATGACTGACATAAGCACAGTCACCATGCCAATGAGCACAAGTGCCTGTATATATTAATAGGCCAGAGAGAAGATGTGAATGCAACAGGAGCGCCAGCTACCAGAGGTGAGCTCTATCATCAGCAATATGTGGACATAGGGTGAGAATTTGACATCTGATTGCATTGCTCGCTCTCTCTGGGGAAAAAGGTCTGTTCACATTTTGGAAATGTGCTTCCCAAAGACAGCCCAGATACTCTGAGATTGCAGCCGGGGATGGTGGTGCTGGGACTAGGTAACATGTAGCTAACATTGCAAAAATACCCAGCAGTCCTGAGCCTGTGCAGCAGCTGGGGACAGATGTTAGAGCGTCTCATCAGAGCGGCCTTTATTGATGGAGGTTAGAGAGCAGCCCACAGCCAGAAGCCCCCCAGAGCTCCAGCAGCACTCCAGGGCACCGCAGCAGGGAGCTGCTCCCTGCCTCTGCTAAATAAACCTGGGTTGCTGTAGCTTCTGGAGGGGCTGAGCCCAGCTAGCCATGCTCAGCTCATATGGCATGGCTCAGACTTCCAGGATTTAAACTCCCTGCTTTGTGCTTTCCCTCATTTCTAAAACACAGGGACAGATGGGAGTGCACTCCCTTTTTCCTGTCCTTCATTTGAATGCCTGGGTACCTTTTCCCAGTTCTCTTTCTGTGGATTATCCTGGCCTGCCACCCTTGTGGTGTGTTAATCACTTAACACAGTAAACATGCAAATAGCCTGGGATGTTTTAGCACTGGGGACAGCTATTTTCTTTGCTGATTGACAGTCGGGCCTCCACTGGCACATTTGGTTTCATATTATGAGGGTGAATGGATATGTAGATAAACAGTTGAGCTTTCCTAAACGTTTCAGAAGCTATTGTGCGACTCTGTGCATGTACCCGTACACGGACTTCTACTGCACTCCACGTGGGAGACAGCTTTGCTCAGTGAATGCATATGATTTCTGCTTTAACCATGGCTCTTCATTTATTGCTATGGCTTTTCATCCCTCCCCTCTGGTGTTAAGGCTTTCTTCTGTAGAATTTGCTCTTGCTCAGTAAGCTGACCCCCAGTTTTGTGCTCTGTGCCTGTGCCGTTTCTTTGCTTTGCAGGATATTGGCAAAGCCATTTGCCTATTGAGATAATAGTTGAAGCACCTCACCTAATTTAATCTTTTTATTAAGTCCTTCTACCTGTCTATGGTTGCTGCTGGTTGTGAAACACCTGCCTCCTAATTTTTTTCCCCCCAGCCGGGCTTCCAGCCCTTTTATTCCCTTGCAAAAGTCTCTGCTGTGTTTGCACACACATTATGTAACACCTGGTCGCTAGAACAAATCTGACAGGTGCAAATACGAAAATTAAATAGTTTCTGAGATATTTAGGGGCAAACCCAGTAACTTTGTCCTCTTTAATATTTGTGTTTCTTTGGGGAAATTCCTGGCTTTGGTTGCAAACACTTGAAGAACTCCTTGGCTGAATTTTCAGTCATCCATTTTTTAGCAGGTTTTTGCAGTCTTTGTGATTCCTATCTTCATTCTCTTTTCCTCATAGAGACGGATGAGGAAAACTTACAGGAATTCGGTTTCTAAAATGCACTGCCAAAAAAAATGGGATATATGCTAGCATAATGCAAGTAGTAAAGAGGGAATTTAGTAGGCTGGAGGAGTTTTCTAAAGCCCTACTCAACATTTCATTTTATGATTCTTAATGACAAATGGTGATTGTGAATATTCATGAATTTTTCCCTGGGTTAATGTCATAACCTTTGCAGTAAAAAGGCTGTTTTCACCGGTAATAACTACCTTTCAATTTATTTATGCTTGTTTTTATTTACAGAGATAGACCCCAAATTAACATTCAAAGTGTGAGAAAGTAATTTGGTATGTTTGTTTGCTGGGGGGAGGGGAAAACATATCTTAAAACTCTTCTCGTGTCTTTATTGAGACAATGCAGCTCTTTCAAACTCTTGCGGTTTTATCTCAGTATTTTTAGAGTGCTGGAAAAGGTGTTTTGATTCAGCTTTACTGAAGAGACAACTCAGCATGAAGTATGAGAATTTGTCTTTTTGAGCATGAGGAATTTGCCTGTCTTTGTTTTTCCTGGTTATTCTAAGCATTAATTTAGTATTTTATCAGTAATTACCTTACATCCTTTCCCCTGGTCAGTATTCTCTCTTCTCCCTTTTTCCTGCCTATGATTATATTTGGTGCCTTGCAGTCATTATGTCTTACTTTGCTGTACTGAACTAGATGTGCCCTTTATCTGTCCATAAGCCTAATTTATTCAAATCATTTTAAATTTGCTTGCTCTGTGCACCATTTTACACTTATGTGCTATCAGCAGAAAATTCCACTTTAAAAATTATATCCCCTGCAGGCCATTTATATAAAAGTTGAACAAAAGTGGGTTTGGTGCTGAAATTTGGGAGTAGTGCCTTGTTCCTGTCCCTTTAGTCACCCTGAACCATGCCATTTTGCTGACACCTTGCTTCTTGTCCCACAGATAATTTTGAAGCCATTTGCTATTGCGCTTTTTCTATGCTGTGCTTTACTGATTCTACAGATCAATCTCTTTGTGGGGTGTGACACCAAATGAATCTCTTCCATCTGGATAAATTACGCCCATCACTTCACTTTTGCCTCTCTGTTGAGGAAAGTGCTGAAAGAACTTCAAGCACATTTGACAGACATGACATGAATCCAGCTGCCTTGCCTTCCCCGAGCTGGCTGTTTCTATGTGTTGCATAACCCCGTCCCATATTAATGTTTCCAATATCCGTTCTGTGGCTGCAGTTGGGATTACTGGTGAGTGGATTCCTAAATCCTCCCTTGATTTAAAAAAAGAGGAAAAAAAAAAACTTTGGATTTTGGTTTTTTGGGTTTGTTTGGGTTTTTTTTAAATATTATGATTTTTAAAATATAAAGCTGGAATAGCTACTTTCTAGGCATCTCGAGATATACCTTCCTCAGGAAGCTATCAAGCGGTATCACTAAACGTTTGCCAATTTCTCTTGCTATTTCCTTCTAACTTTGGAGATGCAGTTAATCTAAGTCTTGGGTCCTGTCAACTTTTAATAGTTCTAATTAACTAACTACCTGTCCAGATTGGATCATAAAACCTTTTAACATTTCATTTTTTCCTGCTCAAGAAAATGGATCCTTGTTTCCGGGATGTGACCTTCAGCTTCTTCTGTAAATACTCAGGCAAAGGATATTAATTCAGGCTCAGCGCAGCATCAGTCTCATCTGTCACTGACTTCTCACTCATTCCCTTTCATGGCCCCACCGATTCCTTCCCCAGTCCTCTGCTTTTCATATATCAGATGAAAGATCTCCATTGAATTTCTTCACATCCTTGCCATTTTTTAAAAAGCATTTGCTACTGCAGTGTTTCCTGCCAGTGTTTATAATTGCTCCATTTTGAATGCAATGTCATTGGCAGACCTGCTAAGTAATATAATAATAACGCAATAGAGGAAACTGAAACCATGGTAGGGGCCCGAGTGGCGAACTTGTCTTGGTCTGGATATATTGAAGTGGAAGTGGCTCTAGTTTTACAGTGTGTGGCGTGAGACCAGAATCTGGCTTTGTATGTGAAATAGCTCATAAATTACCTGAGGCTTTTTAGCACGGTGTAGTGGCAATGCTGCCTGGCGTTAAGAGCTCTAAACAATGTTTTGTAGGGCATTCACAAGGAAACCTGAAACTTGCCAGAACACCTTTTGAAGGAAAGCATATATTTCCTCAGGAAAAAAAAATAATCTGACCTGGTTCTGAAATCCCTTTTTCCTCCTAGAAGGTTATTACTGTGGTATGTCTATGCTAGATTTTTTGTGGCACCTCCATACGTTTTCGTGTTTGATTACGTGGCTGTGTTTGATTTACAGTGTCATGCTCCATCTCGCTGCTGTTACTAGCTCAAGTCCCCATGTGATAAACTTTCCTTCTACGCATGAAGATGTTACACTTCAGAGACCTGCTGTGAGTTTCTCTGTGTACAGGGAGGACACGGAGGGAGTTGCCTTGGGAGGGAGGTTTCTGTTGTGCAAGCGAGGTGACTCCGACAGCTCTGTGACCCAGAAAGCACCTTTCAGAGGCAACTAAAACATAAGCAGGCCCCCAAGCCTGCAGGCGTTGCTCTCCTGCTTTTGCAGTTTATTAAGCAGATCAAGAGAGGTCAGAGGTGATGTAAAACTGCCATAGTTTATCTATGAGGTCTTCGTAGCCTGCTTGAAAGACGGTCTATATACAGGTTTGCCAGCTGGCTGCAGAACGCACGCTGCGTGTGCTGGTGCTGTGCACGGAGCAGAGCTCTGTAGGTGTGGGTGAGCGGTTTCATGGGCCCAGCTACGGCTCCAGTGGGGGCGTGTAGGCATGGCAGCTATTGTCTCTGCACTGTGCTTTGGAGGGGATGTACACTTGCAGCTGGAGTAGAGAATGTTGCTGCAGAAGCTGTTTAGCTTAGCAGTCACTGCTCCTTCTACCTTTCCCCCCCCCCCCCACCTTAATGTTCTAAATCATATTCTCTGTGTTGCTTAATACCACATCTGGCATTCTTCCCTTCCTTGCTGGTTTATGTACACATTAAATTAGAAAGCAGTTCTGTACCAGATCAAGCTTTGCTTCCTCTGCTTAACATAATCCACTCTGAGGTCTAGATAATTAAACTCTCCCACTGTCACTTCCATGGTCTTTCACATGTTTTGCTTCATAGATGCTATACTTCATACCTCCTTCCTGGTCAAGCTGCACACAATACATTCCTTGTAGTACATCTCCAGCGTAGTCATCCATATGACTCTGCTATAACCTAGTTTATTCTGGGCTTCATTTTTCAGGGCGGGCCAGATTCTCTTTTGGAAACATGGTTAAGACTGCAGCTGTGTTTCTGCCTGCTTCTCTTAAGCAACCATTTAGATGTGGGGGTTAACCTAGGGGAGAGGCTGTTGGATTCAGTGAAGATCAAGACAGTATGCAGAGAGTGGCCCACAGACCTTGTCCTCTCATCCTCCTCTTCTTCCAGTTCCCAAGTTCACTTCTGATCCCAAAAGAGCCTGCAATTAGGATGTTCTAAAAGGAGAGGCCTAAGTTTGAGCTCAACCTTTGACTCGGACTGAAAGCCAGGTAAAAAGCTCCAAAATAAACCAGCACTCCCTCATTTAGCACTGGCTACCAAACTCTTTATCCATTTAAATTAAAAATTGTTCCAATTTTATTTCAAAATAGAAATAAGGTGCCATACTACTGTACACAGTTGTTTTCCCAGCTAAGCTTTTTCAGTCAGCAAAAGCATAAATAATGTAAAATGTGATGTCATGTGAGGAAAAAAAAATGCTGATGCTCTTTGTCATGTTCTATAGTGGAAATACCACTAAACAGCATTAGAGATTTAAATATGTTGGTATACTTCAAGACATGACTTGCTTCCAACTTAGTCTGAAAAAGAAATACAGAAATTTGGATTTCAGTTCGTTTTAATTTTGCTGTCTGTGAATAAGTCTTTCTGTCACCCAGTGTAGGTGGTTTTTAGTGCCTACAGGGTATTAAATATTAGTATTTATGTTAAAGTGCAAGCATTACATGGTTGTACTTTCGCACAGCCCTTGCTGTTTCTTTCCCACATGGGAAGACATGCTGCTTCACTGGTAGTTTGGTTTTATGAAGGTGGCTAGGGGCCTGTGTAAGTAGTAGCACCATTTTGCCCTCAAGAACTGGTAGTATTTAGAGGCCAAAATAATAAACAAAATTCCCTGAGATTTGAGCATAGAGTGTTTGGTCAGGTTTCCCGAGGAAGGAAGTACTTTGAATGTTTGTGTAGAAATGACATTGTCTTGTCTGTGCGGCTGACTCGCCCTGGAAGTCTAGGTAGGGAAGGTATCCACACTGCTGCCTGCCCATTCTCCTGCCCCAGCTTGCCACCACTACAGCCAGAAAGACTCACGAGGGTCCTGGTTTTCTTCTACTGCTCAGCTCAACACTGAGGTTGGAAGAAGTGGCTTTTTTTTTTTCCCCCCACCTAACGGGCCTTCTCAAGTAGTTGCC
>JAVJGJ010000001.1:69764637-69786516 GCA_035590215.1 Microhierax caerulescens
AGTCCTCTTCCTCAGCATCAGCCAGTCCATCAAACTATGGCCTGTGTCCTTCCACCCCTGTTTGGTTGCAGAAGGGAACCAGCTGCTTCCATACCTTTTTCTCAGTGAGCAGGTAAGTGACTGTCACTGTTACACATCCCAGCGCCCTGGGAGGCTGACAAATGAAGTTGTGCTCCTGAGACCTGAACATGTAATTTGCAACACGCAATTTGTGTCGCATCACACCTAGCTGGATCTCTAGCTCCCAGAGTACCCAAAATGCATCTACAAATAGATCAAGTCATGTCAAAAATGAAATGGAAGGTGATAGTAATTGTGGACTATATAATTAGAAAGCAAGAATCTGAATGTCTAACTAATGGCAACACCTAGAATACCTGCACAAAAAGCTAAGCAAAAGTCAACTTGAAATCCAGGGAAGCCTATATACAGCTGTTTCTGCCCCTTTAAAAAACTGCTTAGAACATTGGAGATTACACTTTGATCACATTTCTGCTGGTATAAACCACATCAAAATCAAGCATAAGAAAACAATCTGACTTATCAAGAAGGTCACATCCACTTAAATGTACAAAGTTGCACACAGTAGTTTTTTCTAAATGTAGACACCTGCCTATAAAATCATGGTGAATCCAAGTCTAATAAAGTTTGCTGGATGTTGTAGAGCCTAACAGTCTGTCAGAAGTACAGGGAAAGAGGAGGAGGGAGAAGCAGCTTTAGGGCCGTGTAAAAACAAAGCCTTTCTTTTCTCATTTTAAATATTTCCGCTGAGCTCTGATTTAACATAGGATGAAAAGCTGCTGTCTTGAGATTTGTGGAAAGCAAAGTATTTCTGTTTCCACTATTACACTGAAATGTTCTTTACTGCATGAAAGGTCATTCCTTCTAAACTTCCTCAAACTTGTGGCTTAGATTTCGGGGGAACACAGCTGCTGATCCCATGGAAATCTATTATCAATAGGATGTGGTATCTCTGAGTAGTCTTTGTGATCAGAAACATTAGCTTTATGTTCTTTGTATCAGTATTACATTGTATCTTGGGTGAAATACTTCAAGAATGAGGTTTTTGCTTTTAAAGGTACTGTGATGGCATAGAAGGGGGGTACGTTTTGACCCAACCTCTGTTATTGCATAGTAAGAATGGCAGAGTAGTGATCTGAGGTGTTACACTGAAGCTGGCAGTCACAGTGTCAATATGAGCAATGGGCTCTTCCAGAATTGGGCCCTAAGATTTGATGTTGGTTTTGAGCTGATGTTTCTCTCCATTATCTGAATTGTCAGAAACACCTCTAGCATCCATTAGAGCTTGTCACGACAACTGTTTGAAAAAAACCTTCTAGAAAACATTCTTCTGTCAAAATACAGCATTTTACAAAAATACAAAATGTTTCATGGAAGTGTGATGGCTTCAGTGAAAATTTCTCAGGGCTAGGCTGCAATTTTTAGGAAAGAAAGAGAAGAGAGAATGACTACCTGGGAAATAATGTGACTACCTGGGGCACTGGTGATCCCATATACTGTCCAGCCTGGGTGCAAAGATGTTTTATATTGCATGCCTGCCTACCTACCTGCCTCTCCCAATTACTTCTGACAAGGCTGAGAGAATTTGTGTGAATGGTTCACTCTTCTGTAGTCCAAAGAGTTACTCTGCAGGCCAGTGGTTAAATTCCTGATATCCACCACAGGGGACAGAAGCCAAAGCTCCAGTAGGGATGAAGGCAGGGCAATGAATTTAAACTCATCTTTTCCACTTGTAAGCAAGCTGGCCACCTGGCTATTTCCAGTCCTGTAGTAGATATGTCCAAATATCCCTCTTAACTTTTCTACTTTTAAAGACATTTCTATTTGACACTGGAATGAAAGTCAGCTCTGAAACTGGGCTTTCCCTCCTGTGTCTGAAACAGAATTGTTACATTACTTATCAAGTACATTGTCCATCAGGTAAAACCAAAGTGAAACAGGCTGTAGTCTAGTAGATGCTAGATCCAGTCAGGCATGGTTTATATGCAGACCTTACTAGCAGTCAGGGTGAAAGTTTTATGTGTTTGGGTGAGCACAGTGGGAAAACGTGCCTATCAAGGAGTATCTTTATTTGTGCTTATGTGCTCTTCTCCACAGTCTGAAGATGGTGCAGGCTTTTCTATGAGGAGTAGCTGCTGTTATGATGTTTGTAGTAAGAGCCAAACATTAGCTTCATTTTGAAGACAGGAAAGAGAGGGTTGAAGTCAATGCCACATTCTGGCTGCTGCTATGGTTGTATGGTTGAGTTGTGTAGTATGCGAAAGAAAATAATGTTATCATTAACAATGCATAGTTGTGCTTTCACCCACATTTTCAGGTCAGGAACATCCTCCAGTATCCTCACTCCATTATGTGTCATAGTGGAGGGGAGTAGGACTGTGGTCTATTTCCTTCTCTCCTCATTTCATGCTATTTGTTCTTTAAAGCAGGTGGGAATAGATGAGCAGGCTTTTCTTGGACCCTGTTGTTGTAAGAGGCTGCTCCATGGACAGATCGTACAGGCACTGTGATCTCTGCTTTTTCCTCTCCGTCCTCCCCTAGGATCCTTCATGGCCAACCACAGCCTATCCTCCATTTCCAAGTATTTCCAAGAGAGTCAGGTATCACTTACATCTTCATGATAAACCATTAAACAGAATTAAAGACTGACCATTAGACATTTTCATTGAAGTTATTTTCGAAGAAAAATATGAAGAGGGAAATTCTGCTCTCCCTGATATGTCTGTAGATCTGGTGCAACTCTACTGAAGTCAAGAGCTAAAACCAAAATAAGGCCTAGACATTTTGTCTTCTGGCTGAGAAAATGAGAGTTTACAAAGGGCCTGATTCATTGTCTAGGAAAGCCAAGTCAACATAAAGATACATACTAATTTGCTGATTTGATTTAGAACTTGATTAGTGAGGCAAGGTGACCCCCTATAACATTGACTTCAGTCAACTCGAGCTATTCTTAAAATGATATAAAATATTATTGAAGACAGGCATTGGTCTACCTGCAGAAGGGAACAGCTTTGGAATGTATGATTACTGTGGTGGCTGGTCAGACTAGTCTGAGACTCTGATGCAAGTATGGTGGGTGCCGGAAAAAAAACCAGAGAACTAGGACAAGTTTTGTCCCAGATACTTTTCCAGGTGCAGGAGAGCCATATAATATTCAGGTATTAGTTCACAATTACAGTACTTGTAGGAGGTCTGTGTTCTGTGTCTAGATGTCCAAGCCTAGCAACACACAGAACTTCCAAGTGTCTAGTCTTGGAAAGCTCAATCACCAAAGAAAGGCATATTTCCAAATGTCCTGCTGTGCCTGACAGCCTGGCCCCAAAACCTGTTTGCTTGACCTGTGTGATGGAAGTTGCTTGGATGGCTTTGGAATGGAAATGAAAGCCTGCTGTCTTGCAGGTTGGGTGGTTGAAGCTATGGGCAAACGAATATACCAGGTCTCCTATTGTAACTCCACATAGCAGATATGACCCAGTTTGGGGGGTTAATATAGGAGATATCATTTTTCTGTTTACAATTGATTCCTTTATAGCGACTGTATGAATTTGAACACAATGATATAAGGTTTTTATTTATTTGAAATAGGAAAAAGATATATAGGATTAATGTGTTCCAAGTAAAAAGCTCCAATAATCTATTATTATATCATTAAAATATTTTAAACTAAATTGATTATAATACTTTTATGAAAACCTAGTTTGTGAAGGCAGTAGTTTCCTACCGCATGCAATAAAAAGCATTTCACTTGCATGAAAAACTAGTGTACCAAATTTCAGGCTATAAATAAGGCAATTGTAAAATGTAAATGCTTAGAAACACTAGCAAAATTCAGCCAACAAAGCAGGGATCAGAAATTTATACCCTCGTTACTGGTAATTACAGTCACATTCTTTACTGAACTGTATTCCCAGCCAACACATAAAAGTGTCCTGATGCATTACCTGCTTAGAACTAAGTCACCCCTAACACACATGTGCCAGAAAGAGAATTTGCAGCTATGTGGCCATGTTAGCACATGGAGCTCTGCATGTGCTGCTGTAAATGTATCTGTCTACCTTTTAAGCAAAGTAGCTGAAAGCCCCTCAGGGTGTTCTTACGAAATGTAAATTCACTGACTTGGAGACCTCAGCATAAAATCGGTGCTTTTAGTGGATGGCAGTTTAACACTCTCCTTTCCATAAGAAAGTGAGAAAAAAGAAATGCAGTCCCACAGGGGTTTTTTACATACATTCAGCATTTATCTTTTTTTTCTTCTTTGACAAAATAAAACCAGTTTAGGCATCTATAAATGTAGCTTTGCACCCCCACCCCCACCCCCAAGAAATAAGCAATACATTCTTAATGCCCTCATGACAGATCCAGCTCAACCTGTCAATAATTCAATTTGATACTTCCGCTTTTTAAATTAAGAAGGAATTGTGAGGTAAAGTGAGCCTTCTTTTGGGTTCAGATTGACACCTCTTGCCAGGACTGCTAATGTGCACACATGTGGGAGCTTAAATTCATTAGTGGTCTTCTTGCAAGTATTTTGACAATACTGCATGAATCACACGCTTTTCCTTTGAATGCGGTGCACACACACTTGATAAATATGTCTTTAAAAGTCCAACTAACTAGATTCAGATGCATAAAAATACCCATCCAGAGTGGCAAGCATCCCAATAGAACTGTTATTGTTCCTTCATATATGAAAATTGGACCCTTTTCAGTGTAAAGTGGGGTGCCAAGTGCTATCTGTCTAGTTCTAAGGCCACTAGGCTGTAACCATGAAGCAAGACCAAAACACAGGTGCCTTTGGGAAGAGAGCTTGTTGCCTGGAAGACTGCTGTGACTTGAGGACCTTCTTCAAGAGTCAGTCGTTCAAGTTAAATTATTTCTGTAGTAAGGCTATGCTCTTCATGGGACAGCAAGTCCAGGACATGTTACACAAGACAGGAAGAAGATACTGCCTACCCCAGAGCAGTCAGGTAAGCTGAAGTCCTCCCTACTGTTAGCCAAATTCTGGATGCTCTCAGTTTGGAAAATGGGGTACCCAAGACAAATCACAGAAGTCAGGACCCAAAATTTTGCTCGCAATCTTTCTAAGCCCTTTAAGGCTTAAAAAAGCATTAAGAATATTTCGTGCATTTAAAGATCTCTGCATGTCTTTCTTGGATGAATAGACCCAGTGTCCTAGCAGTGTTTTTCAGCTTTTTCCAGTTTGAACATACTAAACATTGTCCAGTGGATGGGCATACACCCTGGGTAGCAGATGTGTGTTTCCTTACAAAAGGCTTCTTTTTGTTAGTTACTTTTTTCATCCTATTGGAAATAGTTAATGGAAAACCACCAGGCTTAATGCATTTCAATAACCTGATTCTCTTTGGGATCTTTAAAGAGCAGTGCTAAAAATGCCTTGAGTTTTAAAGCATAGTGACACTCCATGTAAAAACATTCTCTGGGTTTCTTGCATTATTGCTAGTGATATAACCAGTCAGCTCTTTTCCATTTAGAAGTTAAAATGCTACTCTTCCTTGTCCAGTTCTCCAAATTTGGCTGGGCTCTGATGGTCACATCTCTGTTCTTGTTTTTCATCACCATCTTTTCTTTCTAAGATGAAGTAAACTATTTCATAGACTTAGCAATTAATATCAGTTGCCTCCTGTCCTAAGTGCTGTACAAACATAGTGGAAGAAACAGTCCCTTCCCCAATGATCTAAACCCAGAAGAAGCTGATGGAGATGTACTAAAACAGGTCTTGCAGGTCAGTGGTGTTGTCAGTAGGTTTCGGCTGGTGGGGCTGACTGAACAAGCTAGCAGAAAATGTCATTGATAATGCACAAATTGAAGAAGTTTATTCAGCACCAGATCGGAGATGTGTACAGAAGCCACAGAGACTTTACCCATAATATGCTAAGGGAACAGGTCGCACTCATCCTGTTCTCCGGGCTGTGTGTGAACTGCTTCACAAAATAAGGCTGTAGGAAGGGTGCGGTCCTGCTTACTTCTCAGGGAACAGGTAAGCGGAAAGCCACCTGAGCCCTCCAGCTGTATCTTGCATTCTTCCTGATGTGTAATAAAGTCTTAATTTCTCTGGGCCAGTGTGGTCCTCAGCTGTCTGCTCTGAATTAATCACAGCTCATTTCTCAACCCAAGCAAACTGTTATTGAAACTTGCTTCTCTCTCCTGTGAATGCATGCAAGAAAGTAAGTGCTGGGTTGTTTTTTTTTTTATGTAGTCACATTTCACATTGGAACTGTGTGATGTAAGCACAAGACAGATCATTAACTAGGGAAATCTGTTAATACCCATAATCAATAAATAGGTACAGAGCTTTCTTGTATTACAGTCACAAAATGATGCATAGTGTTTGCTAACTGCTGCTCACTTCTAAATACTGCATGTTACTCACTCATTAATTACTTCCACAGTTTGCAGAAGTTATTCCATAATTAATTGGCCTCCAAAACACTCTGCTTTCTCTCTTTCACATTTGGGAAGTGCTACTCAACATCCTGTTTTTCATACTAGTTTTTCATACAAGCTTTGCCAAAGTTCCTTGAACATGTCTTCTTGGCAAATAAAAATGTGACTTAGGAACGGCTACAAGAAATGAGATAGTGTGAAAAGTTTTAGAAGCAATGAAATATCACTATTAAATGTAAAATTAATGTGGTATTCCTACCTCATGAAATCCTTCCTACCAAACTATAAACCAGGCAATACTGTAAAAAGTTTGAATGCAGACTACTTAATAATTTATGTAGTAATTCAGCAATTGGTTCAGCAATTGGAAGACTTAATTTATTTGAAGCCATTTGAACAACATGACTGACATAATAGCATAAATAATAACCTATACAACCCCAGCTTCCTTCACTAGCATGGATCCCAAAATAAAGCATCGGTTGTGGAAATGAAGCCACCACTTCAGGCACCTGTGCCAGCTATATTATAGATCCAGTCTTCCTCACTGCCTCTGGTGAGCCATTTGTGAACCTTAGGGATTCAGCATCACAGATGAGCGGGCCAGTTTCTGTTAGGAAAGAAGTATCTTCCCTACAGAGAGTTGCAGAGAGAGAGAGGGGCAGACAGAGATGTCATTATTTATGTGGCATATAGCTCTTTATGATCTCTAATGACTGAAAATACTGGGAATGATTTTAAGTCTCATTTGAAAAAGCATCACAAATAGTAAATAGCGCAATCCCCACTTCACAGGGCTCAATTTTCAAGAGGCAATCTCATAGTGCCATTCCACACTCTACATGAAGGGCTCCTAGAAAATCTTGGCATTTATTTAGGTGCTTACATGGGAGCAGAAATCTGAAAATCTAGTTCCAGCTGTGTTGGGGGGTATGGCCTTTGGGAAATTCCAACCAGTAGCTGGATTGTAAAGCAAGAGATCACACAACTGCCGTGGAGTAAATCAGTATTATGCACTGTTAATCCACACCCACTATCCAGCCAAAATAAAAAAAATAAAAGCTCTTAGTGCATTACACTAATGCAAAGCCCAAGATAATACAGGGGACGTTTTCCCATGAGCCAGCATGTCTGTTCAGCTGAGGTTGTGAGCACCGATGGTCAGGGCATGACCGAACACACTGGGGAGGTGGTGTCAGGGACAGAAAGGGAGGCAGAATAAGAGAAGTTTCCTACAGGCCAGAGGATGGTGTCACCCCATCTGTCAGAACCACATGTGCTACAGACTAATAACTCCTGCCTGCTCTGTGCTGGTAATGACATCCATGATAACCTGCCTATTGTCTGTGCTGGCAAATACCATCTTGCCCAATCAAAACAACTAAATGGTGTTTCATTTTCCTGTACCTCTCTCCCTAAAAATCCTCTGTTGTGAAGCTTTTGAACTGCTCCTCTTTGGCTTCAGTTAGACCAAATCATAAGTTGAGACCTTTTCTACTAAACTCTTCTAGTTTTATCACAGTCTGGTTTGTCTATGCACTGAAGTCACACTCAGATGGCAGACTCTTCAAGGAGAACAAAATCTTCCCAGGCACATATCTCTACAGTGCATAGTGATGAGGGTTGTAAAATGCTTCTGTGAAAATGAGCTTCTAAGTTATCTGTGCTATGTAGTAGACACAGTTGTGGCTTTTCATTAGGGAAAATTATTTGGATCTACATATTTATTTTAAAAAAAGATAGAGGTTGTGGAGGTGGAGGGGATCAGTATTGTGGTGGCTCCATTTAGTAGTAACTGAAGATTGATACAATTGATGTGGTTTGGGTGACTTGATAAGAGCCGAAGATGAATAGATAGGTACAAAATTAATAAAACCGTAACCATAACTAGCCTGTCATCCGCTTTCTGGACTCCGAAGGACTAAATGGGTACTGGATCTGAAGGATCCACCTGTAAAGGTGGCCTCATTGAGTAAAAAGTGATACACATTACACAGTTAAATATGGTAGAAGATTGTTTGCGTGTTCAGCTCTTGTAAATACATCAGTGTACTTTGATCTCCAGGGTTGCCAGGCCAGCTTCCGCTTTTGTTAAATCAGATGATTTTTTTGATGAATCTGCAGTGGATGTGGTGGGTTGTTGAGCATTATACTGAGCTAAAACTACTGAGACAAGCAATTGTGGACCATCTAAGCTGAAGAGCATTAACAATTAAGCTTTGGTGGCAGTATTTGATAAAAGAAAGATACATTACCCTAACTTTGCGGAAAAGACTGCTAATGTAGAGTATTGGATGTGACTCTGAGGAGGGTATGAATGTGAACTTGGATTAAATGAGTAAAATGGGAAGGAAGTTAGTACTGAATTCAATATGAAAATAGTTGAACTGTAGGTTTAGCCTGGAAGCTAGAGATCTGAATTTCTGCATAATAACAGAAATTTTACTGGCTATTCAATGAATGTATCATTGTATGTGGACAGGTTTGATTAGAAATGCATGGCCAACGGTGATCCAGAGCACAAGGGAGAACACATAAATGTACTAAGGAATGCAGAATCAACTGGCCTGTATTAATACTGTGACAGCAAATACAGCTAAGCTATCAAGATAGTAGAAAGTCTTTCTAGCTCTAATACAAATTCCCAAATTGTTTTGGCACTGAACTCAGAATTGCACAGGCAGATGCATAGGATGACTCTGAACAAGATAGGAACGCAAATAGCTGCTTTTGCTGAAACACAGAAATGCTATCCTCAGTACTGAATGGAAAAAACATGATATGGGGAGACATCAGTAAAAAAGCCAAGTGTTGTCAGGTGAGAAAATGAGGTCAAAGTAAAAGAAATGTACTTTCTTCTAATGTTTAAGGAGGCAGAACCAAAGCTGAGTTTCAAACTGGCAGAAAAAATCAAGGGAGATAAAATGATGCTGGAATCTGACTGAGACTGCAGCTAAATCAAAGAGGTAGGAATTAATGATCTACCCTGAGGTATAATACACATGGCATAGTTTAGGTGGCCCAGCAGAAGCAGCAAATCAAGCTTAGTGAGAGGTTTGGAGTCAGGAAAACTGAAAAGGGGAAGAAAAAAAGAAAAGGATCAATTTACTGCAGAGGGAGAAAAGTTTACAGTATATGGGAAGCAAGGTATAATGCAAAGTGATTGTGTGGGATTAGCTAGATGTATTGTTTTCTTGAGCAATATGACTGAACACTTAATATAGCATCTATATATGGAAAAAGTAGCAGGGCTTTGCAGGAAGAATTTTAATGTCTTATCAATATACAGTTCTTAACCTAGAACTTGAGGTAGAACACTGCGGCTGGCACACACACCCCTCACCAAAATGATACTGGGGAGACCAAGTCAGACCAGCTGATACACTGTACTTTCCTACCAACACACAAACATCTAAACTGAAAGCTTTAGCTGTTTAATTATCTGTTACAGCAAATCTAAATGGTACCCCAAACCATACAATTAATGTTACTTGATCCTGTTTGTCCTTAGTCTGCCATACGTAAATGGCATTTGAGGACAAAGATGAGTTTAGGTTGAATGGGGAAGTAACCTATTCCCTTCACTGAGGTGTGCTAATGCTGTTAGAGCGTGCACAGATGACACCATATTCTATTTGATCTACCTGACGTCATCTCAAGTGTTTTAAAAGGTGGTCATAGTCCATGGAGGAAAACATCAAACAAGAAGCTTTAACTGAGATGAGAGTATGACTGAAGGGAAAATGCAGGTTAAAATTGTTGATGCTTTTTACAAATTATAGGAACTGAATCATGTATTCCCTTTTCTCCTACCGCCAAATCAAACAATGTACAACTAGAGCCAAGAGAACTGTCCTTTTGAGATGGAAACAGCATGTGATCATTAATATGTAGCTTATGTTTTCTATGTGCTATCAAGCCGTGTAGCCACTTTTTCCTGGGCCCTAACCAGCCACAACCAGGAGACAGATAGCTTCCTAATGAAATGGAAGCATTATGATATCTGACTTTTATCGCTAGTATTGAGCCAGCAGACTTGCCTGCTCACTAGGTCTATTTCAGAGCCTACAAGATAAATCCTTTTGGGTAAGAAGCACTGGAGGAATTAAGTGGTATTAAAGACATACGTGTATATGCAGATCTCCATGTATTCTAAGGCTCTTCCTAACAATTTAAAAGACCCTTTTAAAAGATACACTCAGTGTACAAAAATGATCTCCAGAAATCCCTTGTTGGGTAGTCTTTAATAGTACCTCTCATGGCAATTCGTACTCCAAGGCAGGGTGTTAGAAACATGGTTGCCTTTGACTTAAATGTGTTTAGATTTTCCAGCAATGCAGGAGGTAATACTTTTTCCGTAGTACAACACACGGACAGTACTAGGCACTTCTGCTCAGAGAAATCTGAATATGTCAACCTTAACAAAGAGAGAAACGGTGAGAATTTCAGCCTTTTGCTCCTTTACACCAGGTAAAAAGGAAAGTATGAATTAAAGCCACCCTCAGTATCTTGTGTCCAGCTGACAGAGATTGCTGGAAGCCTGGCTGGGGCACCTGTGAGGGTCCCATTTTCTCTGTGGCAGGTAGTGGCAGGGACAGGGCTTGTAGTGGCAAGGAAAGGGAAAATGTCTAAGTCTGGTGATGTTCATGAAGACTGCAGGACTTTCTTAAGTGCATCACTGACTTCTCCAGCTCCCAAAATTAGGGTGACCTAAAGCTCTAGGACAGCTTCTCACTCTGGACTAACTCTGATTTTTGTTTTTTTACTTACATTATTGGCATAACGGGTGATGAACTAGAATCACATAAAGTAGGGAGGAAATATCCGGGAGTTTTAAGTTACTTAGAGGGAAGAGAGGTCATAAATATAACAATGAATGTGAACTTTAAAGGATAATATGATTTTTTTTTTAATGCAATAAGTGGAAACATAGCAAGGAGAAACAAATGTTGGAAATGTAATCCTGAAAACTCTTGACTCATTGAATGATATGTTAATGAATTGTGAAAGCCAAAAAAAATTTACAGAGAAAATAAACAGTAAACAGTGAAAATTAAATTGAACCATAGGAAACTGTTAAAATAGGGAAAATAGTTCTTTGACTATTGCTCAGGGATATGACTACTTTCTCTGACAAGCATTTCTGTCTGTTCCTTCTTTTCCTCCCTTTTCCCCTCCTACATGTTTTAAGTGAGGAACGTGTCAGGGTCAATAGAGAACACGCTGTGATTGTACATGAATGGGTTGTGAAATTTACTTAAGAGATGCTGTACAGGCTGGGCTAGAGTAATTGCAATAATTATACATTACTATTAACACATTTATGCATCTTGGTGGCAAGATTTATTTTGAGGGAAATGTTAACAGACATTTGATGGAGGAAGAAAGAAAGACTGACTTACTAGAGATTCCTGGAGACAGGTAATATGGTTGATCTTACAACTGGGGCAGACTCTTCCACAGTGACAGGCAGAGTGATCTTATAGGTCTGCTAGTCTACCTTTCCCTCCTATGGCAATACTAATTTTCTCTCCTTCCATAAGGATCTCTAATGCATCCCAGCTGTGCCTGCCTTTTAAATCCTTCTTCAAAATCCTCTTTTTACTGTGATGCTTGAAGAAAACACCTTGCCAAAGGTACCTAGCTTGACTGGTAATTGAGGAGTGATGATTTTATTTCTAGTTAAAGAGATCACACATGCACCAGACCTAGTAATAACCACAACTACTTTGATTCACAACTACCCTGTTGTGCATAGTTGCTGAGAACATACAACTGTACTAATATTACTCATATCTTCTCCAGTCTTCCCCTTTTCATTGCTTCCTACCCTTGCTTATCATATAGCTTCTTAAATTGTCTGCTGTAAATCTGATCAGTGTTTGAGTTTTGAGTCTTCTCTGGATCAGTCTTGGATTGTGCTTTGGAGACTTGTCATTTCCCTGCACGCTCTGTCTTACAGCATATGATGCATCAGCCTCCTCATTGTGAATGGATCATTTGGGCACTATGGCTTGGACTCACCTCACCTGACTTTACCTTTTAACATATAAATCTGAGTCAAGGGAGATAGATAAGAATCTTTAAGGTGCCATTCAAACATATCTGTGATCTGTACTCTAAAGTGGATTATGTTATTGACAGCTCAAGATTGGTCTTCCCTACGACCACTGCGCTAGCAAACAACTGTTGTGCTGTATGTTTACTGTACGTAAATGTGCATATGTATATGCATGTATTTATTTTGAAGTCTACCCTGGGAGGCACAAATCATTTGGAAACTTCCAGTGTTTTGTTAGTGAATGGGTTTGTTGTGTCAGAACAAACACAGAGGAAGGTCAGGTGAACTGACGGTGCTAAGTGATTGCTGTAGGGTGCAGTGGCCAAGTAAGAATATCAGCCAAAGTGAACACTGAACTCAGTTCTGGAGGCTTAGCATGGGTGTATTTAAGCATGGGGTGCATACATTATCTGTAGACTCATATATCACACTGGAACGAGAAGGATATAGACAGATATTTGAAATACAGATTTGATAACAACAAAAATGAAAGATGAGTAACCCTAAAATCCCTAAATATAAAAGAACATTTATCATGGCTGTAGCAGGAAGTGAGTCACAGGAATGTAGACAGAATTATACACAGTGATGAATTTCATATGATAGGAAAATGTGGGAGCTTAGTACAACTGTTAGTGTGCAAAAACATATATTCCTTAAAGGTCCATTTCTTTTACGTACTCCACAGATCTGCTGCTACTCCATAGTTTTACAGTCACAGCATGGCACAAACGGGAAGCTCGAGTGTTCCTGTTTCAATGAACTTTCTCTTTTGTCCACAGTCTGTAGCAGATTTGGCAGTGGTGGGTTTTAGCATCTGAGATTCTCCAGACAGGAGAAGGAATGATGGGGGGAGCAACATAAAGCTAATTCTGAGGCTGACTAACAAAGAGAAAGGCTAAAAAGCTCCAGTCATTAAAGTAAAAATATTTAGAAGTGTTCCCAAAGGATATATTTAATTTCTGATTCAGAACAAAACTAATGTACCATTTAACCTACAAGTTTACATGAGACTTAAATGATACGCAGTAGGAACTCTCTCCAAAGAGATACAAGGATCTAAAACTTGCAGCATGAATTGAATGGTACATGGAGACAATCATGTTTTTGAGGTAAACATATTATTGGTGTTCTTGGTACCTTGCTTTTAAAGATGTAAAATCAGTATCCATTTTAGGTGACTATTTATTCAGTCATACTAGTGCTTTTACAGTAACACAGACATTTAAAGAATCATAAGAATGCCTGCAATTTCTCTAGAAGTACTAAAAGAAAATAATATATTGTTAAACAAAATGATCAGTGTCTGAGGTCTTTGACAATTGTAAAAACAACACCCTTTCACAGGCAGCACTATTAAATAATTTTTAATTTGTGGTAATAGTGGGGTTCAGGTTCTCTAATGATCCTGTGAAAACATCCACAAAAATATTGAGAGAACATTTATTTTGTGGCAATACTAATCCTAGGTGACAGACAGTGTTCTCAAGGCTTTTTTTTTGTTGACAAAGACAACAATAATACTTCCTCATAAATAGCTGTATAATGACTACAATCTGCAAAATCCAAAGTCATTAAAAAAATCTACATTCAGAGAACACAGTCCTCGCTCTTTCTGAAAGACAGTTTCCTTATTATGACTTCTTCCATTTTGATTGAGCCAGATGCCAACAAATTTCTTTTGGGTCCTATTCTTTAAAAACGGAGAGCAAATTATTAGCAGAAGCCAGCAGCAAAATAACAACAGAGTGCAGTTTGCTATAACAAACTTGAGAAATAATTACCAAACCCCTCATGCATCTATACTTTCTCCACGTTTCACTGCTACTGAAGGGCAGGATCATCATTGCCATGTAGGTGCCAGGGCACAGCTCCATGCTCATAACTGGGCTCAGTTCAGCTCAGTTGCAGTGGGGAGCATGGTTTCACACCATCTTCATATGCCAACCAGAAATCCCTGGCACTGCAGAAGGTTGGCAAAGCCTGTGGATTAATCTCAAATAGCATCATTTTGCCCTCAGGACATCAAATACTACTGACCTCTCGTAAGTCTGACCCACGTCTGGTGATCAGGGCCAAGAAGTAAACAACAGTCTCAAATTAGCATTCTTCAGTGTCACAACCCCATTAGAACTGGCATAAACAAAAGCAAGAAGCAATACTTTCCCCTTCCCACCTCCCAGTTTCCTCCTAGGATGGCTGTGGCCATAAACCAAAGATCATTAAAGAGGACTTTTGTATTAATGATTGAGTGTATGTTACAGTAATCAGATAATGGCTATATCAGCTTTCATTAGAAGTCTCAAGAAACCCGTCTTTGCTATGCATGATAATCTAATTTCTTCCAAATACTTTGACAGCATTGTCGATTAAAGCCTTAATGTTCACTTTATCTATAAGGGCAATTGTTTTTTGGTCAGTTTATTGCTTTGTTTAACAGCAAACCTGAATATTAAATGGGCTTGAGAGGTGTTAAGGATACACTGCATACTGAGTGATCTCCACCCTAAAGTATTTGTAAAGCTTTTTTTTTTTAATATATATATACTTGCATACAGTCCAGGTATAAAAGAACCCTGTTACTTGATCTCAATTATCAGCTAAAATGTCTTGGGCCATTAAGTATCAAGAGTAATAAAATAATAATATTAATTAACAATGGGCATTTCTGTCATCCTCCTTAGGATGACGCTTTGCAACTTGGAATCAAGCAGACCCAGTGAAGCAGGGGTGACAGACAGAATTTCAAGACTGAAGGTGTGTTGGTCCTTGTTCAATTGCTTGATAATATCTCCTGGTCTGCCTATAGCGTGTTTTAACAAGATCTCTGTACCCAGGGCCTTGTTTCTTCTGTTCTGCAGGTGCAGTGTAAAGCAGGTGTGCGTCTGCTCATGGGGGCTAAAGTTACACCCAGAAAGGGTTGAAGCACTAACTGAAACGTAACCGTCATTCAGAGCACGTAGTAAGGTGTGCAGGGAATTGGCTGGCATGCCAGTGAGTGAGTGAGAGGGCTTTCTCTGGGGGCTCATCTAGGCGGCGCAGCACTGGCTGCCATAATAACAACTCTCCTGCTGGCAGGAGAGAACAGCTTAAAATATTTGTGTGACTGCACATGTGTACGGGACTGTGCACGTGTGAGAAAGGATAGCTATCTTGTAGAAACAAGAAAGTTTGCTCATGTCCCTTGTGGCACCTTCTGTGCTTTGTTCTGCCCTGATTTTCCTGTAAAATCCTCACAATACAGTTTATCCATATTTCTTCCACTGCTCTTCCACAGCTTTTTTGGTTTGTTTTTTTTTTTTTTTTGCTTTTCAATATGTTCATTCTTGTCCTTCCCAAGTCCGGTAGCTCACATCTTGTTGCAGTTCTTGACGTGGAGTGTATTCTTCTGACCACCCCATTGCCATACCTTTCCCAATATCCTCTTTATTGAATGTCTGGGGCCACAGCTGTCGGTTAGGTGAGTATTGAAAAGCATTCAGGGAACCAGGGTGACAGTCATAAACTGATGGAAACTGGTATTATCTAAACCTCAGCAGTTACCTTTTCTGTGAGGCAATACCTGCTGTTGAATGTCTTGCCTTACAAAGGAGGTGCTTAGGTGCAGTCATCTAGATGACAGACACTGTGCTGCCAGCTTCCAGCTACTTGTAGCATCTTTTAAACTACCTGATGTATGAAGCAGCCAGTTGGCCTCTGCACCCCTCTTCATCTGTGGGATTTCAGAGATTTCAGAAGAGAAAGAATCAAGTTCTGGGGACACCAGTAGAGGACCAACAGCACTTCTCTAGGATCATTCACCGGTCCTATGCTTGCAGCATGTGGAGTCCCATTTTTATGCCTTCTGACAAGTAAAGCCGAGGGGTGATGAAGATGACCTCAGGGGCTAGTAAGGGAAATGACGATCCACTGCCTGCTGGTGCTTATTGCAAGTCAGAATGATGGCCTGTAGAAGGATACAAGTGCTTCTGGCACTGAGACCATCTTTGAGTCATGATTGTCATTCTTCCCAATGAAGCCTTGACCATAAATAATAGTATCGCGTGAAATCAAGTGTTTGGAAAACATAAGCTTTATTCCAGACAAGCTTGAATCTTTAACAGTGAAAATGTGATGACACATGAAGGGAGCAAAGCAATTACAAAACTGGATAGTAAAATGTACAGTGCGTTTCCTCAGAGTGTGAGAACTGAGATGATCACAGAATCTCTGGCTATTTTAACGAGAAGATGGACGAAACTATGCAATGTCACTGCTGCAGAGAAAACACTTTTCTCTAGAGAAAAATCTCATTCAAATTCTCTTCCTAGAGAGATCACCTGAAGCAGATACTAATTTTTCTTTTGTTGTTTTATGAGATGCTAAAGTTGAGTTTGCTTAGTATTTTGGTTTCAGATGCTCTTTCAGTCCAACAGAGCCTGAAGTGCTCAAAACCTAGGAGATGCCTGGGTTGAGTTTATCCATGCAATCCTTATTTTACTGGCCTGATACATACACCTGATCAGGCCCTTAATTGCCTGATTGCATACTAGTCTTCCTACAGGACTGTTTATTCATTTAATCTGTGGTCCCCTTTCAGCATCAGTCTTTTTTCTTCCTTCACAAAGTTGCCTCAACTCCACACATCCATATTGCAAAATTTCTACAGCTTCTCTCTGTGGTACCTGTGTACTTCTCAAGCATCAATGAGTCTGTCTCCACACTCGGGAAGTGGGATCATCCTTGTATTGATAACTTAATAAAAGAGATCACTAGATTGGAATGCTCTGTGGCTGATGCTTACCTTTTGCTATTGTCAGATCATTTAGCATTTCCAGTGCAGGATTACAGAGGGAATCTTTTTCAAAGATCACCCAAAAAGAGACACTTAGAGAATTTTTCCCTGCTGCACTTCTAACAATTCTTTTATGTCTGAACCAAGACTTTTTTTTTTTTTTACAGCTCAGAAATTTGTGCAATTTGGCTGAATGAGGTATGTTCACAATGACCAATTTCCAACTTTTACTTACAGGTGCAGAAGCATTAGAGCTCCTTCAAAAAGTAGTTCTTAAATAGTTATTATTTTAGCAGAGAAAATGTGTTTGTTGAGAATGAAGTCAGGAAACCAGCTGAACAGTTCTAGAACCACATACCTCTCAAACAGGGAACTTCTCGTTCAAAGAGGTGAAACTTAACAAATCAAGACGTATCTGAAAATAGGGCCTGAAAGAAAAGAAACCCACCAACTGTCAGGCATCCTGAACTAGCAGCAATGATGCAAACCTTTCTTACAGTTTTCTTAGGAACATGCAAGTCCCAAAAGAACAATACTTTTTCTGAGTAGCTGCCCCAGAGGAGCATTTGTACAATGCCATTTGACAAAAAGAGAATACAACCCCCTTAGCACCAAGGAGCCCTAAAGCTGATTAGGGGAGCAAGCCCACACTTGCTGCATACTGGCCAGGGAGTGCTTATTCTAAACCCCCTTGTTAGCTGCTGGCATAACATTTCTGGCATGTTGTTTAGATTCATAAAGCATTTGCAGCAAAGCTACTCCAGCCCCCTTCCAATAAAGGGCGGTTTTTAGGAACCAGAAAGAAATGAAACTGTGGCACCGACACGTGGGCCATCATTCACTGAGGAGAGACATCTGGAGATACTGAGGTCGTCTAAACAAGCCCAGGTATTTTTAGTAGCCAGCCCTTTGGACCCAGGTTGCAGTGCTCTCGGTCTGTGTCCTGTGAGGATCCCAACATCAAGCGTATGAGGATCACTGTGGGTTTTCTTTTTCCTGGGCACTGCTGTTTCTCAGATGGCAGCATCTCATTGAACACAGTGCTGCGATGCTGACATGCAACAGCAATGGATCGAGTCCTCTGGGGGCCAGCAGAACTGGAGATCAGCAACCTGGACTCCTGCCTAGGAAGCAGCAGGAAAGCAGCTGTACTTGAAGCAGAATCAAACCAGATTCAGACTAACGGAAATATTAAATCTATGACAACTTTTTTTAAAAAAATTGCTCTGCTACATTATTTTAGTAAATATTTGTAGGTGTCTGTAATGGGGTAATCACTGCATTTCCTTTCAAACAAAAGGAATAAGACCAGTATTCAGTAATACCGGATGATAAGCAAGGCATTCTAATGGATGGGTTTTAGCCTTATTTTTGCTGGCAGATTATGTGTTTTGGCAGTTCTCAGGTGTCTTTTCTTGCAGCACACAAAAACTAGCTCATGCCTGGTCTTTTCCTTCAGTGATACAAGAACTCCACAGTAGCTGGCAAGCAGTGAGGCTTTCCTCTTAGGCAGGGAGCTGGGATGCTGCATGTGTGGAAAGCTGCAGGGGCAGGTGTGAGGGAGGTGTTCAAGAGGTGCCTGGCCTCAGCCATGAAAAGGAGAAATGGTACTTGTGGGCCAGCAGAGAGGTGGACACCTACACAGGAATGAAGGAGGGTGCCTAGCACTGCTGGAAGTCACAGAGGTGAAGTGCAGCTCAGGAGGAGCTGCATTCAGTATCATGGTAGTGCAAACAGACAGCTTTCAGGTTAGATTGGAGCCCAGGTCCCAGAGAGTCCACCAAATAATTTGTATCTCAACGGATGTTAATGAGTTACGAGGGATTCCAGGTAGCAGAGTGCAGGTGTGCTGTTACTGTTGTGGATGGTGTACAGGACATTTCTGTATGTTTCCATGTGTTTCTTGCACCAACTGAATAACGAAGAAATCGGTTTGGGAACTTCGAGAAAACCTGTGCATCTCTTCTTCATCCCCTGCCTCAGAAGTGGAGGACTGTACGCTTGGAGTGCCCACAAGACTGGTGATAGAAGAAAGACTGTACCAGAAGCGTCTCTCTTCTCAAGGGTGGGAAACAGCTGAGGCACCATCTCCCTTTTCATCAGGGGGTGAGGCATAGAGCTGGAGGCAGGTAAAGGAATGTGGTCCTGAATGAAAACCAACCGCTTCCAACGCAAGGCAGGAGATCTCCCAATGAGTAAGAAGGGGAGCAGAGGCAGCTGTTTTTGCAGTCCCCATTTGCAGTTCTTCTGTAGCAGAGGCCCATGCCCCAAGGGCAGCCTGCTTAGGTCATGTGCTGGGAGTACTCAGGGGAGAGCCAGAGTCCCAGCACATGTGGTCAGGGACATTTTAGAGCTCCTGGCCCCAGTGGAAGGGAACTCAAACACAGCAGCCAAGCGAGAGTCCAGCCCTGACAGCAGATCCGTGGGTTTTAGGAGCCCTAGGAAAAGAACACACAAAAGGAAAGAGTAATAATATTAGGAAAAAAGACCCAGCTAGAAGTCTGTAATGAACTGCTGCATTCCCCAAGGGCTTGCTTCACCTCTTTTTTTCTAATTCTGGCACAATGCTTATAATGCTGATGGATCAGGGTAGGTTTACAGCGGCCACTTTGCAGATACAGCTAGAGCCAGTAACAGAATGAGCAGGAACAGAAAGTGAATTTCAATTTGTTTCTTTTTTTTGCAACTTTCTTTCAGAACGACCATAATATTACAAAGGCAGGGCAGCTCCCATGTTCACAGTGTTGCAACATGCTGCTTTCCCTGCGTTCCTGCTAAAAATGAAATAGGAATGTTTCTGGACAAGGACCAGAGCCTGTGTTTTTTTAACTTTCCGTCCCTCCCATCAAAGCACGGATTATGGTGAAAAGGACAATCTGGAATTGCTTTCTTAAGACTCACCATGAGAAAGTTGTAGCTGGAAGGTTGGCTACCTCATTGATAAACACCTGTACATTTTCCACTCTTCCAGTCCTCCTTGGCTCCCAGGCTCAGGGCAGACTGCAGGATAAAATAGATTAATATCTGAGAGCAAAAAAGCCCTCTACTGCGCAAAAGGTTCCAGGGAAAACCCATCTGAATTGGATTCCATGCTTCTTCCCCAACACCAGAAAAGTATGCAAGTTTTCCAGGCTGAAGCAGAAAGGTTATATATAGCACTGCAATTTAATTCACATGACAATTAAAAAATACATGAAACGATCTTCCTTATGCATGAGAAAAGATTATCAGTTTCCCCCTTTTCCTCTTTTAGGTTATTAAAAATGTAACTCCTTCAAGAGTAATAAATTAACTCGGAAGGGATTGCTTAAGTGAGAGTCGGGTTGTGATTAAAGGAAGTTTGGCGTTCAGGAGAAGCCTGCGTTTGGAAAACATCCTCAGTGTTTGGAGTATCGCATATGGCTTTTGACAACTAATTTGGGAGAAAAGTGGTAGGGAATGAACCTCAACAGGAAAAGCGCTTGTTTTTTGTCATTTCGTGACATTACCGAAACATCGTTTCCCCTCATTTGTATTTTTTCCCCATAAGTTCATATCAAAACAGAAAAGACTTTGAAAAAGGCAGCAGAACTGTCATAAGCAATGATGCTAGCTAGTCGGGATGTTGCGCTTTATTATGTAAATACATGTTTGGGGGTATTTTAAAATGCATATTGTGTGGTTAGAGGCAGGTTATTAGTTTGATAAACTGTATGGGTTCCAAATAAAGTGTACCAATCCGTAAATGCCAGTGGTGTGACTGGTAGGAGATCCACGAGCCACCCGATTGACCGTAACTGTCCCTCTTCTGTACCAATCAGTCTCATTTGTTGGAGTATCAACCACAAGGCTGCTGGTCCTCACCAAATCCTGCTGCTGAAATCCACCTCTTCTTACTGCTTCTGGGAAAAAGTTCTGCGGCGCTTCCCTGCGGGCAATTCCTTAGCGTTGAGCACCCCAAGTTTGAATTCAGATTGGAACAGAAGGAAATAAAACTTCGGTCTGCAACTAGAGCCTGCATTTACTTGTATATAAAGCCAGTGAAATGGTACAATTTCCCCTTCTTTTTCTGTAATTTACAAATGGCTAAAATTATTTCCCTGGCAGAGGCATGCTTTTCTTAACTGCTTAGTGCCCGCGCTGGCTGCGCCAGGCTGCAGCAGCATCTCTGTGAGTGTCAACACACACGCTGGAGGTACCAAGAGGAGCCGGATGAAGAACTTGCGATGTGTAATTTATTCAGTGAATCCAGGCCCTTTTGTGTGCTTGCAGGAACTCTGGGGAAGGCAGGTGGGTTTGGTTGGGGGTGGGCTTTTTGGTTTGTTTTTGGGTTTGGGGGTGTGTGTGACAGTTGTTGAAATTCCTTAAGGAACTGCCATGTGTTTGCAGGCAGTCTGTGCACGCCAGCGGCTCTCCGAGAGAAGCCGTGGCAGCGCCGGTGCGGGGTGCCCGTGGCCTGCAGGGGCAGGTGCCGCGCACCCCGCGGTCTCTGGCACAAACCTCCCGACAAACGGCGGGTGTCGGGAAAGCGCTTCCAGCCGTGCCGAGCCACTTGCGTAACATCCGCGGTCGAGCCGGCTCCATTTCGCCTCAATACGCCTGGAACCCGCAGCACCTCATCCGCCTGCAAGAATAACGG
>JAVJGJ010000001.1:69796106-69823211 GCA_035590215.1 Microhierax caerulescens
GCAGAATCAAGCTATTGGTCTCCATACTGAGCACAAGGGATAGCCTCTGACACGGAGTCGGATGTCTTCTGTTGAACTGTTCCATGTAGTGTTGTTTGCCTTTCCTCATGTGATACTTATAAAGGAAAGAAAGTGCCCAAACCCCATGACATTAGCATTCAAATTAGAATATACATTATATGAACTGCTGTTTGATATGGTGTAGTTTGTTAAAAGGGAGCAAAAATTAAGTTTCTCCTGCCTCAGGTAATAGCTTAGTGGTGGGATTTGGTACTGAACTGAACTGAACGGAATTTCAAGGAATTCAGCAAAATTGTAGGTCAGGCAGAGGCTTAACAGCCTCTTTCATACAAACGCTGCTTTCTACTTGCATTGGAAATTGGTTGCTTTAAATCATTGAACTATGATTGTTTGCCAGTGAAATTGTCCGTATGGTAAGAGAGGTTAACGGGTTGCGGTGCTTCCGCATTTTGATTGCACTGAATAGTTCTTTGCACGTTTTTCTAAGTACTAATATTGCTTATACAGTTGCGGCATCGGGATTCTGTGCCAGACTTTGGATTTCAGTGTCGTGACTGATCGGTTAGTCTAATTTTTTAAGCTGACATTATGAAATCTCTGTGTATTGTTTAGGCTGGACAAGTTGCACGTATTGTGAGAAAGATGACGAATGAAGCCAGGTTATTTTTAGAGCAGCAATTAGCATAATAAGTTCTTTTTTCTTTTATTTTTTGGGTTTTTTTCTTCTCCAACAAATTGTCTAAGTCACTTTGAACTATGTATTTCAGTTGGAGGTGCATAGAACCATCATGACTTGGACTCTTATGCCAGCTACAGGACTACTGGAAAATCTTATCAATTCTGCATTTGTACAAAATGTTGTGGGCTGTACACATCATGCCTTATTCATGTAGGGAGCCTCATTTAATCTGGTAGATAGGTGAATATTGTGTTATATACTGCTAAGTTAGGGTGGGTAACAGCAAGTTACAGTCTCAATTTTTGTCTGCCTGTTTATATACTTTCATATTATTGGGGTTTTTGAGCCATTTTCCATGCAATTCTGTTTGCAAGGTGGACACCTAACACCTTTACTGAAGTCAGGGAAGACTTTGCTCACTTGGTGAATAAATTAGGATGTCAGAAAGTGGTCCCTTTTGAAGAGCAGCGTCCCGTACTGCATTTCTTGTTTTTCAAAATATATGTGCTCTAGAGTTAAACAAAAGGTAGATACTAATTTCTGTACGCTGTGTCATGCATCTGATGCATAGCAATGACTGACAACATGAGCTTGCCAAATATCCTGAAAGTTTGTATCTGTAAGAAGAAAACTAGTAGTATTCCAGCTCTTAACATGCATGTATTTTAAGGGTTAGGTTTGGCGAAATATTTCCAAGCAAGCAAACCTAGAGTGTACACCTTAGTTTCATCAAATACAGCATAATCCTTTCAATTGCTGGTTGCAGTGGGAAGCGGCTGCTGTTTGTGTAGGGAAGGGAAAGGCTTTAAGATTTGCAGATGGGCCCAAGTGAGTTAGGATGAATGAGAAAGTAACTCCTGTCACCATTAAGAAAGTCCCTGGGACTTGGCCTCAGTTGCTAAAAATTCCTGAGTCACCGACTATGTGCTTAAAAATTGCCAGCACATACCATGTCTTCTGAGGAGTACCACCATCCAAAGAAAGCATTTCTCTGCTTCTGTAGTGTCTGTAATTTTTGATAGCTCATCTGCCTTGAATGGTTGTACTGAACCATGGTGTCTTGAAGCATGCAGTTACGTTTGACACTTTTTTGCTATTTGGGAGCCCAGCCTGCTGTGTCTGTCTTCCCTCTTCTTTTGGTTATTGTTTTCCACAGTCATATCTTGTTCAGTCACATGCAAACACCTGCCCTGAAATGGAATTACTCTGCAGCGTGATCTAAAGTCATCCCCCATTTCAGCATCCTGCGCTTCCTCTTGTGTGTTGAGTTATGTTGCGCCATACTTTAGATGCGACAGCCATTTAATAATGTTGAAGCCTTAGCTCTGCAGGGGCTAAAAAGATCCCAGCAGGCTTGTTAACTTCTACTCTCAGACATTATGGGAAATATTTTCTTCTCCCTGGAACTCCTAGGCTTCCTCTTAACTAACGCTATAAAATTCCATAGCCAGGTATGCAAAAAGCCTGTTTAATTTTTTTTGCCGTTTTCCAGAGTTTCTCCGTTCTTTCCTGTTTAACCAGGGTCTCCAGTGCCAAGTGAGGTATGAGAACGTAAAAGGAATAAATGCAGCCTGGGTCATGCTGGATGCCACTTTCTCGGTGGGCAGCAAACTCATCAAATGCCTTTCCCTTATGCACCGTAGGGGTTTATTCTTTCTTTTGCTCTACTCAGTATTTTCCTTTATCTCAGTCTCTGAAGGGTTGGACATTTTAAATCTTTGCACTTCTCCTGTCTCAGGACAGTGTTCCTTTCAGTGCCAAACTGCTGTGGTCATGGTCTCTGTTGTACTTCTATGTAGGATCCCCGTTAGCTGGTATCAGACTTCATTTGACTAGGAGTTATTTGTACAGAGATGAGAGAGATTATTCAGTGGTTTAGGAAGTGGAGAAGCAGTATTAGAATTTGAGGTGGAGGGAAGAACTTAATAAACACTGGAAAATTATGGGAAATCCGAGGGAGTTCTGGATGGATATCATATCACCTAAAATGAGGACAGAGGAGGAAGAAAGAAGAGCTGCCAAGTGCTCAAATAGAGAAGGACGCAAAAGTGGTTGAGGGTTAGTTATAACATGCAAAGCCTTGGTGAGGTTGTGTCTGCTCCTCCGTAGCAGTGACTCAGTTACCGTGGAGCAGACTGACCAAGCACGGGAGGTGAGCTGCTGACGGGCAGGGTACCATGGTAGTGCTGAAGGTGACGGTGAGATCTCTCCTCGTGAGAAGAGCACAGAATATATCTGCTGCTATGAGCAGGAGGTTTGCCGCTAGTAATTCAGGTGGGGCAGTTGAAGAGCTCATCAGTAACGGTCTTCACAGCATCTCTAAGGGGAAAGGCCAAGACTTCAAACAGCAGAAGGGGACTGTGGTGAGGGTAAGTAGGGCTTTTCACGTGCCCTTGCTGGTAGGGTAATTCAGTTTCTTTAATTCATATTTCAAATTGACTGGAATTCATGGAGAGAAATTGGGCATTGGGGTGAGCACGTGGTATGGGAGGAATCACATGATCTAAACAGGTTGTTCAAGAGCTAAGGAAATTATAAAGGCATCTGTACAGACAAGCTGACAGTTGTGAAACAGGGAGGGGATGCTTGCATATGAAAGGCAGAAAATTATGATTTGTTGCATAATGACTGACTGGGCTTAGAAGTTTCTTTGGTGGTGTGTACTGCATATCCCAGGGAAGCTGGAGCACGCTGACAGCACGTCAGTCTCCACTACCTTGACACAAAGAATTTGCTCCATCGTCACAGAAGGAATACCCCAAAACAACTTTGGTTCAGTAACCTCCATCCTTCTGCACACCCTGATTGCTGGATGGGGATGCAGAGGTGGTGCAGCAACCTTGGAAGACAGCTGAAGAGCTCTTATGTGTGGAAGGTGCCGGGAGGGCAGAGTGTGATTATCGTGGTGCAGTTAAAGAGGTCAGAAATGGAAAGGGAGAGAGAAGGAGTATATGTTGTTAAATACATGATCTCCAAAGTGAGTGGTATCAGTCAGACAAAGGCTGTTGGTTTTAGAGTGAGCAAAAGAGGAGAAAATGTATTTGGAAGGGGTGTGGGTTCGAGTAGCTAGCCACCAGGGAGTGGGTGGGAGAGAACTCAATGACACAAGCTTAGTAATGATGTAAAACTGTTCCCTCTAAATCACCAGTTCATCTGAGCTCTGGCAGGCAGTGATCACCGTTGGCTGGTTGCTTAGAAGCTGATGTAAAAGAAATTGGAGGTCAAAGTCCATCAGAGGTGACAGTGTCATGAAAATAATCACTGAGATGGGTCTTAATTGTCATCCTTGAAAATTTCAGAAGACATACCCAGGAATGCATGGGGTTCAGAGCCATTTACAATCTTTTAATGTTTTCCCCTCCAGTCAGGAATTGTGGTGACCTGCTGTATAAGAGTTTGTGTTGCTGCTCCTCTCTCTGCATCTAATCAGGCAATACATGGTGCTCACCAGCTGTGAGAGAGCCAGGCTGGCCCCTGTAACCGGTCTTTGGCATGGGCTGAAAATACTCCTTCAGCCCAGGTAACTGACTGAGTACTGCATTGGAGTGAATCTTTTTCTCTTCCCCCCCTCCCCAAGTTTTGCAGAAAAAAAACCAAGCAAGCAGAGGCCAAACATTCAATGGATATATTTTTCACTAGCTCTTTTATCAACAGCCTATGAAAAATCCCAAAGGACAGAAGGAGTTAGCTAACCAATGAGGCATCATAGCTGATTGTAGGTTCCATGCAGGAGAAAAAGATGCTGAATCCTCAACAGCTCTAGGGGAAAGAGATTTAAATTTAGGTTTGGTACTGAGAAACATGCCTCCCCTCTGCTTGGAGACCAGTCTGTAAGAGATTACTGTACCCCAGAGCAGCAGTTTGGAGGATGATAGAGATGTCAGCCTGTGAGTGCAAAGATTTGTACCACTGGATGACGAACCAGCAGGGATTTCTCATTAATGGAATGAATGTTAACAAGAATAATTCTGTTTTGTGAGCTTGTGTGTGTGGGAAGGATAAATGATAGGGACTGATGGATGGTCTTCACAGAGATTTGATTAGGGAGAAGGTGAATGGCAGTGTGTGTGAGTGAGATGGGGGGAGGTGTACGCACATGGTATGTCTATTGCAGAAGGCAGGCACACTTCTAATTGCTAATGTCTGACAGAAGAGAGTCAGCAGAAGTAACCGGGCGGGTCCTAGGCAAAAGCAGCAGCTGACCAGTGGTGTGGGTATTTCCTTTTTAGTGTCTTTGCATTGTAGGGTTTTGGGGTTTATGTTGCACGGTGGTAACAAACCTGCATCCAAGAATTCCTCTATAAAACTTTTCTCAGAAACGGAGGTTTCTGCTTTATGCTATTAAAATATTTGGCTATTTGATACTAATTCCCACCGTCAGTATGGGAGCACCGGGTGACAGCTTTTCTGACCTGCTTAGCATCAGTCTTAGCTCTGAAGTAACTTGTGTTGGAGACTGTACGAGCCCTTCCCCATCCCTGAAAAAGCAGGAGATAGGCCAGACCTACTGGTTGAGAGGCAGAACCAGCAGAAACAATCCCTCATCCTGCTGAGGTCTTCAGATGCCACTGGAATGTAAATAATAAATAGAAAAAGGCAAAATAGTCACATTATCTGAATAGGCATTCTAGCAGGTTTAGCAGCCCAGTCCTCAGGTACAGGGATAACTGAAAAACCGAAGGGACCCCATGTGAAGCACTTGAGAGAGATGCAGGAATAGGGAAAGAAGCGTGGGTCCCTTTGGCAGTGAGCTAGGAGAGACCCCTAAGCTGAAAGCCCAAACCTCCGATGCCTTCCCTGCTGCCTTGGCCAGAAAGCAGCTGGGAGCCCTGTCTGGGGCCGGAGCATGGCCAGCTGGAAGGCAGCTGCCGGGTGGCAGACGGCAGGAGGAGTTCCTGACCCCGGCTTGCCCGGAGCTGCCAGCCCTGCACGCGGGATGCCAGGCACGGGCAAGCTGGCGGCCAAGCCGGCTGCTTCCCTCGGGAGCAAGCGGGACGGCAGAGGTGGAGACTTGGCTCCGTCCCTCGGCTCGCTGGCCAAAAGAGCTGCGCTGGCACAAGGGAGGGAGTGTGCTGGAAGGCGACCGCAGCCAATTACTCCCTGCCCGGGAGGGAAGGGGGAGAGGAGATGTGTTCCTTTCCAGCAGCCTGCCCGCATCCTGGGGCGACGCTTGTGCTGCCAGCCTCGGTGCAAGCAATGGTTAGCCACTCGAGCTGCCTGCCGGGGATTCCAGTGCCAACGGTGGAGTGTGTGAGCCGCTCCGCTGAAAGCTGGCGTGGCTGCCTTCAGCTGTCGGTGCTTACCGGCACGGAGAGGGGCTCCATCACTAGCGTGTCCTGGGACCGAGCTGTTTTTCTTTTGACAGCATTAGTCTGGATTCCTTATGATTTCTGATCTGTATTTGCCATCTGTTTTCCCCAGTGGTGTTATGCGTTTTTTCAGATCAAAAAAGTGAAATTGTTTACCCATTCTCCAAATTTAATCTCATATATACAGTGAAAAAAATTAATATAGAAAATAAACTGTGGTGTGTACTGAATGTAAATGAGAGACACATTTGCTCTTTCTTTCTCCCGTGGAGAAGCACATTACTCCTCAGACTATTCCTACTGATTTCGTTGGGGAGCTACTGCCTGCTGCTGACGCCGGGTCCGAGTGGCAGGATCCAGCCCTACAGCGGCTGATATCCATGACCATGGGCACAAACCCTTTACTCTCCAGCTAGCCCTACTGAAACCTCTGCGCGAGCTATTTGAGAGGAGGTGGGATTTCAAAACGTGGCCCTGAACTAGGAACACATTTTTTTAATTTCTGTTTGCAGCGTTCCATGGTGGAAGTTTACTTTTCACTTGGTGGGGCTGGTGGTGGAGAAAGTAAAATGAGTTTCCTAATCTGGTATGCTCTAAATCTGGTTTGTCTCAAATACAGCCTGAGAGGTACGTGGCTCAAGTGGCAAAATAACGGCCAGCACACAGATGCATGTCCTCTCGGGGCAAATAAAGCTGACTTTTAAAATAAGTGGTAAATCTCATCCTTGGTATGAAGGGACACAGGCCTGTAGCTCACGTATCGGGAGAGATATTTTAAGGTGGGCTGTGGAAGCAAACTCACCACTGAGCTTCTGACCCGCCGTACGCGTCCCTTTTTATCTGCTAAGTCCAATAATAAGCTTGTTATTAGAAGACATCTGTTCCTGCCTGATAACACGTACGGCGAGCAGGAGTGCAGCGTCAGTGGGCAGCCAGGGATTTTGGCAGCTGTGGGGAGCAGCAGCTTCGTGGACTGTTTCACACCTCATCCAGAGCCGGCGCGTCCCTCCTGTGGGCCTGTGGCTGGCTGGGAGGATGCCGGGAGCTGGAGGCACAGGCTGTTCCCACACGGAGCTTTGTCACGCCAGCCGGTGTCCCTGGGTGCCGAAGCAGCAACGCATGCGGGAGCAGCGCCTCGTCACCCCACAGCCAGCCCCCTCAGTGTGGGCACGGTGGGGCTCTCGGTGGGACTCCCAGCATACCTCCCGGGCAGGGAGCGGAGCGGCTGGGGGAAGTTCGCTGTGCACCACCAGGCTCTGCCTTTTCCTTCCTTCCGCGTTTCCAGGAGATGCAACACACACACCGGTTTCTTGCCCCCAAGCCTCCTTGCCTGAAGAAAAACATTCAAGGAGACTCTGTGTGAGCTGAATGTGAGCGTCAGAAGGTTTTCCCCAAAGTCATTGCTGTAGGTAATGTATATTTATGAGCGGAACAAAGTGGGCCATAGATACTTTCAAAGGCTGCTTTCCTCTCAGGGCGGCTCAGGATTTAGGCAAGTAAGGAGGGGAGATGCTGTCCAGACTGCGTTTAGTGGTGGCCGGTCAGGCTGGTGCAGGGGAGGTGGCAGGCATCCCTCCGCCCCAGCCGTGGGCACTGCTCCAGGGAGGTGCTGCCTGTGGCTCAGGAGATGGTGTCACTGCTGCGCGCCGGTGCGTCCGCTTCAGCCGTGAGGCTGGGTCCCTACCGCCACGCGTGCCCTGCAGCCCAGCCCATGGCTGGAGAAGGGGCTTTCCAGAGAGGGAAATTAGGGGCAGAAAGTGAGTTTTGGCACACGTGGATTTGCACCAGATTCTGCACTGTTTATGGATGAGCAGCGCTGTGTATGTTTGATGTCATTTCCAGCGTGTTCAAGCTGACACCTAGATTAGCTTGCAGCACTGAAAATACAAGGCGTGATGTGGAGGAAAGGCCAGTTTGCTTTCCTGCCGGCAGCTGCTTGAGTTTCGAGAGGCTGATTAGGTGTGCAGCCCGCATTTGCACAGGCGTAAGGAAACTGCATACAGTCACTGGTTTGTGGTCAGTGTTGGCTGGGCTGGGCTGCTGATGGATCCAAATTGCATTTTGTGCAGGGGCCATGGCTTTTCAGCTAACATTTTCGGCCATGGAGCACCAGCTTTCTCTATCTCTGATCATATATCTATATACGTACATACATATGTATAGAACTTAGTGGGCCAGATTTCATGCTCTGTGTCTGCTGGCCTAAGCACCAAACTGCTTCTCTTGTGGAAGGCATTTCAAGAAAGGATTGTCCTCCAGACTGAGAGACTCACATAGGGTTCTGTGCAGACCTTGGTAAGATCGTTTTTTCCTGCGGCCAACACTAGTCCAGCTGCTTTGGGGAATCCACTGGTTTCGTTTGCCGTTGCCATGTGAATTTGAGATTTGTTAAGGACAAGGTTCCTTAACCGCTGTCTATTTCTGTGGTTGTGTCGATCTTTGTAAAGACTGTCAGGTAGCCCAGATCTTGTTGAACGTGCCTCAGCTGCAGTATGCTTCCCAAAGGGCCTCTGTTGAGCTGGATCGTTTCAGCCAGGACTCCTCAAGAGGAGTGAGGGATGCTGCACCTGGCCGATAATTTGCTGTAGCCAACGTGTGAGTTTGCTTCAATGAGAGCAGGATTTTTGCTCATGGATCAAACATCAAAGGATTCTTACATAACGCAACATCCTTTAACATCGGTAAAGTATTAGGTCATAATCATGTAGCACTCTGATATGTTTTACTATTCTATTTCTCAATGTGGTTCACCTCAACCCAAGTGATTCCCTAGCCTTGCAGAAAATCATAATACAGATGACTATGCAGCGGTGAATTTGGGCTGCACCCCACGCTACAGCATCCCAAGCAGGAGCGGCCAACTTTCCCAGTTCCTAATCTCCACACCAAATCTCTCAAGCTGCTGTGAGCTGCGCGACTCAGAGAGGCAAGGAGAGAGGCATCTCCGGCAGGTTTTGTAGGCACGAGCTTGCCAAGGGATGGGGCTGGGCTGGGCAAGCAGAGCCCGTTGTCTCGCACCCCACGCTTTGCTCCATCAGTCAGTCAGTCGCTCGCTCTGGGGGGCTGTGGGAGGCATCATTCTTTAATGGATGCTTTTGCTGCGAAAATACAGAGCTCAGCTGTCGAAACGGAGTCTCTGGTGAGGAATTTACAGCATCTGCCAACGTGTAGTGTTCATGCGTCGGCAGCGTGTGCACACACACTCACACGTAGCACAGGTCTGCTTTTACGTGTCTGTGTGGGGCAACCAGGACACGTACGTAGGTATTGTTTTTCCACTGCTGCTTCATTGTAGGGATTTTCACTCTTCTGTTGGTTTCTGTTGCCTTTTTTACCTCCTCCTCCAAAAATGTCCTGTGCTTGGTTGCCTATGTGAAGCTGACTTTTCAAGGCAACAATTAAAACTTCAGATTTCAGATGTTTGAGCTACTTCTTTTGCAGTGAAAGCTGGCAAGAAGGGAACAGAATAGAGAGTTTGAAAGCATGGAGGTCATTTCATACCAGGTTTGTTCAGGGATAAATTCTCTCAAGCGCCGTGCTTTATGGCATTACCTGCTCGGAGAAGCCAGGGTTGTGGGTTTCTGAGCATCCTCCTGGGAGTGAGCTTGCCGTTTGTCAGCATTTGCACTGGCATGAGCAGTGAAGGTTTTTACAGCAAAACCACACTGATCAACTCTGGTTGTGCTCCTCGCCACCCCTCCCCAGGCTTCTGGGGGATCTGTCTTTCCTGTCACTCAGGATAACGATTCCCTGCTGGCAGCACGGAGATCCAGGGATGCGCTGTAATCTTGCCGGGAGTTTGATTCCCCAGCTGGGACTCCCAGGTTTATACAGCCAGGCGGTAGATGGTCATTGCACTTAAGCTTGTACGTTGGTGTGTTGAACCACTAAACGGGCTGAAGGGTCTCTTTTTGTCTGGAAATAGCCTTGATTCTTGGAGTGGCAAAATCTATGGATTTCATCACATAAATTGGTTTAGATTTAACTCGATCCACCTATTCAATTCTGAAAGCTTTCTTTTTTGTTCAAGTGTGGATTAATAATTCATTCCCAAATTGTGGGTTAGCGCAATGGATATTTAATTGTAAATGTGTATCTTTAATTAGAACTTGGTACGTGGATGCAAAATTCCTTATCTTGTAGTTTTTCAAAAGCACACATACTAAACCACAGCTTTGCCCTTCAAAAATATTTTTCTGTGTATTTAAATGTCTGAATGACCTTTTAATCAGACACTGCACCTTTACTTCCAGCTGATATGACAACGTCTGACAGTAACTCAACCTGATGCTGCAAGAAAATAAATAAAGGCCATCTCAGTCACTATGTCTTTAAATCTCTCTGTCTAGCTGTGGTTTTGTGTTTAGGCAGATGGACCCACAGCGGAGTATTACATTTAGTTTTCAGGTGAAGGCAATCTATTGGGTTTAATACATTTGCATGTTTGGCTGCTCTTTTGAGGTCAATTTAGTCGGATGATTGTTTCCTGTCATTCCGAACTCCAGCCTTTTCTGCAGTCAACCTCTTTATAAATTATAAATCTGTATACCTCGCTCTCAGCAGCCATCTTACAGCCCACACAGACCGGTGCGGATGGTCTAGCAACTGCATTAGCTCTCCTCAGTGTACCTGGGGAGGAGGGCTGCTGCGCTTTGTCACTACTTGTGCTCAGGCTAAACACACATAATGGGGCAGAACAGGGACTGGTAAGGGTGGATAGGAGCAATTCCTACTTCTGGACCACCGGCACAAAGAAAACTCATACTGGTGAGGGCGATTGTATTCAACAGACCAGCTCATTGTCTTTGAAAGTTAATTTTCGGATGATTTATTAAAGCCTAACGTTTGCGGAGGGGGAGAGGGTATTGAATTGACCACAGGTCAGAATTCTGGTGACACAGCAGAATTATTTTCATCTCTGGTATTTTCATGGGCATGAGCGATAAACATAACAGTAACAGCTGCCTTTTCGTACGGCTTTTTTTTTGTGTACTGCTTGAGGCTGACTATCACAAAATGGGCTAATTATTCAACAAAAAAAAATACTTGCCATACTAATAAGCAGTTCCCTGGAATTCTGAAAGATATATTCTGACACCAAGTACAAGGCACACTGTACACTGCAGGGTCCATGGTTTGGGGATTTTTGTGGATAAAAATAGGAAAACATGTAAAAGCTCCTGTCCGAAACCAAAATGGAAGAATTCCTTCAAAAAGAGACATGGTATTTGTATATGATACTAGCAAAATCAGTGAGGACTCTTTCATTACAAGTATTTATTTCCGTGTTTCCAGAGTTTTGTTTTTAGGGGAATTTAATCAGATGTGATGCTACTATTTGTGGGCAGTTGTTAATGAAACAGGTACTTGTGAGCTGAGACTGACTGATGCAAAGTCATCTCAGGGCTTGCTCTCGCCTCCCTTGGTCAGTGCGTGGTCATTAGTTCTGGAGGAGAGACGTGGGTCTAGATGCATGGGTTCAAGGGCACTTTCATCATCTTTTGACTTTGAAGGAAATTGAGGGCAAGAAGTACCTCACAGAAATCACACAGCCCCTGCGGGCTCAGCGCCTCAGTCTCTCATGTGTGTGGTGCTTTAAAGCTGTGAAGGGAATTTTCCTGGACTCAGATGTGTATGGAGGCACCTGAATGCAAGTGGGTATCGTTTTTGGGGGACAGCAGGCGGGGGAAGGCGGGCGGGTAGCAGCTCTGCAAGCACCTATTTCCATGTAAGCCAGGGTCTAGCGTGCGTGCAAAAGGAAGTAGAGGGGCAGCCTGGGCAGCCCCCCCTGCAGTCAGCTGGATGTTTCCCTCACTGAAATGAAGTCAAGGATGTGCTTAAGTGCTTTCTGCATTGCAACCTAAACGTGGAATGAGGTGACTGGCCCGAGATTTGAAAATGCCGACCTCTGCTCCCAAGGCGTCTGTAGACAGAGCACAGTCTCTGAGTGACAGATCAATGCCTTCATTATTCCCCGATCAAAAGAAGTGTTCTTGCCAAAGCGTGTGTCTAACCTGCAAACCCACCAAGCCATGGCTGCACATCCCATATGCCAAGGCACAGGCAGAAACCATTGTACAACTGTGTGGTTTTTCTAAAAACACTGTTTTCCGGGCGATTTTTTTTCCTAGCAATGTTTACATTTCCATGACTACCTGGTTTAACTAACGAAGGAGAGGAGAGCATGTTAGGTGTGGTATATACCGAGTATGATGTGTCACGTGTGATTCTAAAATGGGGTGTGTTTGGAGAAAGGATGTTTCTATTTATTGTCAAGCAATGTGAGGCATCATGTTGTTCCTAGATAACTGAAAGTATGCCTAAAATGTAAAGGAAAAGAACAACTAGAAGAACTCGAGTATGCCAATGCCGCAAAAGAAAGCTTAACTTGTTTTCTTGCTTTTTTTTTAGAGAACACCTGTTCCCAGCGCTGAAGCATTCCGATGGTTCTTTTAAGCAGTAGTGTATCTTATTTTCAAGGCAGTCCGAAGTGAATGGCAAGCTAAAGTCTTGTTTTAAGAAACTGCTTAGTCCACCATTGAAGAATATACTCAGATACTATTTTCATTTATGTATAGGGGTTTCCTCAAAAGCAAAAGACAAAAATCTGGGAGCCTGGGGAATTGGCCAGCTTCTTCACATTCAGTACACTGATTCTTTCTTTGATGTAACTTAGCTATACTAGTGAAGTTGTTGTCTATTTTTAAAGTGGCTGTAAAAAAAAAAAAAAAAAAAAGTTTGGGTAAACCCCTGCTATAAAGTCATGTATCTTTGAAAAGTAACATATCTATACTTCATTTTCAAATATATGTGTTTCAGTACTGTAAACTGTACAGATAGCCGCTTGTATTTTGTGTGTTTAGACACAAGGAGACAATCATGTCTGAGCATCTATGGAGAATAACAGTTTGTACACAACGGTGTGGTTCTGCGAGTTAAATCCGGAGCAATAAATTCTAGCTTTAACTATGATTTTGCTCGTTGTTTAGCAGCAGCAGCAACAGCAGCACTGTTTTACCATGCATCCTTCCATAGAGACTTGATGCCAAGTTTTCCAAGATCAAAAGAGTGTGACACGTCTAGCAATTACCTTCCGTTGTGGTGGTGTAAGAGGGGAAGACGTAACATTTAAAATTAATCTTTCAAGCACTGTATTAGAGTAGTTGTTTGTACACTTGCATTGCTTCCAAAGGAGCTTTACAGAGGGGTATCTCTCCAGAAATGCTGTCTGGTGTCTGACTTGCTTTTCACTGTGCACTGAGGTGGAGTGCCCAGCATAGGCAGATGTGCAAAACCAGTCGTCTATACAAAGGTTGCTCTAGGATGCAAAACAAAGTGAGTATGAGACCTTAGAAAAAATGATGATTCAGCCTAATTACCCTTCACCTATGAGTTCTTATGTAATATTTTCAGTCAATGGAGTAAATATTTTATAAAGTGGAATGCCATATTTTTGGTCCAAGTGGAACTCTTAACAGTTAAGTGAGTTTTGACAGTTGGACTGGTTTGGGTCTCGCACTTGTGTTCATTTGAGAGCCTGGATATTTTTGCAGTATAAAAATGAATTTTTAAAAAAAATGTTTTAAAAAAAGACCGCTTTTCCCTTCACGTTTCTTGGTCAACTGATCTCGGCTTTGCTGAACTGCCGGTCCCTTAGGCCCCCAGAAGAATGCTCTGCCGTTCTTCCTGCTCTAGCTGTGCACAGAGGAGATGCCTGCTCCTTGGAAAGGCAGCGCATGGAGGGATATAACTCACATGTCATAAAAAATATGGAGGATACTGAACTTAGGGATACTTATTATCAGTTGATCATTGCTTTTTATTGCTTGGCTTCGTCACACCACTCATGAGCGAGAAGGCCATCCCATCAAAGTAAGCGAATGCTGTTGTGCCATGTATTTGATAGATTTATTTTCTACAAGATAGGACTACCAGTAGTTTCACAGACAAGGTGCTGGGCATGGAAATAACCAGATAATGATGCACAGCGTGTTCCAATCAGCTGTCATTTCAGCACTTTCTCCATTTTTGGCCAAGTACTTCGGCCTTTGGCCCCTGGTCACATTCACTTGGTGAAGCACAGGGGATGGGCTGGCAACACTGCGGTGTGGGACCTATGCAGGCAGGGGGAGACGCCAGCTTTGGCAGGGGTGGGGGGAGCTCACAGGACTGGTGGATGTTGGGAATGGCCCAGAAAGTGAAGACTGAGGGATGGAGGAGCAGAAGCCTCCTGAGGTCACACGTGTTGGGTCAGCAGGGCTGGGCAGAGTGTGGATGACACAGGATATCTGGGGGAGCGCGGGCGGGCTGGGCTTACACCTGCGTCCTCAACTTCGGGTCAGTGCCTGTGCCTGTGTCTTTGCGTCGTACGACGTCACATACCTCTGGCTTCAGAGATGGAATGTCACACTTGAAATGCTTCTATCATGGTGCCCCTCTTACAGTTTGTGAGATCCTCAGTTGAATACTCAACCCATACCCATTCAGTGAGCTTTACGTCTGTTTGTATGGCAGCCGTGTACGGATTTTTTTTGTGTTGGAAACTTTTTGGTTAGGGCCTCTGTTACTGACCACTAGGCCATACGAGCTCTGTAAGGTCTTCTCTACCAAAATGCTGGTTGATTTATAAACTGAAGCCTTATTTGCACATTTGGCTGGTAAGCTTGCCTTGCTTTTTGGAAAACTGTGATTGCTCTTACAGAAGCAGAGGCAAAATTAAGTTCAGGCTACATTAGGTGTACAAAGATATTCATAGCAATGTACTTACTGTCTAATACCCTAATGTTGCATGTCTTGATGTGGTTTCTTTTTTTGTTTTGTCGTTTTGTTTTAAAGAACTGATGGATCTGTATATTGTAATTGTGGTGTTTTACATGTCAATTCAAAATTGTTAAAACAAACAAACAAACAAGCAAACCTGTTAATTACTGAAAATGAACAAGAGTTGATTTTTCTTTGATTTACCTGTATGGTTTTCATTTTGGATGTTGTTCCTTTGCACCATCAGATTTTTAGATTTTGCTGAAACAGTATTTATATGATGTAGTGCGCATAGAGCATTTTAATTAGTGATGTTTGAAGAAGGAAATCCGTTTTCTGGCCTGTCTCTCTCCACTGCAGCCCTACCCCCCAGTTTACGCACATATTTGTCAATTGGATTATTGTCCAGTTCTAATTACCAAATTTGTGCTTTTCACAAGGTCCGGTACCGTTTTGCAGTGTGAAAATTTCTATTCCTCTCTGTCTTTCATTCTCATGATGTAAAAAAAAACCCCAAAGCAAAAAGGGGGGGAGGTGGCAAAAGAAAGGCAGAACATACTTTTGCCATCTTCTAGGTGTGAGCACTAAGCCTAATGGAAGCATTTTTGGCATACCCCAGATAAACTTATGAAAAATGGTAAGGCTGAAAGGGAGGCACACATACCCATTCTGTCAATAACAGACCCTCCCTATGAGGGAAAATACTCGCTTTTGTACAGAACCCCTGGTATGTAAGTCCTACAATTAATGTTAAAGAATATAAAGTCTTTAAATGGGCTATATCTGTAATCAAATAATGAAGAAAGAAAGTAGTTAAATGAACATACTATTCAGGGTCGAATGCATTCAGCAAAAAGCAGTAGTGGGTCTTTGATCATGGTTAGATGCATAGCGATATCAAACAGTGGGTTCTCATGTAACAGCTAAATGTTTCAGATTTTGTTTTTATTAAATTTGGCAGTTTCACGCTGAGCTCTACTGTATTCTTAGTGAATAAAAGACAGCTCCTATGTTAGAAAGTACTCCATTTTCACAATTGCAGGGAACTAGGAGGGTTTTTTTCAGAAACATGGGCCACAGAAATGTACTCCTTTCACAGTGTTCTCCTATTTCTGAACTGTGCAGTTATCTATTAAATTTTCTAATAGATATTTGTGTAAGGTGTATGTATGCTTGTGCAATTATGGAAAAAAAAAAACAGTTTTGGAAAACGGTGTATTTATGAAAAAAATAATCACTTATGGGGCATGTACAAAACTGTATAAAGACATTCAATTTGCCCAGTAAAGTTGTTTTTGTGATATTTCTGTGTTGTTGAATAAAGGACTTTAGTATTCAAAATATCTCTCTTTTTCCATAAACAGGTTTTGTTTGTGGGATCTTAAACAAGGAAAACCTCTTTTAAGAAAGGATCCTCCAAATGAGCAAGCAGGTCCAAATGCTGACCTCAGGCTTGCATATGGGAATGAATGCTTATGAAGTGATGGTACAATAGCTACAAAACTAATTCCTTCTCAATTGGCAATTGATGGAAACCCCCTAAGTTGTTTACCTGAAGGTAACATTGTATTCTGGATTTTTTAAAATAGCAGAAAAAAAAATAAAATTACTGCCTTTTTAAGACTGGGAATGTTACATTGAGATTTTGAAAAGGTTAGTGAAGTAGAAGCAAGACGGATTGCAGAAAAGCCTTCAACACTTTAATGCAAGACCTCTGTTGTATAAAAAGAGTGGACTAGTGAGGGCGATGTGATAAATTAGCAGTTAGCTTCATAGGGAAAAGCATACGACGGTGAAATCTCACCTGTAACTCTTGCAACAGTCTTGAGATTAGATCATCCCTGTTGCTGTTAGAGTATTTGGGATTACAGGTACGGTTTGTGAGAGAATGAGGGTATCTTCGTTTTTGTTTTGCTGCTTCTCAGTTCAGGGTTCTGCTCTTTACCTGCCTCATGAACTACACAGTAGCAGAGGAAATGGTTTCCTCTTGCCATTTTATTTCCCCTTACTACTTGCTGACATTAAAGCAACTTCTGATAGGTGAGAAGTGTGACTGCTGGCCTGATTTTGGTGAAATCTAGAATGTCTTTTTCTGCGAATATTCCTTTAATAAACAGAATGCCTGCTCTTAGGTGGCAAAGCAGGATTTTGAAAGAGTTTGAAACACGAGGTAGGTCCTTTGGTCTGTGAGGTTCCTTCAATGCCAGCTGATTTTCCAGGGGAAGCCTTGGTCTATCCTTTTGTTTTTGAAAGAAATCAACAAAAGCGAAAGGAATAGAAGTGGATTTTCGACTGATCCTGTCTGCTTTCATTGAAATCCGTAAGGTTATATGTTCTTGGGAGACATAGGCCGCTCATTAGACAATGCCAAGAATGAATCTTGAGTTCTGTTTGAAGAGGAGGAAAAGGGCTGCTAGGTTGCTCAGGCATAGTCAGTGATCTCTCTGGATTAAATATAGAATTCACAGGGAGGAAATACACTCATTTCATGAGATGGTCGATTTGGAAGCGAGAAGAGGTCTCTCAGTTCCTATTCCTTTAATGCTTTCTCTTTCAACTTCTTTTTCCTCACGAGTATTGTTTTATACTAGTCTGAATGAAAACCTCCCTCAGCTCCGGAGAAATACTTGCCCCAGATATGAACCTTGCAGTTTAAAACTACCTCTAGCTTTTTATAGCTTTTATTTTTTAATTTAAAAAAAAAAAAATCCCAGACAACAAGCAGGTAATTCTTCAAAGCCCAAACTGACAAACTCATTACTGAGACTATTAAAAGGAGGGAAAATACCCTTTTGTGTGGAAGCTCAATTCTTCTAGTGTGTGTTGGACTCAATTTGGTTTTACCACTAGCCATTTGAGTGCTGTCTTACATTTTTCCAAGGAATAAGTCTGAAATTATGAATGGTCTAGTGATACAGGGCAACATGCCTTTTGGGAGGCTTCAGTCCTCCACAGATTCCCATAGGCTTTACTAACATAGCTTGTGAAATTGGAATATATTATATAGGTGACTTAGTTGTAAGTTCTACCTTCCTTTGCTGTAAAGATCTAGCCAGTCACCAGTGTGTGGTGAGCTTCGATAGGTGGCCCCAAAATCTATAAAGGTAAGAAATACATCTTGGTAATAACTGCAGAAGATACAATAAAGTTTGAGACCACTGGAACTATCTGAGGAAAGGAAGGTGAAGTTCAGCATCAGCAAAGATGTCGGGATCCTCTGCCACCGTAGCTTTGTTTCTGTTTGCCGTTTGGTTTTTAGGATGGGCACGCTTGGCTGGGTAGCTGGCTCCTTCAGCAAGGCACTTTTGCCTAAGGTAGGCAGAACAAAGGACATGCTGGTGGCAGAGTGTAGCCTTGCGAGAGAAGGGTCTAGGTTGCCTAAATAAGCTGCAACGTTTGGGAAGTATTTCCGTTGCTCTTCTAAGTTTTCAAACTATTAAAGGATTGTTGGTTTATTCTTCAGTTAATAAGCAGGAAGCATTTGTCGTGCTGCCTGTTCCCTGAAAAAGGGGGTTTGGAAATTAGCCTTAATGGGTTAATTTTCCAATAAACTTTGAAGGTACTACTTAGTCTAATAGGACTTACCTATATGAGAAGATGCTCTAACTGTGGGTTCATTGGTCTGTATAAGGTCCCTTTGACTTGCAGAGTCGAAGGTCTTTGCTAGAAAATAAATCAGCAGAATTCCTGCATGTGTCATGATGTCAGGCAAAGCCCAGTTAATTATTCAGTGCAGTTCTCCCCAGCTTGGTTTATGACGTGTATAAGCATCCTACATTTGAGAAGAAAACACTTTTCTTCCCTTACTCCTTTAAATCTGCTGTCTTTACAGAGTTAATAGCGCTAACCTTCTCACTTCTTCAGGAAAACTCAGAAGGTTAGAAGGAATAGATGTCCTTTGGAAAGAGAGAGAGAAGAGTTAGCCCAGGTCAGAAACCAGAAAGCCCTGTTACTTGCCCAGATCTCCTAACACCGGTGTTCTCTGCATCAGGTATATCTTGTGAGCAAAGTCCATGAATCAGCTTGGCAATCAGACACAGCCCTACAGAAGATCAACACCAAAGCAAACAGACCCCGGTGGGAGACAGTCCCACCACCACCGCCTCCCTGGTACATGTGTCACACACAAGTTTGTGCCACATCTCCAACATCCCTTTCCCTCCCAGGGAAGGAAAGTTCACGCCCCCGGGGAGGTGAACATCCCCTGGTCTGATGAGCAGGTAGCACACTGGAGGGTTTTTAGAAGGAGAGAAAGCATCCGGACAGTGACTAGAGTATTTCGACCCATGGGTCTTGTGTTAGCTTCTCATTTCTAGCTGTGAGTGTCTGAGGCCACCAGGCTTTAGGAGAAGTAACTGGACCGTTGAGTATCTCTAGTCTCTTACGTGCCTGCATTTTAATAGTCATTCTTGGAGACTGATAGTGAATTTGACCAGCTGATATGTTGACTGAGAATGTACTGTTTAATGTAAATTGTAACAACTGGCTTTCAGCCTGGTTTTGGAGAGTTAGTGGGTAAATAACCTGATCTAAAGAAAGCTGTCACCCACATTTGGAACTGTGAACTAATTATTGCCTTCTGACATTCTGCTCTTACTTGTTTTGTCTTTTTACCCTGATTGTTTGCATTCCTAGGACTGATTTGCCTTTTTGATGCAATGCCATGTGATCTGCTGATTAATTTTTGTGAGCAATCATAAACTCCAACCTATGGCTGACTCCGTATATTTTTATGCTACACTCCATAAACATTCATTCATTTCTTATGATTACTGTGTGGAAACAGACTTTTACAGGCTAATAAACTTGGATTTGAACTGGATGAAGAGTTTCCTTGTGTCACTTCTTTCCTCTTTTTAAGAAAATAAATAATATGGAGACATAAAGGTGCAAACCTTGACTTGATTTAACCAGGTCTCTGTAGCTATCTCCACAGGTGCTACCAGTAGTAAACTTGGAAACTGCAACAGCAAAACCTTATTCTTGAGTTGATTTCATTGACAGAAACACTCCTCATTTAAAAAAAAACAAACTTTCAGGGTTTAGGGCCGAGAGAAAGGGGGAAGGGAAATCAGGGGTTTTTCTTTAATTGATTACTCTGGTGTCTTCTCTCCTGTAGACCTGCTTCCTTAAACACGCTGACATGCACAGAGCAGCTTCCAGCTGAGACCAATTAAGCAGAGCATTTGCCTCCGGTATGGCTCACTCGCTCTAGCCGGGTGATGCTCGCTGCAGCCCATGTGCTGGTGCAGGGGCGGCCGGAGCACGCGCAGGCGGGCAGCCTCTCCGCAGACCGAGCTCTGGGGGCCAGCATCCTCCCATGCTCCCCGACCTGCGACGCATGGCAAAAGTCCAGCCAGAAAGGACCCTGTGGGTGGTGGAGGTATTTTCTCTCTTAGATGGCTAGTTCAAACTCGGACAGCTTAGAAGTGCCGATAGTAAAGTGTGTGTAGTAAACGGAATATGAATTCTCATGTGAGCTGTTTAAGGCATCTCGATAGATGAGCGAGCTGGTAGCAATTGGTAACCCTTTAAACGGCCTCTTCAAGGAGACCGTTGGGATGGAAGAGCATTTCTGCAGGGAAAGGCAGCAAGGCTAGAAATCGGTTGGCCTGATGCCTGCATGCAACTATGTGCAGCCCTCTGATGTACAGAAGTCAGCATCCTTTCCATATGTCAATCTAACGCATGTCACAAGCATGCATAAAAATTGTATTTTTCAAACCACTGGAGGCACAGGGCACACACGTGACCTTAATCTCACCAAAGAGCGTGCAGGAATTTGATAGCTGAAGGAGGGCTGATGCTTTGTCAGCTTTCAGGCCTTGGACACGAGTGGTGAGATGGAGTATCACTGAGCTGTGCAGCTGGGCTAGACAGGACCCAGCCTCCATAGCACCAAACCCGCCAGAGGCACGGCCACCCTAGCTGGGGACCTCTGGGGGGCACCCGTCTGGCCCCTGCCTTTCGTGTCCTAGTTTTGCTGGAAATTGTGACTTTTGTAAGATGGGAGCAATCTCACCAAAAAGTTAAAGCGTGAGCAGGATTATTAGCTGATAGGGTTTTTTTTCCTGCCGCGACCCAGCACATCTTACCTCAATAACCAGCTAGAACTGCAGCAGCTGCAAGGAGAAGGGAATTTGGGGAGAACTGCAGCTCCCCCAAGCCAGGCAGAGGAAGAAGTTCACTTGCTCACTTTTTCTTTGTTGTGTTTTGGGTTGGGTTTTTTTTTGGTGGTGGTGGTGGTTTGTTTGTTGGTTTGGTTTTTCCCCTTCCCCTGTATTTCCTTTCTGTAACTCCTCCCTTCCCTAGAGGAAGGTGCTGCTGTGGCTCCTACTGGCAGGTCCCCACCTGTGGTGTTCAGGTCCCAGGAGGGCATCGGGGCTGATGGCAGCTGCCCGGTGGCCTGAGCTCCTGGAGGCTGGAGCACCTGCAAGGTAGGTAGGGCACTCGGGGTGCAGAGCAGCGAGGGTGGGAAGGTAGCAGTGCTCTGGGGCTGCCGTTCTCCTGCCTGTGCCAGCGGTTTCCAAGGGGAAATGGTGGGGCATGATGGCCCAAAGCAGTCGATGTGGACATCCCACATCCCCAGCATGGCAGAAGCAGGAAGCCAGTGCAGCTTGCAGCAGTAGCTGTGAATACATAGGCTCCTTCTGCCTGAAAGGGCTGTTGCTGACCAAATCTAGGGGGACTTCTAAGGGGCAGAGAATAAGACATGTGCTTGATCCATCACTGGTGTGTCCTAAACCTTCCCCTGCCAGAGCTGAGAGTTCTGCAGAACAGGTTAAAATAAGCCAGGCCCTAGCTATTTTTTTGCCTAATTATTTTCTTGGGAACAGCTGAGTTGGTTTTGCTAGGGCTTTGAAAGCACACCAAGCTCAAGGCAGACATGGAGCTCAAGGCGGATGCCTCACCTGGAAGCTTTCAGCCTGCAGGATTAAAGGTCTGAATAAAGCTACAAACTGCCGAAGACGGGACCTTGTAATAGGCACTTTAGGCGACACGAACTGCAGGTGTTGCCGCCGGCTTTGCTGGGAATAAAGGAGGGAGCGAGAAGGGCATTAATTCTGCAGCACTGCGTGGGGAGACCCAGGCTGGTTCTGCACCAGCGAGGCTGCAGGGTGGCAGCCAAGGTGGATTTAGCGCTTTTTGGGTAGGCATCCCCACAGCACAGAGCACCACTTGTGTGATGGAAAGCACGGCTGCTGGGCAAGCCACGGGGGTGGCTCCTTGGTGCAGAGGTAGCCCCCGCCAAACAGTTGCCCATGGTTGCTAAATCGTGCCCCAGGGAGAGGATGCTTGCCCAGCGTGTGCGCTTTTGTCATGGTTTCTGTCTCTGGCTCGTCTGAAAAGAGATGGCAGCCCAGCTTGTCACCTGCCTGCCCCGGCACGGAGCTGTGCATAGAGGCAGGTTATATCCAGGGTGGTTGTTTAAAGAAACCTCCCAGGGGTGATGGCAATGCTATGGCAGAGCCGTGCCGGGGTGTGCTGTGCCCCGCTCCCCGCCGCTCGGGCGTGAGCCACCACTGTGTTTTGATGCGATGCTCTGTGCTGCTGTTCTGACACATTGCTGCTCCCACTGCAGTCACTGCGCTTCTTTTCTGCTTTATGTTAAAACAAGGAAGGTGTTTAAATATTTATTATCGCTAGAAACTCCAGAAGCCAAGTTTCATTTGTTTAAGCAACTGGGATTTTTTTTCTTTCCAATTGTCAGTAATAATTCATTAATTATCATTTTAAAGTTGTTGTTGTTCTCTGTGCAATGTGTCACCTTCCCACTGACTTGGTGGCAATCTGCACTAGATGTGGGATGCACGGCACTGTGGTTCTCACTTCTGTGGGTTGTCACTGCTCCTTCAAACACCTTCACCTTAAAATGGGCGTTGGAGTTCCCGGTGTCTGTTGTACCAAAGAGTTGTGGGGTTTTTTTGCTCTTTCTGCAAGTTATATTTTTGTGTCTGAGTGCCTTCTGCTGTCATTACCACACCCGCAGAATCGGGGTCTGTTTCTGCCCTTCTGCAGATGCAGGAGGCAAATCTTGTGTGGCTTTTGGCACCCAGGGATGCTTCATTTGGCTGTTGCTGTTGGATGAGCATTTCTGCTCGCCCTGGTGGGTGCACTGAGCTGTGCCAGGCCTCGGTGATCCTTAACACAGGCTCTAAGCATCGAAGCAGTATAGCTTGGAATACAGAGCCATGCAAAAGCAATCTTGGTGGCCATGGTAGGCTGGCGTTTTTCTTACTCTAAATGCAGAGCATTTCTTGCTTTCCCCTGCTTCTGCCTGCAGACGAGGGAGGAGGTGGCTGGGAACAGCAGGCGGCACCCATGAGAAACGGGAATGGGAAACTTGCACTGGCAAATGCTTCTTGTTTGTTTTTTTAGCTCAGAACGTGAAGTTTGTCTCTTGAATTCCCTTTTTCCAGTGCCTTTCCATCGAACACCGTTGATACTGTTTGTGCTTTTGCCACTTTTGCTGGAGAAGACTGTCCCAAGGGAGCAAAGCTGTTCCCCATCTGACCTACCAGGGACATGCCTGTGCCTAATGCCACCACTGCCATATTCCCATAGATCATGGCTGAGCTGGGTTACAGTGCTGCCAATGGCCATGGAAACTGGGTGGCAGGCTGCTCAAGGCTGGGCCCTAACTGGGTTGTCCAAAACCTCTGCTGGGAGCTGGGGACGAGGTGGGGAAAGAGTCACCTGGGTCGGCGAACCCGCTTTTGCCTGTGGTAACTGCAGGTTCAGAGTGTCCGTGGGGCAGCCCATGGGGCTGAGAGGAGAAACTGCTCCTCTGGCCTAAAACGTGCTGATGAGCCGCGTTTGCCAGCTCCTGGCTTGCGTGGGAAGGGCAGCAGCGGCCAAGCGGGAAGGTACAGGGCTCTCCTAGTCTGTACAGATGGGGCTTCTCCGCTCCTGGAGCTTGGGGTCAGGGACACTTCCAGACAGAGGGGCAAGGGCAGAAAGAGGTACCTGTGTGGGCACGTTCTGATGCACACGCTTACAGGCATGCCTGCACTCGCTTCTGTGCCCGTGTCCCAGCCAGCCCGAGCGCACCAGCCACAGCCCAGAGACCATCTCTGCTGTCGAACCCATCAGTGCCACCATGTCCTAGAGCATTTGCACTTGCTTGTCTTGTGTGTGGGCATGTGAGTGTCAACAGGTAGTGCTGGGCTGGAGATCAGCTTTGCTATTCTGGCTACTTTTTACTTCTTAAAAGATACACCTTGCAATTTGGCTCTGTTCCTGCTCCTTTCCCTTCCTCTTCCTCCCTTCCCCTCCGCTGAATGGCCCCATAACCCCCATTTCCTTATGGGGAGAAAAAGAGGGCAGACCAAGAAAACCTTCAACCTTGATTAGTGCAGCCAAGCAATACCATCAGGTCTGGCCTCCCTCTCCCTGGAAACCCATGCATCACTATTGCAGCAAGTCAGGGAGCTCCCCCCCCCCCCAAGGTATTTCTGCTGGCACCCCCCAGTTTGCTGCTGGAGCAGCTGGGACTGCACTGGAGTAACTGCAAGCATAGCAGCAGCTGTGCTCATAATTTTTTTTTTCGCAGGGTGGGGAGATGCAAAATTTTGCCTCCTTTCCATGGGACAGAGCTTTGCCTTTGCTGCAGCAACAGCTCGTGGGAGATGCTTTCTGGGAGACAGGGCAAGCTGCAGGAGTGGGGGTGAGCTGCCAGGGCCCTGCGGGATTCATCGCCTGGATAATACATGGCCAGGGTTCAGCCCGAATGGCTGGCTCACGTCGTGCGGTCACAGGAGTGGTTTGCTGAGAAGGGCTAAGATGAATCGCTTCGCCTCCCGAGCGGCCCAGGAGCGTGGGCAACCCCAGCCCAGCGGTGCCTGTGGTTTCGGCTGCCCTTCACCAGGGGTCTGCACCTCGTGGCAGAGCTGCCCCCAGGAGGGAGCCCAGCTTGGGGTCAGGACTGTGAGTGCCACCGGCACATCCAGTGGAGCTGTGGTAGTGAAGGAGAGCTTTTGGTGAGGGTGCATTAGCCAGGGAAGGAGTGCTGAAACGCTGCTTGAAACATGCACCCCCACAACCCCCAAAAAAGCCCTGTACTGAAAAAAACCCCGAGCGCAGCCCTAACCGAGTGCGTGCAAGCATCGCTCACTGTGCTGGGAAATATGCTGTCAGTCTGTCCCCCATCCCTGCACCAGAGGAAGGTGGTAGCGCTGCAAGGAGAGGACATGGGAGGGGAAAAAAGCCTGACAGGCGCTGCCTGGGTGCATATGGAGGAACCGAGCATGGGAGGCTGGGCATGTGGCCATGCTCCTGTGGGTGCATCTGGGCTCCTGGCCCTTCCCACGGCCCCAGCTGGGCTCTCCTCACTTGTCACAGCCGCCCACGCTGAGCACCTGCCTTTCCCTCACCTCTCAGGAGGTGAAGTTGCTCCTCACAGTCCTTCCCAGCGGCTGAGGGCCCAGTGGGGTGTAAGGGATGTGGCCACATCTCCGGGAAAGGCCCTGCCGGGACGTCCTGCTCCAGCCGTGGGACTGGCATGGGCGAGCTGCAGAGTGACACAGCGCACGCCCTGGCTCTGGGGCTCTGCGCTGCGTGGTGCTGCCCTGGGCTCTCTCTTGCAGGTTTTGGTCACGTTTTTTCTTTGTTCCTGTTCTCGTGGACACCTGTCACAACCAGCTCTCAAGCTGTTTTTTATGTCAACTCTTACTGGGCCCACAGAGCCGTACGTAGCCCCTAGGCAGGGCACCGGAGGAGGAACTGGGGGAGCTGCAGTGGTGTCCAAGTGGCATGGTGGGGACTCCCTGGGCCAGAGTGGAAAAGAGGACCTCGGCCTCCACCAGGCACCGGCAGCCTCTTTCCTAAAGCATGCGAGGAAAGCCCAAAGCTGTGCAGCAATAAATGGGGGCTGCTCCTGCGTGGTGGCCACCTCCCATGCCGGTGCCTCGTCTGCACCATGGGCTTGACCTCCAGCTTCTTGCCCATGTATCAGTCCAAACAAGTATCACTGTCTGTGCACCGGCCACTATTGAAGACCAGCACCCCTCTCCCGCTCCCTTCCTAGGCACCTGGAGCACAGCCCACTGCCGTAGCCGGCAGGGCTGCAGGCAGCAGCGTGCCTTTGCCCGCACGCGCAGGGGAAGGAGCCACCAGCTGCTCCCAGCATTGAACCATCAACCTGCACCAAGCAGCAGAGTACAAGTGGGCTGGTTTGCACCTGTGTGGCTTCCCTTAGAGCCACCAGCCGGTTTCTAGTGAGTAGGTGTAACTGTGTTTCCCTTAACAATGTGGCTGTATAATGCCCACCTTTGAAAAGGTCACGCTTACTTGAAAAGTGATTTTTCTATTCAGGTGCTGATGGCATTTACAATGCACATGAGTATTGCAGGGTGGACCTGTAGTCTGGGCTTACTTCTGGTTCCACCTTCATCCAGGAGCATCTCCTCATCAACCGTATTTCAGATGCTGGCAGCAACTGGGGTAGGAGTAATTTGCTGGGCTGGGGTGTTGCTCAGCAATGAGCGGCAGGTGACAGCTATGATAGAAAGGGACATTTATTTGCTTTTAGGATGGAAGGGACATGACACCTCTTGTCAAATCCCATCTTTGCAAATTTGGGCTGTGAGGCAATAAGGCAGAGGCCATGGCAAAAGGTCAGACAAAGCAGCACTCTGCCGAGGCAGGCCTTTGCCCAGGTGCTGCAATGGCATGAACACGGCGCAGGATAGTGGCAGGTGTGAGGAGCAGCTGGTTCACCTTCCACAGGCTGCTCCCCGTAACAGCTCAAGTGGTTTTGCCCAGTAATGGCTTACACGCTGCTTCGGTGTATGCACACTTGATTTTACACCTTGGTGATGCTTTATACCATGAGAGTTACTCATGAGGCCAAGGGATGTTTCACGTGTTGCTTTCTGGTTTGATGGTGCCCCACATGGGTTTTCCCTGCTTTGGAGGCTTGAGAACTGGAGGTGTGCAACCCCTCTGAAATATGAGGATAGATTTTTTTTAAATGGGTTCTAAAAATCTCTATTTAAATATGGACTCAGATCTGTAGTTGAGCCTTGGTGGTCAACACAGAGGGAAACAACGCGAACTAAAAGTGACCATCAGCTGCAGGCTGTAAGGGACTCCCACAACCTGCTCTGCTGCCATAAACATAAAGACAGGAGACTAAACGGGTCAGGAAAACACAAGTGAGGGACTTCCATGACCAGGGGGATGAATTGTGCTGGGCTGCAGCCCAGCACCTGCCCCATCCTGGGTCTCAGGTTAGGTCCTGGGTGTAAGGGTTAGGTCCTGGGTGTCAGGTTAGGTCCTGGGTGTCAGGGTTAGGTCCTGGGTGTCATTCCTGCTGCTCCCATGGCCAGCGACACT
>JAVJGJ010000001.1:69831917-69848526 GCA_035590215.1 Microhierax caerulescens
ACGGGTCCTTGTCAGTAGTGAGGAAATTGTATGCAGACCCTTTATCAGCTGCTCTGTGGGGATTGAAGTCTGTCAAGGGAGGGAAACTGCTGAGGCCGAGGCCGGGTGGGAGGGCTGGGGCATGCAGGGTGGTCCGGGGAGCAGGTGGGCAGCCCAGCTGTTGCCAGTGGTTGTGATGTCCTGCTTCCCATGCCACTGGTGGGCCGGCAGCAGGCACTGGCCTTGGCACGTATTTCCGAGGCTGCTTCTGCAGGAGGAGCTGGTAAGTCAGCAGAAGACCCAGAAGTGGAGTGTGTGTGTTTGACGTCATTTCTGTCAGCAGCCTTCACACGGCTTGTGAGGTCACTTCTCCCTGGGAAGCTGATTGCCCAGCAGCAGACCCAGGGCCAGAATACGTGGGTTTGAGGTCCCTTCTGTCAGAGCAGCTCACAGACCGCTGACAGCAGGGGACCGAGGCATGACGTTGTGAGGTCACTCTTCATTGGGCAACTGCTTGGCCGATGGCAGGCACATTCCTGGAGTATGTGGCCATGGTGTTACACATGTGACAGCTGACAGGCCAGCAGGACTGTGGCCCTGTCTGGGGTCCACACCAGCTTCCTGCAGTTGCTGAGGGCTATTTCTGGCATTGGGGTGGCTCCTGATGCCCGGGCCAGTTTGGGATGCGTTGCCAGCCGTCCTTTCTCCCTGTCAGGTCCTGTCATGGCTCCGGTGGCTGGTGCCTTGCTGTGCACCCAGACATGCAGGTCTCTCCAGAATCCATGTCTTTCTATGCTGTTGCACTTGGTGTGCATCCACATGCTACAATGCACCTTTCCCCCACCTCTCGCTTTCCCCTCCTTCCCCCAAACTGTTAAAACCTGGAGGGCTGTGGGCTGCACTAGGCGATGGGTGGGTTATGAGTGACACACCAGGATGTGTCACCCAGCCTGTGACACCACAACAGCGATCAGATGTGGCATTGCCCCTTGGAGAACAAGGCCAAGGAAAAACAGCAGTCGGTAGGGGGATGCAAGCTAACCTTACTCTCTCTGAGGTCTCGTCCCAGTGAGGCAGGAATTAATAAATTCTTCTTTGTCTTTTACTGACGTGGTGGGAGTTTGATGGCTGCTTCCTTAGACCAGTCCTTGGTTGACTGGTTTTAGGTAAGATGGACAGAATTCCCTCAATGCTTGTACCAAGGCAACATTTGTTTCCTATCCAGTACTGTAATTAATCTCAGCTACAAGTGGCCTGAGCTTTTCTGGCATATAGATGTGATCTCTTAAGCACCACACTCCTGAAAGATGCTTTTAATCATCAGGAAGAGTAAACGTTATCTAACAAAACTGGTCTAGTCAAAGGTCCCCACAAGTATATTACAGTCTCTGAGGGGCTGCATGGTTTTTGTGGGAGTTTTGTTGCATTTGGGTTTGTTTTTTATTTATTTGTTTTATTTCTAATTTTTATAGTGCAGACCTGAATGCTGTTTGTATCATTTCTAATCAAACAAAGATCTTTTATAGTTTTAGGAAGTAGTCTCTGCTCAGGATTTCTGTGTCTTGAAGAGGGAGTCCCCACCAGAAACTATCAAAATCTCTCTAAGTGGTTATTAATTTCAAGGTCTTGGGATAATCTAGAAATGTTCCTCCTCAGTGCAGACCACTGTTGCAACACGAATGCAACGGGCTAAGTCTAAGTTTCTGCATGGAGGAGGAGAGCAGGCAGCGGAGCAGACAAGGCTACATAAGTCCCTGCTCCTCAGACCCTGGCTTTGGAAGGGCTGCACCATGGCTGGGTTCACATCTGGCTTACGCTTAAAAGCATCTCCATGCAGGTCAGCTTCCTACTGTTTATACAGCTGGGCTGTAACACACCAAGCTTGTACTGGGCTTTTGTCTCATCACGTGGTAAAAAGCTGAGGTTTGGTGGTATTTCTTTTGGCACGCTACCTCACAGCCAGGATATCTGAAAATGAGCAGCGTTGGTAGTGGAGGAGTACCCAGTTCACATGGGCATCCCACCCCTTCTAGTTTCAAAGTACCAGCTTGTTTCATACCCACATATTTATATTTGCTATACATCCATACATTTATAGACATCCATATATGGATAGATTTTATTGAGCGGTTCTAAGAGAGGAAAAGGAAACATCTGGCTCCGATGCAGATATGCACATCATCTTGTCTGTATCAACCACAGCTCTACCCGATGTATAATTTCAGCTCAGATTTGGGCAAGTAATGGAAACCAGTGAAAGTTAACAGTTGAACAGTTGACCCCTGCTTCTATCGGAAAGGGAACACAGTATGATGCAACCTGTCCTAGGTGACCTTGGGCATGCTGGAAAGAGGTGGTTGAGATAGCAAATATGGAAAACAAGTGGACTCTATCAACAGGAAGTACTTTGTTTAAAATGTGACACTAGAAATTGGGTTAGGATAGTCAAAGCATAAAATTATGTGGTTCATAATTCATAGAAAGAAAAAGAACAGTGATGGACATCAGTAAAATGAAAGATTTGGTAGGTGAAACCCTGTGAGAAGTAGGGCTGAGTCAGTGGGTAGAAAAACACCGTGGAGCTGCAGGGGCAAAGTAAGAAGGTCCAAGGCACACAATGAGAGAAAACCTGCAAATGACATAAAGAAAAAAAATACGTACCACAGGTATTTTAGTTACTTCTCATGATGACCAGGAAGGGGTGGCCCGCTGTTAAATGAGGTGGGAAAACCAGCAATAGGTGATGCCAAGAAGGCAAAAGCACTTTGTACTTTTTTTTTTTTTCCTTCAGCTTTACCCATGTAATCACCAATGAATGTTGCCTAGGTTGACAGCGTTAATCTCAGCAAGCAGGACGTGGTTTAGGGTGGAAGAAGAAGACAGCAGGATATTTTCCATTAGACTGGATCTGAAGGAGCTCACAGAAACAGTCATTTAGCTGTTGGCCCTATTTTTTTGAGAACTGGTGGCTACTAGGAGAGGTTCTGGGAGCCTGGGAGAGGCTAATCAGAGTGCCCTTTGAAATAAGGCAAACCAAGGGGGCCAAGGAGCTGTAGACCAGTCAGTCTACTTAGCGCATGGAAAAATGCTGGAAGAAATAATCAAGCAAATTATTTATGAGCCTCTAGAATATAGCACTGAGATAAGTAACAGCCAACAGGGATTTGTCAAGAACAAATCATGTCAAACTCACCTTATTTCCTCCTATGACAGGGCAATAAGCCTTGTGGAGAGGCAATGAATATCATATATCATCGCTCGGCAAGGCTTCTGATGCCGTCTCACACTGCACTCTCCTGAAGATGCCACAGGGTCGTGAACCAAGAGAGGAAGAAAGCCACTCAGGATGAGCCATTAGCCATGTGCCCTGTCCCCATGGTGGGATGCATGGTGTTTTCGTGTATCCCTTTGATGGGCAAGGGAGGGCAGAGGGATCAAGGGAGGAGAGGTGGGGAGACCACAGGAAGGCAGGGGTTCAACACGCTCGTGAGAGGCAGAGGGGAGAGCTGGAGGAAAGGGGATGGTGGTTCAGTAAGGACAAGGGCAAAGGACTGGTTGTAAGTGGGAATAAACAACAGACATCCTGGGTGACAGCAAAATGGTGGGTCAACAGGAGAAAAGGATCTGCTGGGGCTGGAGAGCATCACAAGCTGAACATGAAGCGTGGCTGTGGAAGAATGAAATGCCTCACAGGGTGAAGCGAAGAGGGGAATTGCAGGCAAGTAAGGCTTCCTGCACCACTCAGTGCTAGCAAAGGCTCAGCTGGCACTGTCTGCCTCCGTGCAAGCACTGCTGGTCAAGAAAAATATGGATTAATTGGCAAGAGTTCAGCCGAGAGCGCTGGGGGGGATGTGTGGTCTGGGGAGAATGTCCTGCATGGTAGTGTGGCAGGAACGGGGTTTATTGAGGCTGAGGCTCCCCAGATGGTGGCTGTGGGAAGGTGGGGGCAAGGTGATGCTCTCCCTGCTGCAGCCAGGGCTAGGAGCTGTGGCGGCCTGGCAGGAAGGGACTGGGAGGTTGGAAATGAGAGAGGTGGGTGGTAAAGGTGCAAAATGCTGGAAGAAAGTGTGTGACTGGGGGAAGGTGGTGGGCTGGCCGCTGTGGGGAAGAGTTGGGGCACAGCTGATCCCACTGGGTGGGCAGCCAGGGTGGTCCTTGGGACTCCTTCCAGCCCTCATTTCGGGGTGTGTGTGTGTGTAATTAGTGAGGGGGATTTTTTTGTCTTTCTGAAGTTTTTCTCCTTCAGCCTGGGCTTTGTGCCGCACGAGGATGCTCTCCAGAAATCAGAGCAGGCTGCTGCTGCCTCGTCAGCATTTGGGATACGCGTCTGTCGACATGCCAAAACAAGACCTGTGTTAATCAGCACAACGGGGAGATAATTAATTATTCTCAGCACCTTCTCAATAGAAATGTTAGAAAGGAGGGCTAAACCGTTCCCGCTGCCCCCCTGTAATCCTGTGCCACGGCTGGCTTTATTGGCTCTAAGGGGAAAAGAGGCACATTTGCTTTCCCGCTGATACGGCGTTAAGCATGCTCACTTCACAGGCGCGTACAGATGGAAGTGTAATTGCATGGAAGGTGAATTGATTGCAATTAACCTCGAGACTTGGCCTCGAGCTGGGGTGTCCCACCTTCCTCCCTGGGAAAGTGCCATCAGGGGTATAACGCATGGCTGATGAATACGTATATCATGGCATGAAACACATACGTTATGGAAAAAAGTACATAAATCATCTAGGAAAACACATATTATACCGAAATGATCAAATTATAAATGAAGCACATAAATCATGAGATTACACTGTTGGATTGTATCAGGGACCATAAATTATGTAGTGAAGCCCGAGGTTCACCGCGAGGTTCATGAAATAATGAAATGGGACTCATATAACTTAAGGAAAATGCCGTTATCTCCATGAAATGCAAACACAAATATCCAACCCGCCCCGCATGTATTTCTGCAACGTTTTCTATCAGAAAGGCTCGCAACAATAGGGCCAGTGGAGCACAATAAGCCCCAAGGAAGCCTCCCCTGCTGAAGCAAACAACGATTACACATTAAAAAGCATGTTCGAAAGATAAGTTTGTAAGGAAGATAAAAAGTCTCCAGCAGGGCTGATAGTTGGACGGCGAAGCTGCTCCAAAGGTTGGCGACACGCGAGCTAGCTGAAAAAGCCTGGCTTCTAAGTGCGGAAAGTAGGGAGAGTTATTCTGCGGGCAGCCGCTTGATTTCCTATTGATGGCGAGCGCGGGGTGCTGGGGCTGGCGGGGCGCTCGGGATGGTGGCTGGAAATGGGCTCAGCAAGGCGCTGCCTTGCAGCTGCAGCTAGACAATTAAAAGTTAACATGAAAAAAATTCAAATCGATGCGCTCTACAATTGGAAGCCAACGGACTTCAGTGGAAAAAAGGGTAAGGGGATATTGAGTGCAGACATTTCGTACCTGATCTTCTGCTGCTTTTTGCTTTTATTGGTCTATTTACCCTCCTTTGCTCACTCCCCAAAATAATTTGCTTTTTAACCCCCTCCCCTAGGCTGGTTGTTCAAACAGAGAGAATTCTGCAGAAGAAAGGCCAATCCAATAAAATACAGGCTCCTCATTTATTTTTTCAAAATACAGCTTTGTCGTTAATCAAACAAGCAGTCGTGAAAGAGACCGGCTGACCTTTGGCTGCTCCAGGATCCCATGGAACGGGACGAGTCGGGGTGTTGTTTTTTTTCCCAATCAGTCAGTGTGTGAGTGATGTTGGTGCTGCAGCATAGCTGCAGGATTTACACCCGGCCTCAGCGTTGCTGAGCTGGGGTTATGGTTGGCACGTGTGTACTGGGGGATTCCTTAGTCATAAACAAAGTGTTTGACCCATTTCATTCCTCAGGGCAAGCGCAAGCTGGAGCCAACTGAATTTATGTACTGGGAACGTCTGGTTTATGGCTGACCCTGGAGGGGCACTGACTTAACCTGTTTCTGGCTGAAGATGCTAATAAGGTTGCAGAAGATGTCTCAGGTGGGCAGCAAAACTAACATTTAAGGGAGAGTGCCTAAAATGTTTCATAGTACATAGCCATATTTTTTAATTAGCAAGCATACCAGATGCGGCACCCGCTAATATGCAGTAACAAAATCCATCTTCAATAGGAAAACTGTCTTCAACTTGGATGCTCGGCTCCTGTAAGAGAGTGCTCCTCGCTGATTTATTTTTGGTGAGCTTAGGATGGGAACCTGGGTTTGTATCATGGGAATATAAATATGCTTTCGAAGAAAGAATGTGTTTTGGACTGCTAATCCCTGGGAGGGGGAGGGCTGCACTCAGCCTCCTAACCAAAATCAGTTGGTTAAAAATAAATAAATGGTTGAGCCTGCTAGGTATGAGCATAATCATTTTACTATATGATCTATGCGTTTCATTAGTTGAGGTACACATTTCGCGATAATAAATGTGCTTCAGCAAATGATCTATGCATTTCTTTCTGGAATGTATGTGTTTCACTGGAAAAGGTATGTGTTCATCAGCTATGAGTAATGCTCCTAATGGCACCGCATTATATTGCTCGGCTGGTATCAGCGCAGCATTACACATCCATTCCCTCATGGCCGCGGAGACGCCAATTCGGCAAGACAGCACGTCTCAGGCCCTGTCACTCCCGTGTGGTGATGCTGCACGGGCCAGAGGGCCCCGGTGCCCAGGGAGATGGCGTGAAGGAGGGGAAGCGAGCGGCTCGCGCGCTGCCTGCCTGCTGGGCATGCATCAGAAGTGCGAAAGGCAGAGGAGGTGGTTGCGGCAGGCGGGCTGGGCTGGGGCAGCACACACGAGGGGTGAGCTTGTGGGGAGGCAGCGGTGCAGGCAGCCGGAGGTTCGCTCTGTCCTCAAGCACTCGGCAGTCCTTTCTGCTCGCCCAGCAAAGAGTAGGGTGATTCCTTTCACTTCCCAAGCTCGCCCAGTGCAGCAGCATCCCCCTACAGCTACTGCGGGCCAGCCCCTACCAGAGGCCCTGCAGAGGCATCCCCATCGCTGCTCCAAACTTTGAATTTCCCCTGGTTGTGTTCCCTGGCATCGCCACTGCCTTGTGGAAACAGCCCTTGCCAGCACCTGAGGTAACTAAGACTACGCAAATAATTCAGAGGTTTCCTAACTGCTTGATAATCCCCTCCCCCAGCGAGGTTCCTCACCCATTACAGCATTGTTATTCACTTGTAATGACATCGCTTATTACAGCAGAATACATATTAGTCTTAGCCATAGGACTAATGATTTGTATCTGAGCCTTTGTTTTAAAATCACTTTTCATCAATACATTCCTTTTTATACGTACAGCTTTATATAATTCATTACACATGCTTCCCTTTCTTGACCTATTTTGTTGTACCCTGCATCTATCACTGTAGACACTATTCTGCTCCTGAAAAAATCCTGCCTTTTCAACTTCCCATTAATATGCTCAGAAGCTGCAGTTAAGTGTATTTTTTGTATTATCTTATAGTTTTCTCCCCTCCATCTGAAAAGATTCTGGAGAGGATTGTAAAATCTGAATGAATCTGAATTAATTAGGAGCTCTATTGGTGTTACGTAATGCCCGTTTCAGTTTACCCAGTATATGTTTTCTGATTAGTTCCATTGCTTTCTCTCTCTCTCTTTCTCAAAAAGAAAAAAATTTAAACATTTCATCGTGTGTCATTTGTTAGCAGCAGTTTTAAAGGAAACCATTTCTGATGGAACTAGTTCAGCGCTGAAATAAGGCTGAGTGTAGCTCACACTCCAAACTGGGTCAGCCGGGAACATTGGAGACCATTAGGAGACCTGAAGTATCTGTTTTCCACGAAGGAATAAATATTTTCGGTCAGGTCCTCAGCAAGTGTAAGTTAGAATAGGTCACCAATTTATAAGCAGTTCTGGATATACGTTGTTATATGCACCTCTCGGTAATGTGCCAGTCACCGAGCAACAGGATCATCATTAAGGGCCTCATTAAGAGTGGGTAATGATAGCCTCTTTTGTCTGGGAGTTTGGGAAACGGCAGTGCCATGGATGAGCCCGGTACTCTGGATGTTTTTGTCACCCCTTGGCCTCTGTGTTGGTGTGGTACCTGTGGGCTCAGGGGGGGGAGAGACCCCGCTGTGCTGGGTTCTGTGTGTGGGTCCCACCCAAGGGACCCAAACCAGGGAGGAGAAGGGGGCTGGGAATGCACCCCTGGGCCCGGAGCAACAGGCTTGGGGTTCAGTGTGGGTCCCGTGGGGTCTCCCATCGCTTTTGCCCACCACTTGGTGCTGATGCAGCTGACCCTGGCAGGAGCTTCTCATGCTCTGCAGCTCCATCCATGCCAGTCTCCCTGGAGGAGGGGGACCTGGCTGGAGCATCATGGGCTCCTTGAAGCCGAACCTCAGGTCCCACCCTTGTCCTCCAGCGGGGTGAGCTCTCCCCTACCTCCCTCTCAATGTAATTTCTCACCACCTTTTTCCCAAACCGGTGCCTTGGGGTACGGCATGATCGTGCCTAGGGGTGTCATGCAGCAGCTTTGGGCCTGTGGCTGTAGGGCACAGTACGGGGTGTGAGGGGGGAGCGGGGCTGACGTGCTGTCGCTGGTGAATGTGGCAGCTGCTGTGGTTGATGAACACGCTATGGGCCTGCTGCTGGTCTGCAGTGCCCTCCTTCACTCTCGAAAAGATGATGGAAGATGCTCTTGCTTCCTCCCCAAACAGCAGAACTCCCAGCTTGTCTCTTCCTTCAGCTTTTTCCCCTGCCCTATTTCATTCTGGGCTTGCAGGGCACATCAGGTTACCTGCCAAATATTTGCTGAATCAGGACTATGATTTGTGTACTGGCTTCTCCGTGCTCATTTGCTGACTATAAATTCTTTGCCCAGACTCTAGGACATGTTTTTTTTTTTTTAATTTGCTGTGAATTGCTGTATCCTTTTCAGATGTTTTTGCTACCATAGCATTATGGTTATGAAATGAAGTTCAAAGAACACTGGTGGGAAGGAGATAGACTGAAGCATTACTTTGGCTTCTGAAGCATCTATAGGTTTTGAAAATAAAAAAATAGGGGGGGGGGGAGGGGAATCAGATTATACAGATGACCACAAATCCTAAATTACTCTGGTGTTTTGGTCATCATCTGCAACCCCGGTGGGGAGATAAATCAATGTGCAGCAGCTGCAGACAGCTATCTGAGTCAGGGCCAGAACAGCTTGACTGGAGCGGCACGGCGAAGTCCAGCGGCCGCTATCACAGGAGGTTTCCTGAAGGTGTGGAGGGATGGGGGAAGGACAGGGCGGAAATGAATCCATAAACCAATATTCCAAGTTAGCCTGACATTTTTATGAATTCAAACGTATCTGCGGTGCCTGACATTTGCAAACTTGATGTGCTCCTGCCTGTTTCCAATCTCTGAAAGTGATGCAGAGCGAAGGAGGTTGTAGTTGTCTGAATCTGCTTTGTTTGGTGCACTCAGCTGCTTCTTATTAGGACGTGATTTAATGTGCGTGGCAACAATAAGACTACTAGTTTTATGTTCTTTTAAACTCAAATGGAAGCTAAACTTGGGTTTTCTAAAATGTGAAAAACAGCTGTGATCTAATACAAGATTCTTGAAGGCCGTAATACTGGGCTCTTGTCAGGGTAGAAAATCATTAGTAATAGTGTCCCAGATTATTGAGATAAAGTATTTGCAATGATAATTTATTTTTTTTTAAACTGTGGAAAGAATGTTGTGTAAACTACAGTTGGTCTGCCTCTTACTGCACTTTCCTTTACTTTTCTACTTTATATGCCATTAATTTTGGAATATATCTTTAGGGATTCTTAGAATAGTCTGAATAATTAGTGTTCAGTTCTTATCCTTTTTGCTTTGGATCTACAAGGAACAGCCTCGATTAATGATTGTCCAGTATCTGTCACAGGCCATCTTTTCTGCAAATTCATTTTCCATGTGTGATGATCGCACCCAATTGTAGACCTGCGGCCACAAAACAGTTGAACAACATACTCAACGCATCTCTGTAATGGGTGGTATTCTTATGCCAAATGATTTCCGAGTACTATCAATGCCAAATATATTCCTGGCTTTAAATACTGTTTTCCCCCTCATTGTGCTTATAAGCTCTGCTTTCCTTGCCATAACTCAGTGTTTGGAGTGGCTAATGACAGCTGCTGCTGCTGCATTTTAATATGTCTAGTGGGCAAGTACATGTATATTCTGCCGAGATGCTCCCTGCCTCCTATTCTTCCCCCCACGTCAAACAGTGGACCGACAAAGGCAGAGATGGATTTTTATTTTTTGTCTCAGGATTGGTGACGCAATACCAGATGTTGGTGGGGTTAAAGAAGAAAGAAACCCCTCTGGAGAAATGGGTTCTTGTGGAAATGGCTGCAGAGGTCCTTTCCTCGCACCTGCTCCAGGCACTCACAATGGGTTGAGGTCTCTGGGCAGAGTTCTGGATTTTGAAACCTTTACAGCACAAACAAAGAGAAAAGCTTGGAAACAGCATCAGCTGTACGTCAATTTCCATGTGGTGTTTTTGAAACATGAGTACAGACTGACCCTCCTACCCTTCAGGCATACCAGAGGTGAGTGGATGGAGAAAGAGAGAGCAAGAGAGCATGGCACGACCACCAGTCAAATCAAGCATTTCCCTGCCGATACCACTGGTTTCTCTAATTTCTTTTATACTTAACATTATGGAAAGGATGAAGTGTTTCAGACCTCCTTTGTGAACTACTCTAATACATCATTTATAAGGGCTACTTAGTAAAACCTTATTGATTGCACCTCAGATCTTGATAGACTAATATCACAGCTGGAAACTGTGATTTATGAACATTATTGAGTCGTAAGTAATACTAATAGGGCCGAGGTTTTGTGGGACAAGCCCACAGAAGAGTTAAAAAGGTAGGGTTTTCCCTGTGTGAACCAAGAATATGTAGGAAGAATGTATCATGGAGGTCTTTATCACTGAAAAAGATTTCACAGCGCACTGATATACTGTCTAGGACTCTTACAGGTGTTGGTATGGGGTTCCCCACCACTATAGAAAACCCCTCCATGTTCGATTTCTCCTCGTGCTTCCTGAGCAAGATGATGCATGAACAAGGAGGTGCCTGTAAGGGGGAATTACGCCCCTCCGAACCCCAGAGAGGGCTCTTGGGGAACCAGCGTGTGCCCTCTCCCAGTAGTCTGCTGGTTGGCTAAAGGAAAAATGCTGGTGGGTCATACGTGCCTGGGGGCAAATGTCTGAAAGCAGGTCATTTTGACAGAGTTTTCCAGAAATTCAGTGTGGTGGTTATTCCAGAGGGGAGAAGTGGGGGAGCTGAAAGTCTTCAGAGAGCCACAGGTAGAAGTTTCACCATGATCCTAATTACCATCACTGATGGATTACTCAAGCTCAATGTCATTATTCATCATCATCATTCATTTTGAGGCAGGAACAGTAGGGGTTACATGTATTTACCCCACAGTTAGGATTTTAACAAGATTTAAACCCTCAACAAGATGACAAAGCAGAGGAATTTATTGGACTGCTCTTCTACAAAGCCGCTGGTGCCTCGTATCAAAAGCTCTCTCACGTGTGATAACCAAGAGCAGGACTTCAATTCTATGGACCTTTCTAAGGATGGAAAAAATACACCCCTACCACCCCTGCAGAAGAATGTAGATGGGATAATTAGCATTGATACTACACAGCTGTGGGCTGGCTTCAGGGGTGGCAGGTTGGTTGATGTAGATAAGGTGCGGCTGTGGCTGGTTCTGTTAAGGGGTTGAGAGCCAGTGAAGAGGGAGCAGCTGAGGAAGAAGAGGAGAGAGAGGAAGAAGCTGAAGGAGATGAGAGAGGAAGAAGCAAGAGAGGAGAAACCATGGCCTGAGTGAGGAGGAGAGATGAGGAGAAGGCAGCAGAGGGACTGGGATGGAGTGTGTGCCAGGGTGAGATGGTAAAAGACCTTGTTGCGGCCTCGTAGTTTTGAGAGTGCTGCGACACCCCCCCGCAACAGTCCGCAGGGTCTGGTCATAACCTTTGGGCTGCATGTTCATGGCGAGACTGGAGAGCTCTTGTAACACCCCATTTGGTGTCCAAAATACCATTCGGAGCATGAAGCTGCTCCAAAAACATACGGTTATGTCACAGTAATCAAGTATAATCATATCCAAGCTTCATCCTGCAATTTGCAATTGCATTTGGATGGGGTTTTTGTATAAGCCATTGTGTCATACCAGTAATGCAGGTTGATTAATTCAGGGGATAACATGATGCCACGTTAGCCTTACAGCACAGTTGCTGACTGGGTTTGCTCCAAGAGGAACCCCACATAATTAACATGACTCTCACCCTTTCACTTTTAACATGCTTCCTAATTAAGCTCTCCAGGATCTGAACTTCACTTTCTGGCTGCAGTGGCTGCAAAATGATTTATCCCCTGATGATGGTCACCAGCGCCAACCTCGCTGTCAGGGAAGCACGCTGATGCATTTAACTCTTTGAATTATTTTATCCCTTCTCTCCTGTTTAAGTATAGAGGTACGGTGCAAAACCTTACATTTCAAAGCCAGAAGGTAAATGTGCAAATCTATCTGTAGGCCATCTCTTACCCATTTGCATATAATGGACGTATACATAAGAAATGATAAGGATGCGTATGACCTGTAATTAGCCTATGTTGCTGTTTAAAAAAATCTTGATGTCACTCCATTTGCAGATTAATTAAACCTAATAGATGTAATGAAACGCAAAGAGAACCGATTGCTTTGTAGAGATTTAGTATTGATCTGTACACTAAACCAGCTTTAGTGGATTTTAAACAATTATTGTCAATAGATAAATTTCTGCAATAACTGTTTTATGTATAAAAGGGTCATATTGAGGTACAAAATCTACTTACATATATAGTGGACAATTAACCCACCCACACCTCATTTGTATTTACACAGCACCTCCAGATCTTTGGCCGAAAGGTGCTGTTTACACAATATTATTTTAATTTCACGTGACAAATGTGCTACCATGAAGCTAAACATTCATCATTACCCGGGCGTGCTTTCCCCTTCTGCGGGGGGAAGTGCCGTCAACTACTGACACAGGCTTTCTGCAGATAACATTGGCTGGGGAATAGCGCTCATGTACCGGAGAAATCCCATTTCCAAACAAACACTGGCTGTGGAGGGGCCCAGGGGCCCCAGGTACCGCAGCCCCCAAATTGGGTTGGGTTTCTGTCTTCCAGAGTCGTGATTCCCCGGCTGAGCAGGCAGCGAAGGCAGGCAGCCCTGCCTGCCTGCATCCCTCGCAGCTGCCGAAATGGGAAGGACGTGGAGCTGGCGATGATGAGGAGGGTTTGCATGAATCCCCCGAGCCAGCAAGCAGGGTTTCCTAATTGTCAGCTGTGCTGCGCTGGGCTTGTTTAAAATAATTAGTGTGGCGGCTTAAACAGACTGGGGGTGGCGGGGGAGGGGGGAGTTGGGGTGGGCTTTTTTTTTTTTTTTCCTAATCCCTCTGCATGGGTTTTTATCGGTTGCTATCAGCTCCCTGCTCATTTCTGACACCGTCACTCTGCCAGGTGGGGGGAGGGGGAGGGGGGAGGGGGAAGAAAGGTATTATATTTTAAGTACACGAACGCAGTCAGGAAGAAACAGGATGAACCAGCCCCAACAGATGCAATGGATGGAAACAATACACTCAATACATGGAAACGATATTATTTTTTTTTTAAAAAAGGGGGGTGCCTGTAACAGAAAAATCTGCTTTCTCCTTTTCCTCCTCTTTTTCCTCCAAGAGGACTAGCTGGAATCTTTCTTAATTACTGCTTATTTCAATGACAGAATTGTAATTTATCATTTAGTTGTAATTTGACATATGTTCACACCTTTGCCATTTCCAATTTCCTCCTTCACTCTAATTGTCTGCCTGGCTCGCCTGTCACGCGTGCCTCCTGGGATTAATTCGAGCTGTCTGTCTGCAGCGGGCTACCGGCACGCTCGGGGCTGCCGCCACTGTGACAGTGTCAATGCGCGCACCGTTTAGCCAAGGCATTACCCGGCCGTCATGCTCCCGCCCTCCCTCAGCCCCCAGTGTTTATTGTTTAGCCCGGTTTTTTGCATTTGTGACTTTTCGGGGTTTTATAAGACTCTAATTACGCTCCCTGGTTGTCAGCTGAAAGGAGAGGAAACCTTGCCGTAATTAGTGGGAGGGGGCCCTGGCAGCGGGGGATGCAGAGACCGGTAGATGTCTCTCGCTCTGCCTTGAAAATACGCATCGGCTTTAAATACTCTGCCTTTATTTTCCTCTGTGGCTGTTTATGCTCCGCTGTCCCACTGACGTGGCCTCAGTAGAGCTATCGCACCCTCCTTCCCCGGCTTTTGGTCTCCCTGGCCCTGATTACCCACGGTAACACGCCGCATCCTGCTTCAGCATCCTCTTAAGACAACCTTTCCATGGCCAGGTCCTGCTCCACCCTGGTGCAACTCCACTGGCCAGGGGTGTTTGGCCCAGGATACGTTTGCTTGCTGATGGTAAAATAGCAGGGAAGGGCACTGTGTGCCCAGCACAGTATACACTGTGGCTAAAAATTAACCTGCCAGAAGTTGCTTTGGTCACCCAGGAGGTGTGGTGCCCACGCACCTTTCCCCATGGCCGGTCATGCTGTGCTCACACCGAGCTGATCTCCTCATCCCTGTACATCTCCAACATGTGAGGCTGCTGCTGCTGGTCCAGGGAGGCTGCTTGTTTCATCAAAGTGTGGCAAAGTAACACCAAAAATGAGATTCTTGGCCATGCTTTTTTCACAGGCAACAGCTGAATTCACACTGTGACTTGTTACCCGGGCCCCTTTTCTCTATCCCACCCAGATCTCTCCCAGAGGCTCCCCTGCCAGTCTGTGAAGCACATATGGATGCTATATACCTTTCTTCAGCAGGGCATCTGGTGTGGCAACAGCACCCCGCTTCGCCCATGGGGGACCACCCTCAGGGCTCCTCTTACACATAAAGATGATGCGAGAAAGCTGTTCAGTGTGTCTGCTGCTGTTTTTTTTTTTATTTATTTATCTTTCAGTCTTTGCCCAAAAGGACAGAAAACATCAATACTTTTCCTAATTGTCCTGGGAGATTTTTTTCCACAAGCATAGGCATGTGGGCCAGGGCTGTTGGCAGACGTTTCACAAGAGCAGTTCCAGCCCCAGCCCCCAAAAGGGACCTTACTTTCCCCAAGAGAAACCTGACTCTACCAGCTGGCTGAGCAGATGCTTTGGACGGTTTGAAGACAGAAAGCAGGCATCACCCTCTACCTTGATTATCGTTATCTTCTATTGTGCAGCCCCCCAGATCCCCACATCTTTGTTGTGGTTTAACCCCAGCCAGCAGCTAAGTACCACTCCTCCCACGTCACGATGGAGGAGAGAATCAGAAGAGTGAAAGTGATAAAACTGGTGGGCTGAGATGAAGACAGTTTAATAGGCAAAGCAAAAGCTGTGCACACAAGCAAAGCCAAACAAGGAATTCATTCCCCACTCGCCATGGGCAGGCAGGTGCTCAGCCATCCCCAGGACAGCAGGGCTCCAGCACACGTAACGGTTACTTGGGAAGACAAACTCTGTCGCTCTGAATGCCCACCCATTCCTTCTTCTCCCCCCAGCTTTTATTGCTGAGCCTGACACCATACGGTATGGGATATCCCTGTGGTCAGTTGGGGTCAGCTGTCCCGGCTGTGTCCTCTCCTAAGTGCCTGTGCCCCCCCCAGCCTGCTCACTGCTGGGGTGGGTGAGGGGTGGGAAAGGCCTTGGCTCTGTGTAAACGCTGCTCAGCCGTGACTAAAACACCCCTGTGTTATCAACACTGTTTCCAGCAGACGTTCAAAGCATAGCCCCATACCAGCTACCGTGAAGAAAATTACCTCTATCCCAGCCAAAACCAGTACACCTTCCACTGTTTCCTCTACATTGTTGCTTTTGATACCCAAGTGAAGAAAGGTAAAGTAAGGAAAAGAGAGAAACTACCTATTCCAGCTGTTAAGTGAAGCCTGAAAATGCTGAACAAAAAGGTTTAAAAAGAAGAAGTCAAATATTTATTCATTTTCCAGTGAATTCAAATGTCTCATCCATCAGTAACTGCAGGCACAGAAGAGAAAACTTGCAGAAGCCAGAATAAATTGGCCAGCACCGTGCCCACTCTGGGGATGTGGATGCTGGGGAAGGTGAGTTTTGGAGTGGGCTCACCTGCACCGCGCACTGCGTGCCCAGTCCCCACACATAACCTCTAAGAGCAGCGAGCTCGGACCGTTGTATTTATTTTTATCTGCTGTGCTCAATGGCGTAGCCTCAGGTAAGTGCTTTAAGCCCACTCTCGATGGCTCAAGTGCCTTAATAGATGCCTTAAGTATATAAAATCAAGATAATACCCTGAAAACACATGCCCATCCAATCAACACAATTCCTCCCTCCCTAAAATTAGCCCAAAGTCCTCGCTCTGGGCCATCCTGAGCCATTCCTGGCATCACCTTGGCAACACAGCATGGGAACAGCCCAACTGGAGAGGGCAAGCTAGAGGTCAGTGCATCCTGGCACGTTCAAATCCCAAAGGAATCCATTCCAGAGCCAAGGGACGCTGGGGAAACAAACCAACCTAAACCACACCCCCACCCCCACCCCGTTTAGC
>JAVJGJ010000001.1:69848626-69872104 GCA_035590215.1 Microhierax caerulescens
GCCCCACCCCGTTTAGCTGGGGATAAAGAAGCTGTTGTTGGCGGCACTGTAAGAGGTTGGCAAGATGCTGCTTTTTGGAAACCCCTGGCTCGAGGCCATTTACTACTGCGTGAGTGGGCAGGACCGCTCCTCGGAGCCCAGGTAGGCAGAGCAGCTAACACAGTGCTGCTGGAAAATACTGAATGTCTTGTAGGAGGCAAGACTGAATGGATTTACATTTATTTAGATTTTTTTTTTCTCCCTTTCAGTGTCTGCTTCCTACACCACTGACCTTTTAAAATTATTTCAGTACTTACTGACTTTGTTTTCTGTGTGTTGGTGTTGAGCGGGATTTTTATCTCCCAGCTTCCTGCCTTTTGCCGTCTAGGATGGCCAATCTTCTCAGGCAGTTTGGTTTGGACACCAAGATTTTTCTGAAGTGTCTACAAACTTTTAGGAGCCGGCATTTCTGGCCGCCTTAGCTGCCAAATCACGAGCAGCTTGTGAAAATACAAAGTGCCTCAAGCTGAGTCCTAGAAAAGAAGGTCCTCCAAATACTTAGTCACATGCTTCAGCCTTGGTCTAAAGACTGGGGTATGAGGTGCTTTATGATTTAATATTAGATCTTTGCTATATTTATGGCCTATTTCATATATTGGAGCTATTTTGCTGGAAATGGTGTTGGAAATCAATGTACTCATTAGAAGTTGATGCTAAGTGCTTTTGAAAATTCACCTTCCTTTTCATTTCTCCTAGCTATCAATTTTGTTTTTGTTTTAAACCTGACTTCCCGAGGCCTTATTCATTAATAGATAAGCAGTCATAAGTAGGTTATGAGCATACAGTAGGCTCATCTTCCATGTCGGCATAGCCAGTGCAGTTTTTACCTGGAAATAAATCTGATTTTTCAAGGATGGGGAACACCTTCAGCTCACAGAGGGTCTCTGAAAAATGCATGCTTTTGCTGTATCTGTGACAAGAATGAAAAATTTCAAATGGGAAGGAAGGAGTCAGTCCAGACCCCAGCTGGAAAACAAGCTTACAGATAGTTGTCCTCTTCGGTACCAGCTGCAGTGCTCCGTACTGTCAATGGGGAGGGTAAAGGGGATAAAATAAGTGGGCTGAAACCTGAAATTCTGGGGGAGCAGAAGAAGGTGCTGACTTTCGTATAGGGTTTTTTTCTTTTAAAATTATTACACTACTTTTTGGGCATTTATTGTCTCAGCAGTGCTATTCATTCACTTGTGTCACAGGAACAGCAGATGCTTCAGTACTGCCCCATCCTAAGTGGTCTGTAACACACATTTAAGAGGAAAATCCCTCTCACTAGTAACTCAACCCCCAAACCTTGCTAGTCATTCACAGCTGCCGTAGGGCTAAATAGTCAGTGTAGGTGCACCCGCTACACCCCATAAACATACCCAGAGCTGGCAGGAGTAAGCTCTGCCTGAGCAGTACACCCCGAGCCTGTTGGCTGGGCACAGGGTTCCCCAGTCGCTTGGGAGAAGTTTAGTGTCACTTGAAGAATTTGCCCAGAGCCGTGCAAGAGGATAGCAGTGGAGTGCTACCGAAACAGCCATGGGTGGCTTTTCTTTGGCGCTCCCTCTATCCTCTCTTTAGATTTCAACAAAAACCTCTGTTAATCCTGTTGCTGCTAATGAAACATGCTGCTAATGCAACAAAAGAAAGGGGAAGAGACCCCAATAACACTTGACTGAGAGGCCTTCCAAGCCCTTTGCTGTATGATTTCTGAGCTTGTAGTAGTTTGGCATTGCTCTAGCTCCTACTTGAACGTGGTGTAGTGCTCTTATAGATACTTGCTCAAGAACAGATGTAGAAAACTCCTTGGTGTATCGTCAGTATGCAAGTTTGCATCCCTATAAATTGAACCTACTTATGTTTCGAAATAAAAAGAAAACCCCAATCCAACCAACCACAGTAGCTGTCTGTAAGAATATGAAATACTTCTTATAAATAATGGAGGAAAAAGCCTCTTTCATTCTTGCATGGAAAAAGAAAGCTGTAATAATTTTGCTTTGAAGAACATGCTTGCCTCTGTCCCTTAACCTTCACATAGAGAAGAAGCACCAGCATCTTGATTCCTAAATGTAATGTTCTGGGAAACTATAAGACGGCAAAATCAAGACGGTGTCCTCAGAAATTGTTTTTGTGCACTAAAATATAGTGGTCGCCAGTGGTGCCCACTATAAAATTTTTATATGTAGAAAGTGGCAGGCTATCACACTTTTTATATATGCATATATAAAAGTGACAGGCAGAGGAATAGGATGCCTGAAGCTGTAGGATATGAGTGTTATAGGCCACAGTCCTTTTATTTTTATTTTTATTTCATCTCAATGGGAAGGTTTTCTGTCATTAGCTCAAAAACGCAACACAAATATTTTCTTCTTCTGAGGCCTGAACACACGCAGAGACCTTCCTACTTTCATCCAGGCATTTGGTACTGCTGCTTGCTGCTTGTCAGCATTTTGGGAGGAATTATGGCAAGCTGTGGGGCTGGTTCTGGCAGCCTGGACCCTGTGTTCCTCCTGCATGGCTCAAGTGCCCTGGGCACAGGCAGGGGGAGTGCAGGCGGGAGGGTGGTCACCAGCACCTGCCAGGTAAAGCCTCACAATGTTTGGGAGCTGCCGGAGATGCTGTTTCTAGTCTTGTGGTTTCTATTCCTAGGCATCTTTAAAAACTTAGAGAACGAGTGCAGAAACAGGGGAGGTAAAAGGAGATATACCAAGGGACATGGAAGCACCACCAGCCAGCCATCTAGTCCACAGCACGGTTTCTGGCAGCACCAGCAGCACTGGAGGCTTCAGGAGAACAAGTGGGAATCCCTTACGTGGGGAAACCTGCTGTACAAGTTCACCACCCATTTTCAAAGACAGACATTCCCAGCCACCTTAAATCCAGCATTTGCCCAGGGCTAGTGGGCTAGTGGGGCTGTTGAAATTCCTGCAGTAGTCCTGGTATGCAGAAGGTCCTGGTCACCCCAGGGCGTGCAGGCGGCTGTGGCTGTTGCAACACATTATGCTGGTGCTGTGGCAGTGACGGTGCCTGTTGGACTGTGATGTACCATCACAGTTTCATGCCATGGTAAGAAGGTGGCATTTGCAGGATGTTTTGTCAGAAATGTCTCATCTTTTGGACCTGGAAATTGTATTTATGTGGAAGCTGAGTACCTCAGGGACTAAAGCCAGGTGGAGAGCAGTTTGGGTTGGGGGAGAGAGTCATGGAAATCCCACAGCACAGGTGCAGACATATTACTGATGTTTTGGGGATGTGCTGGACTTGACTTTGTGCGCTGTGCATACATTTCATTGTCTGGGACACCCCAGACAGAGGTATGGGAGGTTTACATGTGTGTACATGTCCGTGAGCACAGAGACACAGAAATACATATACCTTTGTGTGCATATTCAGACTGAAATGGTTTCCAGCCACCTAACAAGTACTTTGAGCTGCAGCTCCACATCTCACCTTATCCAGAGCTCAGGACTTGCACTAGTGCATCCCGTGCCCAGCGGGACGGTGCCCTCCAGCCCAGTGCAGCCTCTGCTGGGTGGGAAGTGCCTGCTGGGCCTGGGGAGAAGCGGGGAGAGAATCTCTGGAGGATCCGCAGGGAGCATTCAGTGCTTCTGACATCTGTCACTGTAAGTGCTGGATTTTTACCTTGCAATTTGTTTGAGGAAAAAAGTCGGGGAGCAATAAAGTAATAAGCTGAGCGGAAAAAGAATTGTTATCAGAAAATTATTTGTAATGTAGCCTTTAAAATAAATATCCGAGATATTCCTGTGCTTTACAGTGTCATTTCTAACTCTAAAAAGTCAGTGTATAAATCTAATGGAGTAGCTATTCATAAAAGTTCAGCTTGAGTAATAAAAGTAACAATTTTCTGTAATGATATTTTATAGATTTGAATAAGACATATAAAATATTTTTGCTTTTATAGCATATGTAAAGAGAGTAAGTATGCTATGCCTATAAAACAGGGATTACTTTTAAATTCTTAAAATATTTCTAGAACAAAGTAAATAATACTCATAGTTTTTTTTTCTGAAAGACCAATTGAAAGCCACGTAGCAAACTTTTCAACTATTTTATATGAAAACAATTCTCCTGCAGTTTCAGAGCAGACATAACACACTTCCCTCTTTTATCTTTTAATAAAGGAAATTTGCAGGCTTTCTTTCCCCTTCCTATTGTGTATCCCTCCCTCTGAGCCCTTCAGCTCAGCTCTTTGCCGGTGTGAGTGTGTTACACGTGAGGAGAAGTTGGGCTTTTATCCTCTGTGATGTAATTTTCACAAATGCCAACTGAACATTGCAGAGAAGAGATTTTTCATGAAGTGCAGAGGAGGAGGGAAAACACAAATCTGAAAGGTAAGAGGCTTGGACTTCTGATTTATTTTGTACCAAGTCTGGGGGAAAAAATACCAAGTTTTAATGGAGATACTGCGAATTGTGCATGAAGGTAAGCAAGACCAGAGCCTTAGTCTCAGACCTGACCCTCTGGCAGAGCAGTGCCATGCTCAGTGCCACCCTCTGAGTCAGAGGGACAGCAGTGAGTCGTGCCACTGCTGCGCACTCCAGGCTCTGACCACCCTGGCAGAGGCACCTGGGGACCACACTACTCAGCCCCTGTGGCAGTGTCCCCTGATGGTGCTGTTGCATTTAATGATGGGGTCGGGGAGCACCATCATGCTCTGTGTCTGGTTGAGCCACGTGGCCAGCAGTGGCACGGGGATGCTAGGAAGATCAGGTTTGCCCAGCTAGGATGCCCACACAAGGGGAATGGGTGGGCAGCTGGGCACAGCAGTGCTTTTACAGCCACGGGGGAGCCAGCCCCCTGCACAGAGCCGAGGGTGTAACCTGTAATCCTGTGGGAATGCAAAGCCTGGTTAATGTAAATAGCTCTGGTTTGAAAAGCCTTATGAAAGAAACCAGAAAATGCGTGGCTTGCATGTGATTATTTCTAAACCTATTTCTATAGGGTTTCTCTAAGGCACTGATGAGCATTAATTTTTTGCCTTGTCAATAAAACATGTTTCCAGATTCCTTTGTCCAAATGTGATCTGAGCTACCTTCAGTGCAAAGCAGAGTGCAATTTGGTTAAGTGATTAAAAAAAGCCATAAAATAGACGGTAGAAACGATGGCCGTGTGTGGGGCTGCAGCCTCCTGGCCAGGGTTTAGGCTGACACCCAGACGATGCCCGGCACAGCCAGCCACATCCCCTATAGTTCAAGCCTCCCCACAGTGAACCATGTCCTGTTTGTTTTCAATCACAGCCCAGCAGGGTAAATTAGGAGCTGAGCAAACCCATGCAGCCATCAGGCTTGGCCTCGCCACCCACCAGCATTCCCCCAGTGGCCTCTCTGCTGCTGGTTATGTGCCTGTTCCTTGCCCACTTGCCTCCTGCCTGAAGCATTTCATATATATATATATATTTTTTTATATATATATATATATATACTGTTACATATATAATGTGTAATTGCATATAGGCAGCTGCCCTGCACTTGCATACATATATCTTTTCTACAATTACTTGTAGGCCATGGTAAAAAGTGAGTCTTAAGTAAAAATAAAATGTCTATATTTTCATTCATGAGCTTACATATATGTATATATACGCCCACTAGAGATGTTGTGCAGCTATCTCAATTTGCACATCCACTCGATAGTAAATCTTTAGGTCTGTGGCATATGGTACAGCCATAAATACATACATCTGTAGGAAAATGAAAACCAATATGACTCAACATAGAGAGTTTGGGTTTTTTTTCAATATTTTTCAACATTTCTATTGACTTGTCTATATATTTACATCTACAGGTTGGCTCCTGTACCTAGCTCAGGAGGTATCACCATCACTTTGCCTTCATGCAAGCACAAAATGCAGAGTCCTTCACAATGGATATCTCTGTACATATGGCCAGGTCATTATACAACCAAAGGTATCTTTTTATAAGGCTTTTCAAATAAGAAAACCTAGAAAAACCTTATACACAGCACATTCAAGGGCTGCTGGCAGTGAGTCAGACAGACTAATAACTATAAGCAAACCATCATTTGGGTCAAGCACCAGGTCACATTTTGGGTGTAAATCTTAAACAAAAAATGTTGGGCAAATTGCTGCGCTGTAACAGAGATGGCAATTCAGAGCCAGTGCTATTGAGGACTTTATGGTTTAAAAATTGGCAAGGTCTGATTTTGTATTTGATTTTTTATTTGACAGTTGGCATATTTCTAAAAAGTCATTGCACATTTCTGAAATTTCATTGCACATCCATGCATCATTACCTGTTTTCTTAGAGCTCGGGGGAGACGATATTGTTGGGGGTTTTCTCTCATGTAGGGAGGCGAGGCAACGAGGCGTAACAGAAGCGAAGGATGGCCTTTGGGAGAGCAGCATAGCTTTTCTGAAGCACAAGTCTTTGGTCCAACTGAAAGTCCAAAACAAAGGAGAATCTCTGTCTCTCTCCCTCTCTCTAGCTGTACCTTGGTAATGAAAAGGAAACAGCAAGGGAAGGAAAAAAAAAAAAAAGCAGAAGGAAAAAAAAAAAAAAGCAGCATACTATTTTTCTATTTTTAAAACTTGGTCCAAAGTTGAAGAGGCTGGTGAGAAGAAGCAAATACTCTTCAGAAATGCCTGACTACAATGCTGGGGTGAAATATTCCAGGAAAACAAGACAGGAATATTTTTAGCAGTAAATATTGGAGCTGAACGGGACTCGCTCATCTCAAAGAAAATGATGGACAAATGCTGCAGGGCATGCTGAAGAAAATAAAATGCTTACCCTTTATCCCAAACTCATTCAGCTAGGGACCATTTTAGGAGTTGAACGAAGTTCTCTGAGATTTTTCCTTTGGCCTTGTTCTTTTTCTTTTCAATAGCAAACCAAAAACATGCTAGTTTTTGCTGTTGCTGGCTCTTGGACTGGGAACTCCTGGTCTGGAAAAGAGCAGCTTTTCTCCTGAAGGCTGAACCTTGTTATTTTGTCAAGAAGTGGAGATGTTCCCAAGCTCAGGGGCTACTCTGGAGCCTTGATCAGTGGTGGGACTTAAAGGTGGGGAAGACAGGGGAAAACCTGCCATTTCAGTAAGCTGGGACCTGCAGACAGCTCTGCCAAGTCCCTCTCCCAAGGCAGCTATTCCCTAAAACTGATTCTAATTTATTTGATATTTTACCATTACTCTTCCTCTTTAGGCATGACTGAGTTAGGTGTGGGAGGTTTGGGTGCAGGCTCAGTTGCTAAACTTGGATGGAATTTCTGTTTTTTTGGGGGTGTGGTGGTGTCATGTTATTCAGCTTTTCTCTGAGCTGGTTTCTTGTTCTGTGGTATGGCCCCACATCCCCTACTCCTGAGAAGGACCAAAGGGACTGTGCTGGAAGAGAAAAGCAGTATTTCGCAACTGGGAATTACTTTTGCCACATTCTTCTGAGTTCTCCAGATTTCAGGAAAGCTTAGGATAGCTTTTTTCTTTTCTTTTTTTTTTTTTTTTATATCCGGAGTGAACAGGCACTGTTAACCCTTTCAGATCTCCCCTTGCTGCCAATCATGGGGAAAACAAATGTCTCCATCCCACCTGCTAAACCACTCTCTGCGCTCAGCTTCAGGTGCTGCCACTTGTGCCTGGCAGGCAGAAAGCTGAGCGAGCTGTCAGTGGCACCTGGGGAGGTGCCCACCTTGCAGCTTTCCCAGGGGGACAGCTTTCCTGGGCAAGCGGGTGGCAGACGCATGGGGCTGGGGAGGCTGCTGCTCTTGGCTCGATGAGGGATGCTCGCTACACGAAGGCTCCGTGTACCCCTACTTACGCCAGGGTTAATGCAAACCTGAGAGGTGCCCGATTGCATCTGGCCCTTGTGTATCCACATCTGTCTTCCCACCCTCGGGCTTCCCTGCCTGCGCCGGGAGCAGCCGCCCTGCGGTCCCCGCACTCCCCCGGGCTGCGGAGGTGCAGCGGGAGTTATGTTACAGACATGTCGAAAGCCATTAATTAAATTAGAGATCTCTGACAGGGGCTGCAGAAGCAGCTGTGTCATCAATCATCACGCCGCAGGCTGACACGCGGGCCGCATCACATGGAGGGAATTTTTTTCTTTTTAAAGCCAGCGGAGGGCTGTAAGCAGGGGTGCTGTGCGGGAGTGCAGGGGTGCTGTGCGGGAGGGTGGCACCGCCGGAGCTGAGGTACCGGCTGGTCCGGAGACCCCCCCTCTGCACTCAGCAGTGTCTGTGGCCGAGGCGCCTGGGTGTTGCTGCAGTGCAAATTAATTGGCGTCATCAAATGTCATCCTGTGGCTGCTCATGTCCCTGTGCCTTAATGCGCGTTAATGGGGCAGAGCCCGCGTTTGGCAGCGGGTGAGCGTGCCGAGCGGCTGCCGGCTCACCTGCCAAGCCCTGGCTGGCGGCTGGTGTGGGTGGGGAGCCCCGGCCCCCCGGGCTTGGCACGGGGATGCCCCCTGCCCTCACCGCAGTGCCCTGTGCTTGGTAGTGCTGTGTGAAATGGAGGAGATACGTGGATCCCAACCGTGCACAGAAAAAGTGAACTTCTGTTATTTACGTGCGGCAGGCCACTCGATAACGAACTTGCCACCTGCCGCCAAAGAACTGGCTTTTAGGCAGTTAATCAAATAAGAAAGGCTAAGGGTAGTCACTGCACCCTTTGCAAATAGCAATCCAGACACAAGAGCAAATAGTTTGTGTCAGCATGACAAGAGAAAATGGAATGTAAACTTGCTAAACAGCCAAGAGATACCGGCTTTTATATGTATGTTTTGCCTTCTCAAGGAAAGGACCCAGGCAGGTTTAGATTTGGGATCCATTTATAACGTCAAGTGTTCTCCCCCCTCCTAGCCCCATATTGGCAGGGAGATGAGAAGAAACAGCCCTGCAATATCTTAACGTTCCCTGGGCCAGCTTCTCCACATCCACCTCTCGGTATGCTACCTACAGAGGAAAGACAAAGCTGCAGCAATTTTATTCAGGCCTGTTTCGCAGTGTAGGTCATCTCAGCAGAGTGTAGAAACAATAGCATGTGCCAATCTCTCGGCACAAATACTGACCCACAAATAATGAATGCTCCTAGCAACCACTGAGAGAAATAGTAAAACTTTTAACACTTTTTTGTGCCAAAAAAAAAAAGAGGTAAAAATTAGTTTTGCGCCAGTGAAAAGTGGCCTGCCTGTAGATGATCTGCAAAGAGAAGATTGTCAGATAAATTATTTGTATTGAGTAATTTGATCGTCTCTCCTTGGAAGCCTAATGAATAGGTTATTTTCTGCAACAGCTGCTGTTCAAATTCTCAGGCACGAGTCCACGTGGTCTGGCTGTTCAAAGAGAATTACTGTGCTGGCTTTTTGAAAGTAACTTAAAAAAGTAAAACTAGGCACGCTGTTTGTTGACAGGGAGGAAAGATGGAGCGGAGAAGATTTAAGCAGGTGGTAAAATTATCGTGAAGCCCTAAAAATGAGCGGTAAAAAGGGTAATTGTGTGAAGGCACAAATAACTCGCCTGTCACTGGGACTGTAAGAGACTGAACCATTGTGGCTGGCCATGATGTAATTCAGACATGTCATCTGCATTTCACGTATGCTACTGTGGAGAGAATATGCCTCCCAGATGGGCTGTGAGGCCGTAGGGCCCCGGGGACCCTGCTGCCAGGTAGGCTATAGCCGTGTGGGCACATTGGTCTGAAGCTACTCATCTCTGGTCATCTCTTTAAATAAGGCCAAATACCATACGCATGCACGCACCAGTGGAGGGGTCTAGGAAAAGTAAAAGACATTGCAATGGCTTTTTGGGTGTGTGTGGAAAGGGTTAAATGCATTTTGCACTTGTGCCACAATTTGCCACTCCATCATCTGCATTTGCCCAGGAGCAGCCAGATTTCCTCCTGCATTTGTTAGCGCACACTTGCCTGCGGTAGGCAAAGGCTGACTTGAACCTTTTTATGGGTGATATTTGCCTGTGTTTTTCTCTGACTAGGTTTAAATAGGGTAAAGTGTGATCTGCCAACTATAAAACCCTGAATTCTTTCACCCGCAGTATAAAGGCACAGCTCTGCATGCCTGCCTTGCTCCCTTGCCCTGCCCGTGGCTGCCCTGCAGACGCGCCCTTCCATTGAGAAGCTTTGCTCAGGTCATCACGCAGTTCAGCACTCAACTTCCACACACCAGACCTTTTTGCAACTAGAAAATCAGATTTTTTTGGGTGTGTGTGTATGGTGTGGGGGTGTTATTTCATTGTTCTCTGCATAATCCATTCAGAAACCCAGTGTTTTATTTCTCTTGCTCTTTTTCTTCCTCTTCTTGCCAAGGTAATCAAGAGGAGACTTGTTGTATGAACAGTGTTAAGTACGGAGTACATATTGAGGTGAAGTGAAAGGTACCTGAGGTAGAAAATGGCCATGAACTCTCTCTGCCTTGTGTTTCTGCAGGAGTAGGTTTAAACAAGCTACTGTAACAGGAGACACTGAGGGTGGATGGATGTGGGCATGCGTGTTTAAGGGAGTAACAACCACCCAGAAAACCCTGAGGGAACAGCCAAATAGGCATTTTTGTAATGAAGGATTTGGTGGCTAGCTCTTCGAGGGGTGCTTACCACTGTGAGGACCAGCTCGTTCAGGATGCTTCGGCACTGAGTCCAAGGTGGATACTGCTTCTTCGTGAGCCCATCTCCATTTCTGCAGGTGGTTAAAGGATCAGGGCAGGGGGGGTTAGGAGTGCAGTGAGGGAGCCTGGAGGAATGATGCAGCCCTCCCTCTTGTACCAGGACCGTAATCCTAGACTGCGGCATCACCTTTCTTTTGGGATGGAAGCCAGGTCCCACATACCACACAAACCAAGGTGAGCATGCTGGCTTTGAGCCTGCCACCACTAAGCATCAGCTCCAGCCTCTTGTGGTTTGGTCTGCTTGGCTATTGCTCTTCTGCAAGACACGTTGCGCCTGTCCCTCTTTTCATTTGGCTTGGGGGTGCCGGGAAGCCTCCAGCGGCACCGGGAGGCAGTGAATAGAGGGGACTGTTTGCACTCATTTTGCTTTCATAGCTTCTCATGATGGTTGGGCTGAGCTGTGGCAAAAGCTGTGCTCTTCTCTACTAAACTGTCATAGCAAAACTAGCCAGCTGCAACAAGGTCTTTTACCATCACATACCAAGTTAACTTCAATAAGTGGTTACCACGCCTTGCCCTGGCACAGCCACCAATCCCCCCCAGGGTTTCTAAGGTACATCTAACTGTTTGTGCCATTTCTTCATAGTCTTCAGGCCAGTCCCTCAGCTTCTCACTGCTACTGCTGCTGTCTTCTCCTTGTCTCTCCGCATCCTGGGCACTTTCTCCTCCCTTTCCAGATCTCTCTTAATTGGCTGCTCCTCTTCCTTACCCCTTAGAGCCATTTAACCACTTAGCAGGAACCAGCCACAGCTGCACCTTATCCACGTCAGCCAACCCACCGCCCCTGAAGCCAGCCCACAGCTGTTTATTATCAATGTTAATTAACCCAGCTTCATTCCTCTACACTAACCAACTGTAAAGTGAAACCCCACGCCTCTGTCATTTTGGGGGCAGAATCTACTTTGTTTTTCATGAAGGTCATTTGGTGTATTACAAAGTGTGCCAGTTCATCTTTCATCTGAATTAGCAAAGTGTGCCTATAGATGTCATGTATATTGCTACTGAAAGTTCTCTTAATTATGAAAAAAACTAAAGCTTTTTGCTTTTTAAAAAACCATGAATTTTAAGTTTGCTTTTGTGATGAATTTTGAGTGTCTTTATCTCAACAAAAATACAGTCTTCGATGTCATCTGTGAAAATTGTCTTCCTGCCAGTTTCAGCGACAGCACTTTGGTCTGAGTGCAGCCTGCCATCAGCAGTCAAGGCTCTCTGTGGCCAGCGAGGAGCATGAGTCCTTCCACACCTGCTCACTCCTCTCTTCTTGCTCACAAAATCACCTTTGATCAAATCAACTTTTGAAAAATAACTTCCCAGCCCATCTTTCTTGTGCTCCTCTTAACCTACTGCAGGGGTCCTCAAACTTTTTAACCAGGGGGCCGGTGCACGGATTAAGTGGCAGGCAGTCATCTGCAGCTGCTTGGTTTGCCCCCCCAACCCCCAGCGGGGCGGGGGTGTGTGTCTGTAAATACCGGGGGGCTGGATTGAGGACCCTGGGGGGCCATATCTGACCCGTGGGCTGTAGTTTGAGGACCCCTTACCTACTGCATAAAGATACTGAGGAAGGGCTTTGTGACTAGCAAATCTCCTGAGTCACCCCACCACCAGTACCAGGTAGGCTAACCATGAGCCGCAACCAAAACCACTGCAGCACTGGCTTGGATTTTAGCAAGGGGCTAGAACAAGTTCACAAGCCATCCTTAATGATGCTCCATGCTCAGATAATTCTGCTGAGACACACAGCCAACCCAGAGATAGGTAAACCTTAAGACTGAAGGAGCAGGTGCCAAAAATAGGGAGCAGGACAGCACTGTGGCACTTGAGGGCAGATACTGCCACAGGTAGAGTCGTCTTTGTCAGTGCCACCAACTGATGAGTCCAGCTATGAAAAGGTGAGCTTCTGGGGGTTAAGTTTAAAGACAGGCAGCTGTAACAAATGCTGGGACTTTGACCCAGGGAGGGGTGCGTGAGACGCTCATGCAGACAGTGGGTTACGGATATTGAGGCGTTCATAAACAGGTTTCAACATAGATCTTGGAGTTATGTTCCCCATTTGGTATCCACTAATACCTGTCCTCCTGCTGACTGCAAGGCCAGTATACTGAGTCTGACACTCACCTGACTGAGTCACCAGTTTGCAGACATTACCAGCTGTGGGCTGAAACCATATGCAGACCCAAGGGGTCATCTCCTTAAAATGAGGACCTGGATATTAAACAGCATTTGCATGTTATAATCATCATCAGTGTTGGTACATATGGGCAATACATACAGTAGGATATGCAGGTTGTAACAGCAGGTGGTGCTTGGCATTCTCTGCCACATCAGTCACGTTTTGGTTTTTCTGTGCATTTGGATTGACATATATATATATATATATATTCTAGACAACTGGGATGCTCTTCTGCAGCAAGGAAGCAATTTTTGTGATACCTTTCCTAGTCTGGACTGTGTATGGTACCTTTTTTTATCTGGGCTGATTAAGATTCATGTTTCTTTCCTCCAGAAGCGCTAAGGTTCCTATTTACACATGATACAAGATCAATGGGCTAATAATTAAGGCAGTAGTGTGATGCTATTTCAGGTCTATTGCCTGTTTATTTGCAACAGCTGTCTATGGTTGTGGGCTGCATGATACAGAGGTTGCCATGGTTAAAACCCATGTTTACTGAGTGCCTGGTAAATAGTTGCACAACTTTCTGTGTAAATGCCAGATAGCACATTAGAGTTTCTTTTGCACGGTTTTACTTAGGCACAAGCCTTGTCCTCAGTTTCTGTAACCCTATTGATCTTATTTGCTTGCACATACCTGTACAGAGTGAGGTGAGAAGGAAACGTGCCACCGAGAAAGGACTGAATTTATGTTTAGTCCAGACAGGTGGGGACTGAGAGGAGGTGTGAAGCAGGTCTTTGCAGAGATGAAAGGCCACTGCAAGGGAGCTGGGAATAATCTCCTCCATCTCTAGTGGCTAGGAGAAGAGCTGTGGCCTTCAGTTGCCCCAAGGAAGAATCAAGTCAGGCATCAAGGAGAGACTTTGTAGTGGTAATGATGGTGAGGCAGCAGCCTACAGAGGCTGTCAAGTCTCCATTGCTGCAGATCTTGAAGAGCAGATTAGATCTAGCTTTGGCAGGAATGATATACTGTAACTGATCCAGTCTTAAATCAAGGAAACAGGTTGGATGACCTCTTGAAGTACTTCATAGTCCATAAGTCTATTTATGCCATTAATATTTGGAGGCAGAGTCTGATTAAACTGTGGCATACATCAAGCGCTGGAGCAGCTGCTGTTTCTTCCATCCATAACTTGGTGAGAGAGGGCTTAGCAGACCTCTGTGGGAAGCAGGTTGCTCCGAAGGAGGACGGTACCAATGTGCCCGTGCAATGCAGCTCTCAGCGCGGCTCTTTGGAGAGGGACATAAAGTCAGCAGGGTCTGCTGGGCACTGCCAGAGTGGTATCCAGCGCCCACCAGAAAAGCCTTCTCCAGTAACCTGGAGTGGGTACCTGACTGGTGCCAGCAGCGTAGTCCTGCTCCCCCCTGTTCTCACGCCTCATCAAGGGGCAGGGAAATGCTGGCCCTTAGCACAGCCATTCTTTGTTTCCCACGCTCCAGCTGAAGAACTGATTTTAAAGAAACAAAACAGGAGCAATAACAAATGTAAAAGAGGTGTCTCCCCCCTTCTCAACGGCACACGCTTTCATTCCAGGCGTGTCTTATTTGCGTTCAGTTCTCCAGATGTAAAACAGACCCATGGGGTCAGGCGGCACAGGTTTTCTATTTTTCACATCACTGCACCTGCAGCAGGACAGAATTTGGTATCGCTCATATTAGACAGGGGGTGGGGTGGGCAGGAAGCCTTCCTATTCATGCCATTTTTGAGAATACAGACTGTTCTTGCAGTACTACTAAGGAAAAGCCACCCTTTTCTGCTGCGAAGGGCTGCTGTAGGCCCAGGTAACGCTGCGGGCTGTGAACGACCATGCTTCCCTGCAGCACGTTGTTCTCTGTGAAGCGGGGGGAACCCGTGAAAGGCAGAAGCAAGCGGTACAGATTGCGCACTGGAAAATGGATTAGCAGATAGATGACTCCTTGAAATGGAAAGGGCTGCTTCTCACAGGGGCCTGGATTTGCTTATCTTCCATGCAAGTACTTGCATAATAATAGCTAATCTGCATATGATAAATTAATAAAATAGGTTTAAGTGTTGAGGAAGCAAAAAAAAAATATCTAGGTATTTGGCTCTCTTTTAGGTACCTCAGTTGAAAATGTCGGTGGGGAATCTGAGAGGAAATTAGTCACATTTACTGGAAGAGAAGTTTATGCACGTGTGATGGATTCCCAGATTCTTTCTGTGGCAGCTGCATTTTAGCCATATCTCTCCTGAAATGAGAGCCTGTCCTGTTTGCAGTGCTTTGCAGAGCTGGCTTTATATGCAGCCGCCTTCCTTTCAATATAATAATCCAAAGCTTACAGAGCTGCAAATAAAAAAGCAACCTGTGTAAGCCAGTGTAGAAATTTTTCCTGAGTCCACAGATGATCAAAATGATATTTGTTGGAGAGCATTATTTAGTCTCATTCCTGTCAGCAGTTACCCTAATGCTCAGTAGCTGAGGTATAAAAGAGTTTGGGCAGATGTGCGGGCCATGGCACGGGTGAGCTGACTTGGATGGTGGAGGGAGCACAGCAGCCAGGAGAGGCTGGGGAAGCACCCGTGTCCATTCCTGTCTCTGTGTTTCCCAGCTTCCCACAGCAAAAGATTTTGATACTGCAGTCACTGCTGTGCTACCAGATCCAGCATCTCAGCTGGCTGATTTGTGCCAGTGCAGTTGCATTGACTGTGGCAGTAACTAGAGAATGGTGGTGGGCTATATCCCCAATTTCCCCTGATTCTCAGGTGGGTTTTGGAGTCTTTTTTTAGGTCCTTGCTGCGACATGTGGCTGAACTGCCATCAGTGTGGCAGCTACCTAGCTTGGATAGATCCATCCGTAACACTGCAGCCGCTGCAGAGACAACTGAGCAGCAAAGTACTGGGACCTCGTTTCTATCGTGGCAAGAGCCACCGCCTGCTGGCTGGCCATTTCTAACCAAGCAGTGAACGTGACAGCAAACATTTTCTGCCTTACTTTGCTCCAGCTCTCAGACCGTTAAGAGAACACCTTAAAATGTGGGTCTTCCATCCACAGATCTCGAAAGATGTAACATTAATTATGTAAATTTCATATCAGCTCTACACGGTGTTGGCTTTGTAGCAAAATAAAAGCACAAAGGAGGTTTTTTTTGTGGTGTTGTTTTTCCCTTCAGAGTCATATCGCTAGTCAATATGCCAGGCTGGCCCAATGGCCCTGGCCGAGGACAGTGTTTTGCTGTGAGAGGCTGTAAAATTCTGCCTCGACAGAGGAGAAAGTCCTAGCAATTAACTCTTGTAAATATCTGTACTTGAAAAAGCTGTGCTTAACCCATCAGGGAACTGACAAATCAGGTGAGCTATGGGCCCAAGGAAAAAACAGCTCAATTTTTAATATCAAATACTCTAAGCAGTAATCACAGTGAGCAGCTTACCAGCAATTCAGTCTGGAATATGTTTGCATTGCTTGTCAGATAATTTTGAGCTGTGGACATATTAATGGAAATTGTGATCTGTTTCAGGACAATTCAGAAGCAGGCAAAAGGACTAAATTCAACAAATTGATTCTGCACCACAAACAGTTCAACTAGAACTAGTTCCTCATTATAAGATATTGTGCATTTCTCATTTCTAACTCAAACAAACGTGCTACGGTGCTATTGCATTGTTTATCACCAGAAATTTTGATTTCATAAATACTGAATCATGAAACTGAGATTGCATAAAACTTTCTCCATGTGGAAAAAAGGAGTCCTGCATCACCTGGACTCCCCCCCCTAGTGCTCTTCCAGGACACTGTGGAAGTTCACTGTTCTGTGAAAAGGGGACAAGACTAGGTGAGCTTGTCATATTTGAGACTATATCCTTTTCTACTTGGACTTTGGGATACTGACATTAATTGTGGTTCCTTGCTGTAATGCTATGACATGATTGTTTTTTCAAATTCAGAAAGATTGGAGGGAGGGATTTTTGCCCCAGGTGCCCACTGAACCCTGCTGTACCACTGTTGGCACCCAAGCAGTAATAGATACCAAATTAACCAAACACTGTAGGTTCATTTTCCCACAAGTCTGTAAGGAAAGATATATTTCACAGAAGCTGTGACATTCGTGGTGTCTCTCTGCATTGTAGCTTGCCTAGCCCATGGTGACTGGCACCATGTTGAACCCAGTGGGTTTTCCAGCTTAGCAGGCAGTTTTGCCTTGAGGCTGTAAGGAGTAAGATCATTTATTGGAGGGGAGCTGAGCCGTACCTGCTGGAGGTGAAGGCCTGTTTTGGGGAAATGCAGTCGCTGGGCTCAGGTAGGTTTGACCAACAGTGTGAAGAACTGTTGCTGCCAGCGATGTCCTTCCCCACAGTGGAAAGAAGTGAGTATTTAGAGCTGTAAGGGGGTAAAAGATGCAGCCACTGAGGCCCTATAAATGTGAACCTGTGAGAGTCAGCTCCCAGGCTCAGGAGTCAAAATAAATTGGTGTGTCCTTCACTCATCCTTTGTTCTCCTATAAAGCCAATGAGCAAAACTTCAAACCCCATCAGACAATTTCAGGTTGATGGCAGCTTAGTGTCTGACTGCTGTAGAACTGGATTTTACCCAAGCAATGTTTTGTCCACACATAACACTGTCTCAACTGGGTTAGTCATTACACATAAATGTTTTCTCTTACACTCCTATAATATTTGCATGTTTCTGTTTGTACTGCTGGCTGCGTTCAAGGAGTCCTAAGGGCTGTAGTATTGGGGGGAGGAATAGACCAGCCAGCTCTTACTCAGCAGTCAAGCTCAAGTCATGAAGGACTATGATTTTCACTTACTTTTACCTAACTTGCTTCTCCCTTTTGGCAGCCTGTGCAAAGGACAAGGCCTGCTGATATGTGTCACTTTTTGAAACAGCTCACATCCCTCCAGAATTGTTGCTTGGTGTTCTTATTTTTTACTTTTTTTATTTCCTTGGCTCTCCAAATGCACTAAAGTGTCATTAAGACAAATGGCAAACATTTCTCCTTTTCTCACATCTGTCAAAACTTCAAAATCTACTTTCATGACATTTCACACAGAATTTTTTTGCGTACCACTCAAAGGACATAGAATCCTAATGAGCCTTGCTTCCATGATTTTCATCTGCCGCATGCTGCTGCCCCTGTATTAAAAATAACAAAAGGGGTGCAGGAGGGGAACGAGTGATCTAAACAGCTGTGGGGTGGGAGGAAAGAGAATTATGTTGGTACCCACGCAGGATTTGGAGACGTTCTTTGAATGAAGTGTCTATGTATTACTATCAAAAGGATGTGCTCCTGAGCACCTGAGCAGAGTGTTTCCTCAACCTGCATCCCACCAGCGAGGAGACTGAGCTCCTCCATAGTAAAGGAACCAGAGTCACCACAGGAAACTTTGAGAGGCTTAGGAGCAGCTTTGCATTTCCAGTGCCAGCAGAGTGTCAGGAACTGAAGGGAGGCTTCATTTTTGGCCCTTAATTTTAAAAGTAATTTGTTGTTTCTGAAATTGCATGCTTGGCCTGCAAATGTTAACTGATGTGCTTGCTTCTATTGTCTGTAAATGTACTATTTGCTATGTAATAGTTTCTAATGGTAGAATGAGAACACTGCTTTTTCTCATCCAAAACAGAAGGAAAAATGTACCAAAAATTGCTTAAGTGCCTCATTTATGGAGGAAAAAAAGAGGACAGTCATTTCTCTTAATTCAGGGCTGGGAAGCTAGTGGTGCTGGTAGCTCAGGTTCTTCCCTGTTATTGTACAATACAAATAGTAGCTACCTCCTCTCCATCCTCTGCACCGGGAAGTACATCTGCAAATGGACCTGCTGGACTGTAATAGCTTGGATAACTGCAATGTAGGGAACAAGGTGCTGGGCAAGTCTCCGTTAGTTTGTTAAAGGCCACCCATGAGCAAAGAAGACCTATGTGCAGTCTGAGAGATGCTGAGGAACAGCTCTGCTAGCAGCAGTCTGAAAGCAGCCAGGAATTATGTAGGGCTACTGCTGCCAGGAAAGGGTATTTTAGTTTGATTACAGAATACCAACAGCTATAGTTGTTGTAGGGTGGTTGGGTTTCCATCTTCAGGATGCAAACTATTCCGTCTGAATATAGCCTGTATTTATTGAATTATTTATTAATTTATCGTTATTTCCCATTTTTATTTATGTATTTAATTATTTATTCTTATGATACAGTAGCCACTGTTAGAAAACCACAACAGCTACTCTTAAGGAGTAACCATTAATGGAGACCCCAAAAGGTCATTGTTTGACATCAGAAGTGTTAATTTTGTATAAAATGTGGAACTCGGGTTTGGTACCACACAAATGAACAGCAATAAAATGATAATGTTTGTTGTCAGGATAGGGCACACCATTATTGAAATAGCCAGTGAATGGTCCTTTGGCACTGGTACACCAGGCAGTGTTTCTGATCTAAACCAGATGTCAGAAAAAAACCAATCAGCAATACTAGTACTGCCCAGCTACCAAACTAGCCAATAAAGAAAAGTATATCTTGTTATTTCCTTGTCAACCTGTTTCCCGTTTAACCTTGTGTGTCAGGACCCATATGTGCACGTGTGTGTGTATGTATGTATGTATATATATATATATATATATATATATATGGTGGTGCTGTACATACATACTTGCTTTTTTTTATAGCCCTAACAGTGGACAGTGCCCCATGTCCATCTGAGCAGTGCAATATGCTGGATGGCAACTTGGCAGTCACTTTTTATGCTCCTTTACAGTAGGGAAGGAGACCATCACCTCCAGGTGACTTCCAGCCTTGTGGGACTGCTGGTGCTTCATGGCCCCTTCCCAAACCACCACAGCTCTTGTGAACGGCCTCACAGGTCTGAGTTAGATGAGACCTGCACCTCCTTCCTGCCTGAGATGTGAGGCACAGCCCAAATTACCTTTTGCTGCCTCCACTGAAGTCCAAGTTCAGCTTTCTGCAGCAGCATTGGCCAGCAGGAAGCTTAGAAAACAGTTTGACGTGGTAGGCATCAGCACAGAGAAATGCACTTCTGACTTGATACGGAGACTTGTACAGGTTTTCTCATATATTTTCCAAATGCAGCAGGTACGGCAGAAACTGATGAAAGTTTGATTTTACTTGCGGTGGGGGAAAGGAAAGAGGAAGATTGGTTAATGTGCTTCGGAGAAGAAGATCCTCCAGGAGGAATGTTTCCAGGTGGTCACCTACCCTACTTTTACCTTTCATGTTGGATGGCATCTTTTACTAAATTGCCAAGATTTTCACACACGTGAATAGGAGCTTCAGAGTGCTCAAACTTCAGGAACTCAGTGCGTGTTTGGGGGGCCTAAATCTCAACTAAGAATAATAGTTTTGTGTGTTTTCATACTACTGGTGAAATGTAAATGTTGCTGGTGCAATGTTCACTCATTGTCACTGAACCAAAAAGCAGTCTTGGTTTCTGCTGGAATCTTATTTAACAGAAAAGTGAGAGTGTCTTCTGCTGCAGACATGCTATGTGAATGGGTGCTGCTGCCTCAATCTTCGTGTCTCACATTCCTGTTGATTACCTGTCCTATTTTAGGACTACATTAGGCAATAAGCTAGTAAAATCATTAGTGTGCAAATAAAAGTAGGTCTTTACCTCAAGAATTAAGCATATAAACCACAATTAAAATAATGGAGGTTTATAGAAATGGGGAAAACTGCATGAACTGAGTGAAAAAACATGGTTTGGGGTGAACAAGCTTCACTGAAGATGAGAGACAGGGCTAAATCACACAAGTGAAAATAATCAGAATTCCTATGTAAAGTGACGCTGATATATTCTGAATGTCACATTACACCGCACAGTGCTATGCCTGCTCTGAAAAGGCTCTTTGATTACAGTTGCTCAACCCCTAAAATCACAAAACTCAAGTATGGGAGAGGTGGGCACTGTTTAAGCAACATAAATCATGTTATTGAAGATGCAGTGCAAAGGGGAAGTTCATCTCCTAGTTAATTAGCAAGACTTACATGTGATATTTAATTATCTTTGTGTCTATTTAAGGCTAACAGTGGGAAGGTTTAAAGGAGGGGGTTCTAAAATTTTTTGATAAAACTATTATCCTTTTAAAATATTTCTTTCTGCATTATCTTTCCTTTCCAATGCTTGTACAGAAGATTTCTTCTGGCTGTTTTGTACTTCTGAGCCAGTGACCTCCTCCTCCCATGCTGTTGTCAAGGGTGGCAACCGGTTCTGGAAATCTCTTCCTAATTATCAGCCCTTCCCAAGGACCTACAGATGGTGCCAAGGGCTGCTGACTGGTGTCTGAGTTCAGCAGTCCCAGGGGAGTGGAAACACCTCACGTGGGGCCGAGGAGGTGGGAGTTGGGGTACTTCGGAGGTTTTGCCGTCAGGGTCAGAATGGTGGCATGTCAGCAGTCCATTGCAATTTGGCAGGCAAAAATGATTTTGGCAGCTTCATCTTCTCCTTCCTGTTGCCTGTCAGAACGGGGACCCATCCCCTCAGGCATCACTAGAGACATCCCGCAGTTGGATACGGTTAAACAGAGGAAGCGTGCACGCAAGCCAAAACTCAGTTCCTGAATTGAATGAGAAAGCTCTGCCCATGGTGGTTTGAGTGTCCTGGCGAGTGCAACCCGGGCCTTTGTTAGCTTTGTGAACCTCTGGCCTAGCTATTGAAGCTAAAAATAATTCTTTCCTTGAGAGCTTTTCTCCCACAGTTTTCTTTTCAGGACTTGGCACTGAATAAAGTAACTTTAGAAAAAACCCAACAAAATAGGGCAGAGTTTCAAGCGGAAAAACTGAAAAGCCCTCTTAAGCTGTGGCCACACACAGACGCATGCTCCCAGCTGTCCTGGATCCCTCCCCTGCAAAGTGTGCTGCCCGTTTCACCCTAGATGTTTTCTTTCTTTCAGATGGTACTAACGCATTCATTAGCAGACCTCTGAAGAATGATTTTAGATCTGATATCACCTCAGCCACCAGTTTTCTTTCGTACCCTCGTACGCTTTTCCTATGCCAGGCATTCCCAAGGGAATCAGATTTATTGGTGTAAGGCTGGAAGGGCTTCGCTGTGCTGCCAAAAATGGATTGCTCCTTTGCAGCCAGGATCTCCAGATTCATCATCCAGGCTGCCCTCCTGGGACGCCTCCTTGGTTGTCCTGCCGCTGCCTGCCTTCCACTGCTCTTCTTGATAAAGGCAGAGTCAACTCACCTCTGTGCAGCCCAGCTCTAACAACTCATTGCCTTTTTGAGGGAATAGCCAAAATTACTGTTGTCTTCAGCAAAGCTCATCATCTCCTTAGGAAATTTCAAGGGGTGGGTGTGTGGATTCAGAAGCTTCTTGGCTTTGCAAAACACGTTTTGCAGTTGTGAAGAAATTAATAAATATCACAAGTGATGATTTGACAAGCAAAAAGAGCCGGGGTCCTTAAATAAACTATTACCAACAAAAATCTATGATCGTCTCAAATATTTATTGAGAGAAAAGCTTGAATGATAAAATGAACTAATATTCTAAACTAAAATGTTTTCTTGGCAGATCCACACAAAAAAATTGTAAATAAATTGTAACATTAGTGGCAAAATATTAGAAATTATTCATTTTTTCCTAAACAAAAGTAAAATATTGAAAAGTATGTGAAATGTGGGGAAATAAATGCTTTTTTAGTATTACAGTGCCCTGCCACATTCCCCACAAACAGAGGATGTGTTTGTCAAAGACCTCTAGGCTTATGTTCTCAAGAGTAGCTGGATGTATGTGCCATAATTTACTATTAATGAGCAAGAATGTGGTGTTTCAAGTGTTTTATGTTACATGGAGGTAGATGTTTAGAAAATTACATTGTAGCTGTTCAAAATTAAACGTATGTTCCCCCTGCCACTGCTCAAAAGGTAGAGTAACTGAACTGCTTGCTCCTATTTGCCTTTACAGCAATACCCACTCATTTCTGGTTTCTGATTTTTAGATGATGCACTTCTTGCATGGAGAGAGAAAAAACAAAAATCTTTCCTTGAATGTCTGCTTTTGTAAAGCATCAGCTTTGCTTGTCACCCAGTGACAGGTGTTAAAAACTCAGGAGAACCATTTTGGATGATCAACATCCCAGGATGCATCTGCATGGCTGGCTTTGTGATCAATGCATGCTATTTTATAAAAAATATTTTTATTGTATTTTATTTAGCTGTAAACCTTCTCTGCACCCACACTTGGAGTATTGCACAACAGTGACACACGAGAAATGGCTTCTCTCCTAGAAAACCAACGGTTCATTTTAGTTGAGAAACCTGGAGCCATGCATAAGCACTTATGCTTGCTCAGTCTCTCTCACTTCCTTTTTTTTTTTTTTTCTAATATCTTTCTGCTCTTATAGTGCCAAAGGAAAAAATTCAGTCAGAGCTGAGCCTCTGCACAAAATACAAGAGGTTTGCTGGAGTCCCCTGCTGTGCAGGAAAGAAGCATCAGCTGATTGATCCACCATGTCATTTTACCTTCTCCCAAGATTTCACAGCCTTAAATGTCTTTGTCTGTAAAGATCCTACAGCAGGTGTAAATATGATTGAGGTTTTACATTGGAAGAGAAAATCAAATGTAAGCTTTAAGGGAAAGAGGGGTGTGTGTGGAGGAAGCAGTAGCTGCATGCATAGGTGACATTTCTGGATCTGAGAACATACTTGAATATTGCAGTGTTAGAGATCTGGGAGTGAGA
>JAVJGJ010000001.1:69872204-69901320 GCA_035590215.1 Microhierax caerulescens
TGAGAACATACTTGCATTTTGCAGTTTTAGAGATCTGGGAGTGAGAGGCTTTGAACATCTCCCCCTCTCCTTCTGATGAGTCTCAATTTACCACGTTTACATCCTTTTTGTTTGGAAAAAGCTCGCTGCTGTGTACGTCGCACATGCCACGCTGCATCCTTGCAGCCCCAGCCCTTTGTGCTCAGCGTTTGCAGATGGATGGCTTTTTCCATCATACATCACGGCTGTGACAGCAGACTGATGATCTACAACTCCGAGTGCTGTAGCTCTGATGATGTGGCTGTGGCTGTAGTAATAATGTGGGCCTACTCCAGGGACAGCAATGCTGCACGGGGTTTTTTTAAAGGTGAAGCAAAAGGTTTAAATCCCCTCTTGTTTCCTATCTGCCTCCCTCCCCAAAGCTGTTTCAAGTACCAGATCAATGGAAAAGAAAAAGGATTAATCCCTTTTCTGCAGAAATATCATCACTGGTGTGAGAGAGCTCACTGGTTTAGATGCTGGACAGGTTATCACAAAATCAAGCTTTGTAAATACAGAATCGGGAGAAGTGCAAAGGAAAGTCTGACTTTTGGATCTTTTACCCTGACAGGTAAATATTGTCATATTGGAAGCAGAACGAACTTGTCTTCTGTGTGGCTGCAGTTTGATCGACTCTTGCAGTTTTTCCATAGGCTCATGTCTCTAGCCTTCATTAAAACTCCAGCTCCTGCAGGCAAGTGGGTTTGTTAAATCACATCTTTCCTAAGTAAATAAACATTACTTTCTTTGAAAGGAAATGCAAACTTTTCAAATCGTGACATCATTTACCCACAGAGGTTCAGAAATAAAAAGGTCAAGGAAAGAACTCACATTTTATTATCATATTTCCTGGGTTTAAAATCATTCCACTGATACAGGGTTGAGCCGTGATGCTTGATTGCTGGGGGGTAGCACCAGTACGGAATTCAGGTCCTCACCTGGCAGTCACTCTGCCTCGCTGCAGGCTGGCAGCTGGGGTGCCAAGCCAGGAGCCAAACTTCTTTCTCTCCATCCCCCAGTGCATTATCCAGAATCACACCGCCTGCTTTCAGCAGGAGGGATGGCCCCAGCTCTGGGGCTGCCTGTTTACGCACAGACCCCAACCCCTGCTGCCAGCCAGGCTATGCTTGCAGCCACGGGGCACTGCGCCTCATCTGAAGCCCAGGCAAGTGAAAGGGGAAGACATGCATTGACTTCAGCAAGATTCAACTCGAGCCTGAGCCTCATGCCTCACAGAAAATTTGAGAGTACTGCCTGTGAACACCAATAGAAACAGTGCAACGTGCTTTTCTTGTGTGTGCTTTTTGTTGGTTTGTTGTTTGGTTTTGTTGTTTTTTTTTTTTTTCCTTTTTAAAGCATAGATTGCAGTTAAGGCCAAAGGGTTTTAAAAAGTGAACTCAAAATCAGCCTCTGAATTAGTGAAAGTAAAGTAATTCCACCTTTCTTCTGGGAAATGAAACAAAAAATGCACTGGCAGACATACCTGATAGTGTTACTTAATTAAGCTACAACTATTTGCAGAGGACCTTATGCACATGTGACACTGAAAAGGAAAAAGCAGTGCAGGTGACCTGAACCCCAGCTCTGCCTGAAGGAGGAAGGAGGTCCTTGCATGTCCTCTACACAAGCTCCTTCCTTTGCTAAGTTGCTGTCCTAGTACTGTAATAGGAGCAGTAGTAGTAGTAGTAGTAGTAGAGAAAAGGTAAAGGGTGGGCTTTATTTGCCCATCCTTTGCCCATGAAGCAAAGTGCATCTTTTGGTAACTTCTGTAAACAGGGAGCATTCACCAAACACTATTGCTTTGCTAATTTGCATATGGTTAAGATGAAACATATCACGTTGTGTGCTGGCTCCAGAGGGGTCAGCTTGCTTCTGATCCAGCTCTTTTGCTGGCCTCAAGGCTGCTTTCCTGTTGCCCTCAGCTGGCAGAGGTCAAGCCTTGTCCAAAATGTCCACACACCCCCTCAGAGAGTAATTTGGGATTTGTAGCAGTCATATTGTTTCCCTGTGCCACCTGAGAACAGCACAGAAAGACCAGAAACTGCCCAAGTCTGGCTGCAGTCCCCAAATGCGTGTCACAGCCAGGCATGGGGAAAACCAGTTGCAGGGCTGTCTCTCTCCATTCCAGGTGAGAAAAACCAACTGGGAACCAAGGACAGAGTGGCTTGACAATCCCCATTGCTACTGACCCTGCTGCAGCAAAAACTCTGTCCTGTTGCTGAGATGCTCTTACCTGAATAATTTCTATCCCTCCCACATCATCTGCTCTTTCTGGGGTGTCTTGTCCTACTCACACACAGGTAAGAGGAGGTCCGCAGTGGCTTGGCCACAGTCTCCAGCCTGGCTGCTAGAGAATTGCTCAGACAGTTTAAAGTTTCCCCACGGCCTTTGGGGACCTGGTGTCTTGTCCCTCCTGGCATCTCTGCAGTGGTGGCCACTGTCTGGGCTCCCTTGGCAGACCACTCCTTTACCTGTTTGATCTTGGTGAGTTTTCCATAATATTTAAACTAATTTTTGCCTACTGGAGTGAAAAACCTGTTACTTCCTATTCTGTCCTCGCTGACTAATGAGAATTGGTCCCAAACTTCTTCACAATGTCTTTTAACATGCTTGTAGACAGTTATGTGTCCCTTCAGCCCTCTCTTCTCCAGTCTGAACATGCCTTTCTCTCACAGGTCTTGTCTTCCAACTTATCACCTTTGTTTCTTTCCTGTGAACTCTTCCCAATTAATCTTAAAAAAAATGTGCCCCCACACCAAACACAGTTTGCCATTGCCTCTGTTGCTGAAGGAGAGCAGCATAATTAGCATAATTATCTTGCCTGGTTTTCCCGCAGCTCTGCTATTAACTGCCTTATTGCTGGGGCACCTTGTCCAGCTAGCAGCAAGCAAATCCAGGTTTCTCCCCGGCGCGGGTTGACGCAGGGTTTGACTGGCTGGCTGCTCCGCTAGGCCTCAGTTTTACAAGTTCCCGCAAAGGCAGATCGCGTCTCGCAGGCAGAGTTCAGTCCCTGCCTTTGGGCAGACCTTGGCTTTGGAGAGCGATGAGGAAAGTAACCCGGAGAACCTTTTGCAACCTGGGAAAAGCCCCGGGGAGCCCCTGCCCCAAAGAGGCTCAGGGCGGCGGGTGGTTCCATGTTGGACGCCAGCCCGGGCAAATCCAGCAGCGGTGCGATGCCTCCCTGGCGTGCCTTCAGGGTGGCAGGGCTGCAGGGCGTGATGGCTGTGAAAAACTCGCTGCCTCCGGCTGCTGGCAGGGAAGCTGGCTTCAAAATGGCAACGCCGGGAGTTCACACTCATCGTGAAGTGCTGCTGCCTGGTCACAGTCGTGGCACCCAGCAAAGCCTGTCACAGCCAGCTGGATGTTGCATCTGTCAAAGAGCAGCACTGCAGGCTTGCATTGCTCTTAGGGTTTTAATGATGACCTCTAGATCCTATAGCAAAACAACACTCTTCCCAGCATTTTCCAGCACTTCCCAGCATTTCCCAGCCATGGTGGTGTTTTTCATTATTCTCTGTACTTCACTGGATCTCAGAAAATTCCTTCTATTTTCCTCCCAAACACCATGTTATACTTTAGTCCTGTCCTCGATATTTGTGTATTCTACTACCATTTGAATAGTACCTAAATAGGGACTTGCTCTTAAAAGCACAGGCAGATTTGAACGTCTGACTATGCCAAGAGCTGCTAATGAAAATACCAACGAGCATGGGGGAATAAACTTGCCACCTGTGGAGTCTTGTTTGGCATCCTCATTCAGCCTAATAAAGAATCATTCATGTTTAATTGCTACATTTGATTGTTTAATTACAGTTATTTTACATGCCATCTTGTAGTTTTGTCTCGGCTTTAGACACTATCTGCTACCTTAGTCTTTTTGAATAGTGAATTATACTACAATGGAAAATTATTTTAGCCAAAAAAATAGAACTAGGCCTTTAGATTGTAATCAGTTTTTTAAAAAAAAGTTCATAAACCCCTTTCTATTTGATATTGCTGTATAGATTCAAATCCAGGCTTTTTTCTGTGCAACAAGAATTGTACAAATAACTCCCTCAAATGCTCTTGCAGGACCACAATATGAGTAGCGTCATCTTCTCACTGAAGTTTTATCAAATTAAGTTTATTTTGTTTAAATGCCAATTCATTTTAACCACTGCAAGATTTTTTGTACAGGCTTAACCTGGCATAAAATTAGTTTATTGCAGGTTCACTTAGTTGGGCAATGTTCTGACTTCAAATCAATACAAATCTGTCCTAAACTTCAAGAAGATGGTCTGCTTGCAAACCTGACACCTGTTTAACTAAATAAATGGAAAGGAAACCAGAAAAACCTTCTCTGCTTCTTCAGCTGTGCCTTTTTGATGCTCCCATCCTGTGATCAAACAGTGAGGAGGTATCTACCAGTTCAGCCCTCCGGGGCATCCCCTTGCCATGGTAGCTGGTGGGTTTCTCTCTGCAAGAAGGCCTCCCTGAACCTAATTGCCAGGGCAGGTGTTGATGGCCTCTCTGGCTTAATGATGGACCCGTCCTGGGTGAACAGCTTCATCACCCGCTCCCTGATGGCAGTCCGGCTACCAATCGCCTGCCCCTGCCTTTCACTTACCTTTCAGTAGGGCAAACTCCCTTTTAACTAATGTGCTTAAAGACTTCTTCCAAAGCAGTGAAACACCTCCAGTTCATCCAGCAATCCTTTCTATGTGTTTCTGTAAATTGTGCTGTGTCTCCCCCACACAGCGAGCAGTCCCTAGCCCCTCTCTTTGCTTTCAGAGAAGGGTGAGGTGTCTCTGCCTTGCTCTGAGCCTCCCTGGCTTTGCTTCTGATCTTGTGCCTTGGCTTATGCAGACTCCCTGCCCCCAGGCTCCTGTCCATGGGAGCATGTTATGCTCCACCCTGCTGGTACATGCACATTTGTTATTTCTTATCTTTGTACAGAAAATTGCCCAGCATTTGGTCAGTCACCCCTCCTGGGTTGCTGGTGTCTGACAAATTTATGTAGAAGCAGCTGAAGAGGTGCCCAGGCCATTCAGGGTCTACCCTTCCTGCCATCTTTTTCTTCAGCCTTATGATCTTCCCAAGTCTTCATCCCAAGAACCGATATTCTTAGGCATTCTCTAGTCCCCTCCTCCCTTGGACAGCAGCATCCCCCAGTGTGGCACCATCTTCTCTGCCACAGAAACACTTAATGACACAGTCCCCACATCCAAAAATAAAAGGACCAGGTGACTGCAAGTACCACACATGGTATCTTGTTTTACCTCTGGCTTGCTCACCAGGGAGCAAATTTCTCAATGCTTAAACTCTGGTCTTGGACAAATAAGCACAAGCTGCTCTTTGTATGCCCAGGCAGCCACAATGGCAAAGGCTGCACTGAACCTCCTCAGACTGGGCTGCAGTGAAACATGGCAGCGTGGGGAAATGTGCCCACCGCAGATGGTTCTCTGCCTTTCAACGCTCGTGTCTCCTAATTGTAGTCACCAGATGAATTCTTTGCTTGAGCCATTTCTGTGTGACCAATATAGGTACAGAAGGAGGAAGGTCTCCCTTTTACCTCTGCTTTGCTAATGCTTAACTCTGCATTTGAGCTGGTTGCCTGGATGCTCTGCACATCCAGAAGAGAGGTGACTTTCTTAGATGAGTCTTTAACTATATCGTTTAATAGGAGAAAACTTTAGGATGCTAGCAACTGGTGCCCAGAATTTAGAGAAAAAATATAGAAAAGGCATCAATCAAATAAAATCAAAGAATTAATAAATTCAAGGCATTGTACTGTGTGAGGGTTCTCCATATGAAAGAAAGAAAGTAAAGAAAGAAGATAAGTGAGCTCAAGAGCTGCAGGACAGTTTAATGCTAGTTATTTACCTGCTTGGAGGCCCTAAGGGATTTCCCTTTGGATGCATCTTGAGCTCATTGGTAGGAAATTCTTCCCTTGCTTGTACCACTGCCTTGCCTTTCCCCTTCTCATCTCATACAGCTAAGAAATTACATGCCACCTGAGTGCTTTTTTTCATAATAATTTCAGCTACTTCTTGCTCAGTTAAGATTTTTGAAAAGATCAGGCTCATGTACTCAAATCAGTTTAAAGTGCTTTGCATGAATGTGGCACAGGAATACTAAATCATTATTCAGCATTTGACCAGACATGAAAATAATCCACACTCACACAGTTTCTTAAAATGGCCAGTGTAATTACTAATATGTGGAATAAGAAGGTAGGAAACAACTACTATTTCTGCAGAGAAGGAACATCTTACTGAGAAAGAGCTACAGCAAAGCAGGCAATTTTCAGTTCTTTTTCAGCAAGCTTTCTACATCCTTTTTTGCCTTTGCACTCATAGAAAGGCAATTTTCCATGTCCTTACTACACGCAAAATGGGGCAAGATTTTAAAGATACAGCTCCACTCCATTTGACTGCAGCAGACTAGAAGAAAAATGAAGTTCAGCACTTAACTGATCCCTCCACAATATTTCAGGGTAAATTAAAAATCAAAATGTCAAGAGGTTCAATATGTCAGTGGGCCTTTTGACAGAGCAGCCACTTTTAAAGCCTAAATGGGCACTTTTTGTAAAAAACAAACCCAAATGTGTGCAGCTGCTGCTCAGTTCCAAAATTCAGGCCCTTCATCTTTGTATTTCTTTAATAATAAAATGAGTAAAATATTCTGGCTGCTCTTCTACTTATTCTCAGAGTGGAAAGCCTCCATTTCATAGAACAGCTACCTATTTATTAGGATGGCTATTCTTCATTACGCACATTAAGGTAAAGCCTAGGAATCTCACGGGCTGCCTTCTTCCACTGAGCAGAACTGTATTTACTGCCCACAATGTGCTTATCTTGCCTGGCCCTCAGCAAATCATTTTTTGTTTTGCCATCTCAGTTTGCGTTTGTAAAACAGGAAAGATAATAAATGATAATACTTACCTTCTTCACAAAGATGTGGTGAAGATTAATTAGTTCTTGTTTATACAAAGATCAGCAATAGTGATCTGCAGGTTTGCAAAACACTGGAGTGATTGCTATCGCTGCCACGCTTGACAAAGAAGCACAGTCAAGGACAGGAGCTGGTGCCACTGCAATCATTTATAGGACTGATGATATATGTGGCCTTGAAGAAAACTCCCCAAAACCATCTGCATCTGCACCTAAACCCAGGAACAAATGCACGTCAGGACACTCAGAAGTTGAGTTTGCAGAGTGGTGTTTGCAAAACAGCACGGCGGCAGCCCCCTTCCTTTGCATCTCAGCAAAAGCGGTGTTACCAGCTAGTTGTAAGGCGGTGATTTTATCTCGGAGCCTGCAAGTGGAGTCATAAGCCATTAGCATAAAACAAGAGGAAGGGTGTCCCAGTATCATGAAAAGGCTTGTCACCCTGATGGGTCCATGCTTCTCCAGCCCTGTGGCAGGGGCCACGGACGTGGGGCTCAGCCCAGCATGGCACTAGTGGTCTGAACATGGGCCCGAGGCAGAATATGGTGAAGAGCAAAACTTGCTTTGAACAATGCCCAGAGCAGCCAACTGGCTCGGAAGGTGCTTCCCATGGCCCAGTAGGCTGCTCCCAGCCTGGCCACATGCCCTCCACTGTCAGCCCGGCAGTGTGGGCTGGCACGGACCTCGCCATGGAGCCCACCTCAAGCGAGGTGCTCCTTTGCCCCTTTGGCCGTGGCACCCCAGGGGTCTCCACTACCCACCAGCAGGCACCCGCTTGCTTCTCCCTGCAAACCCTTTAGTTGGCTGGAAAAGGCACATGGATGAGCAATCCAAACTGCTTATTCAGTAACCCAGATAGTGTTAAACTTCTTTCTCCTGAACTTTGCTATGGATGCAGTGATGGATTCAATCTCTCCCACTCACGTACACCTTCCCGGCCAGTCACTGTGTACATGCATTGTGCTACGGCAAATTGACACCTTTGGCGCTCAGCCTGCTGCGTTAGTTAGATACTTGCAGGCTGTCCAGTCAGCAGGTTAGGCTATTTTCATAGCGATGCATCCGCAGTGAAATGTGTTTTTCCCCACAGCTGCCCAATTTGTTCTCATAGGTGCTTTTGAGCACGGCCAGCTTTCTGCCTGAGTTTGCTGCAGGCGGGGCTGTCTCTGTACAGAAGTCTGTGTCAGCCTGCACTCCTTGTTCTCCACCTTCCTCCTGTTCCCTACAACTTTCCATAGGCTCCAGTGTCACTTTTTACCTTTCTCAGCAGTTCCTTCCCACCCTGACAGCCACCCCTGCCCTCCTGTGCTGCCACACTGCTGTAGCAAAGAGGAGACATGGCACGTCCAAACGCTATGATGCAGCAAATGGTAAACTCCTTCCGGGCAAAGTGGGGTCTGTGGCTGGTGATGGGAGTAGCCAGCAGCTGGTGACAGCTCGGTCTGGGTGCTACAGGTTGCTGACACAGCAGATGGGACTTTTGTGGCTGAAACTTTGTTCCTTCTGCAGCCAAAGCAGTGCAGGCAATCAGCCAGAGCCAGCTGTGGGAGATGCTGGTCCTTGCATAACTGGTGACAGCTTTTGTCAAATCATCCAGTGGCACCTGGATAATATTTTGGGGTTTATTTTTCTGCTTTGGCAGAGACCAAAACCCTCTGTTGAAGAGAAGTGAATTTAGCAGAACATCTGTGAGATACAGGGCACTGATACCACAGTTACCATGTTGACCGGCAGGTCCCCAGAACGGATGGCTTGTCTGTCCTTGAATGACCGGGTATTTATCACAGGATCCCTTGAATCCCTAAATCTCACTTTGTGCTTCTTTACTTGCAGCTTTTCCTGCACAGCTGTGTATTTGTGCTGGTCCTCTTCAGCAGTCCACTTGCTCCTCTCTTAGCTTTGCTTCTGCTAAACACCTCCCTAGGTACAGACTACAGCCATCTGAATAAAAAAATGCAGCCAACACCGACTGTTCGGTAACTCCTTTCACACTGTAATGAAAGCAGCACTGATAAAACTTCCCTGTTCAGTAAAAGATATAATTCGTCAGCTAGACTTTCTTAACAGCAGAGGCTCGGTTAATATGGTGGACATTTATGCCATTAAGGTCAAAGTCTACAGGTTAGCTTGTGCAAGTCCAAAACCACATGCCGTGTGATTTCAGGCTAAAGACATCCATTTAGTGGTGTGAGCTTAAAGGAAGGCTGTGTTTGGGGCAATTTGCATTGCAAAGTGTATGCAGGTGACAGTGCTATATAATGGGAGATGTTATTACTGAGATTACAATGTACACTTATAGCCCAAATTTGGATCGTATTTGTGTGACAAATGATGGTACCCTAGAAAAAAACACTAAATATGTGATAATTTAATATGGACTTTGTCCAGTAAATAACACTTTAGTTTCCTATTTCCAGCTAAGATTAATTTTCTGATCAAGGAAAATTTGATCGGCACTGCATAGACAGTGCAATAGCAGTGATATTACATGGCTTGAAGATATGTGTTGTACCTTTGAATATACAGGAAAGCCAGCCAGGAGGGGATGATGATGGCTTGTGGCAGAAGCTCTGCAAGAAATAATAACTCTTTGGGTTTGGAAAGGAGTTATTTTTATGTATTTCTTTCCCACTGTCAATCAGAGAAGTCCTTTCCTTTCTTTGAAAGTACAGACATACTTTGGTTTATGCCTGTAAAACTCTTGAGATGCTTGTGGTTGAACCCTGTGCTAATTACAATTATTGCTATTTTGATTTCTTAAAAAAAAAATGCAGAAGTAGAGATAAACGCTACCACACAATTTATTTTGGTGTTATGAACTATGTTAACAAGATTAATCTCAGTCCTCCCATGTTTCTGCCCTGTCTGGCATGACAGATAGCCCCCTTCTCCTTCTCCTCCCACTTCCATCTATTCCTGCTAGATCAGCTTTTCCCACCACAGGTGGATGTCCCACCCATACAAGCTCTGAATGGTTTCTGGTTAGCCCTTCACCAGTCATTTTGCAATATTGCCTTCTTTGCTGTTCTGCTACCATACATTACATATTTGCTGCTTCACAGTGCCTGTTAACTGGCTGGTTTGCTACTAATACCTGGCTCTGAATGGAGACATCTTACTCAGAGTATTCCCAGCACCATCTGCTGCCTTTCTTTATTTCCATTTCTAGAAAGGGTTTCACTGATATCTGAGAAGCAGGGGAGGAATCTGGATACAGTTGACACAAATCCCAGAAAACATTTGTCTGTTTGTCTTACGCACTAATTAGCACAGACTTGGTCAAAAGTGTTCTGAACTTTTATTTATTTATTTTACTCATTCCTACAGCATCTATCACCATGACAGCAATATGCTCCAACGGCAGGAAATTAAAACACATAATGCAGGCAGCTAATCAAATGCAGAAGCAAACAGAAGAATTTTGCGCAGAGCCCTCGGTGTCGCTGTGGTCCCGCTTTGACAGGCAGTTGAGTTTCTCTTTCTGCAGGAAAAAAAGATGTTTTGTTTGTTTCAAATTCCCTTTTCCCTTGGAAGCATAAACGTGAAATTGCTGTACCTTCCTCTTTAGGGATGTCTTATTTATTTTCTTGCTAATGGCTGTTAAAGTAGATGATGTTTAATTATTTCCTGGGTTGAATTCATGGCTTGCACAGTTCAGCCTGGGGATTATGGTAGGACTGGCGTGGACTAACCTGCGCTGTTGAGGCACAGACTGGTCTTAGCAGCTTCATAGCCTCTGTGGCCAGGATCCATCTCGCCAGAGCCACGCTCCCTTCTGTGCCACGCTGCCTTTTGTTAACAGAGGCTTATTTCACTCCTTGCCCTTCTGGGCTGTGCAGGGGCCGGCAGGTCTCTGTGCGCAGGTGGGGGCTGAGCGCTGCCTAGGTGCCCCCGGGTGCAGCACGCTTTCCTTGGCAGGAGCAGGTGAGAGGGCAGCCATGCAGCCCGTGCCCATGCTCCCAGCCACCTGCTCAACCAGGCAGTGGGGCTGCGAAGCGGTTTCAGCAGCCGGGAGACCTGCTGAGCACGGAAGATAGGTTAAACCTGCCTGGGTAAAAGGGAGACCCCAGGCTGGCGAGGCTGGGTTTTATTGCTTTGCCTTTGAGGCAGCAGGTACCAGCAGGGAGAGATTGGGAACTCATCTCGCCGGTTAGGAGTCACTGAGCTAGTGACTTAACATTAAATCATTCACTTAATGAAGAAACACTGAGGGACTGAACCAGGATGAAGGCAGGAGGGCTGTGCAATGGGGCTGCAAGACCCACAGTTGCGTGGATGGTTAGCCCACCAACTTGCCCTCTCCTTGCCTTGTGGGGTGTGGACAGGGGTAAGGGAAAACAATCCCATGCAAATCTCTCAAATCTTTGGAAAATGTTTGTTTTTCAGGATCCAAACTAGCTCTCTTGTTTGTCTGGGCATCGTGAAGCTTTTTGTTTTAGCAATATTTGAATGCGAGTGTTTCTGCAGTTCCCACTGTGTCATGCCTTTTCTCCAGTTTCCTCTTTCTGGGCTGCAGCCAATTCCTGTCTCTGCATGTTGCACCCTCTGCCATGGACATCGTTCACACACAAACCCAAGTCCCTCCAGTCCCGGTGTGTGGCAGCAACAAGTGCCAAATCATCGGGTCAGCTGGTCAGTGGCCACGTGTGAGTAGCAGAATCAGGGCTAAAACTCTGCTCACGTGATGCCTCTCATCTCCACCTCCCTCTTCAGCACAGAAGGTTTTTCTGGTGTGAAGCAGCTAGCCCAAAATGAGGGCATATCCGTGTCACTGTATCTACAGCTTTGGGTGTTCAGTACAGTTGTGTGATGGGAGCAGCAGTTTGCATTTCAGGTGTTTAGGTAATTGCTATGTTTAAAATTGTTGTTTCAAAAGAAAGGTCTTCTAGAAAAAGATTAAAAAGAATGAATTTCAAATAAGCCATGGAAAGAGCCTAGTAAAAGAGCAACAAAATCATCTTGGGCTCTTTTTAACCTTGACAGGGACCCTTTGAGCCCTTTGAGCTCTTCACGTAAGGTATTGTACATGTCAATCACAGTCTCAACGTTATTAGAGACTTCAATCAGAAGTCTGCAAACTTCTCTTGAACACTTTCATCAAACATTATCTTATACTGGAGTCTTCAGATGATTTTTTTTGGGGACAACAGAATTTTACAAAAAACAATCTCTGTATTACTCCCCTTGCACTTAAATTAGTTTTTATTTGTGTCAACAGTTCAAACAGCTAAGTATTCCTACCAAGGATCATCCTAACAGGCTCCTTTCCTAATAAGCCTTCTTTAGTATTGAAAACTGAAATGCATTTTTCTTGATTAGTGCTGATAAAATGCCTGCCATGTGAGTAATGAATCACGTACAGCTTGAGTCCTTCCCTGTGCCCCGCAAGTCCAGGCAGGTGCATAGAGTTTTTTTGCTTTGCTTCTGCAAGGTAAGTCTGTATTTCATAGTCATCGAATAACTCATCTCATAAATGCACGTATTAATATCAGCAGTCCAAGTCCTCTCAAAATAATTACATTGCTCCTATCACAGGTTATAAACTTGTGTGTGTTGTTAAATGTATGTTGTGTTCCAAACTCCGAATGACCAGAATAATTCAAGGTGCAAAGCAACTGGATCTTCTCCCAGGTGAGACATGCTCTACAAATCTATGAGACCTATTATTTGCCCATCCTTCTAGATACATATAGGAGAAAGTAATTTACCAGTGGGGATTTTTCATCAGTGAATCACACTACTGAATGCATTAATCTCTTTTTGAGTTCTCTATCCAGCTTTTTGAGTTATTTACTTGAAATTAATTACTGAAAAGCCCTCACTATTTTGAGGAACCTTTGTACCCAAGTAGCATTATTTCTTGCCATACAGGCACAGCAAGGTTAAATACCAAATGCCACTTGATGTGATTTTGCAGAGATTTTAGGCATATGGAGCCACAAAAGTGCCTGAGGCCGTCATCAGATCCACTTGGCATCCCTAATCAGGAGGAGCAAGCTGATTGTCTTTGCTTTTCACAGCTCTGCGTTTGAGTAGGAACTCTCCGAACTATTTCATCCAATAACGTCTTGGGGAAACTTTTGTTTTGTGTATGTAGCTAGGTAGTCTCTCCTTGCTTTGAATACTGATTATGACATTTTTCTCTTGTCTTTGTTTTATATTTGTAGGTGTCAGTCTAGAGGCTGCTATTTTATTTTTTTCCTTTTCCTTGTATGCTTGCTTTGAAACGATTTCTTGGCATTGCGTATGATTTATTTTACATGGCTAAAATAAAGCACATTGATGCAGATTCAATAGAAATTGATTTGAGACTGCAGCAACCATGGTACCTTCATATGCTAAAATGTGAACGTATCATAGTTTCTGAAGTAGTGAACGTTAACACCTGAGCAGTACTAAAGCATTTTTTTAAAATTATTTATTTTTTTAATAGGTATGTTATTCTCTGGGCTGCATATACTTACCATTCTGTACTTGGAAACAAATCAAAGTTTGTTTTCCCGTCATCCGAGGAAAGTAACTTTACGGACCCTACACTGAATATTGCTTTGGAAACCTGTATGAACATAATCACGCAGCACTTTTTAAAAATTAAAGCAACTTCAGAAATGCTTTTGCTGCATAGAGAATGGGTGGAGCTCACAAGTGACTACTAAGGGTAATGGGCTCTAAATATCAGCTCAGTTTTCTGATCCACAGGGGCAATTCCTCTCAACCAGATCCCAAAGTCTGTGGCAAACTATTGTATTTAAGAGCCCTTGGGAGATTATTTCATGGAATGGAGATTAGAAAGCAAGAACTGAAAACTGGAAAGTGCTTTGTGGTGTCTCTTTAACAGCTTAGGATTGATTCATTTTAGTATTTGTGTCTGGGTCGTATTTGCTGCTACTTCATAGATCAATGGTATGACGGAGTCCCAGCTCTTGTTGATGCAGCATATGGGAACGGGATCCATTATCTTTAGTTCCCAGGACTATAAAATGTCTAATAAACTCAGCAGCAAGAGTGCCAGGTTTGTGCGGCACTGCCAGCTGCTCTAGCCTTGTTGTCTATGAAACTATATTTTTAGTTTCATTATTGATGGGGAATGCTGATAGTCGAGCAAATGATTGTTGCTTGCAGATTTGAGGCACTTCACTAAAGTATCAATGATATTAGAGGGTTGAAAGAGGCTAACAGTAGAAGAAAATCAGTCAGAAAACAGCCCCTGGCACCTACAGAATGAATTCATGGTTCACCTGGCTTACTTCTCCTTTGAAAACTAGGAGGCCTCCAAAGTCGTGCCTATGGGATTTGTACATGAACACTTGTTGCAGAAGACAGGAGAAAACAAAAATTGTGCGTACCAGAGCAAGAAGGAGAGCCAGCCATGGGAGATCAGGGCTCATAGCAGGAGCAAAGCCATTTGGTGGAAATCTCATTTGCCGCAGCACTCTCCTAGCCCATCCCTGTCCTTCCTCCTCCTTCTCCTTTCTCTTATGCCAGACAGGATCTGGATCAGAAAACAGGAGAAATCCTCAGTTCGCCACCTAATTAAAAAATATTTGCTCATTATCTCATAAGCCTCTTTCTCCCATGTCAGCATGACTTGTAAAGGTGACTTCAGCTGCTGTGCCTCCTCCTGCAGGGAGGGAGGGAGCGATTCATGCTGCAATGAGAAATCAATTTAAATTCACATGCACACAGTCAATCCTTAATCATGTCAGCAAACTCAGGCTGGCTGCAGGAATCTGAGTAGGAAGTTCAAATGCCTCAGTCCCAAATGTTCATCTCCTATTGCAGAACCCGAGTCAGGGTGTCCCTGAGTGTTAGTTTACTGCTCCAGCACTTTTCTCAGCCTCTTCTCTAGCTGTTTACATTATAATTTGTGTCTCCCCTGGTTTTCCCACCCACTGCCCTGTGGTTCCTGCTATACCTTTGGAATAAATTCCATAATCACTCTGAAAATGATACAGAACAGGATCTTGCATATGGACATTGTTATGGTGGGCTGGGGAACAGCTTCCTACTCCGCTTTGCTTGCTCCCTGTGCGTTGTCATTAGGAGCATGTTGCGGTTCATGACCAGCATTAGTTTTCTATTGCTTTCTTTACTCCTCTGGGACACAGAGAGTAAGCACAGCTAGGGGAACTTAGGCAAAATTTTCAGTCTTTCATGTCTTTAGTTTAGGCACTTCAAAACCAGTAGCAGGTGCTCAAATGGAAGCAAGCTACTATGAGCCAGCTTCCACAGCTCCCCTTTAATCCACTGACTATTGATGCCTTTGATCAATCTCCAGATATTATTTCTTGAAAAGAGAATCCTGTATCCCACGGGCAGGATCAGTTTTTCTATCTTGGACATCTTGGACAAGGGAAAACAAAATCTGTAGCGTTGATGCTGGCATAAATGCAGAAGAAAATGTTCCCTTGAGACTTAACCTGGGCTAAGGTCTGTACGGGTGGTGATTAGAGTAGCTATCATCCACGCTTGTAGCGAGGCTGCTCAAGGTTTGCAAGTCTGCTGTCACTGCCCAGTGCCTGCTGGCTCTTGACAGCCTTCCTAGGGCATTTCTGATCTCTCAGTCTTTGCCATCAATAGCTGCAGCACTGGGAAAAACCTGTTAAATGCTGGTGTGGTTTTGCCAACATTTCTGCAAGGAACAGAAAGAAGGAAGCTTGTGAGCCAGGAGTTTCTTCTAAAGAATGCAGATCAGAGGTTTTATGCAAGCTACTTTCTTCAATTATTTAAAATTTGCTATAATTACTGGGTATTTAAAAATATCCTGGGGAATAATTTCTGGGCCCTTCTGTTTTTCCCTTCTCTTTACTGCTACATTAGCCATTAGAAGTGCTGAAGGGTGACTTTCATGAAAATGAGGGAGAAGGCAATGGCATGTTTGACAAAAACACAACTTCTGCTGGGTGAAGCTGTATATCCTGATCAGAAGACACTATGATGTAGAGGATTCATTACTTCTATTGATACCTTGCTCAGAGCTTTTTACCCTTCTTCTTAAAAATACATTCCTACCATCTCAGATTTGCCTGTCTCAAGCTTCCAGCCACTGGGTCTTGTTACCTCCCGTGTTAAAGAACTTCATGGTTCCCACTGTTTCAGAAAGTAATAGTACCATCAAGCCACTTCTCAGTCTTCTTTTTGATAAGCTAAATAGTTTGTGCTCTCTCTGTTTCTCACTCTAAAGCACTTTCTTAATCTCTTAAACCATTTTTGTGGCACTTTCTGTGTCTTTCTTTTCTGTGCAGTCACCAATTTTGCTGATTAAAAAAGATGAACTCTGGAGCTGAGTGCTGTCAGGATGCGGCCTCATCCAGACTACACACAACTTAAAAAGCCTGTGCCTGAATTTGCCCACATTCCCCTCTTTGTATATAGGGGCTGTTTTACCCCTTTTTAGGCAGACTTTGCCCTGACACCCTGTATTCAGTTGCTTCTCCATCACGACCTTAAAACCTTTGCCATTATTGTGGGATTACGCCGCTGCCCGTTTCCAGGAGTGGTGTCCACGCCACGTCCCTGCCCTTTACACCTGCTTGTATTTAGATGAAATTTGTTTGAGTGAGCCTACCTTACAAAATGTTGTGCCATCTTCCAGATGATTTAAAGTTTCTCTGAGGGACTTCTAGAAAGATTGCTAGCACCTAACAGGATACCGATCTAGTGCCTCCTGTCCCAAAGGTTTGCTCCAGGAAGGGACTGTGGTCCATGAAAGATCATAAAATAAATCCCCCAGGCCTGTCCCCTTCAGGCAGTAAAATGGGAAAAAATGACTCCTTGGCTCCATCAGTGCATTTGGTGCTCTTGGCCACATACTTGTGACAGACCTGTTGCTACCTGTCACATCTTTTAGATTTCATGAAGAGTCTTGGGTGGAAAATGTTTCCAGTGTCTTGCTCACTTCTGACCTGCAATGGAAACATCTCTGTTTGAATCCCACTGAAAAATGCCTCAGTTCTTCATCCATTTAATGCAATCTTTACTGATATTGTGGAGTGCTTACTTTTTAATCACCGTGCTGTATCGTACTAAGTGAAGCACCTGACAATGGAGGGAGGATCGCTGTATCACCAAATCCATCGTCAAAAAGAAATATTTTTTGAGACAGGGTTTCTTTTTATAATAATGCTGACTGACATTAATTATCACTTAAAATCTGTATCAGCACTTCCATTTGGCATAAGAATGATGCCAGGAAGCTCCTTCAGCAGTAAGAAAAATGTAATGCCTCCTCATTAGGTCCCCAGTGGTTGCTCTGGTGTTATCCACAGCCGTGCCCGGGTGTTGCTCTGTGACAGAAATGGAAGGTGTTGCCCTCCCGTTTTAAAATCCCTTTATTTTTCCAATCGAGTTTGCATGCTCAGGCCTTTGCTTTGCTGCTCAACTGCACTTTATGAGCGTGGCAGGGTGATTTATTAAGGACTTCAAGAGGGAGACACGAGGGTCACAGCCGTGCCGCTCTCACAGGGCTGGCCAAGCCCCCCTCCCCACTTGCCTCTGGAGCCATGAAGCAGCTATTCGTGTAACGTGGTGGCGGTGCATTAAGGCGCTCACCCATTAAAATGCTTTCAGTGCTTGTCCTTACGACTTAAATAAAGGCTTTTGGTTTTCCAGGCAAGGGTTTTAGAGATGTCCGTCTCTTCATTCATTTTTTTTGTCCTTTGTGTGTTGTTATTGCTTACATTTCTTAAAGCTCCACAAACTGTAAGCCTGTGGCTTGCAGTGAAGGCATGCTGGTAAATGATTTATAGAGGGTCCTACAAATCATGTTGCATAGAGCGCAACCCCTTCCCCCACAGCAACAGTCATCATTTCAGAACAGCACGGTCTTCAAGGGAGCTAAGCTGTCCTTTCCCTGCTGAGATTTAGGAAGCCAAACAGTAAAATGCAGCTAGAAGTGAGAGTAAACATGCCACAATAACAACCTGGCATTTAAGTTTCAGTAGGGCTTAAGGTGGCCTCAGAGAAGCTCTTGCTTATCGCTGGTACTATATTATAACATTAACAGCATTTGTATATTGTTTTAATGCTTTTACAGGTATGCATATATAAAACCCCAATATGTAAATACGTCAGCAAGGGGTTAAAATGACTTCAAGGATTAAAAGGCAAGCAGAGATTTTTAACAGTTAAATGAACTGCAGAAATCTCCATTATTAATTGTGGTCTTGGCTATACCAATCCAGTCAAACCTCAGAGCGGTTGTAGCAGACCTGAAAGCGCAGTTTGGCTCTGTGACATTAACCTCAGGACTCAGAGACCTCAGCACCACCCCAGAAAGGCATCACGTATAACGCCTCACAGGGAACATGGCAATGCCCCTGTGCGCAACAAATGCTTAAAAACCCCTCAGCCCTCCCAGGCTCCAAAACATGAAGAAGGGCTGATCTTACCAGGTTGCCCTCCCAGTGGCTGGTGCAACTCCTGAGCATTGGTACATGCTCAGGTAGAGGCTACCAGTGTAGGAAGTTTGGGGATCCAGCTTGGTCTTGGCTGGCTCTGGTGAATGGTGAATATGAAGAGCTTGTAAAATTGCCTGTGCTGCTTTCCCCTTTCTCTTGTTCTCTGCGATCACAGAATCGCAGAATAATTTAGGCTGGGAGGGACCTCAGGGGTCATGTAGGGCAAGCCCTGCATGAAGCAGAGCCAGTTAAATCAGGTTGTGCAGAGCCTTGTCCAGATGGGTTTATAATATTGCTGAGGATGGAGACCACAGTCTCAGTGAGCACCTGCTCCAGTGTTTTGACTGCCCTTCTTGTGAAAAAAAAGTTTTTGCTAATATCTAATCTGAATTTCCTGCATGCCAGCTTTCATCCATTGCCTCTTCTCATATCCCACTGCACCTCTGGGAAGAGTCCAGCTCAGACTTCTCTTTGCCCAACCTTCAGGTAGTTGCTTCAGGTCAAAAAAGCAGAGCCCAGTATTTTGCCAGCTCTGCTGAATTTAGTGGCTCCGGAGTTAATGAAATAAAACTTCACACAAAAAAACAGTTCTAGTGCCTGGAAAGGAACTATTTGCCATGCAGTGAAACAACTGGATTAACAGAATGCAATTTAGACAAAATATTTTGCCAAGGAAGTTGCCAAATAGTAGAAATGAAAAGATTTTTGTTTTTTTAATAAATTAAAAGTTCCTCTGGGGCTGGGAGGGGGATGTTTATCACCAAGTTATGTACTCTCCAAAATAATCAAAACATTGCTAGAGCTATAGACTAATGTCTTAGCAAGATGCACGATCTCCTTAATGGAAAAGTGAATTCCAGCCACTGTGATACTCCATCTGATGAGGACACTTAGCTGTGATGGGATGGAATAAAGTGCTTTATTATACTAAAGTGAACCACACTGTGAGTGTTGGGGATATGGTTAATGCAAGTACAGAGAAATTACAGTGTCTGTTTTGACTTTCTGATTTCCTCTAATGGATACACAGCCTCCAGGCCAAGTGCTCAGAGAGTTTTGTGCCATGCCATTTTCTCCAATTATTAGCTAGGCTTTTCCTCCAAACTACCTGGTGGCAGCAGCTCATTCACAAACACAGCATTTGCAGCTGGGAATTTAAAGGGCTCGCTGCCCGCATCCTGCATCCTTCATTTCGATCCCATTTTCCTTTAATGATGCATTAGCCATTTTAATGCATTAACTGATGTCACCTGTGCGGTGCGGGAGATACAGCAAAATCAACACCTGCCTGTGGGGTTTTGCCTGTGGATTCTGTTAGTTCAGCATGCATCCTCCAACACTGGCTATTTTTCTCTCGTTAAGATCCACCTTAGCTCCCTGTTTAGATGCTCCGTTGGTGAAGGCAGCAGTGCTGCTGACGGGGAGATGGCGGGTCAGTGTGGGCAGGGGCAGGCTGCTCCTGCCAGAAAACTGCTTTCCTGGTGTCAAAGGCTGCTGGGTGTGTGTGTGTGTGTGTGTGTGTGTGTGTATGTGTGTGTGTGTGTGTGTGAGAGAGGCAAATCCCTCAGGGGAAGCACACACCACACCCCTGTGCATTCAATTAGAGGGCCCTTGAATGCTGCTTCCTAAGAAAGCCTTTCTGTTTCTGTACTGCTGTTGCTGGTTTTAGCTTAGCTTTCTTTTTTATTTGTTTTTCCAGTTGGACTGCCTGGGACAAAGGTATCCAGGGGAGCAGCAGGACCATGGGAGGTAAAGGACTGGGTTCAAGTTAAATGCACTTTACATATTGGATAAGAGAGAGTTTTAATATAAATATTCAGCATAAGTTCATATATACCCCTACAAAGGGATTTCTTTGTCCCACAGCCTCCTTTCCTGTTATCCCCTTAATTTCCCCCACCACCCTTCCAGTTTCTGCCAGTTTATGTTGAAAACCCACTGAACCCCCAGCCAGCGTAAGACACTTTACTTCACCGTTTAAATCTCTCTTCCCATCAATCCCCAGACTGTTTGTTTTCCCTACCGCTACTGAACCAGGCTTGTTGTGTGGAGTTGAGTTATTGCAATGGTCTGGCTTCAAATTTGTCTTGGTCTTGTCCAGGCGACGAGAAAATACATGCAAAAATAGTCTCCTAGGAAAACTGACCGTGGAAAATTCAGCTTAAGGAGCAATAAAAGAATTTACTGCCATCACGCGGAAACCAGCAGGAGAATTTACGTCTCCCACAGCAAGCTCCCTCTGGGGGCATTTCTGTCCTCAGGAAGGGAGGGGGTGGTCCTCAGCGAGGCCACCTCAGAGGCCAGCAGCTCCCTGTGGTGTGTGGCCATCCTCACCCGTCAGCCAAGAACTCCCCTCGCCAAGCCCACCCAAGCACTGCAGCATCTCCTGTTGAGGCTTTGCCCGCCAGCTTTGGGAGGAACGACAGCAGAGGCTCTTTGCCAGGATCTGTCGCACCCAGCCCGTGTGAGGGGCAAAGGGGATTTTATTTCCCTGGCAGGCATGGTGGTTCCCCCTGACTGCCCTCACCCGCTGTGCTTCCTGCAGCCACACTGCTCTGTGTCCTGGGGGTTTCTCAGTGTCCCCACTGTCCCCTGGTAATTTTACGGTTGTTGCCTTTTGTCAGGCAGAGCACAGGATTTGCACTCCTTGTTGACCTGGAGGAGGTCTCAGAGGGCTTTTTTGACTTCTCTCATCTGGGCCCTTCTGCTGTGTCCTAGTTTCCAGCCCAAAACTCAAGGTAAACCACCAACATTCAGGCCCGCTGCCTCCACCTGAAAGACGCTGACCAGCCCGCCGTGTGTTGGCTCAGGGTCTGGGCAGGAGGGCCGGCAGGCAGCCCCTGCCTGTTGCAGCCCCTCATGGATGCATCCGCACTCTCTGAGCCGGGGGGGGGGAGAGGCAGGGAGGTATCCCTGCAGGGGCTTTTGAGAAAGGGCTTTCCTAAGAAGATTACTCCTGTGTGCACGACTGCAGGAGTGTGCGCTGCTCCTTGCAGAGCTTGGTGAGGGCACAGAGCAGTGCATAGCCCTAAAAGCTTATTGTTCCCAGTGGCCAGCACATAAGCACCCTGAACGGTTGACAAGCTCATATACAGGCATCTTTTCCTGCAAGCTGTTTCTCCAAAGTCTTTGTAATTTTTGTTTCAGGTTTTTTCAGTCTTGAGCTCTTTTTCCTGCTTTACGTCATGCTTTCCATTTTAGCGATGTCAGATGATTTGTGATAAACTGACAGTATGTGCAGGAGCAGTGAGGAGACGAGGTCCATTTTAATGAGACCAACTCTACTGGGTAGTGAAAACTGTGCCTCGACAAGTGCCTAGATCTTGTTTCTCTTTGCAAAGCATCTTAATGGCATAAAAGGATTTTTACACAAATAAGGAAAGGCAATTCCCAAAACAGATTTCTTTCAGTAGCCATTGAAATGGAAAGTTACCGCTGAGAATTGCGTGCTCCCCTACCCTTGCGAGGTAGGCACGATCAGAAATCAGTATTCTCTTGACTCCTGAAAACAGTCTGGATTTTTTCTGAATAAACAGCATGTTGGCTTGGGGTTCACTATTCACCCAGCAGATACTGCAAGCACCCTGTGTTTCCTCTGTGGCTGTCTGTAGGAGTCTGAATAACCAAAAGCAGAAGGGTGGGGAAAGAGCAAGAGAGAAAGAGTGTGTGAGGGCGGACTAAGCTGTGGTTGGACTTCAGCAAACAGAACCTTGCAAATAGATATGGAAATAAATGCTCATTATTATCATGCATATGCCCTGACTTTGTTACTGTGGCTTTTACCATCTCTTGAGAAGGCTATTGGTACAGCCCCTGTCCGCTGGCACATTTAGTCACACATATGGACAATGTTACCCAGTCCTGGCTCAATAGGACTCCCACTCCTTCAGTGGCACAGAGTTTGGATGCTCACGAGGTAGGATGGGTGGAGACATATAGCAAAGCTCAAGGTAAAGGTGAGGAGGCACCACAGAGCTCTCCAGTCCTTTGTCATTTCAGGAAAGGACTCGGGTGCCTTTCATCACCTATGTAGCATCATTATTTCTGGTGGATGAAGAAGTCAAGTCAGCACAGAACTTTTGATGCTGTTACCACAACTAGCATGTTGGTAGGCAACTAAATGCAAAGGCAATTTGGTGTGCATTTCAGGGCTGTATTCATTTTCTGATTCCCCATGGAAAATACTGCTTGTTCTTACCTGCAAGGCAGACTTGACTAACATGCTATGTGAAGCTGATCATGGCTAAGTCTTCCAGGAGGACTGGGCTCATACTTCATGCTAGTTGCCAATACTATCTGGGTGAATTTTGGAGAGGTAATCATAGTTCAAATAGGGTCAGCTGTACAAGGCCAAGGGTATTGATGGCTATTTTCTGAGGTTTTCTGTGGTCAGGAATGCCTGTGACATCTATCTCAATTCAGATTCCTGCAGAAAACAGAAAGACATCTTCACTTAGGCCTTTACTTAAGGAATCCCTTACCACAGGATAGAGGCTTGAACTGCAACGTACAAACCTTCACCCATTAAGTGATACACAAAATAATTTATGCATACCAGCGCTAGCTAAATGCAAAAAGACAGCTAGTCCTGTTCCAAGTTGCAAATAAAAGCTCTCTTTCAATGGCTTATTTTTAACCCAGACACCACTAACTTAATATGTTCTGGAGCATCTACAGAGAATAATTTTTACGGAATATATTTTTAAAATCTTGCTTTCCAGGGAAGTACTTTTTAATCTAGTACTCTTTCTTAAGCTATTTTTGGACCTAAATGCATGAATTCTAACGTTTTCTGGGCAACATTGTGAAAAACTGAATAGATGAATAGGAAATGCAAAATACTCCGGACTGCGTAAGAGTTATCCGGTCCAGTTTTCCTGTTCTCTATTGAAATGTGGATTTAGTGATGATTTGTTCATGCCTGCAGGAAATCTTATTTAGCTATGTAGTAACAAAATTCAAATGTTCTGATCTTAACTTGTATTTCTGACTAAACATGACTCCTGTATTTTTTCAGCTAGGCCTGAAATATCTCTCCAAGGTAACTATGGTCTATTATTGAGTTTGCTCTTTGTTTGTAAAAGTCAGATTTATTTAAATAGGTGTAGGAAATTCCATATAACCAGCGATGAGAGGACATTACCTGATTTTTAAAGGCCTGATTGGAACAACTGTGGGAAAGAGGTCAGGGCCTGATTGGAACAACTTGGGAAAGAGGTAAACATTAGCTTGATGGTCATTCTAAGTATTAATTTTCATTTCAGCAATATTAGGTACTAAAATGGGTTCCCAGATAGTAATTGTAGATCTTTCATTTAAGAAAAAAGAAAGCGTGATCCTAGAAAACAGATGCAACTTTCTCCACATCTCTGCAAGTATCCAATCTTTACACATCTGATCAATAGCTTTAGCAGTGGGACACGTGTGTGATTTATTCACTTTCAGATCTTTCTAAGGAAGGCAACAAAACAACATTAACATCTCCTGTTGTTAGTCAGTGAGTAGATGATATTTGCCGTGGGAAGAGTGGCAAGGCTGGCTTGTGAAGGCACAGACAGCTGTAGCTACAGGCACCTTTTTAGATTAAGGTGAATGGAGTAAGGTGACAAAGAAAGCTTTGACTTCCATCCATCAGGATGGCAAGCAAACAAAACAAAGAGAGCAGGTGGGCTCACACTGTGACACCAAGGCAGACCAGGGCAGTATCAGCTCAGCACAGCATAGCTGCATGCATCACCAAAGTGATACCAGGGTTAACGGCAGCGGGATGGACGCATTACTGCAGTGCTCCAACCCATGTGACAGACCTGGCACTTCTCTCTTCAGCTGGCTTAACATAGATAGCTGCCACTAGGGCTTCTTCTGCACTAAAGGCCCTCTTCTTGCTCCTTCAGGTACTCTAAATGTTGCTAGCAGTACACTGGGGGCAAAACCCCCCAGAGTCTTTGGATACCACAGATCTCATCTATAGCCATGAAACAGCGGGGAAATGCCAGAGGCCATATGGAGTACAGCCAGTGGCAATTACTGCCCAGGCCCCTAAAAACAGCTGGCCTGGTTTCAGCTGAGATAGGGTTAATTTTCTTCTTGGTAGCTGGTGCAGCGCTGTGTTTTGGATTTGGTGTGAGAACAATGTTGATAGCACACTGATGTTTTTAGTTGTTGCTGGGTGATGTTTATACTAAATCAAGGACCTTCCAGTTTCTTGGGGTCCTGCCAGCCAGAGGGCTGGGGGCACAGGGAATTGGGAGGGGACACGACCAGGACAGCTGACCCAAACTAGTCAAAGGGATATTCCATACCATATAATGTCATGCTGAATATATAATCTGGAGGGAAGAAGAAGGAAGGTTGGTGACATCCAGCATTATGTTGTTTGTCTTCCCAAGTAACTGTTACGTGTGATGGAGCCCTGCTGTCCTGGGGATGGCTGAACACCTGCCTGCCCATGAGGAGTGGTGAATGAATTCCTTGTTTTGCTTTGCTTGCATGCACAGTTTTTGCTTTACATGTTAAATTGTTCTTATCTCAGCCCTCAAGTTTTACATTCCTTTCCGATTCTCCTTCCCATCCCCCTGGGTGAGGGAGAGTGAGCAAGTGGCTGCGTGGTGCCTGGTTGCCATCCGGGGTTAAATCATGACACAGCTTTATAAATGAGTTAACAGCATCACAGCAAATGCCTGCTTGTGCTTTCTGTACCTTATTGTGGGAGCTGTGCACCTAAGTTTGTGTCACCTTGTACAATTAGGCACCAGTAAAACCCCCTATCTGTCACTTCTTCTGAGCAAACTGGCAGATGCCCTGCCTCACCAAAACAGAATGGCAGCCTGAATTGGCTTCCTGGCCCCCACCTCCCGGGGGGAGCCTCTGCCAGGTGCCCCCACACCCACAGCCAACAAGATATGGAAAAAGCACCAGCAGCAGAGAGATTACAAATATGTGCCAAAAAAGCTTCCTTGTCTGTCTCCCTGCACAGTGGACCCAGCAGAACTTTGATGGGTTTGAAGCCCTAAAAGGAGATCTCTGTGTTCTGCTACTGCTTGAGCCTCCACAAAGGAGATGAAAAGGAGGAATAAAACATCTGAACGGCCCAATCTGGTCTGAACTGCATGCATTCATTACTGCAAAGACGGATTTCTTCTGGTTCCTCCTCCGTATCCTCCTCCTCAGTGGTGGTAGCAAGAAGCTTGACACTCCAATTACAGGATATTCGCGTTAAACAGAGAAGAGGGAAAGCTAGTCAGTGGCAGACATTTAGGATATGGCATCCAAGGCTCCATGCAGCCAGCACAAACCTGGAGAAACAGATTGAAACTACTCTAATGGCCCAGCTCTCACAACTCTTCGGTATAGACTTAAATTAGCTCCCAGCAGTCAGCGTTACCCATGACTTAAACCAGGGACCAAATGTACTCACTTCACCAAAGCTACTGTGAAGTGGGACTGCTGTCCTGGGGGCTGCAAGGGGTCCTGTCATGCGGGGCTGCTGTTGCAGCATGCCATAATGAAGTGCCTTTTCCATTACTTTTTCCATGCCATTTTTTTCCCCTCCAGGTTTGCCACTTGGCTGTGGCTGGGTCTCAGGCCAGGAGAGCAGCTCGGCTCTATCATTTACAAAACAATGCAGATGAAATCCACTCAAAGGCTTGTGCAAAAGCATTTGATGTTTGTGTCTCTGAGACGGCTTTGTCCTTTCAAACTTGAGAAAAGTTTTTGTCTTTTTTCCCCTCAGATGGAAATGGTAATGAAGGCTGAGAAAAATGTCATTAATAATACAAACTGGGGGCCTTTGGGAAAAGATTTTCATTTTGAAAAGTGACTACTCTGCATGAGTATGCCATCAGAAGTTTATCTGGATTGTCTTGACTCTTCACATGCATATATTTCTCTTCTGCCACACATGTTCTTTTTCCTTATTTAATTAGGATATAATTATAAGTGCATACTTTAATTAGAATAAATAAATAGAGATTTATCCATTCAATAGGCATTTTTCTAGGAAAAAAAAGTTTTCCTTCAGATATCTGTTTTCTTCAGGGTTTTTTGTCTCTCTTTTTAATTTAAAGTTACTTCTCTTATGTTTTATTCACTTGTTTTCATTAGGTAAAGGAATGCCTTGGCATGAAAACCTGTCCTGAATCCACTGCCTGCTTGACAGATAGATACAAAGACTTGAAACATGAGAGGAAAAGTGGATGGTTGCAAGCTAAAAAGAAAAAAAAAAATCTAAACAAAAGAAAGGAATTAAACCCAGCGCAGGGACATGTATCAATACTGTGTGAGTGGCATTGCATGCATTGGTGAGACTGACGGACCTCAACGATGAATCCCTACTGCCTTTTTAGAAAGGTAGGGCCCTCTTTTTTATCTCTAGATTGATCCTGACCAGTTCGCTGCAAGTAGATACTGCTTGAAATTCAAATATTGGGTGCTGGTACCTACAATTGGTCCCACACTGTAAATCACATGCTAATGTTTCTCTGTCTTGACTGGATGAGAATAAACATAATAATCAGGAAGAGGCCTTGAAGAAGCCACTACGGCTTTAAATCTCTCGGGGAGCAGCAGCAGTTTAGGGAGAAGCGGCTGATAAAGCGGATTAGAGAATTCTAGAAAATTTAAAACCCGCTCCTTTCTGGGCCACACAGGCTCTGCCCAGGGCATCATTCCTAGGAAAATTAGGCTGCTGTGAAATTTATTGCCGGGGTGCAGAATTTACATTTCAATTTCTCTTGTCACAGCCTGGGCTGTGGTCAGATCCCCTCCGCCTGCCTCAACTGCTTCTGTACTGCACGTGCCTCTTGCCCTGGGACAGCCCTGTGCAGCCCCAGCCCAGCCTGCTCCCCAGCTCCTCCAGGGCTCTTTGCACGGTGCTGGAGACCACCACAAAGCCCTCTTCTGAAAGGAGAGCAAGGCTGGCCGGCAGGGCTTGCAGAGGTTGGTTGCTGCTGCTTTTCATTATATTGCCACTCTCATGGCCAAGCAAGGGCTTATATTCTCGACCCTACAGAAATTCAATGGTGTTGAATTTTTTCCATTGCCAATATATTACTGTTGGGGTTATAACCTGAGAAGAGGTAGGCAGAAGCAAAGGCAGGCTACGGCTATCTCTAGATTTGTGGGAAAAGACCTGTTATCCTCTTCCAAGAGTCAGTGGGGCTCTGCCGGGCTCCACAGCCAGATACAGCCTGATGCTGAACTGCTTCCACCCCGTGGGAAAGGATGGGGTGGGGCAGTAGGTCCTGAAGATGTTGTCTGAGGAATTAAGAAGAAGAGGAAGTGGAACACTTTGACGGGACAAATTTTCAGGGAGAGGAAAAGAAACAGTGAGAAATGGCAGAGTGTAAGATAATGAGATTACTGATGATAAAGTGATTCCTGAGAGTATGTAGGTGAACTTTTTAACAGGGCCATCCCTGCCCCTTTGCGGTCTATGTTACTCTCCTTGTCAAAAGGTCACTAGCAGGAAGGTTTGCAGAAATGATGGCCATTACGTGGATATTCATAAACAACCAGTGCACTGCCAGTCACAGGACAGGAACGGGCTGTGTTGCCTCTGGGCCTGAACCAAATTTACCAAAAAAGCTTGAAATTAGCAATGTGCTCCTTTGTGAAGGAGTCTAAGTCCTAACACTGATGTCATGACTAGCTGAAATCATGTCCAAATATGAAAAAAACCCCAAAACTTCTCAGAGGTATTTTGCAGCTGTGAATGAGGCATAACTTGCATCATCTATGAACAATGATGAACTGTTGTTAGCATTTGAATTACATTTCCCTTAGAAAGCCAGGAGGGGCTCTGACCCCGGATTAAGGGTCCCTTCTGGCGCTTCGATAAGAAGCGGATATGGAAATGGCGTTGTCCAGGGTGTCGCCACCTTGAGGCGAACGATAATGTGAGGTGGAAGGGTGGGGAATAAATGTTACTGCAAGAAAAACTGCTGGATTTCCTTTTGAGAGACTGATAATCCCACAGGCTTCTGCAGAAGCACCTTTTGATTATCATTGCTGATGGTATTAGAAGGCATCTCTGGAGTCTGTCCTTCAAAAAATGCTTCCCTAGTGCTACTTGAAAACATATGGGTTGGGAACTGAAGTGAAAACCTGATGTTTTACTAACTCTCTTGGTGTGATGGAGGCTTAGAAAATGATGTGCTTGATGCCAGAGATGCATTTTTAACAGTAAACAAAACCAGACTGCATAAAAATTCAAAATACTAGACTGGTAAATGTAGATGAGAAAAGAAGTTGGAACAAGAAAAAGGGACTAGTTAAAATACCAAATAAGAAAAGATGGGTAAGACCTATGGCTGGGGTTAATTAGAGCAGCTCCACTATCTTCAGTGGATCTGTTTTGAGTTGCATGAAGTCGTTAAAGATCTAGACATATACTAGCAACTTATACAGAGCGTTTGAGTAAACCAGGACAACAGTTGGACAGGGAGGTGGGTTGAAAACTGCCTGAATGGCAGAGCTCAGAGGTTGTGATCAGCGGTGCAGACTCTGGCTGGAGGCCTGTAGCTACTGGTGTTCCCAGGGGTCAGTGCTGGGTCCAGTCCTGTTCAACTTAGTCATCAATGACCTGGATGAGGGAACCGAGTGCACCCTCAGCAAGTTTGCTGATGACACAAAACTGGGAGCAGTGGCTGACACACCAGAGAGCTGCGCTGCCATTCAGTGAGACCTGGACAGGCCAGAGAGCTGGGTGGAGGGGAACCTAATCAAGTTCAACAGAGGCAAGTGTAGGGTCCTGCACCTGGGGAGGAACAA
>JAVJGJ010000001.1:69901440-69920387 GCA_035590215.1 Microhierax caerulescens
GGGCCAATGGTACCATGTTGGGGTGCATTAGGAGGAGTGTGGCCAGCAGGTTGAGGGAGGTTGTCCTCCCCCTCTACCTGCCCTGGTGAGGCCGCACCTGGAGTGCTGGGTCCATTTCTGGGCTCCCCAGTTCGAGAGAGGCAGGGAACTACTGGTACCTCAGGGGAGGGTGTTAAGAGGATGGGGCCAGGCTTTGTTCAGTGGTGCCCAGCGACAGGACAAGGGGCACAAACTGAAACAGAGAAAGTTCCATCTGAATATGAGGAAGATGGTCTTTACCTTGAGGGTGTCGGAGCCCTGGCACAGGCTGCCCAGAGAGGCTGGGGAGTCTCCTTCCCTGGAGATACTCAACCCCCACCTGAACGCGGCCCTGTGCAACCTGCTGCAGGTGAACCTGCTTTAGCAGGGGGTTGCACGAGATGGCCTGCACAGGTCCCTTCCAGCCCTGACCAGATTCTGTAACAGAGCATTTTCAAATGCAGTGACATCCTGAGGGCTTTATCAAGTAATAGCATGGGGAAGCAATTTGGAAGGTAACAGTTTTGAGGGGAAAGGATCAAAGAGGTGGAGCCAGTGTCTGTGTTTTGCCAGCCCCGGTTATTGCACCAGCAATGCCTAGTGAAGAAGCGGCTTCCTGGCTTCAAAGCAGGCACATCTGCATGGGTTACTGAAAGGAAACAGGAAGGAGAAAAAAGGGAAGAAAAAGGGAAGAGGAAGGCTCCACACCCTGGTTGGCCCAGGCTTCTTCAGTCTCGTATCTTGGGAAACTCGGCCATAGTTACAGTACCTGACAGACACAGCACCTGGAGAGAAGTTGATGCCCCAGTTCCAGGGGATCTTATCTGTACTTATCTCTTTCCAAACAACATACGTGAACACCTGGGAGATGTTTTATACCAGAGCAAGCGTGCCCTGTGCTGGGGTTGGATCAGGTTACCTTTGCTGGTTTAATAGGAAGTTTTAAAAAATAAAACTAAAAAGTGTTACACTGACACTGCTTCAGTGTATTCATTGGGCAAAATGCTGGCCTTTAACAAGGGAGAAAGCTGGGTAGACCTCATCCCATCAGTTCCACCACCTGTGGAAAAATTAATGCATTTTGGTTGCTTCATAAGAGCTTTTCAGAAAAAGCTACTTTGGTTAAGTGCAGAATCATTGCATCTCTTGGCTGGGCATACAGTTTTGAGCCCCTGCCAATAATTACTGATTTTCTAAACTTACTGAAGCAAAAAAAAATCATTCCCTTTCAATGGCTTTCTGCTCTACCTCTGTCTCTTTTAGACCCATTAGTCATCACACACATACCCACAGGAAGAGTCAGATGACCAGCAGAATTTTTGACAGGTAGGTGCTACAAAATTCCTTCCCCTTCCAAACTGCTAGATGGTGAACTTCAGGTTTCTGCGTGCTCTTAAGAAAAAAATCAAACTGCTGCTGAGGCTGGAATCCTTCTGCACCAGTATGGGCAAGCTCTCAGTCTGCTCCATTTCTGTAAACAGGTCAGATATTTTGCCCCCTGGAAACAATTTTTAAATGGCAGAGCTTACATTTTTGCTGTATGATGGTTACAGTGTCTGTTGAAGCTGTAAGGTTCTGCAGCATCCTAAAGAAATGGTAGATCCTAAAGACAGCTTTCATCTTTAGTCACAATCAATTAAGATAATCTATATTTCAATTTTCCCAGGCCCTCTTTACAGTCCCTAGGTAGGAGCTTAACCTCTTTTCCAAAAACCAACATAGCTAAAAAACATTCAATATTGCTCTTGTTTCTTACAGAAATCAGAACAGGTTTTGCATTTGGCTACACAAAGAAGTTTTATTTCAGTGACTTGAGGTGCTAGGGTTTTTCCAGATGTGACTCAAGGCATGATTTCCCGTTGAAATAAGCTTTTAGCCTTTATCCAAGAGATACATCGTGTTATGAAAAAATGCAAATGATTTTATTCTAGACGATGTCCAATTAAATTGAACAATAAAAATTGTTATCCTTTATGACTGCCAAGTAATTAAGTGACCTGGTGATAGGGAATTAAGTCAGTCTTCTTCCCTTGAAATGACAGCTGAAATAAGAGAGGCACTGTTCTTTGTCTACTATATGTGTGCTGGAGAGGAGGCAGAGGAGGAAGGATAGGAACAGAGCAATAGTCATAAAAATCCTGCCCCTGTTGCAACTGCTGAATTGTTTCCCATTAACTTCCCTAAGGGCAGAATTTCCCCCACTGTGTCATACCTTCTAGGACAGCTTCATAAACAAACAAACAAGAAAAAAAAACCCTCCTTGCTTCTACTGTGATTTATATTATTCCCTGAGTTGCTAATCTAAAAAGCTCTGAGTGTATTTTGCTGCCTTCCTCTTTCTTTTCCTTTGACATCCCTCAGTGTAAATGACAGAGGAGCAGGAAGAGTGCATGCTAGCTCATTGAAGGTGTGTGCCAATGAACTTGTAATTTAAACATGACATGGTAGGAACTGGATTAGGGACATCTGGATATAAACCCAGGAGCATCTAAAGTGCCAGGGCTGTAGCAAATTCACCAGCACTGAAGGCCACAGTGTCCCCATCAAACCCGGGAGATACAGCCTGAGGGCAAGGTGACAGTGTGTCTGCATAGAAAGTTTTTCCTTTTGCACCACTACAGTTATCTTAGTTATAGGAACTTAATTCAGTTGGCATACAGTTGATTTCGTTCAGTGATAAGTGTCCAAGGTGACACTATCCAAGACAAAAAAGGCACATGTATATTGAAACAAGTGAGTCTGTTTGGGACATTATGTCAGCATAACTATTTTTTATAAAAATCATGCCCCATCTAATGCTTTTTCCAGGGCATCCAGTCTTTGGGTGGCTGTTGATTATACAGCGCTGTGTGATAGGACCATCATGTATAAACATCGATGGGTGTTTGCCTATCCAATAAAACCATATACAAAAATCAATTCTATACAAATGATCTCAATAAATTGGCTGAAAGCTTGCAAGATGGTAACAAATGGACAAAAAAAAAAAAATGCATCTATTTGGGTGCCATTTACCAGTTAATTTTAGTTATTTGTCACCAGACATCTCACTTGCATGGAGGATGGATCGTTTTGTTCCTTCTCCCCAAACTGCCGTAACCGTGAGCTACCACTGGACTCCTTTTGAAAAGGAAAAAGTCACTATCAACTGTCCTTCATTACATGTCAGAGTCCATCCGGAACAAAGTTTCTGTTAGCTTGCATAGATTTGGCTTAATCGTTAATTACTGTAGGTAATTAACTTCCATGGATGGAGAGAGATTAAAACAAGCCAAAGAGCAAGACAGTTCCATACAGAAGATGATTCTACAGCAGCTGAAGACTCCCTGCTTTCACACCACAGTCGCAAAAGTTTCTGGTTTGGGCTTGTGGTTTTCCTTGATGATAGTGGCATTAATAACTTCCAACAGTGACTGACTTCAGAGTGTCAAAAGAATTAGGGCTGTAGTGTCAGAAAATAGGAATGTAAGCCATGCACAGTGAATGTAGAATTTTTGTAATGTGTTTAGATTTTAAATCCTTTTAAGGGATAGCATTGCAGGCTTCAAGTGCCCTAGCAAATCATTAATGATAATATGAAATCCCAGCAGAATTACAGCAGCTATTTCATCATGAACTTGGCCATCCAAGCATGTAAAGAGGGTCCTTTCCATCTCTGAGTCATTGTGAAAAAAACATAATCTTTCCACCTATCTAGCAGGGTAGCCTGATCAGAGACTAAAACTAGAAGTGACCCATACTGGCTGTATTTCTTACTCAATGCAGAATTAATGAAAAAAATGACTGGACAAATTCACACAAGAAGAATTCTTCAAGGACTATTAAATATTTTGAGAAGTTGGTGAGCTACAAATACTTGGAGGCTGGAAAAGTCCTTGGAGGGAGCATCCCTACATGCCTGTCCTGTTCTCATGCTTCCTAGACACCCACTGTTGGCTGTCAGCTGCTTCTGGACTTGTGTTCAAGACAGCAACTTCAGAGGCGGATCATAATTACTTGTCCATTTTTAGATGCTCTAATTTTGCCGGAAGGCCAAAAGTTGTAATAAAACAGTTTTGGTATTATCTGTCAACTCCAGACAGGGCAAAGGGCCATGAATTCAGTACAGGGGTAGATAATGTAGATATATTAGAATGCATTATTATCTACAGTGTTGTCTATTGCCAGTTTCATTTTTATTGCATGGCAAAGGTCAGCACCTTTAAGCAGTTCAGAGATCCCAAAGGGTGAAAAATTACCAAGAATTCATCTATTCAGCATATATATGAAGCCATCGAAAAAGACTGTCAGCATGGTGCTAGCACTCTCTAATGTACATTATAGGTTTGTTTTTGGCAAAGAAGATCTGTCTGTCATTGACGGTGGACAGATACTGAGGGCTGAAATAAGGTGACACCTTCAGCTGAAATGTAGCTCATGGTAATAAGATTCACGAGTCTCAGATTCTTACTGGAAACTGAGCTGTACTTGGTTCTGAGAGATTGCAAGAATATTTTTATTTCAGAATGTCTTATGTTATTGCTAGAAAAAATCAGATCCATCCAGATTTCTTCTTTTCAATTAAGAAGAGGAAGAAAATGGAATTAAATTAGCAATCAATATGGATGAAAAAATGGGTCGTTCTTCCACAGCTTGATCTTACAGGCACAGATCGCTCTTAGGGGCATCAGACTTGACAGTCTTTGCTGGATCCTTTGGGACAACTTAATCTCAGCTAGTGGAGATTGCACCTAGCTTCTTACTTAGTGGTGCTTAAGTGAGCAAACTATTATACTAGTGCTGCAGTGCATTGGCTTTCGACTAATCTGCGGGCTTAATTAACGCATTTTGGATATGCTTTAGACCACCTGCATGTTCTAGATCCGAGATAATTTTGGCATCTGTCAGATGGGAAAAGAGGAAAAAATACACCACATCAGAAAAAGAGTTAAAATACTGTGTTTTCAGGTAAAGGTGCTCTGTCATTTTGGCCCAGAGGTTTTATTCTGACTAGGCTGATGTTATATCACCTCATTATATTATCTCATATTATATCACCTCATCACTGTAGAGTTTTCGCTCCTCATAAGGTTCTGGCCTCAGTGGTATCCTGTCACAGCCCATTCCCAAGACTGGTTCTCCACTCTGTAAAAGAGGTTTTAAAGTTTGCTACCTTCTGAATACTTTGAATTTCCTTCTTGTTATGGGATGAGAAGTGGTGGCTAGAGACGTCCAGCTGACCTCCTCTCTTGCCTCTCTTGCTTCCCCTGTAACTCATTTCCCGTGCTGGTCTGACAGAGGCTGAGATGGTTGCACTTCAGGCCGCATTGCAAGACCCGTCTATTATCCTGTCTTTTGCCAAGGAGGCTGATTTGAAGGGGGGGTGAATTTTTGTGAGGCCTTGGAAGTGTTGCATTGACTTTTCTGTCACTTTTGCTACATTTTATTTTCCATGGGTTACAGCACTGACGGAAATATCCTTATAGTCTATGATAGGCACATTCTATAAATAGCATGTTAAAGAAATTGAAATGTTTTTTAAAATTAAAAATCATCCAAAAGTTTTAAAAATGTAGGTGCTGTATGTAATCAGCCAAAAATAACCACTGCGTTTTTATTTTTGGCAAAAGATACATAGTAAGAAGAAAGACTATGCCGTTTAATTTGCTCCTTGGTATTAGTTCTCATAGTATTTGCCAGTAATGGCAACATTATAATTTGTAGAATTAATTAATGATCTGGCATCTGATTTTGATTCATTAATGCTTAAGCCAGCTAAGTCTCAATTATCCTCTGGACTATTTATTCCTTAACAAGCTTTTAGCTAATGTGATTTTAAAAATACGAAAATAGGCCTTAACTTGCCTTTAAGAAGTGGCAATATTTTAACACTCCTCTATAAAATAAAGGAGCCTTCATATTTTTTTGTTCCATTATAGTTATGTTCAAAATTAGACTTGGGGATTTGCAATGTATTCACTAAATATATATTATATTTATATGTACCTGGAACCTGACTTCAATTTAGTCTTGATTAAAAAATGTACTGAATTGGAAACTGTGTAATAAAGGATGCCTAAATCATACTGACCCAGAATAGCTCGCTCACTCAGACAGTTAGCAAATAAGTGCACAAGCAAGCAGATGATACGAGAATTCAAAATTAATTCTATTCTCAGAGGATGCATAGACTAGGAGATAGCATCTGATTCTATCTGCAGAGGTGTAAATCCAGAGTAACACCTTGGCTTAAGCCTCGTTACCCTGAATTTGATTGCTTATCCTGCAAATGATCAGAATTGGACCTTCTGTGCCCAAGGCTAGGTTAAAGCAGCTGAAATATCCAGTGCTACTTCATGACATTTTTGTGATGCAACTGAAAGTCTCTAGCAATTTCCAGGAATTTATTATTTATAACTAATCCATTTACCAAAGTAATTTAAAGACTCCTGAAATTTTCTCCAAATGGCTGGTATTTTTAAAAGTTCAATCACCACGTCTTTTAGGAAAATCTGCCCAATGCAGTTATGTATTGTGCTGCAATTGTGTTATGATAGGGGGCATTCAGAAACTACATCCCCCTTGGATTTGGGATCGTCAGGCACCAGTTTCAGATCTCACCTGAACTGATCTTGGGAAGATGCTTCTGTTGCTGGGCTGTGATGTGATGCTCCTGCCTGCCATCATTCTACCTTCTCCGTGCCTACATCAAACCAGAAATGCGTTAATTACAAAGATGGGTTAACAAATGAATCATGGATATTTTAACCAAATAATCTTAGTTAATCACTGCAGTTACTGAGATCTGTTTCAAAAGTACCTTCCTTAAGCTTTCAGGCATTGTGTAAATGGTAGAAAATACAAAACTGAGCCATCAGTGTTGTGATACGTGAAATAACTCATCTTCTCCTGAAATCATGCTTCCTTCTCCTAAGAAGCCATTCAGTGGCCTCCCAATACCCGCATGTCAATGTAATACTGGTGCCAGTGTAGTTGTTCTCAGTTCATACTGCTGTGACAGCTAGAGCTTTGCCCACCCTTCTCATCAAGAAAAGCCCAAGATTAACACCTTCCTGGTTTGGGATCACTGAGTCTAGCTCCTTTCAGTCCAAGCTGGGAAGTCAGTCCACAAGGGTAGGACTTCTAATGGAGTGAACCGTAATGCCAGCCACTCTTGAAACCCAAGGAGCTGTTAGCTCAGCCAGCTCCCAAATGGCTACCCCAAAACTACCAGGTGGGGGGACTGCTGAAGTCCCAAGCTGTCTGTGATTTTTAAAAATCAAAACCCATTTGCTGAGTGAGATCCTCTGGGCCACTGACTCTGCTCCATGATGCTCCAGGGACTCAAGGCATCTCTAAATCCAGTTTACGTGATCGGAGCAGAACTCCTGGGTGGACACAAAACCAGCTACCAGAGAAATATCAGAGGCAACAAAAAAAGGAATCAATCTCCAGTTACTGAGGCATGAGGAAAAGTCCAAGGTACCTGCGTTGTTATGGCAAGAGTTCATTTGGACTAAGAGGTAAATAGAGATGGCTGAGCTCGATCTCTGAAGCTAGGGCTGGACCGCTGGAAACACAAGCTCTCTCAATTACTTAGAGAAAAGGATTGAGTTGAGAAATCAGAGCAGCCCTGATCTCTTTTAATCAACTGAATGAGAAGGAAGGAGAGGAGGTGGAAGCTTGGGAAGAAAAATATGTAAAGCTTAAAAAGTTCCAGCTGCTGTTCTCTAATGGAGTCTTGGTTCCTCATGAACGGTGGAATAGTTAGGCCACCTGGTGGTAAACAGCAAACCAACAACCTTTGCAATTCCCAAGCCGCAATAAATATCCTGAGGATCAGAGAGCTCCAGGAATTGTCACAGGCTGCGAGCCTGTCGTTCCCAGGTGGCTGGTGCGCAGCCACCCAGCAGCGGCTTCCATCGGCTGCTACGCGGGTGCAGTGCAGAACAGACAGGTTGATCTGGTGCCTCGCCAATTTTTGCCAGACAACTGGCTCCATCACAAAATCTTCCACCACAGCCAACCTCTCCTTTGCCTTAGGAGGGAGGCAAAGGAAAAAGCAGTCCAGGGACAGCTGAACTTAGGTAAGCTTGTGAAGTAGGAGCTTGACGTGGTGTTTTGTTAAGTCGCTGAATGAATGAGTAGCTTTGTCCCTAAATGCTGCAAGCAGGTTTGTGCAGGTAAATCAAGTGAGGCTCGCGTGAATGGCCGCGATTACACATTTGGGATTCATATGTTCATGGATATTCTACAATATAGTTTTCATTTCTGTGTCTACAATTTGTTTCTTCCAGCAATTCTACTCAGCAGAAGTACTGCAAAGCATCAAATATAAACAGAGGGTGCCTGGAAGGTGCCAAACCTGTTGCTGAAGTCCTTCTACGGAAGCACTTCTGAGTACTCCTCTTTAATATCCAAGAATGCAGCTGAGCTGGACAATGGTATATTGCCAGAGGGCTTTAAAGGATGTGTTCAGTACAGGCAAATGCATATAAATGGAAATTTATTTGAAAATATAATTCTTCTTAAATTAAAAACTGTCAGTTGTTTTTCCCAATTCCATCCACTGGAGCTTTAGTCTGATGTTAGTGAAAACAGGTAACCATGTCCAGCGGCTGCTGTTCTGCTGAGCATTGCTCCTAGCTGCTCTCTCCTTGCTGGTCTTGCCTGATTCCCTCACAGCACTCCCTAACACTTGAAAACTCACCAAACTTGTGACTCACATTTTAATCTTATCCAAGTCACAATGTTTATTTCACAGGATGCCCGATTAAACGGTAATTCAATCTGCTCTGGAGTTGTTTCCTTCCCCTCTGGTGATTAGTATAACCTGAATAATGTAGGAAGCACAGAAAAAAAAAAAAAAAAAAAAAAAAAAAAAAAGGCAGTAAACAACTTCAGTGACACTGGGAGACCAAGCTGCAACTTTTCCCACTTAAGAGGGAAAAAGGGCATGCACAAAAATGTTAACATGGGTCATAATTTCTAATGTTGTCTGACTGAAGACTGGAAGGGAAAGTTAGGCTACCTTAGTACGTGTTACGGACATACGACTTTAAGCCTGGGGAAACATGAGTAGGTGTGGGGCTGTGCAAGCCACGCAAGGTGAAAGAAAATCTCTGGCCCTATTTTCCCTGTCGTTTCAAGTGCCTGCTGTTGCCCTTCCTTGAAGCTAGTGAAAGTATGCCAGTTCCTTGCATCCTGCCTCCAGTGCAATTGCTGGAGCCCCACGTTGTCAAAGTGAAGGAGCAGACTCCTGCCTATCGCTTGCTGCACTAGTGTCCAGAAGCCCTAAAACCCTATCGGCTCTCAGCTCGCTGATTGACTGAAGGGGATTTTTATCACAGCACAGACTTGCATACTTTCTTGAGGTTTTCTTTTCATCTCCACACAGATATGTCAAGTGCCATGCGATGCACATAGATGTAACTCTACTCATTATCTCCTTCACAAGTGCTTCACAAGTAGCCTTCTGCATAGCTACACTGGAGGCATGGAGGTAAGGCTCTGCATGAAAGGAAGAGGCTGTTTTACAAAATAAGAAAGAAAATTTAACTGGACTGTTAAATGTCACCTGGTGTCTAAAAACCAAGCGAAACCGCTTGGGAAATGCCAAATGTGAAAAGCTGTGTAGGACCTCAGCTCAGAGCTACCCTCCTTCCCAACTTGAACAACTGCTAAGGCAAAGCCAGCCGCGAGCTGAGTATCATCGACTACTCAGGAGAAAGACCCTGGTTTACAGACTGGCCCTTTGCTCGCTGGAACAAACTCAACACTAATGCAAGCATGGGCAATGCTACCGAAGACAATTCCTCCCCACGCAAGTGTTTAAACCGACAGGTGCCACTGGTTCCTAACCTTACCAGAGCATCGCATGCTAGTTACTGAGTAGAGGCCACCTTGTGCCTCTGGGCTTTTCCAGTGCAGGTGCTGAGGTGAACGATGAGGTGAACGATGAGCAGGGGCCCTCAGGGGCAGAGGTGTGACAGGGCCTGAGGGGTGCTGGTGCTTCTGCAGAGCCAAGCAAAACCGTGGCAAGGACCCAGAGTCCATGGGCACGTTGTGGGGCAGCTCTCTCCAAAAGCCAGGTGTTCTCGCCACCTTACAAAGGGAGCAGTTTTGTGACTTAGGAAGAATTTTTTCCCTGTGAGCTCCTGCTGCGGTGGTGCTCATTACTCTCGGCTGTGCCTAAGTGGCGTTACAAGGAGCTCCTCCAACGACGTGCCCTCTGCCTGCCTGCCTTTTTTTTCCCTCTGAGGGGGAAGAAGTTTGGCACTTGACTTTTTTGGTGATAACACTGTAAAATTGTTCCCAAAGAAATTTTCGATGTGCTTTGCTGAGACTTTCTAAAAAAAATATAGATTAATTGTGATAATTAAATTTCCCTCTGAGTGATTCCTTTGATAAATGGGTCTAGTTAGGACTTTCAATTAAGCACCAGGCCCTGCTGTGAAGTCAGACTGAGCTTCGTGTTGCAGGCATTTATTGCCTCATTTACACAGAGACAATCTGAATTATTTTACATTACACTGTTTTCTTTATCTGTCTTTTTTTTTTTACACAGGTATTAGAATTCCTATTAACCCTTCTATCAGGGAGCCAATTAAAAAGGTATGGTCAAGCAATTTTTAATTATTTCATATGGTTTAAATAAGCCTCCTGGAAGCACAGTACTTGAAATCTTTCTCTTATCCATGCAGCAGTCCTTTGCTGTGTGAACTCACTGGTTTGTTATTGTGCAGATTCTCACAGACTCTAAGCTGGAGATAAAAGAATATAAAAATAAGATAAAGCAGGGAAGAAAAGACATTGACCACAAGGACAACACTTTGATGAATGGTGGTAATATGCAACAATTCTGGAACCAGCAGCTTTTATGTTTTTGCATTGTCCGAAATTGTGAGTAAATGGTAACTACTGCTTGGAGAATTTCAGTTATCAGGGGTGCATTCCACCTTTAAGGTTGCTATGTTTTAAAGTTATATCCATGCACTCCAGCATGCTTGCATGGTTATTTTAAGTGTGGACTGAAGTATTTAAGATACACAATTTCTACCTTTTATTACAAAAGTGGAACTATTTGCTTGTTTTTCTAGTTACTGGTATCGATGGTTACAGAAAAATAGCCGTGTGACTGCCAATCACTCCTGTTAACCATGAAGCATGAGAGGTCCGCTAATTTAATAAAACCCCCAATACTCATCCAAAAGAAGGTGTTTTTTAAAACACCAAATCCACACCTAGACACTAGAATTCACTGTCATTGACAACAGAGAAGAAAAAGTCTACTAGACTTAGAAAACGGATTTAAATTTTCATGAGAATCGTGTAAAGCCATCCACAGCTACGCTAGCGAAGATGAAATTGTAAGGTTTACCAACTGATGTGTTTTAAGCTATAAATCAGAAACTAATTGTCTGACATTAGGGAAAAACATGTTTTTCTCTCCTCCCACGCTACACAACAAAAAAAATATTTCCTTTATACTATGTAGCATGTTTGAATCTATGTAATGAGAGTATATAAATTTCTGATTATACTTTTGAGCTTGGTTTTGATGCAACCAATGGAACTGATATGCTTCCCAAATGAGAGTTAGTCAGGTGCATACTTAAATTCATATTAAACCAAACCTTTCTTGGGAGGTGGGAGGATTTCAAGGGAATCTCTGCCATGTAACAAAGTCATGCTATCTGTCCATATATTAATCTAAGCACAGTCAGGCCTCAGATTGTCTGCATGGAGCAAGAGGTATTAAATGAGTTGTGGCTACTGAGAACCTGAATAATTAACTAAAATTTCAATGCAATTAGTGTAAAGCAAAGGACACAAACTTATTGCTGAGAAATTAGGGTTTGTGGATTATGGAGGTATGACAGTAAATCCAAATGTCAGGGCCCCTCCCCCCCCATTTTTCTCCAACATAAACGAGCAAACCCCATGCTTCTAATGCAGATTTGTTATGCCCTGGCATATCTAATTTCTTAATCTGGTAAGACAAAAATGACCGATACCAAATAACGTGTGTACATTTTTAAAAATCAAATGCTATTCTAAATGTAAGTTAAAATAAGAACACTCTGTGGTTAATATTTATCTAGCATACTCTCTCTCTGAGGCACGTCTTGTCATATAGGACTATGCTGTTAGAGTGGTTCATGGGAATGATGTGCATGACTCCTTTTGCTAATGGGAGCTGGGTGCATAGAACAATTCAGCTGTTAGTGCTCCGAGGAGAAGAGAACTTGAATAGCAGGGGCTTGGAAAGCAAAATAAAAAGAAAGCTGCTAAGGGCATTTGAAAATACACTCGCTATTCTTTTTCTTCCTAAGCGTTGCTGCAGTAAACAACTGCTTCAAGATTCCTCTTTAAATAAGTGACATGAAAAGGAAAAAAAGAGCATGACTTTGTAACAACAGCCATTCAAAATGTACCCAGGGTCCCAAACTAACCTTGGGGATAGGAAAGGCTTGCGGGGGGAGGGTGCTTCTGGGGCTGTTGTTTGGGTTGGTTTCTTTCTTTGCTGGCCAGTGGTTTAAAGAAATTATCCCTGGTAGGAGGATTCTGACCCAAATATCAGGGATGCTGTGTTTCCTATGGGGGAGTGTATTTAGGCCTGGATTTTAAAAATACAACTGCTTAAAATTAGACTCCCAAATCCATGTAAAGTGCTAAAGAAATGGCCTGGTTTTCAAAAGAACCAAATATCCACGGGCTCCAGGTCAGGGTCCTGACCCAGCAAAGCAGATGAATATTCTCTGTAACCCCCTACCCTGAGGCAACATGATTGCTCATGCATTTAAGGCTAAAGTGCTTAAGTGCTCCCTTAGGTAGGAGTTAGAGAACTTAAACATGGGTGTAGAATCAACTGAGTGCCATCCACTCTTTTAGATCTTGGCCAGAGGGAGGTTTTTTCATTTGATTGTTTTTTTATCACTTTGCCTGTGTAGAACTTTCCCAACCAAGCCATATGCCGCAAAGTGCTTTTAAACACATTGCAAACCTTGGTCCCGAACCCTGCCAACAAAATTTCCTTTGGGGGGTGGGCTGCAAACATAGAAATCATTTTAGGGCTGCATACAACTCCTAAGGTAGGGCAAATGTATATACCACACTGGAGAGCAGCTTCTTTTAAAGGCTAAGCTAATAGCAAACTCTTCCTGATGATTAGTCGGAACTAGAAGAACCTGAGATACTTAAAAAGGCCAAACAGCATTCTGCATCACACAGCCCTTTCCTAAGTGTTACAATGCACATCTGTTAATGGGTAAAAAAGATGGCTTAAGGTACTGAACCAGGACACAGGAACCCTGACTCCAAGCCCCACTTCCACCAAAAGATTTATGTATGACCCTGGGCAAGTCACTGACTATTCACTTTTAAATTTGTAGAAGGGCAATATACTTTTCTGCCTTTGGAGTAAAGGGAGACTAAAATCCATTAGTGATTGTGAGGTGCTCAAATACTAAATTCTTAAGTGCTTAGATACATCAGTAGAGGAATTTTCCAAAGAGACATTATTGAACAGATCTGTGCATGCTTTTTGGTAATATTTGTCATAATGTGTTGCTGTATATCTCTATTCCTGATGTTTTATTTATTACGAAGTATTAAAGGTTGGGTTTCCTTACGGGAGTGGATTGACTTGGAGGAGTTCCACAGGGAAAGATAATGTTTTCCATGTTATAAGACTAACAACAGGAAAAAGAAAAAGCTTATGTTGCCATTTGATTGAGACAATAAATAAATGCCTTCACCTTGGCCCATAGCGTGCCATCTAACTACTATGTTCTTATGCCTGTTCAGTCTCATTAACTGCCTTGCTTTTCACCTATTGTGTTTCCTTCAACAAAACCCAAGCCAAAAAAAGCCCCAAACAAACCCTCCGAAAAATCATTCAAGCCATAACAGATATAATTCCATATTTCCCAATTTGAATGTCACTGTGGGATGGTGTCTGTGACATCAAAAAAATGGCATATTACTGTTTAATCGTCAAGTCCTGCCTAAGTCTGCCCATTTGTGACAGTAATCAGGACAGGAAAGGAGCCAGGTTACAGACACCAGGGTCAGCTTAAAGCTGAGAAAAGACGGGCACATGACAGGAAAAAAGAATTTTAAAGAATGACTTAGGAGAAGCTGAATGTTTCTCATACTTAAACCAAGGCTATATTTAAACATTATGCTTAAGTTCTCACAGAAAGATTTTTTGCTGTATTTTCTGTTTGCTCATGCACCTGTGTTCTTTCAGGCATGTAAGTTTTGGTCATATTTTGGCAATCAACATAAACCTGATGATCCTCCTAAGCCTCAGTTCAGAGTAGATGACAGAGGCTGCATTCCTTTAAGGTCTTTAGTAATTCTCTCTCAGGATGAAATCTTCCTTGGACTGCTGGCTCTGCAGGGGATCAGTACCAATGAGCAAAGCATTCTCACTGAGGATGAGCCTGACTTTACAAACCAGTATCTTGTGTTACAGCTGTCTACTGCATCGTGCTATCTGTCCCATTACTCATCCCAGCTTCTCTTATGCTCACTGACAGTTGCTGCCTGTGGTCTTCTTTTGGGGCCTTTTTTGTCTTTTATTAAGAATTCCTTTGGGAAACTGAATTCAACAAGTGGTACTTTATCTAGCTTTTACAGGGTGATAATCATATATATTTTTTTTAATAGTATCATTGACTATGTTCTGTAACACAAAAGAATATCTTAATTTTCTTAATCACTGTTCCGAAAGTGTTTTGTGAGCTTTCAGATTAAAAGGCACTAAATAAAATGCAGGGCCCTATTATCACCCTAAGCATGGCTCAGACTAAAACTTCAACTTTCTGTGGTTTTCGTGCAGTTGCTTTATATCCCACTTGATACTTGTCCTATTTATTCAATACTTTGATAGAGAATTTGTAACACTGAACCCTGCTTTATTACTCCCAGTAATTCCTTTCTGCCTGCTCTTGGCTGGTACTGTAAACCACACAGGCTGAGGTTCAGTGGTGTATTGGTATTGCTAACTCATTTTTGCATAATTTGGATTCTGATCTGATCCCAAAGATTGCTTACTTAATGAGTTATATCAGCCTAAAGAGAGCTCTCTATGGATAACTTTGCAATTCAGAGCCACAGAGAATCCTTTTTGAGTGTTTTGCAATATAGTCCTATCCCCTTCTCTCTCTAGCAAGCACTGGGCATTTCTAGAGGTTGGTCAGAGCAGACAGTAGAATCAAATAAGCTTTAAACCCATTTTGCTAATAAAACTGAATCCACGTTACCATAGAATCATAACAATTCATGACATATCCCTGTCAGTCTTCAAAGGACGTACAATAGAAGGGTTACACCCCCTGTGTTAGTTAAAGCAAGTGATGCTCAATTTACAGAATAAGAAACTCACCAACGATTCAGTTTACCACTGGCTATGAAAATAGCTGAGGATTAGGCTTTTAAAGTAGTTTTCTACCAACTACAAAAGGTGAGGTCTAAGTATCCTCAAATGTCTGTTCTTTTTTCCTCTTTCTGCTGTTTATAGCACTTCTGTTGCATTTTTTGGAAAGAAACAAAAGCTTATAAACTTTTGCCTTCTTTCCCCCTCTGCCCTTTCCTAGAGGAAAATGACATGAAACTAAAAGGTTGCCCCTGGATCTGCTCTACCCTGCTTGACAAAAAAGATGAAGAAAAAAAAAAGGGTGGGGAGAGGATTTGATTAAAGGCATTTTGGCCAGCATTTAGAATGGAACACACAGCACTGCTCTTCTGTTTCTGCCCTTTGCTCAGTTACCCGCAAGACCCAAGCCACATTCATGCAATTTGCTCAGCCCACAGTCTGAAATCAATGAGGTCTATGCAAGAAGAGAGCACCTGCCGCAGGCTGTTACTGTTTTTATTTATTGTCTGTATTATTAGACCACACAGGAACCTTAAAAACAAATATTGTCTGAAGCGCTGTGTAAACATCGAACAAAATGATGGCCCTGTCCCAAAGTGATTACAAACTAAACAGAGGACAAGATACCGCAGATGGATACAAACAGACAGAAAGAGAATAAAGGAAATAAGAATGCTCCATGTGGCTGACAGCAGTGTTACCTTACTAGCAGTCTAAGGGTTGTCAAAGCTTTTGCAGACGTCATGGCAAAGGAGAGCTTTAAGGAGATTCTAGAGTGCTACCAACATAAATCTGAGGGCGTTTATGCAGGGTACCTTCCACGTATGAGGGAGAAAATGAGAAAGGGCTTGCTCTGAGCTGAACACAAGAGGATGGTAACTCTGAACAAAAGGAGATGGGCCATTTTAAGGTTTTAGCAGCATTTAAATGTTGTAGCTGACTGCCTTTAACAGTGACCCCCTTTCTGTGCTCTGGCCAACCCTGTTTGCTCACATCCTGTTCTAAAAAGGCATCTCAGGACCAAGCACAGCAGAGCTGGAAGTGTGCTCAGGCAGGGGCAGTTACTGGAGCTTCTCTGTTCCCTGTTCCTGCCTCCTGACAATGAGGATGATAGGTAGGATCCCAGGGGGCCTTGAAAATGAAGATAGGCAGCTTATGTTGATGCAAGACAGGGGAGGGGGGAGGTAGTGCAGGGATGCCAAGAGAGGAGTGACATGTTCAAACAGACAGGCTGGGAAAATGATCTTTGAAGCACCAGCAGCCACGTGCAGTATGATTAGGGCAAAGGCAAGCCTGCATGTGTCAGGGCCAGAGAAAAGGATGTTGCAGCAACTGAGCTGTTAAATAATGAGAACTTAGGCAACAATTTTAGCTGCATGGAAAAGTGGGAAAAGATGCCTTTTAAAAGCTGGAAGATTTAAGAATTGGAGGTGGGGTGGTATAAGCAGCTGAAGGATGGAGGATTTACGTGCATGTAACAGAGGTCAGAGCTGATGCTCCAATTGAGCTGTGAGTGACAGATAGCACAGTATGTTGTCCACAAGGAAAACAGGGTGGCAGAGGGCTTGGGGGCACAGCAAATAGTAGCAAGGAAGAAGTTGAGGCATTTTCTCCCTCTTGTTTCCTGTCCTGCTTTTCTCTCTGCAGCTCTTAAATACAGGCAACTATAGAGTAGCTGCCTAGGATAAGCCAACAATTCAGCAAAGAATTTAAGTGCAGTCCCATTAATAATTCTTTTCTCATGTGGTTTAGATCCTGCTCAATATACCCATGAGGTTGTGTCTCTCATCTAACTCCGAGAATATGAATCCTTTCCTCCATGCTCAGTAATAAACTGCACAGACCTTGTGCAGTTTTCTGCCGTATTCCTGGAATAAGATTACCAGCAAGATTAAGGCCTCTGGATGTGAGAAGGGAGATTTCATAGGATTAAATGTTATCCAGTCTACTTCTGAAACAGAGGATAAAATACAAGAAAGGACTATGAATTATACTACTGAAAATATCACAGACCATGGTGGTGGTAAAAGGGATAATGAAAGACCGAAAATTTAAATTATATACAGAAATAAAAATCAACAGGGAGAAGTCCTGCAGGGCCTACAGTTACCACCTGTTGCCAGAAGAGGGCACTCGTGGCTTTCTTTTATGACGAGAGATTTAAATCAAGATTTCCCTTGGTAGCATTTCCCAGGCATAAATCAAGCACAAATGAATAACCTTTGATTTATCATTCCTAATGGAGATGTACATCATATTGGCGTGTCATCACATTTCAACATTGGCCATTATGATGCCAATCATATAGTAATTTTCTTCCGTGTCATAATCAGTGATGAAGATGTACGTTTCCATTCAGTACAATTAGATTTTCATGTTTCTTAATGGTAGCTGAGGGCATTAGGCAGAATACCTGCTTTTGCTGCCTCTAACTCTTTTGTGCCCATATTTTTCTGATATTGTATCCAAACCATTACCCAATCACCACTTTCCTGTAGTTAAATGCCATCTCTGCTCATATGGGAGAAGGTGAGAAAGATTTAAACCATTTTTCCCAGCTGCAGAGGAACAGGTAGCAAAATCCTAGGCAAATACACGCTGTTGTAAAATAGCTGACCTTAGCTATGCACGAGCTCTTTGGTGTACTTCATGAAATCACTATGGGCTAATCAGGAGTGACCTAACCCACAACACAAACCATCGGGCAGGTGTTGGGCTGGGCCTGATGTGATGATGTGACGATGTGATGATGATGATGATGGCCAAGCCCAGCGGTACTGTTGGGAATACGAAACTCCACTGTGGGCAGAGGCCTTCTCCGGGATGGGTGGGTAGGTAAGATGTGGTCAGGCATTTAGAACAGCTCCTGGCTTTTCTACGTAACTGCTCTTCAGGGCCAGCGTGTCGTGGGTACGTACAACGATGGAACACGAGCAGTGGAGTCTTCAAAAGCACCTGGACCTGCCTGCACAATCCCATCGTGCATCTATGGCGGATATTTCGGTAGTCAAACGCTTCCTTCCCTAAAAGGGTGACCGAGATTTTTGGTGGCTTCGTGCTCCGACCAGCAGGACGGCCAGGTAACGCTTGCCCGCAGGAACGCCAGCCAGGCCAGCGGGTGCCCTAGGGCCGGGTGACAGGGACACACAGCAAGGTAACCCCAGCCTGACCCTAAACCCGACATCCACAGGCTCCCAAGCGCGCACCGAGGCACGGCGCTCCCACACCCGGCGGCTGCGCCTCTGGGGGTCTCGGCGGGAGGGTGGCACCGGGGCGGCCACCGCGCTGTGCTCGGGGCAGCGGCGCCCCCGGGGCCTCAAAGCCGCGCCCGGCTTCGATGTCGCTTGCCGCCGCCTCCCGTTTCAGGCTGTGCGCGAACGGGTCACCAGGCTCACGGAGAACCTCGCCGCCGCCGCGGGGCTGCCGGGGAGCTCCGCCAGCCGCCGCACCCGGCCGGGCGCAGAAGATGGCTCCCGCGGGGGCGCGGGGGGGCCGGCCGGCTGCAGGGGCACTGCGGCAGGGGCGGGCGGGCGGCAGGGAGGCAGGCAGGGAGGGAGGCAGGCAG
>JAVJGJ010000001.1:69920525-69939724 GCA_035590215.1 Microhierax caerulescens
CCAGAGCGCCGCCGACTGGCGCGCGCGGCGCCGCGCCGGCTGCCGCCGCCGCCCGCCCCTCCCGGGGCGAAGGGCCCACAGCGCCGCGGCCCAGGGACGGGTCCCCGGAGCCCTCTGTGGGCCCCTAACGGCATAAACGGCGCCTGGAGGCGGGAGCCACCGGGTTGCCTGGCGGCGGCGGCGCGCCCTCTAGCGGCCGCTCGCACCGTCGCGCCGGCAGAGCGCCGCCGCCGCCTCAGGCAGCGCCCCGGCCCCTCTCCTGTCAGGCCTGGCGGGAACGCGGCCGCGCGTCGCCGGCGGGGGGGCAGCAGGCGGTTCCTCGGGAGCCAGACGAGAAAACCCCGGCAAGGAAGGGCTAAAGAGCTGCGTAAAAATAAACACAGAAGCAGCAGCAGCGAATCGCGCGTTTTGTGTTCCGTTTCTCCTCGACGTGAAGGCGCTGTCGCAGGCCCTCTGGAGGGCCTCCCCTGTTAATAGGTCTACTCAAAAAAGGAACGTGGTGAGGAACCCAGACGGTGTGCCCCGAGCGGCTGGTCTCACCCCGCTTGTACCTAAGACCCCTTTCTTCTCACGAAGGTCATTTTTTGTGATCAGCCGCAGTCGACGACGACCGTGGCCTCTAAATGGGGCTGTGGGAGGACAAAGCAGCCCCTTCGGCGCAGGCTGGCGCCAGGCCTCGCCTGTGAGGGCAGCGGGGCACAGTGCTGGCAGCACGGGGGCAGGGGTCCATGGCCGTGCCGCGTGCAGGCCCCTCACCACAGTGTTCCAAACACATAATGCCTGAAATCCTGTCAAGGAACTGAATTTGCATCCTTGCAAGGCAAAATGTGAGTTTTCTGCTTATCTAGGGAAAACTTCCCAATGATGTCATTATTAAGTAAGCCTGGAGGTTTTATCTATTTATAAAGCCGGAGAACTGCTTTCTTCCCATGTGTAGCAGAACTACGCTGGAAACTCAGGTAGAAGCAAACAGTTACGGGTTTGTGACTGGATTTAAATCACTGGTTTTAAACGTACCTGTTGATGTTGATATGGCAAATGGCTTGACCTCTTCTACCTCTCTGTCCATAAGCTTTGAAGCTTTGTAGTCTGTCCTCTCGCAGGGGCAGACAGCATCCTGGCTGTAAATCCACTTTCCCGAGTCAGACGGCCAGGAGAATTGATGTGGCACTTCTAACTGCCTGTGGGTCTGCAGCTGGCTGTAGAGTCACATTTGACCTGTTTGCTGATGAATGAAGCTTTATTTAGGGAGCTTGAAAATGTGCTCAGGTTCAAACAGAGTTAAGGCAATGTCTAAAAAGTCTGATGGCAAGCCCAGTTCGTTTCCTCATAAAACATGTTTAACATAACTAGGATGCCTCACGACAGTAAATATAAACCAGAAAATGTACTCAGCAACCAAACCCTCAGTCTTCATTGGGGATGACTTAGGCAATTACTTACTTTTAAGATAAAACTTGGGAAGAAATAAAAACTTTTTGTCAAAGAACAGAGAACAAATGCAAATTAACGCTGCCTATATAAGGCTATCTTGGTTCCCGTTTTGAAGATGGAACATTTTTCCGCTTTTACTAGGGTGAGTTAGGGATAACTCCACTGACATTAGTAGTCGCAACAGTGCAGAAGCAGGCTGAGAGAAAAATGAGGTTCTTTCAATGCCTGCTTGATACAAAATGTGTTACTAATGAATGGCTCTAGCTGCAAATGTTACTCTCAGCTTCCTATTTTCACTTTCAAATTTGCCAGTAGTGTCATGATTAAAATTGTATAGTTCTATAGTTGAGTCTTGGATTAAGTTAAAATTATTAGGATTAGAAATGGTGCAAAACTAGAATCTCAGATCTGATCCTCTTTGAATTTCTATGGGAAGGAGTTTGGATTCAAATCCCCAGATGTGAACCTGCTTGCACATTTAATTCTGGGTCAGTAGGAGCCTAAATTCCTGGTCCAGTTTTGTGTGGGTGTAATCCTGCAAGAGCATTTGATTGTGGGATTTTATGGGGTTTATGAGTGATAGAAAGTGAGAGAAAAGAGGCATTTCATGACTGTTGATGAGACTAGCTTCCTATTCACAGAGTCTGAAGGAACAAAAGACAGTTATTACACTAGTTTTTGTAAATCATTTGGAATACAAGATGTAGGAGGAAAAGTGCCAAAGATCATTCAGGTGACTAGAGGTTCAGAAGACCATTTCTATACAGTGTCAGCACAATGGAACTTCATTTTTGGTTAGTTTTTAGCCATTATTTTAACAAAAGTGATTAACATTAAAAAAGGAAGTCAGAGTTGCAGGTTAAACTGCTTTAGTTGTTGCTATTTAAAGCTAAAGAAAAATATTAACATAAATTCATTTACACTCTGTTACTTTACCTAACCCCAGGATTTGGCCTGCCATGAAAGCTGGAGAAAATAAAGGGTGCAGAGACACAGCTGGTGTTTTGGGGACTGACAGCAAGTAGAGGAACGAAAACATACCAACAGTTCCTAACTTAGGAGAAGTATTCTGGGCAAAAAAGTATCTTTCTGTAAGCTACAGTTACTATGCTCAGCATGTCAGCTGCCGTAAATTACTAAACCCTTATTCAGCTTTGTCTTTCTGCATGTAGAATTGCTTTTTCAAGAAATGAAGTTGGAGATTGCTTATTTGATACTGTAATTAGTTCATGTGATGCTGAGAGAACATCTCTGTTGTGTGGTTGGTAAAATTATTATGCATTCTCATTTTCTTTTTCACCATTTTAGAAAAGTGTGTTTTCGCCTTGTTGAGCTAAAACACATTTATAAGCTTTCTCTTTCCCTCACTACATCTCCCATCATGGACTAAGGGCATCACCATTATCCTGGAGCAGGAGGAGCCTTGGATTGGATCAGCCATTTCACTGCCTGTGTGTGTCTGTGAGATAAGGACACAGTATTCAGTCTTTGAAAAGATGTTCTTCTGAGTAGCTTCTGTATGTTTCTCTGTGCCTTTAATTTATTAACTTTCATATGTGACACATGTCTAAAAGCCAATATGCTGTATTAGTGCTCAGTCCCACACTACTGACGTCAGTGAGAGTTTTATCAATTACTTTAATGAGCACAGGATTAGGCCTTTGTGATTATACAAAGAACCAATTATTGGATTTTTCTACGAACCTACATTAAAGCCTCCTAACAAATATAACTTGCAGGGTGTGAATCAGAGAAAACATTGCTTTTCTGTTTCAGTTTAAATTTGACTTTGGTACTAAGCCTATTATATTTAGGTTTTGAAATGCAGTGCATTAGCAGAAACAGACACATTTTGCCCTCTGCTCCAGCTCCCAGTAATAAGGCGTTGTGTGGTTTAATCTCTTCCTAGGCATTTCTTGCTTAAGGACTCAGTTACTTTCACAGCCTCTATATTGAAAAAGACTTTTATCATCTTGCATGGTGAGACCGCCCCAATATAGTCGTTACGTAACTCTGTTGTCAAACAAGCAAGCAAATAAAATAAAACAATATAATAAAAAAAGAAACAAACCTAAGCTAGAAAAAAGCCTGAGCCCATGATTTATTTTTCTTGGTTTTACTCACAGTCTTGCAAGTATGACAGCTGTGATGTAATGACCTGGCCTACATATTGTGCAGCACAATACTGCAGTTCTTTTTATTTTTCTGTTGTTACTAATCATTATTTATCATCTGAGATGATTATCAATAATTTCTTGTACAACTCTGAAGAAAGCAAGAACATCCTCCAAGCCACATAATTTTTATATTTGAAGTTCAGAGTGTCTAACTTTGTAGCTTTCTGAAAGTCATTAGTCCACAGTGCAGGTGAATGTAATTTCCATGTAAATATAGTCTCTGCATCAGTAATTTATGTTTAAAATCTGAAAGACTAAGCATGAACAGCTGCCTTTCAAGTACAACCTGTGATGGGGTTGATGTAAAGCTAATATTTCATCCTTTACTCCACCACAAATTCATGCTGATATTTCAGTATGTTCCTGCACATCGAAGTAAAAAGATGGTTTTAATAATCATTAATTTTGTCTTGTCTTTGGACATATTCTGCAAAAGGCAGATACAAGCTGCATCATATTTTGTCTTGGAATAAGAGTTATAGTGTTGTTATTGTGGAGGAATTGGAGCTGAACCTTACTGGGGCAGGTTATTTTTTGATTATTGGCATGATAGGAAAATACTATATACAAGTTATAAAAATCACTAAAAGATACAGTAACAGAGTCTTACTGTATGACACACACAAATGAGAAATAGTGTATCTTCACCCTGGCTAAAACACCATTTCCTAAAGGAGATATTTTGTGTTGGAACATATAAATCTTGTTTTAAGCTGAGGAAACATTAAATAAGAAGGGCTTTATATTTTGGGCCATTAGGATTCAGTATAAAGCTCCAAAGTAATCTCATGAAAATATTGGTGTGATCTAGGGGAGAGACACCAGCTTAGGAATCAGGGGGCTTGTGTTGCATTTCTAGCTATCTGTCTCTCTTGATAGTTCTGGCCTCTTCATCTCATGTCTTAGTGATGCCATTTTTCACTGGTTGTCTGTCTTCACTATTTAAACTGTAAAATTATTGTGACTAGCATTATTCTTCAGTATGCATTTTTACGGTGCTTACCAAAGTGGAGCTCTGTGGACTAGGTCAGGCATTTTTGGATCTGTTCTAGCACAAAGATACGAGTCTCCCCTTTAACTGTATAAAAGGAACAATATGATGATGTCAGAAAAATAAATGAAGGAAACTTGTATCTGAATTTCGGATACTAATCTTAAATAGAGCAGAATTTTCTTTATTAATGCCACGTGGTTCAAATGGAGGTATTAACCTAAAATTATGAAGTGAATGAAGCCAATTTATCATTGCTGAGAATATCCATAAGTATATTTGTGATTTTCTCTAGATGCTGGAAGATGTTACTCAGATTTACACCAAACATGTTCACCTGTGACTTAATGACAAGACCAAATTGACCAAGATGGTTTGGTTGCAAGAGGTCAGATAGGTTTCCTGATAGCACCTCAGTTCTTTTCTGCAGCAAGACTACCAACACCTGTGGTGTCAGTACACTGACCTTCACATACAGAATCTGGTGCCCTGAAATACCTGAAGTTACAATTGAAGATTTGCTTTTCTATTTCTTTTCCAAAAGTTGTTTCATGAAGCAATTAGTTTTGATAACATACATAAATGAGGCAGAAATGTAGCTGAAGGCGATTCATTTGAGACTGTAACAATTCAGATGAAAGCATTCTTCATAACTTTGCTACTGGTAGATTTAAGTTGGTGACTTCACGAAATGTCATCTGAATAACTTGTGCTATTGATAGACAGGTATAGTTACTGGGTACTACTGCACAATAGCCTTAATAATGTCTTCTTCCTTCTCTTTAAATTTCAGCTCTTTTTTTGTTTTGTTTTATTTTTTCCTTTGATTATCTCAGATTATTTCTACATTGGTCTTTTTGCAATTTCCTTCATAACATCTATTTTTGCATTTAGAAATTTTAGTGTTGACCCCTGGTCTTAGGACATCATTGCTTTAATGAGGGAGGGCTAGACCTACCCATGCTTTTACCTACTTTGTGCTGTTCAGCTGATGCAAAGCATCTATAAAGCCATCTTAATCAGTTAAGCCTGCTTTACGGCTGCTTTACTTTGCCAGACCAATACTAAGAAGCCAGAATGAGAACTTGGCCTCTATGCTTCTTTTCTTGTTTCTCTTCTATTTTAGTATCCTTTTCAGTTTTTCTTGAACACATTCCCTTATTCTTCTATAAAATACAGCCAAGTGATTACAGAGTATTCAGGAGTTGGAAATAATTTCTTGAGTTAATTAACGTATTCAATTAATAACTCTCTTCATTATTCAAACAGCCCAATTACAACTGTATTCTCTTCTCCATGGTTCTCTTGTCCTATTTCACAATGGATTTTCTTACTTTCTTTCACAACAGTTTTCTTACTTTACCTCTTTATAACCACTAATGCAGAAGTAAAAACTATCACAATAATCATAATCAGAGTAAAGCAATACAAATACTCTATTTGCCAAATTAACAATTCAATTCTTACTCCTTGCAGTATAAAGATACTTATGCCAGAAATCGTTGCTTACTATTTAAAAGCCAGTGCTAGCTCAATCCAGGTCTTCAGAGCCCCTACAGCTCACGCATAATCTTGGAAGTGCCTGAACTTTGTCTTAGGTTTTTGTCAGTAAGGTCCTGCTGGCATGAGTGTGTGTTCATGTGCACATTTAGTGGGGATCCAAGCTAGCAGGCATTCTCAAAGACTCACTGGAGGCCACACAGCACACATGTAGTGGTGATGCTATCAATGCCAGTTGATGACATCTCAGGGATGCCTTCATTAACAGTATCCAAGCCCACAGAGTATTTAGCCAACACTTGGGACATGAATACAATGCTTGAGGGGATCTCAATCATTGCAAAAAGGATGTAACAATGCCAATGTGCAAAGCGCGTTGGGATGAAAGAAGACAAGGGCTGCTCTTCTTCAAAAGGCAGTCAGGCTTCAGAATAATTAGTCTCATTGATGCCAGTGAAAGCCTAATGGATGGAATACTCAACTGGGAGCAAGCAACATGGGTACCAGCTCTGCTCTACCGAGTGTTTTTGTATTAGATGTTCAGCAGTGCTAGAGACTAAGCCTTTCGTCTTCAGCCAAACACTCCAGCATTTCACTATATCATCGCTCTTGCTCTGCATTTATACTCAGGCCATGCAAAGTCGAATACCTTCATAAGGAATGTTAAAAATGTTCCTTTTCTAAACCTGGAATAATCTACAGTCTGACAGAGAGGGATATTCCTGTGCAAGCCATAGGATTCAGCACACATCTACTAAATTTAGCGTTAGTACTCTTATCATAGATTTTTAAGAGCCACCAAGTTTAAAGAAGAAAGGAACCTAGCTGTAGGTTATTCTGTGTGTATAGGAACCTCAAGAAAGAATGACATTACTGCTCATTATAACTATATCTCACCTTCACAGATCGTGGAGACTATTGGCATCTCTGTCTTGGGAGCAATACAATGAACATCAGTGGTTCATGAATTACTACTTCCAAGAATGCTTTCCTTAGTGGGCAATGTTGGATTCAGAAAAAATGTACTTCTCAGGGAATTTTTGAAAATGAGAATCTTTTCCATCATGCACTGATTCTTTTTTGTATGGATAACAGATGTCAGTATAGCGACAATAAGTTCATCATACTCATCTCTCTGCAACACCATCAGCTTTGATATCTTTTTCAGACACAGTTTATCAGCCTCTTAATTCCAAGTCAGTGATCTATATCTGGAGCTACCTGTATGTTTCTTTTTATATTGTCTCTTTCCCATCTTGACTCATAAAAAATCACCACTACCACTTCTTTCATTATCCCCCTATGCTGCACAGCTTGCACACAAGATTTTGATGTACAGTATAACATTTTCTCATTTTTCCTCTTTGTCCCTTCTGCAGAGATTGCATCCATCAATATTAACATTTCAGCTCTCTGATTTATCTCATTACATTTCTGCATTACCAGCCAAGTCATAATTTCCTTCCTGTAATGTCACTTTGAGCTCATTTCCCATACGCTCTGCATGTGTATATAGACAATTACCGGGTTTATTGCTTGCTTCCTTCCTACTGGCCTTGGCTTTTCTCCTTTGTCTTTATCTTCCAGCATTCAATATTTATGGAAAGAGCTCTGCACTGAATTCTAACATCCCAGTCTAAGTTCGTAGCTGCCTGAAACAGCATGACAGTACTAGCCTCCTCTATTTTCTTGTACTCGGGTGGCTGTTTTTTAAATATTAACTGTCCACCCTTTCAACAAAGAGCAGGATTCCGTCATGTTTCCAGTCCCATCTGCTGTGTAAGGTCCTAACAGACCACTAGAGTCGTACATGTGAGTAAAATCATGCAGAGGGCAGCGAAACCATCACCCACCAGTTAAAGGTTGCTCATTCTGCAAAACAAGAACAAGGGGAAACAAGAACAAAGTCAGAACACTGACTTTGCACTAACAGTTTGTGAGAAGACACTTCATAAACAGTGACTTCCTGGTGGTTTGAAAGGAAATAGGCTGCAAGAAGGACTCCTTTTTGCAAGGACAGCAAATCTTTCTCTCTCACAGGGCCACATGCACCACAGAGTCCTCCTGTCAGGAAACAGCCCTCTATACCTCATGGTTAGAGGGGCAAATGCAGCAGTTGGAAGTGATGCCCAAGGGGGTGCACAACTCTGTCATGCCTGCAGGCCAGTCATATGCAGACACACACAGGGGAGACGAGGTTATACGAGACAACTCACACCATTTCTGTCCTACCTGGAGGGAACTGACCATACAGCTGGAGTAATGCCCACAGTGTGTCCCTGCTGCCCTGATAAGCATGGCATTTTAAACTTTGGCTCTATGTTTTGTCTCAGGGCTCATATCAAAATTCAAGCTCAGTACTTGGGCATCCACATAATTCCCCATCCTCAGCTGAATTCCTTCCCAAAACTTCAATGCCAAAGCTCCACTCAATGAAAATAAGGGCTCAAAGCGCTCTTGCAGCCCCCCTTTTCCAAAAAGTGTATTTATTTCGTTGTTCACTAGAGGGCAACGTTGGCTTAAAAATCAGTTTCTTTGCCCTCGGTTACACAGGAAAGGTGTGTTAACACCAACGCGGGCAGAGAGAAAATAGACCAGCCAAGGGCAGAAAAAATTACGATGTCTATGGCGATGCTAAGGAAGTTTCTCAGACTATAAGAAAAATCAGTGACTATAGAATAGGGATGAAAGAAAAAAAATGTTTGGAGAAAATAAGGTTCTCATTCAGCAAGGTATTTAAACGTGCTTTATTAATCTGAAGCAGGGCTTTAGCTCTGTTGTCCTCAACCAGATTAGACATTGCTTTGACAGTATTTTAGATATATTATGTAAAAGCTTTGCTGAAAGCTAAGGACTCAGGAAAGGTTCCTGGCCTGGAAAAAGCCATTCAAATCAGGGAGAGACTGTAGGTGGGCTTCCTCTGTTCTTGGGGATACCAAAAGGGATGTGGGAGGGATGCAGGCTGGGCCCTGGAGAAGTAGATTCTTGGGATAGGAACCTAGTACACAAATAAATAACCTAGAGGGAAATGGAAAAGACAGGCACTAGCGAATCTGGTGGCAAGAAGAGCTAAGTGAAAGTTTCTTGGTAAGAAGAAAGTCACAGGTGTGATCAGAGCCAGCTCTGTGGTTAAGAGTCAGTCCTCTTTGGGCTGGTACAGCAACTGGCAGAGAACGGAATTTCTCCTGCTTTTGTCTGACAGTTTTTACTTGTCTTTTATCCTCATGGAGGGAGACAACTGCTCTTGTTTATTACCTTTGCTGCCACAGTAAGATTTTTATCCCTTCTTCCTCAAAACACTGATGTAATTATGTCCCCAGAGAGCCGTGCGTGCGGTCAGCAGTGTGAGCCTGCCAAACCTTTCCCAGTTGGGAAAGTGCTCCCGCAGCTGCAAACTGTGCTGCAGCCCACCCATTACCTATTACAGATACTTGTGCTGGGGCCCACAGGGTAAACATCAGGCTATGTGCCCACTTAGCAGCTGCATGCTGGTAAACAAATTGGTGTCAGAAGTACCTGAAGACCCTTTTGCTAACAACAACATGGCTTGTCCACGGTTTATAATACAGTTTTATAACTGGATTTGAAATAAGAGGCTAGATTCACACAGTCCTCTGTGTGGAGCATCCCTTCATGCTAGTCTGTGTTGCTGAAGAGATGCAGGAGGAGTGGGACATGAGCGCACCCTGGTTCAGGTGGTGTTGGTTAGCTGGGGCTGGTCAGATAAGCAGCAGTTGTGCCTCATCTGCAGTCTCAATGATACGGCCGCAGGGCTGCGGTGGCAGTGACAAGCATGGCTCAAGCGCCCAGAAGCAAAGCAAGCCTGTTGAGTGTTGCATATCCTGTGCAGAAATCCATACTTTGCCTCTGCCTCACTGCACTTCATCTCATGGAGTTTCTCTCCTCTGCTAAAACCTGCAAAGCAGGTTGCAACTTCTGCCTCCCTGCTACATGGCCCAATGCATGTGCCTGCCTGCTGCGCTGCATCGTCAAATGCTTCAAACACCTCCTGTCCCCCTGCACACCCCCTGGTACTCAGAAATGGAAATGTTTGGAGTAGGGTGGAACTATAAAAAATGATGAGTGTGATGATACTGGCTTAGGTTACTGTAACATTCCTGTTCACTTTGACTAAAGAGCCCCTAATATTAGAGCACCAGAACCTTACAAATCTGGGAAAGCCACTGTCTCTCCTTAAAACTGTCTAGCCATTATACTCTTCCACAAACAGCTCAGAAATTTGGTGCTGGCAAGTGTTTTGCACAGCCAAAGCATGCCTAGTGCCGTGTAGAAACCAGAAAAGCCCCTTAAATAATACAGATTTATCTAAATCTGACTGTACCTTGTATTTGACTCTTTACTCCACCCATACTTCCTTGCATTTTTTCTTTTTGTGGACTAGAGAATGTAGGAATGTATGTCTTAAAGCCAAGACCTCATGCTTTTCCCACAGATGAGAAAAGATCAATCCATGAATTTAGCAGCTGCCTTGCTGCATTTGTTCTGGAAATGCAAAGTGAGCATATTGGCTCCATTCTGCCCAGAGGCACCAGAGCTCAAGCCTATGGGAACTCTCAAATTGAGGGGTAGCAAATTTGATGGAAAACGCAGCAAAGAAACAGTTCTTGGGACGCACAGATTCAGTTCTTGGAAGGTCAAGCCCTCTTTTGCTTGCCTACTAGAAATTCACAACCTGTACAGGATTTTGAATACTAAGCACCTGCTTATGGTCTCAGGACTGCGTCAAGATACTCAGTCAATAAACACATGTGAGTACAAACTGTCAGGGTGGGTGCTTCCCAGGTAGCAAGCTGGTGGGTGGCTGCTGCTCACGGCCTTGCGCTCTGCAGAAATGTCATATGAAGGGTGACCCTGAAAAGCAGGTTTGGCTTCTCACACTGCCACCAGGAACTGAAGGTGCACATGGTGCTGCCACAGAAGCGTGGCTGCTGTTGCACCTCATTAAAAGCACAGAGCATGAGTGGCCAGTAACACTGTTTTGAAAGGAACCCTGAGAAAAATACTACTTGCTCTGAGGTTTTTAAGAAGGGTGCAATAGCAAAGCCACCCAAGGAGTTCCCCATATGTTGCTTGTAAGCAGTGTGGGAATGATTTCATGTGTGCAGCATAGCAGATTTATGCTATTTGCTGCTGAACTATTGTGGCTGATACCAAGCACTTCCAGAATATAATTTGTGGGTCAGATAGCCTGTTAAATAGCCTATCCATAATGTTTTATCATGTCATCACTGCTTAGAGAGACTAATGCACAGGGATTATGCTTCTAGAGCCAATACATTGGGCTCTTCAGATTGCATGCATAATAATTCTCTGGGCTAATAGCTGTCAACGTACATTTATTCCAATGATACTGACTGCTTACTGTTTTGCAATTCCTTAGCAATACAAAGATTGATCAGTTCAACTACTGTGGTGACTTCCTCAAAAAATCAGGAGTCTTAAAATATAAATGTTGTCACAAACAGGCCCGGATCTTTGGTTGATAGCAAGCTGCTGTGAAATACCATCTTTAATTTATGACAGTTGCCCTCTGTTTCTTCCTACTCATATCTTTTTCTTATGGCTGAAGCAAAACCATATCATCAAAAGTCTAAAATCTGCTTTTCCACTTCCCTCAAAGGCCCGTGCACATCAGCTAGTGCAGCTGTGTGTGAAGAGTTCCCAGAAGCTAACTGAAAATGCACATTCAGCTGGTAAGATCAAGGGGTGCCAGGGCCAGCAGTCTGGCTAGGGAGGAGGCAGGAGCCAGTAAGAAAGCTCTCTCCAGCCCCTGCTTCCTACTCACCTCCATCATTATCCTTCTCCCCCAGCATAACCTTTTCATTTTCTGCCTCAGATGTTGCAAAGCTTTGTAGCGGCGGTTTCAGTCAACACTTTCAAGGGGGCTCAGGGGGACTGAAGTCAGCAAGGACAGAAAAGGGGGGTATAACCTATGGCAAAGAAAGCGACAGCTGCCACAGTCTTTCATGTCACAGGCTTTCAGGCTCCAGAGGGGAAACGTCTTGTAAAAGATAACCATGTGTATTTCCAGAAGGTTTGGGGGTGTTTGTGTTCCAGGCAAGATATTCTCAGCTTCTTTATTAACAGCTGAAAACAGGATGGATTCACAGAAGCTGTAACAGCAAGTCATCTCATGCTTTGCTTTGGTGACAAAAAGCTTGTCAAGGCCAATAAGGGACAGAGGCATGCACCCCTGTTGCTGAAGAAAGTCAGTATCAATTAAGACTTATTTCAGGTATGCACAGTTGCCTCATTAAGTGATATGCATTCCTTTAAAATGTAGCAGTTTATGCTGCATGTGCTCAAGAAAGTAAGTTAAAAATGCTATGTGTGCTCTGGGGGGCTCTTGTTTCTTGCTTTCCATTTGGAACTTACTTCTGCCCAGTTCAGATATACTGGATTCATGTCACTTACAGAAGGAAACCTTTCTCATTTTTATTTTTCACAATAATGACAAGGTTCTTTAAGCAGATGTAGTGCTATTTTTTGTATTCATTTTATGCAGAACAAATCTGTTTGGAATAATTGCTAGGGGTTTTTTTCCTACAATTTATAACACAGATGATCGAAGTGTCCCCTACCTCAGGGAGAGAATGCCAAAGCATATATTGCTAAAGCCAGGCAAAGAATATTTGACTGATCCTCAAACATCCTCACTAGTAGAAACACTGGTATTATTCTCAATATAATCAATTACTGTACTTTAAATAGTATTTCTGTCAACTAAACTCATGCATTTTGTAAAATACCACACTGGAAGGCTCTTTAACAAAGTTGGTTTTTTTTCTGTAAGCCTCAGATTCTAAGCACAGATCAGTCTGGGTGATGTGTTTAAGCTTTTTTTTTTTTTTTTTAACTAGTTGTTAAGTATTAAAGGCAAGAGTTACTAAGAGGATACAACTGGTTTATCTTCCCTAACATCCTATGGCTGTTGCCAGTGACCATAATGCTGAACTGGAGGGCTTTGAGTCAATTCTGTACAACAGGCTGCTGCATGCCCGACACCCACAGTGAGGGTACCTAAGTGAGGATATGATATAAGCTGAAATATTTTTACATTTCCAAGTGAACTGTCTTTTACAGAGAGTCCAACTGGTATTTTATCCTCAAGGTTACGTGCAGGCAGAAGGAAAGCTTTGGGGGCAGCATGGTACAGGCAGGGACACACTACATGCCCTCTGAGGCTTTGCCGTTTGCTAGCCTTGTAGTTCTTTTTGTGTGTCTCCTTCACAAATGAAATTAAACAAATTCACTTGGGAGAATCAAAAAACAGCAGGGGAACCAGGTCTGTGAAGATCCTTAATTTCAAACTTACGTTTCTCCAACAGCATCAGAGGAAAAGTGAAACATAACAGCTGATTTGTTTTTCTGAGAGTGTCCATTTTGCTGTGAAAGCCTCTATGTAACAAGGCGGTGCTACACTACACTAACAAAGCAGAGAGGAGAGTTTGAGCACATTCTGTTCCCTCTAACATCTTATTTTTCTGTGAAATAATGTGTAGGGTGGTCGTTTTACAAAACGTTTCTAGCTGGCTCCTGTGCTCGCCTATGCCTGCCTCCCCTGAAGACACCCAAAGGGTGGCCCATGCAGCCTTTCAGTCCCCATGCTCTCCCTGCCATCCAGCTTTGGCACAGCCTGGAAAACGAAACACTCCCTCAGCACCATGGGGATGTCCCCGAGCCTCTGCCCCACTCAGGATGCTGTCTCTCCCAGGGCCTGTGGGGCAGGACAGCAGGGGGGACCCAGAGGCAAAGCAGTGGTAACCATTGCCCCAGGGCCCTGGTTATTGTGGGGGGCACTTCGGAGCCAGGCGGGTTGGTTCAGCCCGAGTCAGACACCCCAACCTCCACTGCAGGCACAGGCCAGATTTCACGCCCTGTGGCAGCAGGAGCTGTGCCCCTGAAGGGGTTTGCGTGACTGTGCTGGGGAACGCTGATAGCGGGTAGAGTTTAATGTGGATTTTTTGTGCCATTCTTCATTCCCAAGAGCCATACCTGAGAAATGGATTTGTGACACAAGACTATCACAGTTTTCCATTTCCTTTGTCTCTCTGCAAGTGAATACGAGTATCTCTAGATGGTGAAGATGCTAAAAATCATTTACTCTGCTTACCCATAACTAGCCTGGAAAGCATTCACACCAATTTCTTCTTATTTTCTCATAACAAAGATCCACAGTGACATCTGTGATTCATTCAGTAAAACACTGTCTGGTGAAGATAAAGTCACTATAGCTGACATTATCAGCATGGGCCACAGGTAACTAATACTAACTATTATTAGGATTTTATCTGACTAGGACCTTGTCACAAATTAAACTCATGTTTCTCCCACCTTGCAGGAGCAGCTCAGTGTAAATAGCGTAAGTTTACCCATCACTGTCAGTGGGTAAAGGTTTCTCAGCCTTTGAGTTTATACTGCATAATAAAACACAAGACACACAAGAGTCCAGCGGTTTTGGCAAGGGAAATCAGAGAAATAAATTGTGATAGCTTTCACAGATAATTAACAAAGACCATTTCTGATATGCTTTGAAGCACAGTTACTGGAATAGCGGGACCTCTGAGCTTTACAACATACTCTTGTGAAATGCCACAGGGGATCTAAAAGCTATAGGACAAGATCAGGAGAGTTTCCTTGGCATTTTCTTTCCCAGGCAATCACAGGCTGTTGAAACTCCAGTTCAACAATGGTTTTACTGGAGCAATGACAGGATCATGACAGATTATTTACAGAATATTGGGATTGTACTTCCTGCTTGATGGAGAACTCCATCGCACCTTTGCTGGTGCTTTCACAGTGGCACAAGATTTGCCTGAGCTAGCTCAACCAGCATGAAGTCATCTACCAAGTTCAACAAGGAGCAACCAGCAAGACTTTCTGCACCATCAGCAAAGCTCTTTCTGGTTCTTCATTGTCCAACAACTTCTTCATGAAGAATACAGTCAGTATTTTTTTGAATGGAAGTCACAAATTCATGCATATTACCAAACAAAACCCACCACACTGACCTGTGACAACTTACCATACCTATTTTGTAACAAGAAAAATCCATCAGGCAGAGCCTTTTCTTTTCCTGTCATTAACTATGCAAACGTTTTGGTTAGAATAGAAAGAATTACAACAGAAATAAATTAAATTTAGGTTGTGGAAATACAGTGACATTTATCACTACTAATAAATTCTGGGTGCTGTATAGGGAGTCTGTATGAAGTGACCATTATCTTCCAGTCCTGAGACTGAAATTTTAAGCAACTTGCATTATGGTGCACATAGGAATGAAGGACACTCAGAAGTCCTCATGAAGCAGACAAATTCTATTTCCCCTATGACTAATACACTCAACTTTGAAATGGATGCTGGTGTTTTGCATTTAAGAGATTTGTGTCTACCTCCCAAAGGAGATCATTACTAGATTTAACAACAGCAGAGGTATATTTTCTTAAATATATTCAGCTATCATTGTAGTATTTAAGATTTATTTTTTTAAAAAAAGTAGCTGTCTCTTACTCACCAGCTGAATTCTGTTAGCAACAGTAAATTGAAACTGTCATTGATTTTTCCCACTTATACAGTCAAATGATTGAAGTGGAAAAGCACCTAGGAGGCATCACAAGACTGAAGGTTAAAACAGATCAGAAAACTTATTTTCTGTGATGGAAAGCAGCACTGGGAATTGGGCTTCACTTTCCAAATGCTTTATGTACACAAAAAACTTGCTTAAAGCTGGACATACAAGAGAAATAATGGTAATAACTAAAGAAAAACATCTTCTGCAAATATTTGGGCCAAAGTTTTGCACTGACTTTCAGAGCTGATCTAACAAGGGTATATCTGGGTGAGCATCTCTTACAGCAAGTCTTGGTTTGACATTTCCAGTTCAGTGTGTGAGCCGAGCGCAGGATGCAGAGCAAAACCCAAAATGAGTTCCCTGAACTGGGGAATGTGCCTTCCTTTCAGCATGAGCCCTCAGCATGGCAGGAATTGGAGATCCCCCTTCCCCACTGCTCTCCTAGTCCCTGGCTGGGAGCTGAGGCAGCCTACCCTCAAATGATGACAGCACCACTGGTCTCTACCGAGGGCTGAGAAGCTGAAAAAGGCAAGAACGACTAAACGACTGAAATCCAAGGGAACATGAAGCACCGCACTTTTACTGCTGACTGTAGTAACTGTCATCACTGTTATTTACAGGTGTCAGGTTGCCAGCTCTGCACAGCCCCTGTGCAGCCTGGCCAGAGCCATGGTGCACACTGCCAACAGGTGCCGGCCAGCAGCTGCCTCAAAGCCATGGCTGTGCAACTTAAAATGCAGCCTGCAGAGCCATTTCTTAAGTCCTCTGTGTTTTCTCCTACTGCTGCTGTGCCGTGCGAGTGGGCTCAGGCTAGCACATGCACCAACGCTGCCTTCTGCCCACAGCAGTGGGGAGAGGGCCCTGCCCAATGGAGATAACCAGCGCCAGTGTTCCCCTGCCAGCAATGGGTTTCTGGTTTTGAATCAGAGACAGTGGAGGCAAAGCAGGGATCTAAATCAAAGAGCTTGCTGTCTTTCAGCAGATCCCAAAATTAATTCTGGATAATAAACATGGCCACAGAAGTTGTAACTTCTAAGTATAATTTTTTACAAATATTCACAGCTCTGTTCACAATGTGTTCTTGTACTCACAGATCTTTAGCTGTACCAAAAGAGGATTTTACTTTGCTTGTCACCTTGATGCAGGCAAGCAAGCAGATAAAAAGCAAAAGACAACTGCAGCTGGCAGTAAATCATGAACTCTGTTTATTTTTGTCTCTTACTCAGGATTACAGGGAAATAAATCTCCAGTTTAGAATGCTTTCACTACTTCTAGTTAGCAGAAAACAAAACTAGGAGGCTTTAGCCACTTTGAAAGGCAAAAAGCAAACCGTAAAGCACAGTGCTACAATTGCAAGGAATGTGGGGGAATGAAATTGTGTTGCTTGATGCGAAATCACATACTCCACCATTTTCTTAGCCTTTAGTTGTAACATTAAGTAACATTTTTTCTAGATCCTATTAGAAAGATCTCAGTGGGCCAGCAGCATGTTTGACAAGCACAGTGGAAGACTAAATTTACAGAACTTCACTCTGCCTGTACTTACATCTCTCATACTCCATTCACATCACAGTGTACTCATCAGCTTAGGGGAGAAGAGAGTCAAGCCCCTGGTGTATTCCTCAGACGGTTATTTCCTAAGGGCTCCAGTAGTACACAGAAGGATAACAATTCTTTCAGCAGGTGCTGGTATAAGGTTAGATGTCCTGTGCAAATATTGTGTTGCACTGGGCTGCAAAGTTCTTATACTAGAGGAATAGCAGTCACTTAATTTAGCTTGAACCGTTTGAACAAGTGTGTGCTGAATCCCTGTAGTATGGTGGCACTCACTCTGACCTACTAGCTTTGTCTCTGCTGAGCTACAGGAGCATATCTGTCCCTGTACTGTAGACTCAATGGTTAAAATTATTTCCACTAAGGGCTGTCCCTGCACCTGCTCCCATCCCTAGACCATGCTGACTTCATTTATACCACAACTGCTTCCACTGACTTCACCACTCTGCATCCAGGTGAGTGAGAGCAGAACCAGATCTGGACTTTAACAGCTTTTGTTACATCAGCAAAGCAAGCAAACGAGGTATTTAGCCAAATCACTCTTCCTATTTTAACGTCACCTGAGATTACTTCAATAGAACTACCTCTGCTACTGAAGCTCCTAAAGATGAAAAATTTCTAATTTGTTCCTGCTCAGATGACTGTGAAGGAAGGAAAAACCTGCAAAGAGTTAAATGCAAAGTATGGAGCAGTGAACCCATTGTTATGATATATGAGATCTGTGATAAACAGGCTGAAATAACTAATGCATTATAGAAATGGAATGTAATCTGAAAATTAAAGAAGTTGTTCATTATTCATTCATTATCAGTTGTTCAAATTAAAGAAGTTGACTTGTGTGTTTGTCTTTACTCTTTCAAAGGAGTGCTGCTTTTTATTTTTTGATGTGTTTTTCTCCATTTACCTTGATTTTTTGTTTTGTTTTACAAATTCAGTTCTTGAAAGTTTGAAAACTATGGGAAACCTGTTAAATGCTGGAATAGGAAAGGCCATGCTGAACCACCCAGGAGGCTGGATCAGGAGGTGGATAGGAAAGGATTCCTAGGTACATTACCAAAATGTATAGTTTAGGCATCTAGTTAATTCCAATAAATAACGGACAGTAGAAAGAATAAAACTTCATGAAGTATTTCACAGTTAAGAGATCATAATGCATATGCTCAGAGGTATCCAAATGGTCTTCCTGGGAGAAACGAGATAACCAGCACTAACATTTTAATGTTCAATGGGATATTCCAGGGCCAACAAATCCCCTTTTTAAGCTACTTTTAACACACTGTAAAGCAACTAATAAGGTGACAGACTCAATTAACAATTCTTTGCAAATCAGCTTTAAGACTCACATTATATTTTTGCATCCATGCTATTTGTTCAGTCACATCACAACACAATTAGGCCAAGTAGAACAGAAAAGGTCCTGGCTTAGCCTCCTATACTATACCTTGTACATTTTTCTTTTTCTTAGTCTAGATAACTTAGTCTGTGATCACCGTATGACAACTACTGCTAGAAATAGCCAGTTCCTTTTGGTCACCAGGGAGGTGGAAGACAGGGCGAGAGAGAAGACGTTGGATGCTGGCCAGGTCCAGAAGAGCCCCAGTGAATTCTGCCATAAGAAACAGTGTGATGTTTGTTGCGGGCCAAAGCGCCCAACACTGGTTTTATGCTGGCTGGCTGAAGATGTTTTGATGTTTGACATGTAATAACATTCTGCTAAGACAGCTGCAGCTGTGAGCATTACTAGCAGTACAAGACAGCCTTCATGCAAGGTTGTCTGCTGTTCTGCTGTTGTTTCGGCAAGTAGGTGCTCTGCTGTGACTCTTGACTAAGTGTAGCAGGGTGTTGCTGGAGCTCAGAACCGCATGCACTGACTTGAACATCTGTGTTTCCATAAGATGCCCATACCCCTTCGCTGCTCTCCCGGCCTTCTGCTGCATGTTACGGCCTGGCC
>JAVJGJ010000001.1:69939824-69985996 GCA_035590215.1 Microhierax caerulescens
GTGCATGTTACTGCTTGGCCTCACAGCAGGGGCAGCAAAAGCGCAGCTGTGCCCACTCACACCTCAGCTGCTGTGGTTGCAACCTGGTGCTTTATGCTGAAGCATACTTTCAGCTAAAAAGGCACAACAGCATGTGTTGGGACAGTGAAGGTGATGTCTGGGGTCACAGTTCTGTCCCTCTTCCCTTATGGGGTCACTCATTTCTGGGGGACAGATGGCAAGGAAGAGCCATATCTTCAGCCACTTTACAGAGATATGCAGTCGCTTATCCCTCACACTCAGCTGTTACACTGACTTCAGCTGCAGGACAGTAATAGGGAGGAAATGGGAAAACACAAAGTCCCAGCTTAATTTGAGCACATAATGCTCTGAGACACACCAAAAGGTTTAGAAAACTCTCATTGTCACACCTCTTGTTCCAGTAAACAGACTTTTCTTACAGTAGGCCTGATAATTTCAGCCTTTTTTGTGATGAATAGCTCCTTAAGGTCAGTTCTTGACACTCTTACCATCTCTGAATATTACTTTCCTGCAGAAGCAGCTTTAATGTGTCACTATGTCCATTCCTGCCCTGTGCAGAGAGACCTAGGGAACACGTACATACTAATGTTCTACTCAAAGGCAAGTGTCAGGATGAGCCTCTAACATTTAATCTGTTTGACTAAAGACCAAAATCTGCCTAAGTAAATGGAGTTGTACCAGTTTGTCTCAGAGAGAACTGAACCTCTGAACCACAATAAAATTAATCTCAGTTAGAATACTATGCTAAGAGCAGTAGCAAGAGGTAACACAGTCTTAAATATGTTCCATATACTGTGAAATACTTCAGAATCAAATACTAAGCAGCCTACTAAACTGAATACCTATGATATTGCTTGAGAGTCTGATGTATCTGCTGGTCATATTGGATTCCAAAAGCCTAGATTACCTCATAAGCAGTCTCTGCTGGCTGGAGAGGTATTCAGCCATGAAAAGAATGATTAAATAAGTCTTAAATAATATAAATATTAATTTTTCAGGCCAGAAACACTAATGTATGCACCTTCCTTAATAGAGATTAAGGGCTTTATTTTCCCTGATTCCCAAAGAAGCTAGTGTAAAGATTACAGTCTGAGATTATGTCCTGGGATCCTCAGTAACCAAAGATGATGTGAAGGACCCATCGATCCTGATGGTTTGGGCCTGCCTAACTTACAAGCTTGGTTTCTGTCCATGAAGCTCTGTTTAGAAGATTTGGATGCTAAAATGTTTCCTCTCCTACCTTTTTAATTCATTGCCAAGTTTGGACACTTTAGCACTCAAATTAGGAAAAGCTATGACAAAGCTGAATGTGCAGCCTTAATTATACTTCATTATGGATCATATTCTACACACACTTCTCCAAAGGCACATTTTATTCTCTAGTTCTGTAACTCTTGGTGTTTAGAGCTAGAAAGTTTCTTTAGTATTACCCAGCTTTAAGTATAATGATGCCTTAGCTATGGATATTTGCCATAACATCCCACACTTCCATTCCATCTCTTTTTAACAAGAAACAGATAATTTCTTCCAGTGGAGCTACTGACAGAAATCTGTTTTCGCTTGGCACTTAGGCCAGAAACATTATTGCCACTCCTGTCATAATTGGTTGCCAGCCTCTATTACTTTGTATTGATCTGAGACAACCCTAATTTTTGAATGCTTTCTAAATCTCTCTGTTCAAATTCAGCCTAAAATGAAGCAGAATTTACCCCATATTTTTTTTTTTTTTTTTTTTTTTTTCTTCTCTAACACACCCCTGAGCCATATAAAAATAGCTTCAGGTTTTTACAGTTCAGGTTTCTCTCTGTGACAGACTTAGGTTCAGTTCACTGCTACACACCTCCAGGGCCAGGCCTGGCAGCACAGCTGAACAGAATAATAAATACTGTGGGACAAAAAAAAAAATCATAGCACAGCTACAACTGCTCATTATGAATTTATCTCTGGTGCTGCTTATCTCCTGGTCCCAGACTTCTGTCCCATCCCAACCAAACCATCTGCACACATAGCAACAGCAGCCACCCAAAATAAGCGGCTACCGTGGCTGCTGTGATGAGCTCTGAGCTGCACACTCCTGTATCACGCCTCAGAAGTCAGTGGCTAGCTTGCTTTGCAGCCTGCTTGCTTTCCTTCCCGTTTGTTTTCAAGGGGATAAATATGCAACTGGTTACCTGTAGGACAGACTGATCTGGTTTGCCATCAAACTAACTCCTTTAAGGCTTTTGACTAGTGCTGTTTTACTGTCCCCGTCAGAAGTATCAGCAACATACATTGAATCTGCAGGCATGGCACAAGGCTGGAAACCAGGAGACACCAGTTTGGCCAGTAGTCTGCTGCACAACCTTGGGTAGCTACTTCAGCGCGTTCAACTTTCATTTCTGCTTCTGCCCTTTGTCTATTGACTCCATTTTTGATAATATAATCTGGGACAGAGATAACCTCTTACTGTACTTATACAGGGCATCAAGTACAGCATGACTGGAACTTTTGTGTTTCTAGATGCTAGTGTAATATAAATGAAGAGCAATTAAATTAATCTTTTGTCCTATCAGTAGCATTAGCTCACTTAAATCAAGAAATGGTTGGTAGCCAAATGATGTTGAGGCCTGCGGCATCCAGCCTAAACTCATTACCTTCAGATTAGCCTAAACTGCAGAGAATCATCTGAACTCAAAGCACTTTTAACTTCTGGGGGCTTGAGCCGACAGTACTGGAAACCAGTTAGTGTTTCTCAAGGGACCTTCATTGCTGTGCGATGACTGGTTGTCTCAAAAAATATTACTGGAAAGGAATAAAAAGATTTATGGGTTACTAGGAGAGAGGTTTATATTAGCTTTCTGAAGCCATTTCATAGCTCAGTATCTCACAGCCATCTGGACGTTGACAGTGACAGATCTGACATGACTGTGCTGCCTTGCACCACATTTCCCTTTTCAGTTCCTCACAGAGATGATGGATTGCCAAGCCAATCTCTGAGGCATGCTGACTTCTTTGGCTCACCCGGAAAATAAAAGCACTGGATAAACATTCGGCCACATTAGCTTTTATGGAAAACATCTCATCATTTGTCTCTTTTAATGCTCTGAGCCCCAAATGCTGAGGCCATCCACTCTGTAGGGCTAAGTGGATAACCTCTGGCAAACTGAGGGCTAGTCTTAAACCCTTTCCAGTCAAAAGGCTTTTCCTGGCCAGCCAGAAAAGAAGCAGCACATGCTAATTTCTACCAGCAGGCTCCTGGTTTGGTTTTCAGGCCACCTGTGCATCTGCACAGGGTCCATAAAAGTTATGCTGTCTGTATGATTTCATACGGACTAAGTTTTGTGTGTGCATGGGGCTGACAATTATGTTATGGCTTGCTTTTTTTTTTTTTAATCCCTGAAAAACTACTTGTTTTCTTTCATACTTGTTTCTGTTCAATCTAAACTTCCTTTGCTAATTGTGAGAGCACAATTTGTATTACATTTGGGCTCATTTACTTATAGGCTTAACTTTGATTTGTCCATTCAGCAGCTTGTCCCAGACTCTATGTAGTTACGAAGGAGGCCAAAGACCACTGGCATACCACTGTCAATACCCAAATTACCTAAAAAAAAATAATATCTTTTTCCTTTCACAAAGAAAATATTTCTAAGTGTTAACATTTAAGGATATGTATTATCAATTATTAAGCATAACAGTCCATTCCTTCTACAGAAAGGCCACTCAGCCCACGAGCACATAAATTGACAAAAATATTTTATGGAGCTGTTCCCTAGTAAACCTGGCTCAAAAAGCCTCTGTGCTGGTCTCCTGCCATCAGCAGGCTCCCCAGCCTGTGTGAGGCTGATTTGCTCATTTTATGTGATGTCTCCCCCCGGCCTCTCATGCCCTGGTTCAGCGCCGGTGCGCGAAGGGTTTCTCCCAGCCTAATGGCAGTAGTGAGGGGCTGGGGTACGGCTGTAAGAGTGGAGCTGGGGGTTCACTGTCTGTGCTGGGGGGCTAGCAGCTGCTCCAGCCAAGCTTTAATCCAAAAGCAGCTGGGTACATATTTCACTGAATGTTATTCTAAGAAAAAGCATCAGAGGTGATACTGAAGTGAGGCTCCTTACTCACTTTCAAGTTTTGCATTTGCCCCAGGGGCATTTTGTGTTAGGGAAGCACAATTCTTCATAAAAGTAACAATAAATATAGGAGGTATTTTCAGCCTTTGCAGCTTTGCCATTACAAAGGTGTCTTAACATGCATGAGAAGTTCAGAGCAAAATTTTTGTCATGATCTCTTCACCTTCTTTTGCTGCTGTATTTGCAGCTTAATTGCCGAACTGCAACATCCAGGTTCAGAGATCGGGATGCTCTGGTTTTTCTGCCTCTGAAATGAGGGAAAAGATTCTGCTTTCTGGCCGAGTCCTTTTGCTGTGCATGTTTTCCCCACAAAGTGCTATGAAAAAATATTGGCATAATTTGCCTCATGTATGTAATAAACCAGAAGGGTTGGTAGGACACAGTGCAAGAGTACATAGTTGCTTGGTGTATTTTAACTTGACAGTATCAAGAACAGACTCCAGGGGCCATTTGCCATCATCAACATGACACAAAAAGTGATGCTAGTAGATACTTCCACACCTGAACTATGCTGTGCTTAGCAGCAAAAACACAAGCACTGCATGTTCAGGAAAACCACAGCTGAGGCAGAGGTTTTGCCAAATAAAACTAGAGGGTGCAGCAGAAAATGGAAATTGGCAATGAGCTAGGAGCAGTGATGGACACCAAAAATGAGGTGAGAAAAACAAGAGCAGTTTCCTGGCAACAGACCTGGATGTAGTGGTCCGAGAACTCTGCAAGCGCAATTGCTTGTACGCCATTTGGATCACCCCACCCCTGTTTAAAGAGGTCTCGTGTATGCTGTACACACATTATCCTAAAGCATGTGCTGGGTCATGTCTCAGGCCAATGCAAAGAAGAGCCATCTGCCAAATGTCTTTCTGCTTGGCAAAAAGAGAGATTTGTTTCTGCTTCAGGTGATAATACATCGCCCACAGTATTATTTCGCAGAAATTAGGAATCCAGAAACAGCAGGTGAAATAGCTGTTTTCCAAAGCACAAAATAAGAGAAAGTCACCCTTTTGATGACTTTACGTACATGCATTCTCATGTTTTCAATAGACAAATGCAAGGCAAGAGAGATTCAGGCTGGATTTGAAAGCGAACACCTCCTGCCAGGTAGGAAACCATCTAATCAACTTGTTCAGAGGTACCCAGGTGAGGAGGAGCAGCTAGAAACTGAGGACAGTCCCAGTGTAGTTCTTAACCCAAGACCTTATTTCCTCACTTTCTTTGATAAACCTCTGACTTAATTTGTATGAAGGAAATCCCTTACTGCCTCACCATTATGTACCAGACTGGATGCAACACCACGTGCTTTGTGCTGGGCCTTCTGCTTGCTGTCAGAAGAGCTGCCACCTTGCTCCAGGTTTCTACCCTCTCTGGGCATCACAGCACTTGAAGTGCAGCCTGAGGAACAAGCACACAAAATGCAAAGTCTGTTTTCAAGCTACTGTCCTTTAATTTGACTTGAATCATGTATCTGGAACTTCAGATAAAGTTTGCAATTTCATTTGAGAAAACCAGGCAGCCAGCAAAACCCACTTTGCAAATCCTGTCTAAAGTTACAGTGCACTGTGGTGGCACTTGCATCACTGCTGGTCTTCTTGTCTTGCCTCTGCGTAGTCATCCTTAATTTGCCCTACTTACTATCTGGAATATACTTCTGAATCAATCCTCCTTACTCCAGCTCACCCACGAGTATAAGATTTGTATATCACAACAAAGCAAAGGCACATTTAGTCTAGCGCGCTATGCCCAGTGACAGCCCATACAAGACATTTGTGGCTGCATGCCAGAGGAGGAACAGCAGACAGCGATATTTACATACTCTCCCAGTCTTCAATGATTTTTGGATCAAAATCCCTCTGCCAGATACAGTGTCTGTACATCATAGCCCACACTCATACCTGGCACTAAGAGAATTGCAGATAGAGGCAGAGCTTAATTTCACAGCTTCTGTTTGTGGGGAGGAGGTACTAACATTTTTTGTGACAAACCTTATCAGAAATTATATGGTTGTACATTTTCCAGTAGGTTGATACTACACGTGTTATTTACTGATCTGCCCATCGCTGTTGGTTGCAGTTGGCAGGATTTTGATCCATACTTTACAGTGACTAATGAATACCTACCACACTCCAGGATTCAGCTGTTTCTTCTGTATTTTTTAGCTTACACAAATGTTGAACTCTGGACAGTTTACTTCTAAACCCATGTTTTCATTAGTCATCTGTTAGGGATAACAATGTCACATAACTCTTCCTACTCATATTCTCAATGTAGGTGCTGGAATTATTGATCATTTTATAATTATTTGATTTAAAGTTTTTGCCTTTCAAAACATTACATACTTCTGAGTTTTTGAATGGTAAGGATGAGCTACATTTGGAAGCTAAGATAGAACAACATAGGGCATAACTATCATACATGACAACTATTCCTAAAGTAGTCCATGTGTAGAAAATTGTGTGGCAGAACAGGAGTATCTTATTAGTAGAATTAGGAAGCAGGTGGAACTGAAATAGAAGTGTGTATAGACGATGTGAGTTATTTGGAAATTTCTGAACAGCAATTCCAAACTAATTCCATGCCTCGGTGTCATGTTTGAATGAGCTCAGTCACCAGGGGCCAAGTCGCACAGCTGATCCACCTTGCTGGGCAGTACAGCACCGTATTAACATCGCAGCGTTGCTTTCAGTATCAAGCAAGCTCATTTAAAGCTCAGGTTTTTACTCCATGAAGGTATATGGTTAGTGAAATATGAACAAACACAAATACAAATATCTAGGCAGTTGAAAGCCTTATAGTCATCTCAGCTGGAAGGTTATTTTATCTATGGGTGCGTCATGGTAACTGGCTTTACTCGCACTTCTAATCTGTTACAGGGCTACGTTAGACAGGTAAGTATAACCACCTTCATGCCAAAGAGGAGCTATTTTGTTGCTCTTTGTGGTCCACCCTACATAAGGTTCCAGATGTCCAGATAGATTCTAACACCAGATTTTTCCTCACATGGCTTTTGCAAGTCAACTTCTATCACAATCAGTGGTCAATGGTGTGAATCTGTTTTATTTTGCATTGCAGCAGATTAAGTTTGCACACACCACAGTCAGTTAAGTGCCTGAGCAGGATCTACAGCAGGATAATGAATTGCTAAATTACTGTGAAGAACTCCCCAGTGCTTAATAATCCTAGCATATGTATGCTGTAGATCCAAACACTTGGCATAGGTTTGTATCAGAAATGACCAACTTAAATGGCTTCTGAAGAAAAGTGTTTCTAGATTATTTTTGAGAGGAATTTTAAATAACTGCTAGTTTCTGCTGCTAATTTGACTAGCACTTAGTTGCAAAATATCAAACTGGGTGATATAATTATTTAATGTTTATAAATTCTGAATACGACTAAGCAATACTAGGATATGATCTACTGATTTATTTTGAATTATAATCCCATAAACCTTTCCTGCATCCATAATTTTAATGTTCATTGTCCTGATTATTCCATCAACACAGACGCTTTACCAATTTATTTCTTTGTAGAAATATTTATTTATTTTTAAATATTTATATTTATTTATTTTTAAATTTTTATAGAAATATTTATTTCTTTGTAGAGTATTGCCATCTCAGGTTCTTTTGACCACTCTATGAAACTCACTGTGATAAATTAACCAGAACCTACAAGAACCAAACATTTTCAGTGGTTACTGAACAATACCCATCTCATATTTGATTCTGTGAATTCAGCCCTGTGAAGCCAAGAAGTTTTAACCCACAAACAACAGTGAAAGGAAGATAGCAAACACAAAATATATCCTGTCTAAATTTTAATATCAATAGCAGCCCTGTGGATGAACAAAATAAGCTGTGAGAGCCCCAACACATAATTTCCAGTTGATGCTAACTCCACTGATTTCTGCAACATCAACTATTAACAGACCAATCTAATTTTGCACCTGAGCTGACTGTAGCTTGGAACATCAAGTAGTGTTCTGAAGTGTGAAAAAATGCTACAATAATAAAAAGTTAGTGCTAGCAATAACTTGTTCAAGTTCAAAAGCTTAGAATTATTTGAGCCCAGCTTCTCTCCAGTTACTAGAAAGTTCAAACACTTCAATTTCTGCTGAAAAGTTTATTGACAGCTGCTCTCTAATTATATTTATTTTCTTTTGGAATTAACAGACTGTGAGCTTTGATGAATTGGTATTGATTAATCACACCTCATGAAAATCACATGCAGCAGAGAATTTCTACCTGATATTTGGTTGATAATAGATTCGGGTAAGGCTGCCATCAATAAAGAAATATTTGTGTCATCATCCAAACTTCACAACAACAAATAAGTACTCCATAACTTTAAATGAAATAACTTCAGAGAAAACCCTCACTTTTAAATAGACGCACTAATTCAGAAATTAGCTTTTTATTAAGTGTCATTATTAGCACAGAAAGGGGTTTTCTGGTGGAAAAAATGCCTAGGTTGAGGCTGCACCTCGAATCCTGTGTCCAGTTTTGGGCCCCTCACTGCAAGAGGGACACTGAGGTGCTGCAGCGTGTCCAGAGATGGGCAACGAAGCTGGGGAAGGGTCTGGAGCACAGGCCTGATGAGGAGCGGCTGAGGGAACTGGGGTGGTTTAGCCTGGAGAAAAGGAGGCTCAGGAGAGATCTTATTGCTTTCTACAACTACCTGAAAGGAGGTTGTAGACAGGTGGGGTAGGTCCCTTCTCCCAGATAACTAGCAAGGAGACAAGGGGAAATGGCTCCAAGTTGTGCCAGAGAGCTTTAGATTAGATATTAGGAAAAAATTTCTTCAGTGAAAGGGTGGTCAAGCATTGAACAGGCTTCCCAGGGATGCGGTGGAATCACCATCCCTGGAGGTGTTTAAAAAACACATAGGTGTGGTGCTCAGGGACATGTGGTGGTGGTGGACTTGGCAGTCCTGTGCTGACAGTTGGACTTGATGATCTTAAAGGTCTTTTCCAACCCAAGTGATTCTATGAGTATATATGAAAATATGCAGCAAATAGAGACTTACAATAGCCTTTATTAAGGCAGTTTCTGTTCAGCAATGGTAACAGCTCGATTTTGCTGCTGGTACCATTGGCAAGGTAATGTTTGACCACATCGGGGTAATGGTGAAGCCCACATCTCGACAGAGAACCAGAAGGCTGAAGAGTACCTTACTGAGAATAAAGGATCTTAAGACAAAACTATTTTTTCTCAGAGTCACAACTAATTCAATAGATTCTTGGCAAACAGACTGCTGACTACTTACACATACCATTCAAAAGCCTTTAACAGGCGACCAGCAGTAAAGATTATGTTCATTAAACAAAGCAAACCAAAGTTTTTGGCTAAGCAGCTTGCTTTTCTTGTGCTTTGGTACTAGTGATGCTACAGGAGAAGCCCCTCTGAAATATAGTAGCTCATACAGCTTTTAAAACTCCTTTCCTCAAAATTATGACAGAAATGAAACAGCAGATTTACAGTGGTGTTAGACAGTAGCAATTTAGTATCCCCAGACCCATAAAGAAACGTTGGGTTGGGCTCATGAAGCACACTGCATGACCTGTTGTCATGTATCACATACCCAGCACTCTCTCCCACTCTCACAGCATTTTTCAAAGGCTAAGGCAAAACGGTCCAAGCAAGGTGACAAAACGCTGCTTAAATGGCAATTACGGAAAATCCACTTGTACAAAAGATAAACAACAGGTAGGTGTATTTCAAGCTTCCATGTGCTGGCTAAAAACTTAAAGGTCTGTATTCTTGCAAACCAAAACTGTTCAGCAGATTAGACAGTAACGTTGCAACTGGCGCTTCTAGTTTAGGTATATATCCCCTCACTGACTTCCCCAGGCCCTTGCAGTGTCGTGTTTTCCTCTCCAAATCCCACGTTCTCTTGCAGGAGAGGACGTTTCTTACAAACCTTTTAATTGAGATGACAAAAAAGCACTATGACATTTTCTCCCAGATCGTAGACGACTGATGCACACTTCCAAGTACTGTCTGTCCTCTGAGCCTATAAATCAGCTGCAGAGACAACCCAGCAAACCTTCCTGAAGGGCTTAAGTACGACAATAAATTTACTCAGTTGCATCGTTACAGAACATTCACCAAACTGAATTATCCCATTTCCAGCAGTGTTCTGCCTTTAAGAGCAGAGTTACTCTAAACAGAGACATAATTGCATTGACGATAATTAGAGTACAATTACTCTCTTGGCTTTTAAAATTACATAGTTTTCAACAAGTTAAAAAATACTAGAGACCTAGTCCAACCTGCTCTGGCGTCTACTGACATAAAAGCATCTCAGCATTGTGACATACCAAAAGAAAGGCCCAATTTGCTTATCACAAAATACACAGCATCATTCAGACCTAATTTTCCCACTTAGTAAAGTCTCTTCCATCCACTGACATGGAATATATATTAAAAAACCTCATGCTCTGACATGTATTCAAAAGCACTCAGTACATAAGAATTTTTTAAAAAATCATGTTGTTAAGTGCCTAGCAAACAACTCCCCTGGTCTTGCACAGCAATTTTTGAGAAGACTACATGCACCTGTAACTTCCTAAGCATTTCTACATCCATGATTACAGGTGTTTCAGGACATGGCAAGCACTAGGATATGTAGATCCTATGAGCTCCCAACCTTGTTAGCAAGGTAAACAGTTGACTATGTGCTGTATTTTGGACTTGTGTGATTTCGTGATGCCTGGAGATGACCCACCGCTGCCTCTCCCGCTCTTCTGTCTCACTAATGTCATAGCAACAATAGCTTTTCCTCAGGTAGCCTTTTCTCTCTGATTTCAAGACGACAATCTTGAAAGCTGTGAGGTTGCCTTTTAATTCTGTGAGCGATACGCAGCAAGTGCTGTGCTCGGAGGATTAATACTCAGTCATCAGAACTCCGCTATTTTAGGTTTCTGACCTCAGCAACATTTGAGTTGCTTCACGTGACGCGATGCACCGTACCTGCAGACAATAGAACGAATCGCATCGACTGTCTGCTATGAACCCCCTGCTCTTAAAGAGAAGCCAAACACACACGGGAGAGAGGCAGTCTTGCTGTGCGCTTGGCAGAGCTCATGCTGCGCTGCAGGGGGACCAGCCCGCCCCTGGGCAAGGGTGGGGAAGCTGCTGAAGTGAAGGCAAAGGGAGGAGCACACGGTGCTGCCTTACAGATCACCCGCCACACAACCCTGAAAAGCTGAAACACAGGGGCACAAGAATACAATTTATGAAAAACAAGATGTCAGCACTGTTTCCTTTTTCTCTCCTCTGCTGGAAATCTTAGTTGATGGGTTTTGTCAGAGGATAACCTCCAAGTCTTCCACCTGTGTTTATTCAGCACACAGGACAAGGCAACCCAGATCTTGGTGCTGTCTTTTGGCAAAAATACATCACATGATAATGCTTACTAATGCGTGTTTAAAACTGTATGCGGTATAATGAGTGAAGAAATGAGCATCCAGGTTTGATCTACTGTTAAACAACTACCCATTCAGGTTTTGATGACTCAACTCTCTACCATATGGGCAGCTTCTACAATATTTTGTAATCAGACACAAAACCCAAAATGTTAAAGTAGCCAAACTGAGGAAAAGAGCACGAGCTTCAGGTTCTGAATCAGAAATAAAATAGTCTTGAAGATGAGAGATATGACCTTATTTAAATGGGTAGAACAACTATTGACAGAAGGAGGTCAAAAAAGGAGATGTCAGACTAAGTGCTGTACTTTATATTGTCAAACCTGTTGCCTCAGTCTTTTCAGTGGTTAAGGAGGCATATAAGTGTTTTTCCTTCTTAAGTGTTGAGAATTTTACAGCCAAAGGATTCCTTTAATCTATCTGAAACCTGTCTTCAACCATTGTACTAGAATCTCATCCTTACACTTTTCAACGCTTTTCAAAAAGACCCCAAGATATTCCACCTCTTCAGATTTAATTTATTTTTTTTTTTTAAGTCCAACAAGGACAGTAGTTTGGTTCAGGCTGGTATCATCAAAGCATCTTATGGATGGTATCGCCAAGGGATTAAGGTGCTGTGTGCTAGCCTCCCCATCCCAAAATAATGGTTCATTTAAAATTAATTTATAAATAGTTTATGTAAATATAGATATAAAATCTATGCAAATATTATCTGCAGTTCAGCACTTACTTTCATACATTTATAACCACTGTTTAGGCTAAAATATAATGAAAATGATGGTCAGGAAATATTTTCCTATTCGAAGTGTAGGACACTGCAGTATTTTGGTCTCTCCCAGTCCAAATTAGCCAATACAACTCTGCAACTCCAGGCTGTTTCCAGAGACTCTCCATTGCATCCCATCTGCTAAAAGGACTTGAACCCTTTTACAACAGCTTGTAGGAATGCCTAGGCCCAACACTGTCATCTGTCTTAAGGTAAATGAAGATCTTTCCCTCTCTCTGGCTTATTAAAAAACCCCCACTGTCAGAAGTTACATGTGGTCCTAAAGAAAATTGCCTGGAGCCACTTGACCTCTGAACAGCAGCTTACGTTCTTGCAATAGCATCCTGAAATCTGTCAACACAACTGCATTTTAAGTGAACAACAAAGGCTCAGAAATAAAGTACATTTCAAGAATGCTTGGCTAATGAAACCACGTGCTACCCAAATTAGTGCTGTTCCCGAAGTCCTGACAGCTTTCTGGAACAAGTGTCCAAGCTCTGGCCGTTCCCAAAAGACAAATGCCCTTGTACCTGGAGCAGTACTTACAGTTCAGTTATGGCTGTTGCCTTCAGAGCAGCTTTGGTTTGTGCTGTCAGCCAAGAGTCAAATGTTTAAACATGTCATGCAGTCATAAGATTCGCTGTCTTCACACAAGACATGCATTCAATACCACAGTCCCAAAAGACATGGTTCATGTCTAGATTCACTACATCTGGCTTTGCCACTTCAACAGCCTAACAGGCTCCAAACCCACAGTTATGGGTTTTTTTCTCCATTAAAAATCTTAGGTGTTATAAGTGTGACCTGTCTATTATTGCTATATGGAAGGAAATATACCGGGTTTATTTATCTTCATGCTGACTTGAATGTACAAATCCTACAATGTTGCCCCTGAAACAGTGCCTCCCTTCAATAAAAGCATCATGCCTTAATTATTACAACATCAGGAAGCACTTTTTTTTAAGTGTCTAAATATGCCATATATCCTTTCATCATTCTCAACAAACCCGAGAGAAGAAAAGAGTATGCAAGGCAAAACCATGAAGTTTTTGCAACAGGTAATACTGCCAGTTCCGTATACAAAGAAAAGTTGCAAAATGCATTAATAACCATCTTTACTGGGCACCAGACAAAATGGGAGCTATCAAAATGGGGAAATTAAAGGCCCTGAACAAAACCTACTGACCAGCCTGGATGCCAGGAGTTCTGCATTCCAGAACTCTCAGTTCTGGTGCTGGCACTGCGTGAGGTAAATCATTAGCAGACATGTCAGGTCTGTGTTTTGACACAACTGTTTTACTTATTTACCATGTTATATATTTCCATGATAGAGTGCCACAAAACATTATAGGATCAAGCTATTAAAAATTCAGCAGCAAGATATTACATATCAGCTCTGTTCTAGTTTGTAAGGAAGTTCATAAATGCACACACTGTTTAAAGAAAAAAGTTTGTTTTCTCATCGATTTTTACGACGACACCACTCCTTTCTTTGCATTCAGTGGTATTACAGGGAGGTGGCTGCTAGATTGGGTGTGAAGATGACGATAAAATTAGTGACATAACATAGACACATTCTATCTGCCTTACAGTATTGTATAGGAGTATCTATTGGCTTTATACACCACAAGAAAAGAACAAAGATGGTCCTTAACCCAGCAATCATTTAGACTATATAATAGTGTCCCTTTCAGATCACTGGTGTCAACAGGAATCTCACTGGATGGCAGGTTTAAAAGACCGATCTATTAAAAAAGCACAGGCAGGCAGATAAAAGGCAGGCATCTTCCTAAGCCAATCCAGGTGCGGAGACAAATATGGAAGGGTCAACAATTCTGGGAGAACACTTTGCCAACAGCATTTGAGTGACAACAGAGACCGTTCCCCCAGTAGAACAGGACTACAGGAAATGCACAGGCTGAGCTCAGAAATTCCTGAGAGAGGGGAAGGCAGCAGCGGTACTTGAACTGCGCAGTCCTGGCAGGAACCTGGGCTGATTTATGCCTCCACAGGCTACAAGCTGTGGCTCCGTGACGCACGGCCACTGTGCTGGTGCAGCCTCGGGTCTTCCTGCCAGGCCAATCGCAACCAGCACGGAGCAAAGGGCACGGGGGTCCAGTTACCAGTTTCCCACACCTTGCCAAGCATAAGGGCACATGAAATTTTAATGAAGAGGTGGCCCATAAATCCTAGGAAGGTTAAAGTGACCTTTACTCATCAGGCTTTAGACATTTAGACTTTAGAAAAGTGAGTTTTGGGACAATTTTTCTTCAGCCCCTCATCTCAGGATAGATCCAGTGCTGTACCCTTTGGTGTAGGTTCTCACAAGGAACTGAGAGTTACGTCAGCTTCTAAAAGTCCTGGTAATACACAGGGCAAGCCAGGTTGAGCGTCTGGTGAATGACTCCTGATGAAGTTAAGGAAATATTAATACCTGTCCAGTGCTGACCCTTCCTACAAGGAATCTACAGATTTTGCCTCTCGTTGGGCTCAAAAGCCATCCCCAGTGAGACTGTTCCCTGAGAAATTGCAAATTTTTGCTCAAGTATAGACTGCTCATCAGTTTTTCTACTATAATGCTTTATCTCTAGGTTGGACTAGATACGTAATTCTACATCAGAAAAGATCTGCAGGAAAAACAGTCAGTGGAAGGAAAATACTACTTGGCCCTCATAAGAAGGAATCCAAGTACATACAGTGCAACACAGAATTATATTTTGTAGATCAGTCTGTTTGAGAAGCAACTGGAGATTAAAATCACCTCTGTAGTTCCTTGATTACTGGACTTATTTGCATTTCAAAAGAGCAAGTTTGACAGAGTTTATTGCACTTCTCTACTCCCAGCTTGTAGCTGCTGCAGTTTGGTTCCCTACTATCACACTGCCTCCTTCCCAACCTTCCCCAAAACCACAAACTCCTCATTTTGAGTAATTAAAATTACCCTGCAAAAGCGAAGCACATTTATAATCCAAGATTGCTCAAGAGCAAGCTGGCATGAGATGGCTCAGTAAAATGGCACCACAGTATCAGGCCTTGGTTGTACCTCATACTCTATTCCAGTGCTGTCACAGCGTTCTCCTCGGTTGAGCTGACCAACACTAACAGAGTTTAAAGTGAGATTGTGGTGTGCACTTTAATATTCCACGTACAACTTACCCTCTCCCATACACACTAAAATTTATTTCTAAGGCAGTAAGCAAGAGTTTAAATTGATGTGCTCACATCTGAACCTCTCTGGGCCTCCTGTTCCATTATAAAAAAAAAAAAAAAAAAAATCAAAATCCAAACCTGGTAGCCTCTCTGCAAGTTCAACCTATTCTTACATTTATTCCATTGAATCACATCAACAGCTGGGTGGCGCAGCCTGTCAACAACATTATGTTTCCTTTCATTCCCCTCATTTCTCCTCTAGGGTCTTAATGAAGTGATGACAATTGGACACACTGTGAAAGAGGTCTTGGCAGAGGAACGTGGCAGAAGATGCTCACATGGAGCTTTATGGCTGCTGTGGTGCTCTCAGCCTCATCGCCTCAGGATGCAAAAAATCCCAGGTAAAGGAATGGGCTAAGAGGGCTGACAGCTGCTGTTTCCACTGTTAGCTAGACTCTGATAAGGGGGTGAGTTGATGGCACCAAAGAGAGCAGCAGTTTTGGCCCTAGAATACCAGCTCCACCACCAGCAGCACTTGAAGGAAGCGACTTATGGGGAACACAAATGGGAGAGGAAGGAGTTTTGAATTATGAGTTAGTGGGACCTGGAGCAGCCAGATTTGAAATATCTGGGAGCTGCTACCAACCTGCTCCTTTTCCAAAACCAGGCAGAACCTGGCTGTCTGTAGAAGCTGAGAAGGCTGCACCTTCAGCCTGTCTGCTGCAGGAGCAGCTGACGTGCTGCTTTGTTTTCCTTCCTTACTGACACCCTGATTCCTGCCAAGGACACCCGCCCCATGCCAAGGTACACAGGGTGCCCTAGGAGCACCGTGACATCTAGCTCCAGAAAACAACAGGCTCTAAGGCAGCAAAACCCACGGGACTGTAATAACTGCTAGGCTTTATGTCCCAAAAGTGTTTAATCTGATGAAATACTCTGAGTTTATGCAATGAGTAGCAACGAGTGGGAGTGACAGTATTAGGGAGGACTTTCATACCAATACAACAGATAGTTACATTTAAAAATAGAAATGCTAAGAGCAGTAAGTGCTTTCTCAGACCATGGCATTATTAATCAGATAATAATACGTTGACAGTTATATCAGAGTGCTCAGAGAGGCACAGGTGCTGCATGAAATAAAGGTTCATTTCCAGTAGCTTTCCTGTTAAAAGAGCAGTTGAATCATTTATCTTATTACATATAACTGCCTTGGTTTTTTAGTGCTGCCCTAGGTGCAAGGGAAAAAAAAAAATGTATCCAGCTGTTTAAGTTTAAATCCAAGTAAAATGATGGATTTAAAGTTCATGTACACTGTGTAGCCCAATTCTTTTATTAATAAAAATTTTAATATTCACTTCAAATCTGCTACCCAATGACCTTAGCCTTCAGCACTACATTTCTTTGCAGGTTCCTGGCAGTTTTGCTTGACATTTAAAAGGACCTCAGTAGTAAACAGTCTCTTGTTGCTAATTGCTAAGTGACTGTTTACAGCAAGCTGCCAGTGCCCTTCTGAACAATTAAATCCCACCCCAGGCGAGCTGGTTCATGGTGATTCTGCAAAGCACTGAGGTGCCCAGCTCAAGTTTTCCAGTCTGACTAGCGTTACCCACCACAGTAGTATTTTAAAGGCACATAGATATTTTAGCCTACTTCAGAGCAGCGTTTTAAGATGTGAAACGCGTTTTACTGGAAGGATGTGAATGGTGAAGCACCAGAAGGTTGAGAGATTTGCTCAGGGTCGGGGGACACCCTGGGCACATGAGCAGAAGCCTGCCAGGGTCAGTCTTCTGCAGTCTGTAACCTCTCAGAAAACTAATCCCCAGCAAGGCTTTATTCATGTTTAAAGGAGTACTTACCAAGGTGGTACTGCTCACATATGAGGATGGACCACGGAGACAGGAAGGCTGGTGGCAGAATAGGTACTAAGCTGCTTGGCTCCGGGCCTGCCAGAGCGCTAAACTGCAATTACCCGCAGCAGCGTAAGCAAATCCTCGCCTCTTGCTCGAGGCCTTGGCAGCCGTGCAGTCCCACTGTCAGCAGCAGCACAGCAAAACCCGCAGAGGAAAGGAGCGGCCCTCCTCGTGCCAGCCTGGCCCACAAGATGGCTGCCCAGCGCCCTGTGCCTGGGAAGCTGCTCTGCAGCAGTCCCCGGCGGGCAGCACGCAGGGCTCCCTGGGCCGTTGCAGGGGACCCCTCTTCAGGGAAAATTCCTGGCACCCCCAGAAGGGTCCCTGCACCAAATGGACCAAACCAGCTTTGTTTTAAAGGCCAACTCTCCCTCTGTAATAAACTCCCATCCAGAAGAGAAGTTCCCTTTCCCCAAGTGCTTCATTCATAGTGAGCAACAGCACAGTGCCAGAGGCCGTTAAAGAGCTATTATACTTGAACTGCTGGGCAATCACTGATTGCTCACAGGAAATAAACTCTAATATCAAAGACGGTCCTCCCAACAGGTGTTGGAAGGAAATATCACCATTGTGGTGTCTGTCCAGGCTGCCCCTAAATCACATTGCAAATGCAGGTTGGCACTATGAAGTTTTATCAAAGTGGCTAAAATGGTGGCTTGCCACAAAAGGGGCTTCAGCAGCAGGCAGTCTCCCATTGCTCTCAGCACAGTCCTGCTTGAGTCACCCATTGTTTGGGCGTTGCCACCAGAAAGGCAGTTTGAAAAACTCAAGAGCAGAACAGGAGCTCCACAGCTTTAGTGGCAGACTTCTTACTCTGGCCTTGTCACAGGCACACAGAAGATAAACCAAAAGATTGAGGATTTGCATCATCCTAGCCCTTTCAAAACAAGAACTTCTGCTGCAAGGGAACTCCTGCCACCACCACACCTCCAAGCAGGTTTCCAACCTTTCCTTACCACCAGACCCAGAGCCCCCCCCCCGAGGCAGACGCTGTACAAAGGAAAGGACAGCCCTGGCACAGGGGCTGCTGAGGGCAGGCAAGATCCACTACAGTGTTTCCGTGCTCAGTTACTGCAGGAGTGATCCTGGCTCCCAGCTTGCCGTCTTTGCGTCTTCCAAAGGGTATTTGAAAGAGGCAAGGTGGCACTAGGACAACACCAGTAAGAATAGCTGCTGCAACAAGTGTTGATAAAGACAGAGGTTTAAAACGTCTCCTGAGCTGATAAGGATGCAGACATCCCCCTTTCTGTGCTGCTGCACCACTGGTGGTGCCACCAGCAGAAGCAATGCTGGCAGCGGTTCTCCAGGGGCTGGGAGCAAAGCACAGTGCAGCATGGGGAGGGCTGCTCCCATGGTGGCTCCATGCTGCGTGGCTCAGCAGCTGCCAGCAGTGAGAGCAGCCATCTGCATGCAGCAAAGCAGCAAGCGAAAATTTGTAATAGCTACCTGCAGGGAGGGATCATCCTCCAGAGAATTTGTCTTGTAGCCTGCGTCACAAGACTTTCCTGCAGTAGCTAGCAAACATTAAAAGATTACAGGCAGCTGCAGGGAATTAATAGGTACTGGAATTTGCCAAGCCTTTGTTTATTATAACAGGATCAGCAATAACACAACCCTCTCTCAAACTGAAGCATAAAGGTGCTGAGCAGTAGTTGGTGCTCAGAAAATACACTTACAAGTCAGCCCAGAGCCACACAGAGTCCCTTCGCAGGGTTTGGAGGTTCTAAGGAGGTATGGACCCACTTGCTGCTTAACTCATTTTACAACCCCCATAACCATGCAAAACTGCACCTCAGTACAGACCAGAAGTCCTGTTGGATTGTTTCTGTGCACAGTATGCCTTTCTATAAAATACAGCACTTGAGCATAATCCTGTTGTGCTCCGTGGACTACGTAAACATGGACTAGAAAAACTCAAAGGAGAACAGTGGTACCTGTCGGAGGAGCTGCTAACTCCAGAAGAGCTCAGAGCAGCGGCTGCAGAAGTATGCTTGTATGCAAGCACAACATGACTTTACAAATTACTAAATGAACAGTATTCCTGTAAGGTAGTACTGTACTTTCACTTTTAGTTTATGTGCCTTGCTGCCCTGTAATGCCACTCCTGAACAGATGGATCAATAAATGAAATTCTGCAATATTTTGATTCTGCTCCAGTCAGCACCATCGTCTTATTCCCCACTTGGGAATTAGTCTACAAAATTTACCTGTGCATACATTATCCGTGAGTGCATTACATATCCGTAATGTGCATACATTATTAAACACTGAGGTGAATCAGTGTTTAACCTTTCAAAGAAAAGCCATACAAGAATGAAAGAAAAAAAAAAATAGAGGAGGCTGTATGATGCATGTCAATGGTTTACAAATTCCCTCCCACAATCATTTAACTGTTTCTCAATAAATGCTCCTACTGTCACTGAAATATTGCTGTTCTGAGAAGTTAGCCTCATGCACAGCTATGCAAGAAAGGCTGATTTTTTTATAGTTATTTGTGAAGAGACATAGTTGATAATTGCTTGAGAAGAAAGCATTACAATTACGTTTTTATTTATGAAAATCAGTTCCTTGTTGCAGATCAAGAACTTTGTAGGGTTTTTTTAATATATATTCTTCTGGTGAGGTAATTAGGTAGCTTCCTGCAATGACACTTTAATAAGAAGAAATGCAGTCAAGTGTCAGAGCAAGCAGTGAACTGTGCTCTGTCTTAAGACATATGCTGGCACCTAAACCCATTTGTAAATACCTTCAAATCAGAGCTACTTTACCTTTACCATTAGATTGCCAGGCCAGGTGAGGAAGTTAAAGCCTGTACTAATAGATTACAATAAAAAGTGGTTCATGCTGTTTGATTAAATAAAATTAATTAATCCTGATGCTGCTTGGTTATTTTTGAATAACCAGTCATATGTAATCATAATGAAAGACTATCACAACTCATGCACAGGTGGGATTGGTTAAGGTCAAGGATCATTAGCATTTCCTAATGTTTGATTTTATAAAATAAATGTTAATATATTTATATTAATATATAAATATATTAAATTATATTAATATATAAAATATATAAAATTAATTATATATTAATATATATTAATTAATATATAACATATATATGTATAATATATATATTTATATATATATATATATAAATATACTTTATTTTGGGGCTTTTTCAATATATACACACACAGATATATCAGTATTTCCTCATAACTTCCTAGTAGTTTAGTTAGATGAAAACCAACAAACATCTCTTAAAAAGCCAAAGTCAGCAGCTAGGTCTCACTCCTTTTCTAAGCATCTTGCTGCTTACTCCATGTTCCCACATACACTTTTCTTATATCAACTATTTTTTTCTGTTCACATTTTTATCCTTCTTTTCTTCTCTCTTCCTTTCTAATACAGGCTTCTCATTTGTCCTTCTGTACATCCTCTTGTCCTTTTCTCATTCAGTCTGGATTTCACACCCCTCTTCCCAAACCTGCAGATTTCTATAACTTTTCCACAGGCCCTGGCACATGGATTTAAGCAAGAATTTAGAAATGTTCAAAACATGGTTTCTGGTTTTGACTGCATGGTATCATTTGGCAGCAGACGGTATTGCGTGCCTGTTATTTGCACGGTGAACTCTATCAGTTCAGACCCCACATAGATCTGTGGCATACATCGGTAAGGTCTCCTGTACAGCCATGACATTGGCAATATCAAGTTACTAAGAATGAGATATTTACACAAACAGATTCCCATAAAGAAAAAAAAAATATCCAAGTGTTTCTACAGTAAGACACAATAAAAACTGATGCAAAACACATAGCCATTAATTAGAGCATAATCTCTAGGTAGGATGCACAAGGAAAGACAAGTTAACTTCTTTTGTAGCTGTATCTCCTCCTGAAGTGATTGCAAACTCCTCTACAAAGATCATTTCAGCAGAACTGGGAATTACACTTGAACATGGAGGCTGAAAAGCCTCAAAATTTGATTGTTCACATACACAGATTGCTAAATTGGCCACGTAATTTTGAGATATTTTTCCTCCATATTATTCATTAAGTTAATGCTAAAGGAACTGGGCTGTGTGAGAGATGACTACACAGTGGATGATACAATTTATGACACTCATTACATAATGACAGGTTGAAACAGCAGTAGAGAAAGAAATACATGGCATCTTGACAGTTTAGCCATATAGTCATTACTTACACTAGAAGAAAGTGACAAGCAGTGATGATTACAAAAGCAGTCAGAAATTGCCATTATGCGATTTGAAAATAATAAAAAATCACCACTTCCAAAAGACAGCCCATTATATAAGATTCAAAGAGTTTGTGAAATAGAGAGACAATTTAAGACTTGCATTTAGCAAAGTCATGAATCCTTCGACACATGCATTTGAGCCTAGACTTTAAAAGCAGTTATCCAGCAAAAAGGGGGGAGAAAAACTGCAAAGAACTTCCCTTAGTTTGCTTGGTTTTCTACTAGTGACAGAGACTGAAATAAAAATAAAGTTGGGGGACTAAGCAAATATTCTCACTCAGGAAAGCCCTTTCTGTCAATAGATGGTGCATTTTTATTTATTTATCTTTGAAAGGGTTGCTCTGGTTTCTTGATATTCACATCTGCTTTTTCACTGGATTCTCCCTGTATTACAATGCCTCTAAGCACAGTCCTGGGAGCTAAGACCTGATCACAAAGTCTCAGTTCTACGCTGATTTCCTCTGCAGGATGATACCAGCTGCACTGATTTTCTCATCCACAAAAGCAGAGACAATAACATCAATCCATTGGTAGGTGAAGTCTATTCCAGTAGTTCTTTAGTGTTTCTGAAGTGCTCCAAAGGTAAGCTCTCAGAGGGAGAACGATTAGCAGCATCATCTTTCATCTGACTTTCTTATTTAACACACTAGAAATTACTAAACAGCATTGTTGCAATTGACCCCAAACTTAGGGCTGAAAGCGAATGCTCCCCAGCCTATTTTTCTCTCAATATAATTAATAATCATCTTACCTGATCTCAGTCAAGAGCCAGCAGTGAACTACATGCACTAATCCCAGTTAATATAATCACATCTATATGATTAGAAAGTTAAAACTGCTAAAAAGAAGATTTAATTCGTAAAGAGGCTTTATTCTGCATTTTAAACAGCCTGATCAGAAACAATCCAATGTCCACAGCGGGTCAATAGTGCACGATCAGCCAAGCACAAGACTTGGCAGTGTTCATTTGTAGCGCACAGCTCCGGAGAGGCAGGCAGCAGCCAACAGACAGGAGTCAAGCTTCACACCTCCCTCATTCACATTTGTAGCTTAGTCTGTTGAGGAAGCACTGAGAGCTAAACACCGCAAGGAACCAGTATATCCCAACAGCACGTGTAACACAAGGAATAAAACCTGAAAACACAGTGTGCTCTATTGACTGGTATCCTCTGTCAAGAGGCTTAGGGACTTGCCACTGCTGCAGGTCAGATCATTTAGTACTAAGGAGCCAAATACGTAGCACAGATTTAGGGCGTGCATGACTCTCCTCCCCACATCCCTCCTTGTTTCTCTGTTGAGACAGTCTTTACGCAGGTTGTACCTTCCCAACTTTTCTTTGACACTGCTCAGACAAGTGCTTCGTTAAAACTCTCCCTGAAGTTCATCCTCATTGAGTTACCAGCAGAAACACCGACCAAAATGGAGCACTACAAGCAAACACCTTTAGGAAGGCTCCACAGGCTAATAAAGAGGTGAAACAAGTTTGTAGAGAAGTTTCAAAAACATTTTCTCCGCCTGCCCCCTCCCCCCCACTGGCAGTAACTCCCACATGATCAGATATGCTTTGTGCCTGGACAAGCCTACGATACAGCTCTGAGACCTCCATACGTGGTTTTCTGTGATTATAATTTCATCTAGGTATACAAAGGCAACTTGACATTGACAAGCTGTGTGTAAGAATTCCTGCTATTTACTATACAAATCTTGGGTAAATAAAAAGAGCAAGAGCAAAAATAAAACAAGAAAAGCCTGTGAACTTTATCATGCAAGCTCACAATTACAGTAATAATTAGTATATAGTTAACTGATGAGTAAACCAACTAATATTTGTTGGTACTACCTTTGGATTTAAAGTTATCCAAGGCAGGGGAAAAAAAAAAAAAAAGTACTAAAACCTACTATTTTCTAATCATACAGTGACTGCTTCAGAGCCACATCACATACATCAGTAAAAGGCAACTTCTGTTGCTCAGTGAGAAGATGAGGCAGCTGGCTACGTGATATTGCAATAGTACATGAAACTAAAGTTTTCCTACTGTTGCTATAAAGTCATGTGTAAGACTTGGAACAGCCAGGCACTACACCTCTCTGCAATCAGGATTCCCTAGCTGACATGAAAAGGAGTAAATCCTGCTGGGACACCACCACAGAACAGGCATTAAAGGGAGCAGTGGAAGTCAGCTGCAACTGTTTTAACTTCTGCATTTCTAGACCTAATGGCAACCCACATTCTAAGCTACAAAGACCTTTCAGCAAATAACTTTCTTAAAACTACTCAGTTACCACTAATAGTTGATTGGCATCAAAGGAAAGTAGTTTAGCTGGGAAAAAAGTAAACTAGAAGAAGCTTCAGTAGAATTTAATACTGTAACAGTCAACTTTTCTGTGCTTATACAGTTTTCCCCATTTTTTTTCTTTCCCTTGGGATTACATTTACATGTTACATAAATGCAAAAGCTTAGGACAAGATTTAGTGCAAGTTTTCATTGTTTTTAACAAACTTCTTTCCTCACCTAATCAAGAATCACCTATTTTAAATACAGTCAGTTATGCATAGGGTACAGAGAGGTTTTACTTGCACATAGAAAATGTGCAAAAAAAATACATCACCAGTATTTCCCAGCAATGTATGTGATACAATTTAAACAGATCTGAATCACACAGGATGTGCGGAGAGTCTGTTCTCAATATCAAAAGCGTGTTAATGTGGAAGAAAATTTTTCTGATTGCTCCACCCTGAAGCTGTATTTTCACTGCTGATTAACATGCTTTAAGAACCCTGGGGATTTTTAAACTACTTTATAATCTTATGTTAGCAGGAACACTAAACAGAACAGACTACATGAGCATTAGTTATTTGTATCTTCTAAATAGATGATATGGTCAAAGGCCATGCTTACCATTGATAGAAAGAAAACTGCTAGAAGCTGCTCTGGTCCTCCACAGGGGTCAGAAGAATTCATGAGAATAAGGTCATCATTGATTCAGAGCCTTTAGCTACAGGTAGGAACACAACTCTCTTCCCCACATGCTTCTTGCATGGGGCATTGAAGGCTTTGTCTTTGCACAGTATTCCTACTTCTTCAGGCTCTTTAGTGACCTCCTTTCCCACCCTGCTGATATCCCAAGGCAAGGTACCTAAACCATACACTCTCCTTCGGCAAAGGCACCTCTAAAGTACCGAGCAATGCCCACTCCCTTGCCCATCTCAGGACTATTCCACATCTCCCCAGCAGCAGCCCCCCCAAGGTGCACCCACTAACCACCACCCACGCAGCCCAGATTGCCATTAACCCCCCTCTCCACCTGCTGCTTTGAATCATCACCAGGCAATTTAGTGCATTAAACTGAAGTCTGCAGTATGCTAAATAGAAAGAGGGAGAGAACACTTTTTTTTGGTTAAAATAGAGCAGCAGCTTCTCTCTTCACTAGTAAGACTCATGCATATGAAGCATGTCATCTCAGCTGGTAATGCTCACCTCAGATTCCCTGCTCCTTGCAAAATCCCGAATACTCTGAATGTTTCTTTTCTTTAAGATTGCACTGGGGAATTGCATTTTGTCATAAACACAGCAAAGGGAACTTCAACTGAATTAGCTTCATTTATTAAATTCATTATTAAGCTACTAGCAAATGATTTTCAGCATTTCAATTAATATAGTTTAAAGATTTGCTTCTAGCCCAGCTACAAAACCTGTGATTGCTTCTATACGAGTAGTACCTGGCCCATCACCAGGGAGATAACCAAACAGGAGAGGGTAACTGTCATATCTAGGAAACTCACTGCAAGAACGTGGCAAACTTGAATAAAAAAGTAAACCCAGGAGACTCGGTTTGAAACTGATAATCTTAAAAGTTTTGTCCTTTGCATGCTCTTTCCTTCCTAGTCTCCTCTTTTCTCCACCACGCTCCTACCCAGATGGGTACCCAAATCTCTAGATTTCCTGTGCTCCTGTATCACACTTGATATAAAAGGGCCCTGGTTAAAGAGAAATTTCCAGCAAAACTGTAGGTCCTATTTTGTACGATGCCTCTCTTCCCTCTTGCACACTACCAATGGTTCAAAGCAAGTCTCCTAGCTTCAGTCACTTTCAAAAGCAAGACAGGTCTTTCTCCTAGCTAACTTATACCCCTCTCTATTATTGTTTGTTTGTCCCCCACATTACACTGTCATTTCCACATCATTCCCTCCATCCTGTCACACCCCCAGTAATTCATTTTTATAGAGTGTCACCATGGAAGCAGCTTGCAGAGATCTCTTTGTTAATTATTAAAGTTATTTAGACTTTTATTAATCTCATACAATCACTTCCCACTTCTTCAAAACTAACCTACAACACACTATCCTACAGCAAGAACTTCAGTGCCCTGTCCCAGTCCAGGTTGTGTTCCCACAGCTGTAACATCCTCAGGACATATGTTAGTTCATTTTTGAAGGACTAAGGGACACTTTGCCAATGGTGGAGTCACCACCAGTGGCAGTATCGCTGAGATAAATGAGAGGAGCTCTGTATGGCTGCTTGTCTCTCAGACAGCAAAACCCCAAACAGGCTGAGTTGGGACAAACCAGGTCTTGACACCAAGGGAGTGTATTTTCTGTTTGAGCTAGTTCTTCAGCAGCGGAGTCCAACCGCCTTGGCATAGCAGAATAGTTGCTTTAAGACTTCAGTGAATGTTTCATAGTGTCATGGTTTAACCCCAGCCAGCAGCTCAGTACCAGGCAGCTGCTTGCTCACTCCCCCACAGTGGGATGGGGGAGAGGATCAGAAGAATAAAAGTGAGAAAACTCGTGGCTTGTGATAAAGGCAGTTTTATAGGTAATGCAAAAGCTGCGCACACAAGCAAATTAATTCACAAAAACACAAGGAATTCATTCACCACTCCCCATGGGCAGGCAGGTGCTCAGCCATCCCCAGGACAGCAGGGCTCCACACACATAACGGTTACTTGAGAAGACAAATGCCATCACTCTGAATGTCTGTGTCCCTCAACCGCCCCTTCCTTCTCTTCCCTCAGCTTATATTCTTAGCATGGCGTTCTATGTATGGAATATCCCTTTGGCCAGTTTGGGTCACCTGTCCTGGCTGTGTCCCCTCCCAGTTCCCTGTGTCCCTCCAGCCCTCTGGCTGGCAGGGCCTGAGAAATTGGAAAGTCCTTGACTAACTTAGCAATAACTAAACCCATCGGTGTGCTATCAGCATTGTTCTCACACCAAATCCAAAACACAACACTGCACCAGCTACTAATAAGAAAACCAACTCTATCCCAGCTGAAACCAGGACACATAGTTACACTTTTACCTATAAAACAATAAACAAATAATCCATCTCCATCAGAAAAATGCCCTTCAGGCTTGAATCTTTTACCTGAATTCAGATCACTCTTCACAATAAGCAACGCCTTGTCTTGGTACCAGACCATTTTGAGGATGAAAACAAGGGTTCGCTGTGTTTTGCAATTAAGTATGTATGGATTTTTCTTCCCCTTTTCCCATTTTATAAGTTTAATATGTGTCTACATACATAGATACCTCTACATGTAGATATCTATATGTTCCTGCCGCTCAACAGTGGATAGAAACCGTAAATAGTAATTTTTAATGTAGCTTTTCCCCTCTTCTGCGCACAGCTAGTAAGCAATAGATTTCAGAGACATACTTGTGCCAGCATATCAGATATTTGAAATACAAGGTAAATCATATCCTTCCCACGTTTAGGTTTCACAGAGGCAAAATCTGCACAATAGAACTCTCTTCCTTAAACCCAAACCCCTGCACAGAAAACAGCAGTGTGAGGTGTCCTATTTATTACCTTTTTACAGCTGTCATTCTTCAAAGGTCAAATTTTCCTTCATACTTTCATCACATTATAAATTCCATGAGTTCGCTTCCTTGCTATATCTTACTCTTGATGTAGCAGTTTTGTATGTACTTAATTTTTAGCCATGTATTTCCCCTTAACAAATAGAAAAAGAAAAAGACATTGGCATGATAGTAGATATAGAGAACAAAACGTGCCCCTTCACTATTTTTGTTATCAGTAATCCCAGTTTACACAGAAAATTCTGTGGTTGCCCACTACTGACATCCATTCCCTTCTACATTCAGTCCCTTCATATCATTAGATGACAACTATACAATGATGACATGGTGATGGCTTTTTATTTATTGTAGTTTGTCACAGTGGTGGACATCCACATCAGGTACAGGGAGGAGAAAACCAACAGACTAGGGATGCTTTAGTACTGCACTGAAAATGGTGTTTAAAAGTTACCTTACATCTGCTATTCATGCTCTATTTGCTACCACATACAACCAGTGTTTCCCAAGAATTTTTAATTTCACAAAAAAAACCTTTGCAGTTAGCCACAGCATCTTTAAATCAGAGCGCTGGCTCTGTGCTGCCAGATGCTCTGGCCACATGACGAGGAAAGATCTGGGTGTCAGAAGGCCAGGGTCTATTTATGGATGAATACACCAGATGTGAGCATGTTTGAATCATTCACATCTTTGCCAACTCATTTCCTCATACATCAATGGAAATCCTAACTGATCACATCAATGCCGAAATTATTCTAAGGATTAGGTAGGATTTAGGTTTGAATAAATATGATTTAAGTGCTCTAAGATCAACTATTACTTCTCAAATATATACCAGTAAAAATATGTTTTGCCCTTTTCTGAAATTAAAAAATAACTTTCCTCCAACTACTCATCATTCTGCAGTTTCTTAAGTCAGTCTTCTCATTGTTTTTCACTTGTTATTATGTGGTGATGGTAGCACTAAGAGATGTTACAGGGTTGTTTGGTTGTTTGGGTTTTTTTGCCATATATCTTGTACGGTGCTTGGAGACAGTTACTTTTCTTACTGAAAATAGTGAATATAAATGGCACTATAAATAGCAAGTCCTTCATATATTTTACTAGTGTTGCTTTGGGGCAGTCTAATAGGCAGAAAGCCAAATGCTTTTGTTCTTCGTGTCACTTCATTGTTGATAAAGAAAGCTTTTCCATCAGATCATGCAGTAACTGTCACAAAGGGAAATACTGTCTTCAAAGTGTTTTTGTCTCAACTCTATTAAAAACAATTGTGATAATGCCCTACAATCTTACAAAAATCTTTATGCAAAGAAATGGGAATATTATATGCTTTTCTGTGAATGGGAAGTCAAATCTACTTTAATCATACTTTAAGAAGAATCCTATTCTTCTCACAAATGTGACAACAACCTGTTTCCATAGAGGGGTCCTGACTGGTGATGCAGTTTGCACCTGATTTACTTCACAGGAAGATGAAAAGGTGTGTATTCAGCTTTTGTAACTGCCTGATGTCACAGCTAGCTTTCTACCTGGGATGACAGACCAGCCTAGCATCTACAGCCTTCCCCTAGGTTCAGCCCCAGCGGCAAGAGAAAGGGGCAGTTAGTTTTAACATGCTTTGACTGTTAAGGAGGTAGGTGTCTAGGTTCATCCATGCATCTGTCCTTCCAGTCTCCATCCTGGAAGGTGAGAAGCTCTGTTCCTGTCGTTGGATTTGTACCACACCAGCTGGGTTTCACCTCTGTGCACAGCCCACACGCAACATGGCTCCCGCAGGAGCTATAGGCTGCCAGGTCCATCTCCACTGCCTCTCCCCAGCGCTCCTGCAACACCTCACTTCACTCTGTTCCTGTCCCTGTGGCCACCTCCTTCTCCCTCCATTGCCTAGAAGCTGGCAGCACCTTGTGACTCTCATTTTACAGGAGGGGGAAACTTTTCCTCAGGAAGGCAGGCAGGCAGGCAAGAGGTGGTTCCCAAGCAGTAACAAGGTGTAACGCACTAATTTGGTGAATTTGGAATTGCAAGGAAAAGGGATGGCAGAGGAGACCACTCAGGTAAGGTTACTGGGGAGGGATGGCATCCCTTTCCTGGCCGGAAAGTACTTAATTTATTTCCAGAGATACTGACATTACTATGAAAGGAACTAATGATATTACGTAAGGAACTAACGGACTGCAAATGATACCAAGGAATGTGCCAAATACTGCCAGGTAGATAGAAACTGTGGGATCTCTGATCAACATAGGGGAAGTGTTAGTAACCATACCGATGCCTTTTTAACAGGAAAGTACTAGAATTTGACTGGAATTAGGAATTTAGCAACTGATTATTTAACCTCATTACTGCTATGGTGTCCAAGGGAAATGAATTCAAATAATCTGATATATTTTGTTTGAATACACAGGATACACCACACACAATAACACTGGCTAAGGTAAAGAAGTGCAAAGGGTAAATCTGCTGGTTTAAAATTCAGTTTAAGAATGAAACAGTGAATAGGCATAACTGGTAACAACATTGAAAGGAAAAAGCAAGAGATTTCAAGGGTTAGTTTTGACAGCTGTTAGTATTGTAATTACTCTAACAATATCATTTAGAAATTCTGTAGCTTCTAACAATGCTGATTATTATCCTTATTTGATAAAATATATGAACTGAAATAATAAAAATGAAGCGTGGGATTTATTTTCTATTCAAACCAAGGTAAAGGCTGCAGGTGACTTTAAAGGAAGCCAGAAACAGAAGTGTTCCACAACAGGTTCCAATAAAGCGAGGAAGAAACTCCAGACCTTTGAGATAAGCTCTGCTCCCCACTTATTGTGACAGGTAAGTTCTCACTGAAGTTCTCTGTTCTCTGTAAGTTGGCCACAAACATTCACTGAGTTTAGTGGGAGCAGCACCCAGTTCAGCTTCCAGTCAAACACATGACCCTTTCTACTGTGTCCCATGCCTGGGTCTTGCAGGTACTATCAAAAAACACAGAAAAAATAGGTGAATATATTGTCATCCATAATGGAGGGCCAAGATGTAAAAGAAGTATATGCAGCTACCAAAGAACACAATAAATCTGTAATTGGGATTCCAGTCAGCAAAGAGGACAGCTTTTCAAAACTGTCGTCAGTTGTCCATTTTCCTTCAGCATTACATAAACCACAGTGATTTAATTCCATGCCGTCAAGTGAAAACCTTTATATATTTTTTTTTTTCCCCTAAGGGAGTGGTTAAAATTACACTAGTATGATGACATCAAAGAATAACTAAAAAGCATACAATCCTATATTTTTATAATCAAAACACAATGATGGTTATGATTTCTAATTGGCAATCTTTCATATTTAATATTTGTTATGAGATGAAAACCTGTTTTATCCTAATTGATACTCCCATTTAAATTCTGCAACTTTATCAGAAAAGGCTAATGTTCCCGAGCAATTGACTTGTTACCTAGACCTCTCTTTCTTGTGCTTGGGCAAGCAATTGAGGGAGATTTTTTACAGCTGGGAAAGATTCCTTTCCCAAGTTCAACATCTGTTATAACTGCATAAAGGTTTCACTGTTATGTCAGCATTTACAAGGTTAAAGATGTTAAGTGAAATTCTAATGCATTTTTACATTTCTCTATTTTTATCCTCATGCAGTGGTTCTACAAGTAAAAAAACAAGTCAACTCTGAAGGAGGAGCTGTAAAGCTATTTGTTGCAAATACAGTAAATAAAGGCCTTTTCTCCTTTAGGAACCCTACATCTTGCTCTCACTAACATACTTGTTAAATAAGTAATTTTCAGCTCAAGGAGAACAAGTGAAAGCAATTTAAGCAAAGCCAGCCACCCTATGGTAAAATCCATTCCTGTGGCTCAACAGTGTTCAGGATTTAAATGATTACAGCTGTTTCTAAATAGTCATGAGACTTGGATCTCAGTTTGGACTTGTCTGTCTGAGACACTTATGGTATGATATTTTTTTTAATTGTATGGATAGTGCTGTGGCAAGCTGCAGCAGAGTCTCATCTCTTGCTACTTGCAAATTAGCTTCTCTAGAGAAAGAATGCAGGGGAGGGTTGAGCCTCAGAGAATTTGCACCAAAAAATAAACAGGAAAATCCTGAGCGTTTTCTTCTCTGAGCTGAATGCAACCTTATTTCTTTCCAGAACAGTACTAAACAGTTGTGTAGTTAGGATCTGCTTTCACATAGAAAGATTTTCTGTATTTGCCTTCCTCTTTTGTTTGCAATGGACAATTAAATATAATCCCTAAATACAAGCAAGTGCGGGTGGAAAAAAGCTATTTACAAGACCCTAATCATCATATATCAGAAATCTAAGAGTACATATTCTAAAAATTGATTTACTTTAGACATTAAAGAAAGAAAACAGAGCAGGGAATGTATATAATTCAATGATTAGAACAATTGACTATTGATATTAACCCAGTTTGAATCAATTTCAATCAAATCAGCATCACAAATGCAATACCCCACTATAAATAATAAATAGCAGAGTCATTAGTATTGTTTCATCAGTTGTTTTCCAAGTGGTAGTTTTCAAGGCTGTTTTACCACATGCAATGAGGAATGAAATACAGGATTTGGCAAGTATATTTTTATTCTGAGACAGCATTATCAATAATAAGTAAGATTGGCACATTATATACCTTCCCAAGAAAAGGACAAAGGAAAACAGTCAAAAGTTTAAGCAAGAGAAATTCTACCTGTATAAGTGGAAAAACAAATTTCACACTTATGATTGTCAGGCACTGGATTAGGGGCCCAGAGAAGCTGTGGAATCTCCACCCTTGGGTATATTCAAAACTCAGCTAGACAAGGCCCTGAGCAATTCCCTTGTATTTTAAAGTTTGCCCTGGACTGCACAGGGGATTAGACAAGAGGCTTAAAAAAATCCTAATGTAGCAAAGTATGCCCTAATGCCAAATACTAATTTTTACATTCTGAAGAATAGCTGAAAGTTTTTCATATGCGTACATGCTGCAATTTCTCAGCCTTATCCAAAAGACTGACAAGTTACATTAGATTATAAATAGAAAGAATAACTTTTATAGTTGGAAATATATCCATACCAAATCAAAAGTGTAGCAAAGATAAAAGGGGCAAAAAACTATTTAGAATAAATTAGTTCTGTCTTTACGTATTTGGTTTAAATCCAGTATTTTTGTTCCCAGATTAACAAGAATACAGACCTGAGGAAACATGAATCAGCAAGTTAAATTTCAGTATTTTTCTCTCTGCCCTTTCTAATTCACAATTTTGATTACAAAAGTCACATGAGAAGATGTAACAACTACAGTCAAGAAAAATTTCCACCAGCTCTGAATATTTTAAATTAAAGCAAAGCAAACCAGGAGGGAGCACATATAAGCCATGTGATAGTTACGGTGTCTTTTAGGTCTTTGCACAGAAAGCTTTTACCACGGCTTTGTCTGTGAGAACATGTCCACTGTGCAGAAGGTCTCTTTTCTACAGACTTACGCCAAAGTGAATTATTTCCTAAACCATCTAAAACAGTGAAACTAAACTTATCCCTTCATTGAACATTGATAAATCCTGCTGCCTAGGTACAAAATTTGAAGGGAATAACAAAATCCTCTTAACTAAGGATGTAGCCATGCTTTAGTTCCTTTTGTAAACCACAGTAAAGAATTGCTGCTTTTATAGCTACTGGTGCTTAAAAATCAGCACAAGCAGCAAAATATAGCTGAGAAACTGCATGGAATGTGATAAAATTCCTGTCAGGGCAAAGAACAGCATCAGAACAACAGAGTTATCACTAGGGTTGCATTATACAAGGCAGAATGGACCAACAGAGGGGAAAGAGGGAAGAAAGAAGTACCTGGAAGTTAAAGCAACATCATACAGAAAATTAATCTTCTTTTTTTTACAGGCAGCTTCCGTTTACAACTACAGATGCGAAATGAAAGAAGGGAAAGCTAAACATAATCATTTCTAGCATACTTAATAGCTAACATGAAAAAAGTCCACAAATATTTCTGAATGTTTACATAAACTATAGATAAAGATGATAAAACAAGCAATAAGAATAATTAATAGCACAATCAACTGAACAGAACAAAAACATCACCTGGACTTTTGGTCCTCTCAGTTATGTTCATCACTAAAACAATTGAAATTACATTGATTTTCAAAAACAATGCACGGAACAGGTCTGCTGATCTCTGATAAGGCATGATTTTTATTATTTTAAAAATTAAATCAAATACATGGTAAATAAATCACTTGACTTTGTCAAATAAATGGTAACATTTTATGCCTTTCCAACAAAGAATCACTCTCACATTCTAGATTTTTCTGTATTGCCTGCAATGCATAATCTTGCCAATAGACCTTGCTACTGTTCGTCATTCCACTCATTATTAAACATTCCACAATGAAAAAAAAACCCTATAGTATTATCTAAATAAATATTATACACATGGCTGAATTCTCACAAGACTAGGCCAACACTACAATCTTGAATAATGAGGTAGAAGATTCCCTTCTTCAAGAGGAATACAAACAGTAGTGTGTATTTGAGTTCAGTTCATTAAATGGACAAGAGTCTCCACTTGACTGTAGCTATTTCTGAAGATGCTCATTGAAACTCTCTGAAATCCGATGGAAGCAACAGGACCCTCTTGGGGATGATTCAGCTCTGTTTAAGCACAGTACCCCGGAGGTGCGAACTTCACTCACTTGGCTACACAGGGAGTTCAGACAACTAACTTAAGTGCAGAAATCCACCATGCAGATATCTGAAATCAAGTGAGATTGCCTTTGCTGGCCACAGCTACTAAATGAGCAGTGAGAATACCTGTTTACATCCTATCCTGGAGCAGGGAATACTTTTTTTCCCAGGCCTGTGTAAGATTGTTCTTATATGACCAAGGTACTTTCCTCTCCTCTGGTACCCCTCTACATGACCTGCATGAAGCAAACATTCCTGGGAGACTCTTCTACTACCAGCTAACCCTATGACTGCTTTATTTTTGGTTGAAAACCGGCTGTCGTTATTGACACCTGACACAGCACAGCTGTGTCACAGCACAACTTATGCCTGGTTGAAAACTGGCTGTCATCATTGACACCTGACACAGCACAACTTATGCCTGGTAGCCCACAGAAAAAATAAGGAAAGCATTAATAAAAATTTTAGCACCTGAGTCATTGACGGTATTGAAGACATCACTCTGTAACAGTGTTAAGAACCAACTTAAATGCTGCTTAAGGCTCTGATTATATTAGTTCTTTTACTCCCACCATGCAAGTCCTAACAGTCATTCAGTATCGTGCCCACTGCTTCCATTTCCAACTCGACATCAAGGAAAATCATGAAGAAAAACATCAGATGAAATTAAACCAGCCAACATCAAGTGCCTCTAATTTTTGTTTTCCTGCTAAACCCCCTTATTCCCCTCCCCAGATTATCTATTTGCTGATGCATGGTTGAATCACACTGCAGAGCTGATGGGGATTTAAACACAAAAAGTCTTAGTAGAGCGTTCTGTGCAGTTTGTCTCATACATGTTGCAAGCAGCTGGAAGGGACTGAGCATAGTGTTTATGCATGACTGGTAAAGTACTTCCATGTCAACGTGTGTTACAATGTTTACATAAACATTATTCCTCTTAAAATATAGGAAACCGACCCCCTCTCTAGCATGAGAACATTTAGCACATTTATGTTTGCACATGTGTTTTTGATTTTGTATTTCAACAGATCATTAGCAGGCACTGAACCAAAACAATTTGAGTTTTATTATGAATATATTATTAATTTATTATGAAATTCAGCTTTAGTAATTAAATTAATGATTACTATTTCTGTTTTGGAATTAGATGTACATTAGTTCTGTTTTAACTGGATAAATGTTTCAACAGCAGCAATATTCCATGGTATTTTCATTTTGTCCTTTAGGATACAAAAATGCTGTTTACTTTTTGAATTAGTTCCTGTCATTGGATGTAGAATATAGGACAGTATCCTGTAAGTTGTTACCATAAAAGTTACTTCCCAGTGTAGACTGTAGCACATTGACACTCAGTTCATGCTTTACTAGAATGGTTCATATAATAGCATGTGCAATTAGGAAGAGATTACTTTTTTTTTGTAGTATCCAGTTGATTTAGAGATACTGCAGATGGATAGAATTTAGACTTATACCAAAATAATAAAGTAGCTTTCATGAATTTCAATATTATAAAAATCCCAATTGTGCCTTCTGATGTTAATTATACACAAGCAGTTAAACGCATCTTTGTAATTACATCTAAAATTAGCTCAGACCCTGCGGGGAGTCTTGTAAATTTGTCACTGTGTCAAGATTTTACAGCATTCAAAATTTCACTCAAATCTCCTGTGACTTTTCTAGGAAAGTAATATGTCAGCACAAGTGCAGAATGGCATCAATAAGAACATCTGCAGAACTTCAGTTTTCAAGTTCATCTATATAAAGAATTGGTTTTTAAAAATTATTTCTGAAAATCAAGCAGACAGGATATTTGCTAGTGCCAATAACTCCACAATGGAGCCAGTTTTAAGCTAAGGGATACCTGATGGAGACCAGTGTATTATAATAATATTACAATTCCTTCTATTTGAAATATTTAGAAGGAACACAAGCATTATTGAAAATCAATGGACACTGCTCCTATCACTTGGCAAAAGAAAAGAGCACAATTTTGAATAGACCATGTTAAACTTTGTTCAAATGACCTGTAAACTTTGTTTTCCAAACTTCAGGTACAGATGTCAGACTGTCAGCACAGCAGGAAAGAACACTTAAAAAGAACTTTCTTACTTTAAGTAGTGATTTCATAGTCATTTATACATGAATAAACTTGAGCAGGTAAATAGAATGGTTTGGCGACAGCAGCCTGAACCTTCAGAAACAGAGGGAATATGCATGCTAACAGGAGAGCTGCTAAGTGATTTTTTTATTATGTATGTTTTGCTTTGTGACTGATACTTAGGTTAACTGTATTATTGAGGTGCATGCAGCATTTTAATAACTGTTTACCTCTGTAGGCCCAAGATAGTCAGACTTATTCTCCTGGGACAAAATATAAATCTGACTTCAGTGAGACAACTTTCTCTCCCTGAGCCCTCTCATTTTCTAAAGGAGATGAATAGTGATGAATTATTGACATCTTCCTCTGAAATTATATTAACAAATCTGAGCTATATTAAAGGAGAAGAACAAAACAGAAAGAATTTAATCTCAATTTTGACATTGATTTCCTGAGGAAATTGTAAAATTTGTATCATCTACATGATAAAGGAAAAAAGAGGGAACAGTTACATATATCTGATAAATAGTAACATGAAGTGCTCTGTACATGCAAAGTGCAAATGGCCTCTGGCATTAATGGAAATCAAATGCAGATATCTTGGTTTCTCTTCCCTTTTTCACTGTACCATCTAGTTTTGTAGCAGTACCTTGCAAATGGGTTTCATATTCACATTCATAGCTGTTAGGAATTAATTGTAATATATATTTTATAGGAGGTAATGGAAAGAAGGGGAAGATAAGCTATTTAGAGATCATACCCATGACCAGCGTTTGTGTGACAATGTTCATCTGAGTTATCTAATTCCCTCCACCAAGTTTCTTTGAGAAACATATCCTTACTTCATACAAACATACTCAAGCAGTTTGAAATGCAACAATCTCCTGCTCCTATGCAAAGAAATGAAAACAGGGGAAAAAACTTTCTGATCCAAAACTATCAAGAAACTCTCAATATTGCAAAGAAATCAGAGTATCAACAGTACTGCTAAGGTGTAGGTGGTAAGCAATCTTTGTAACAGGAAGAGAAGTAGAACTCAATACAGCAGATTTCTTAAAAAAATACCTGGAAAGCTGCTAGGTGTCTGTATGTGATTTATTACTTTGTTACTTAGGACATTGGGTGTCTAATAAATATACTGAATTAAAAGCCAATAACAATATTTGTCTGTATTATAGAAGATGCCAACCCTTGGCAGCTTTAGACAGAAATTTTACTGACAGCTTTCCAAAATCTTGACACGTATGAATAAAGTCAAACCAAAGTAAAACAGCAACAGCTCAGCTTTCTGCTGCTGTTTTCAAGACAGAGCAATTTAATGATTTGTCACTGAATATAGCCTTGCAAAATGTCAGTAAGGGCAGGGATGACTTCATGCACTAGAATTCCCATAATTCTCTTTTAACTCCCCCCTTGCGAAAGCTCACATCTCCTTGGTGTCTCCTCTCTTAGTGCTCTCCCAGGACCCCACAGCCCTGATCTAAGGGGCTGCAGTCACAGATATGCCAGAACACCAAAAGCTGTGACAAAGGTCACTGAAATGACAGGGAATATTGTCATTGCATTTGTTACAGTTTAGAGCTTTGAGTCCACCCCATTAGAAATCCGTATCAGGGGAAAGGCTCAGCTTGCATAGCGATAGCCTCACCCAACATCCAACTAAGTACAACAAAGTAAGGATTGTCTGTGAAATAATTCTATCAACGGTTAAAGGACAGTTGTGCTCTACTGTAGGACTACAAATAAATCAACTTTCCAAGGAAATTGTCTATACTGGATGCACCTAAATTTATCTTGAAAGCAGAATGTCCTTTGCATGATAAAAATTATTCAGAGCTATGCTATTTTACTCAAAATAAAGCACACTACTCCTCAAGCAATATCAAGACCCTATAGGACCAGGAGCTTTTTTCTAAGTCAAACAATTTCTAGAGCTAGTTCCTGTGCATAACTCTATGTCAATTTTTAAGAGGTCAGGAACATAGACAAATGGAAACTTGCAAGGAAGGGATGGGAAACGTGTCAGAATAATAAATATTTTTATTGTCCAAAAGTGCATATTAAAGCAAAGTTATCTTTGTTTATTTACAGTCACATTCTTCCCAGAAAATGCCTTCTTTTTAAATGAGACCATTTTATGAAAAACAGGTTTCATTGTCTTATGGACCACATGTGAACACAACTGTGAGCCCTGCTGATATTTCCTGGGAGGTAATAGGGAAGATCTGAAATCGTGAGGAACACTTACTAGGTTTAAATAAACAGCTTTAGGTTTAAAAAAATTCAGTGAGAAAATGGGACCAACCATAAAATGTCAGATGAAAGATCTGTCTAGTTTAGTATGCTGTACTCAGCAGCAGCCAAGAGAGGATTCCTAGGGAAAAGTAGAAGGAAAACGAGAGAAACATATTCCCCAAGAATTGCCTCCCAGCTTTCAGCCCTTTGTTCTGAAATTTCCTGAACTACAATTAGCATCTTTTCTTAAGATAATTTTTTTCTTCTATTAATGTATCCAATCAGTTTTGAGCACCAGCAAACTTCTAGCATCTCAAACAGCCTGTGGCAAGGAATTACATAGCTTAGCTCTGTATTTTGGGGTTTGTTTTTACTTTATTTTCAGGCTGCCATAAGCAGTCTCAATACATGCACATCAGTATTAGAGTAGCTATGGAGAACAGTCCTGACAGCTTAATTATTTTTTTGCCAACATTCTTAAACTTCACTCCTATTTTATGCACTCTTGAATTCACTGAACAGATTATTTTAGAGTCTTTGAACCTAAGTAATATAACAGATATTGAGATAATCTGTTTCCTTAGACAATGAAAATCCTCTCAATAGATTGCTTTGAAATTTCTGTCATTTGCACAAAACTTTAATTACCTGAAACTATTCAGTAGCCTTCATTACATCTACATAATTGATGTTCACCTGTAATTAGCTGTTGCACTAACAAGTTAGTTGGAGCAATTAGAGCAGTCCTCTTTGGTTTTGATCTTTACCACTGTTAAACCTTTCCCAATAGCTGGTAGTACTGACTTCTGACAATTATTTCCTGGGAAGAACAGAGAAAGTCAGCTAATTATTTTCATTGTTACTATTGGTGTTTGGTTTGGGGTTTTTTTACCCTTTTTTTCCTAAACCTGCATTCAACTTCTAAACTTTTCTGAGAAAATTTGTTCTTCAGTTAAGTAAATTAGTTACACATACCTCCCAGTGAGTTGCTTTCCTCTGATTTAAAATTTGCCTATAGAGTTGTGTAGCACTATGCTGCTTATTTAGTCTATCACCATGATTTAGGATCTCAGGAAACAGGTTTGGGAGATTCATATAGTGGTAGCACTGCTTTGATAGCCTAGGATTAAGTGAAGCAAGACTGTTTTTGTAATATAAAATACAGCTCTCCCTGCAAATCTAACCTTGGTACGATAGCCCAATTACTAGTATACAGCACACGGTACAGATGCAAATTGTGCATGCTGGGATCAGCAATTTGGTCTGGGTAATGAGGGGAATTACAATGGGAAATAGCAATAGAGCTGTCAGGAAAATAAAAACTTCCCGAAGAACCAGACAAGACATTTTCAGGTACCACTGATTCCAGTAGGTGGCAGATGGCTGCACACGAGACCAGTGAGGCCTAATGCATCTTGGCCTGCCTAAACCTTTGATGGAAAAAGCTGTCTTAAATCAATGATTGTAATATTGGTTCTGTAAAAAATCAATAATCCAGGCCTTTTTTTCCTGGTTTTCCACTGCGGTTAAAATTAAAGTTATACCCTGTTGGAGGAAACTTCTGTATCACTGGTCTCAGTTCTTGAAGGCAAGATCTGCAGATGACCAAGTGCAGGATTAAACACATTGTTATTTAGTGTACAGTACACTTGGGTTGCTGAAGTAGAGGAGAACAACAGCACTTCAGCTGAAAGTACATAAAACCAAGAAACACACTACCTGAAAATGGCACATGCAAGATCTAGAAAGGAAATAAAGGAGCATTTGGCTCCATAACATATATTTAAGTTTTAAATTCATCTCTGGTTCCAGAGTCTTTAAAATTCCTAAGCTTTGTAACTTCTCTGATAATAAATTGCTCTGAGCTGTCACATCTATGCCATACAAGAAGAGTTTCCTACCTTAGATGCTTTTACATGGCAAGTCAGCTTTGAATGGACTCTCTTTGAGGTCACATCATAAGCACATTGATTTCTATCACATTTCTGTCATCCTAGATCTCCTTCATTATAACTGCTTTTCACGTGAACCTCTTCCCACTAGCATATAGTATTATAAGGTATCGCTGAGATATCATTTACCTCTTCTTTTTTTTTTTTTTATTTCACCAGTGTTCGCCTTGTTATTTTTTCATCTATATACAACTTCATATTTTCTTGAAATTATCATTTTATTGTCTGCTTCAACTAGTACAAGCATCTCTCTCTCTCATTTCAATACTACCCTCAGATTTCATTAAACTACTGATCAATACCCTCTCTGAATGCTTAAACCAGGAGACATTTAATAAAACTGTTCCTAATATAATTTTCTGAACAGCCTGCTGTTATTCATTGCCTATTACTTTCTGTTCTGGCTAGCTTAAGGTACAGTACTGTAACCCTATCCAAGCCAGCTCATACTCACTTTCAGCTAAAATTTTATAGGAAATACAATCAAGTTCCAAGCAGTTTATTTTTTTGTGCTACTACCTTCTCCTTCTATATTTCTATCAAGAAACAATCAATTTTGATTGGCAAGATACAACCCTATTTATAAAAAGATGTATAACAATATTTATTTTCTAGTTTACAGAGGAACTATTAGTCATAACTGTAAATATTTTTCACATGCTGAAAGGCAGTGAAAAGCAGTACCACTGAAAAGTCTTTCAGAAGGTAATGCATCATTCCTGTCTAGATTTTGAAAGGTCTTGCCTGACCCTAAGGGTTAGACCAATTCAACTGAAATCAGCCTTAAAGCTGAATTAGTTGAATCAATATATATTAATGGCAAACAGCTTTAAGTATCAATTGCAAATAAAATGCAATTTCACACTTATCTCCTAACAAGTAAACTGATACAGAACACATTTGATTGCCGGTAGGTGTCTTATATGGCTTTGAACCCATTTCATTACTTTAAAATTCCATTGTAGTTGTAATGAAGTTAACAGCTACTCTTTCTCCTTTCTCATCTCTGTTAAATAACTAAGTCTTCCCTTCCTCTCTTCGGAAGGATCAATGATTTGCTTCTCCCACTCTTGATCAGACTCACACACAAACTTTCTGATGTTCATCCATCCAAGTTCTCATCTTTCCTGGCAGTTTGATTCAGCAAGACTGTTTAGTGGAGGGGAACCCAGTGACCACTCGTAAACTGACTTGCCATGTTGGGTTTGATACCATATACCAGATTTCTCTCTGTTCCACAACCTGGTTTCTTCATTTGTACATTGTCATATGAAATTTTTTGCTACCCTCAGAGGGGATTTTCCCACAGAGGATTATGTTCAAGGAATTTTGTGAAAATGCTGCCATTCACTTGTTTCAATATTATACTCTCCCATCATCAATGGACTGTAATAATTACCTGGGTGGCTCTTACTACACGGTAAAATACTTTGATAGCCCAGTATATCAACAACAGACTTTCTTTGTTGTTTTATTCCTGTTTTCACCAGAGGTTGGACTGGATGGCCTTCAGGCATCCCTCCAACTGACATTTCTATGACTCTAAGAATGTCACCTTGGAAGTGAAGTACAGAAGTGACATTAAAATTGCAAATCAAAATATACAATTGAGAAACATTCCTCTTTAATTCAGTCTGCATAATGATGACCATGATGCACACCTAATCATCCAGCATCACCTTCCACTTTCCTTTTAAAGAACAAGTAAAAGAAAGATATTTCTGCCACAAACATTTATGACAAATAAAGTCAGTATGAGTAACCAGGTTATTGATACAGCTGTCGATAGGTCAGCATTCCTTAGGTCCCTTCAGAGCATCAAGCTGAGGATAACTGCTAAAAAAATCATGGGGATTTGAGTCATCACAGCAGTGGGGTTGGGACAGTGTTTGGAGACCACTTCAGTCACGTTTCAATCCTTATCTCTAACCCTACACCCTACCTCTTACGCTAGTCCCTTACTCTAATTCTTTTCACTAGTCCCTAAAGTAAGCCCCTGCCTTGGAGCCCCTGAACCCTATTATCCCTTTGCACTAACCTCCTGGTCTTAACCCAGTCCAACAGCACTAACCTTAACCTGTTTGGCCATTGGGAGGCAGAAGTGGAGGGATTTTGAGGTCGTGGGACAAAGGAGAAATCCCTGCTGCCCCAATTAATTCCTAGCAATGGGACATACCAGTTTTATGCAAAATGGCCTTATTCTCTTTGGATGTGTGATCAAAAATGGTGTAGAATTCAGGTCACATCTTCCTAATGTCAGTGAGACGTTTCTTACATTGCGGTTAGAGTGGAATCCCAGCACTTAATTTCTCAAAATGAAGTGAATGCGTCCATTTCCCTTATCTTTCCATCTGTCAGATGTGATTATATTTTCTCTACTTATTCAGTGCTGATGAAAAACAAGGCATGACTTGAGTTCAGTGTTGCTTCAGTGATTGCACTGCAGAAAACCTGATATGTTTGGGAAATAGCTGCTAATCCCACTGTGGTATATGCAGCTTGCAGTCAAGAATTAACACAGATGGGTTTGGTTGAAGTGATCTATGCAGTAATTTTATAAATAAATTTATTTTTTAAAATCTGTATTTAGGCTATATATGATATGACTTGTGATGTGAAATGGTTGTAAAGCATTAGTTGTTCTTTCCAAACCCATGCATCTACTTCACTGCTGAAAATATTCTTTTCCCTTGAGAGGACTTGAACTTCAAAACATAATTTCAAAATACAACTATTATAATGGGCCATGGTCTTATCTTAACTTGGTGAGCTACCTAAGTGGAGAAGTAGCTCAGTCACGGGACATCTGCCAACAGAGCTGGTCATCAACACTTCCTATCATGGGACACAGATATTCTTGTTGTTTAAAGTAATATGCAAGGTTTTCCTCACTTTATCTTAAGAAAAAGCCCTTGGACCATTAATCTAAGCAGGATTTCTGATACTGCTCTTGTAACTTTAAGTATCTGTTTTTTTCAGTGGCAGCAGCTCTAAAAGACAAGGAAAGTTTGAGGGACATTTAGGAGATAAAGGTCTGAATTGCAAACAGGCTAAGGAAGATTTAATGTTTAGCATTCCAAGGTAGAAACTCCCGGTTAAAGCTGTAGATTTACTCTGTGACTTTGGATAAATCAGTAAACAATTAGATACATGGAAGATAACTTGCAAATGATAGCTAGCGTGTAAAAATATTGCAAAAATAGCAATGGCTGTGTCACATAGATAGATGCTATATAGGCACCATATACATATAAAGGAAGAATTTTTTACATGTAAAAGTTACCTGAAAATATGCTTTGTCTCGACACAATGTGATCTAGACAGTGACTTGGGCTATTCAATCAAAAAGGTTTGCGCTTTGATATATTGCAAAGGCTTTCGGTACTGTAAAAGACAGCTAATGTTCAATAACCACATGGTTTCTATGTATACTTCAGAAATCATATCTTCTTCATGGTTCAGAAGAATAGGAACTTTTTCTTAAACTGTAAGGAATCTGATAGAGTGGATATTATCAATGTGTGTCTTCTAAAGAAATATCAGACCCAGGCATGACAATAAACAAGTTGTTCAATGAATGAAAATTCTACTTCATATTGATATTCAGTTAGTAAATGTAAAGAGAGAACGGGAAGGGAGGATGGAAAGGAAGAAATAAAGCATAGAAGTAATGCCTCCAGAAAGACATCTTAGAATTCTAAGCCAGGCACAATTTAGATACAGACCAGATGTAAATTACAGATACAACATTGATAGTAGTGGAAACACTTTGATTTAAAATAGCCAAGGATCTCATTTAAATAAAAAAAGTCACAAATTTCCAGATTTCTCCCAGCAGTATCTCACAAAATTCCTTTTACTCTGTGAAGATTAGTCTCAAAAACACATTTTAGGAAGATACATAATCTAAAGGAGTAATAAATAAGTCACAGTCAGTCTAAGAAATTCTCAAGATACCGTATTCATGCTGCAAGAGCCAGGGGTAAAATTAATATCAGGGCTGTATGACAATCGCATGGTTCTGCAGAAGGAAAACAAATCATTGCAATCTCTAGAGGACTAAGACTCCAAAAATTACTTCAATACATTAGTCAAACTAATGAATTGTAAATGTGTCCTCCCCTCCTGCCCCCCAGCACACATTATTGATATATGCACCATTTCCTCCCTGCTCAGAAATACCACCAAATCCTCCTGCAAGTGAAGGAAGAGTCCTACAGAGAGAACTGCAGCAGCACAGCACTATTTCTGCCATAATAACACTTCCATTTTCTACCCCCAGTCCCATTCAAGGACTGACCCCTTTCCAGAAATATACCATTTTCTAAATAATACATAAACTTTAGGCCTAATCCCACAAACATTCAACTATATGTGCATCTGCTAGCTTCACTGAGATGTAAATAAAAAAGCTTATGCTTGTATACATGTGTTCATAGGATCAAGTCCTCGCTAGTGAAATTAGGATACTTTCATGGTATATAGTGATTAGTCCCAACTTCGGATCTTTTGAGGGTTGCAGGGGGAAGTTTCATATGTTTCACAGGAGATGGCTTGAGAAAACATGTCATTTTATGTAAGCTGTTTACTGAAAATATCTAGCATATCTTGATGCAGAACAAACCCTTGAAATTTGGCAGCATTTTTGGCTTACTACAGCTCCTTAGGGTCACAGGTCCCATGTGTTCCTTAGACACTTGATAGAATTTGATAGCAAATGTATCCAAAGATTGTACCAGGACTGTTCAAGTGTTAGTCCTGGCTGCATCAAGTTACCAGGACTGATAATACAAGATGTGAGAAGAATTCTCCCATTTCTCATATAGGAAACAATGTAATGTAAACGCAGAGGAAATAAGCCATACAAAAAAGTAGAAGAGGCAATTGGACAGATGTAAATACTGTGCATGGGCTTGAAGAATGGTAATAAAAGAGGGAATAGTTTGATGAAGCAGAGAACGAAAGCAAAGATAGAAGGAGGGACATCAGGAAAGGTGCTGTGGATTTAACAATCCCACAGCTGAGTGTTGGTAGAGGATACTACAGTTTCATGTAATTGCAACCCTGACTGGAAGACATGAACCAACTTCTTTGAAAGGGTACACCTAGGTGACACCAATAGAAGTGGTCAATGGAATAAAGATTTGTAGTAGGTTAGCAGAAGATATAATTGAACTTGAACCTATTGAAACAGAACATTTTTCTGAATGAGGTGGTCCTGTCAGCTTTGGAGAGAGCTCATCTCCTTTCCTGAAGGAATTTCTGGGTAGAACTCAGTGGCCTGAGATACTCAGAAGAAGGACAGACAAGTAAAAAAAAAAAAAAAAAAAAAAGTGTGAAATTTATTGGGTTTTCCCCAAATTTGGGGGGTTTTGGCTCGTTCTGTGGCCATACCTTGTATATTCGGACCAGCCAGTGCTCTGTGGTGTACGCCTCCTCCAGCACGTCCAGCTCAAAGTCCTTGTTGCCGATTTCGGCGTTCCTCACCCGGTCGTAGCCCGGCGGTCGCTCTAGGAGAGGGCAAAGTGCAGGCAGCACCGCCGCATCGTGCCCCGAGGATGCTGGGGGCAGTGTGGGGCGCCCCAAAAGTGGTGTCACCCCCAGGGGGGTGGTTTTGGGGACTTACTGGCCTCGGTGTAGACCTGACCAAAGCGATAGTAGCACATCTTGTACATGAGGCAGTTGAGGAGCACTGGGGAGCCCTCACGGTCGACCCGAAACTCCCCCGTGGAAGTGTAGTAGTCGTGCT
>JAVJGJ010000001.1:69986096-69997398 GCA_035590215.1 Microhierax caerulescens
AGTGGCCTGAGATAAACAGAATAAGGAAAGACAACTAAAAAAAAAAAAAAAAAAAAAAAGTGATCAGTGCCAGTAAGAACTTAGGTTGGTTTTTTTTCAGAGCATTGTAAGGAGTATCAAAAGGCTGAAACATACTTAGAATGCAATAAATGTTGTAAATGGCTTATTAGGGAATATCAGTTAATACTACCTTTGAATATGCTTTTGGCTGTATTTATAAAAGTATCATCAATTAGTTAGATTTAAACAGTAATATGGAGTATTATCAAAATATTAACATCTAATATGTACTGATCACAGCAGGAATTTTCAATTGCAATAATTACTCAAGACCATTAGTGCTGCTTCCTCCCAGCTAAAGTATCAAAGCATCTTTCACTTAATTTCATTTGCTTCCAACACTGTCAGCATGTTAATTCATCTTAATGCATTTATCCTTCCCTTTGTTCAATTTTAAATTGTTGTTTATTTTCACAAATGAATGCCATATTATCATTACTCTTCTTTTATGTTTTGGTTTTGTGTTGGGTTTTTTGTGTTAAATCTCAGAACAGCAATGCATGCAGCTATGGACTGCTAAAGATAGAAAGTGTGTGGGAATATTGAAAGAAACTACAAACATCCAAATTTCATTCTTTCACACATTCTCTGGGCATCTGTCAGCTACTCTCTGTCATTTTCTTCCCTTATATCAGGTCAGTTTTAGACCCTAAGGTAGTTTTGTTTCTTGAAATCTTAAAGGCATAAAGATGTAGTTAGTTTTAGTTTCACAGACTGATAAACCTGCTTGAATTGAATCTGTAATTTATTTTAACTCCAGGTGATGTGAAATTTTTTTTTGTACAAAACCTTTTCTTCACTCTGCCAGTGCTGGTGGTGTTAGTTTACCAGCCATGTAAATACCTTCTGAACTCTTCAGCAAATGACACCTTTGGAGGAATTATTCTGTATATGAAATGTTTCAGCCTTGACACTTGTTAGAGTTCACTTGTATGCTTGCTTAAAAGAAAAAAATAATATCCTAATACTGATGGAGACCAGGGCAGAAGCAGAAAAAACAGGATTACTGAGTAATGGCTCTCATTTTTTTCCTCCCCTTCTAACATGAAGTAATTTCTCCAAAGAATCTTTTTTTTATTTCTTTGGTTTGAAATGTAAAGTCAAACCTCAATAGCAAGAAAGGCACAAAATGTCAGAAATTGCTGCTAGTCTTCTACAAGTTGTCAGAGCAACTGGCCTTTTCACCAAGTACAACTTACTGGGATGAGACAAACAAACTTGTATTGTTTTCTCAAAACCAAAGATCTGCCACGGAGATGCATTTGATATCAGATATGAGAAGCAGTTTATTTGCCAAATTGTCTCTGAATGCACATAGAAGTGAGAGACCAGACTCACTCACGGCAACCGAGCCATGGATCCTCCAGTGTAAGACTTCCTCAAACCCTCTGCCTGAGTAACAGAGGTGGACCTGTCAGTTTGAGGCTGTTGGAAACACTCCACCCCTCTCCCAGTCACATCGGTGTCTCAGCTGCATGTATGTTTCTTTGTCAGATGGCTCAAGGCAGCAAATATCCCATGAGGAAGAAGAATCTAATGATTCCAAACCAAGAAACAGAGGAATCTGAACTCCCCATCTGTTGCTGGGTATTGTGGTCAGTGAAAATCTCTGTGCTCTGAGGATGAGGTGCAGAGTTCTTGACGTGATTAAAGAGCCTATGAAGATTCAGGCTCTCTACTGCACCATTGCTAAGTTTTAAGTTTAGGATAATTTTTCAGCCTCGCAAGCAGCTCTAAAAAGAGACAATAAATATTTTCCCGCTGAATGTTGCTACAGTATAAACCTCTGTGAATGTATAATGTGTAACAGGCATATCATAGGTACTGTGGCTCTGATAAACACTGTGTCTTTAGTGAATGTTTTTGTGGTTTTTGGTATTGGTTGGGGGTTTTTTATGGCTTTGGGGCTTTTTTTTATGTTCACTCTAAGCCCAAACAAGGGTAGTGATATCTGAGCAGAGAGAACATACAAGACATGTAGTGATGAGTCTTTTGTGGGGATCCAAACACCACCACACACTACTGGCTGTAGGGAAAAGTGTTCAGTAAAACATACGGCCCGAGGGCTGAAGGGATGGTTTTCAAGTCGGAGTTACAGACTAAGGAGCTAAAAGCTAACTCAAAGTTGTTTAAGGTCCTTTGAGTTTGAGTTATCTTTTTTTAGTTTAGGGTCTTTTTGATTTGAAGAACAGATGTAAAACTATGTTAAGGCTCTTCAGTACTGCAAAACATATATATAATATAGCTATTTATTAACAAAACCAACCAACCAACAACAAAAAAGTCCTCCTAACAAAGACATTATTTCCAGAAAGTATAGTTTGCTATTTTTTATTTGACTCCTAGAACAATTAATCTATTTTAAATTCCTAGGATATGGTTTGGGGTGTGTGGGTGTGGGGGGGTGGGAAGTTTTGTGGGGTCTTTTTTAAGATTTAACCCTCTCCCTGGTCACATATAAAGAATTACTGTCTGCAGTTGTGTATGCATGGAACAAAACAAGACACAAGCTAACTTTCTTGATGTCAAAGAAAGCCAGTTCTAGCAACAAATTAGTTCTCTCCCATGCAGGCATCATGGCAAACACAAGGTGAATACTGTCATTTTATGAATGGGATGCCCAAAGCCATTCTTTAAAATAATTTTTGTCTTTAAGCTAGCTATCATACACAGTAATTGGCTGAGAACACACATAAAGCACAGTACCAGAAGAAACAAGACACAACTTTTGTGGTCTTTGCACAGCTTTCTTTGGACTCACATCACCATAACTTCCCATGACACTGTTGTCTTTAGTTTTGTGCAGAAATATGTATGCAACAAGTTGTTTCATCAAATCTTACCAGCTGTTTTTCTTCCCACTCAATCAATTATGTTCCAGTACTAGAGAATAAACACTTCAAAAGGTGTATTGCCCAGCTACCAAAATAAATGCTTTTAATATCTAAAGCTAACCATTCTCTTTCATCATCCCTGACACATGCTAAGTCATCAGCCCACTGCATTTGTAACCTTTTCCATCCCAGGGAACACTTGTTTCTGTGATGTATATTTCATTAGTCATTGAATCAAATACAATGATGAGCACCGAGGTAAGTATGTGAACACAGATCATTCAGACAAGTGCTCTCACCTCTGGGCTACAAGCCCACCCTCTTCCAGTTTCACTTCTTCTTCAGCCTTTTAGTGGACACTGGCCCAATTGCAGCAGAAGACTGCCAAGTCCAGAGCAGCCTTGTGGTCAGACCTTCAGGAAGCTGGAGACAGATGTGATTCACTACGGCCCCCAGCAAGATAGACTACTTCACAGTGATGGCACGCTTTGCCATCATCTTTTCCTCATCTGAGGACTCTTTGCTAGCTGGCTATGACATGGTCAGCAGCAACAGCCACATGACTCAAAAGCATAAACTCTGTTACAGAACAATTAGAAACATTATTTATGATACGTTAACCCTCAGAATAACATTCTGGGTTGTAGATACAAGTTCTGATATTCTGTGGGAGTCATATAATTCCTACAGAGACATGTTTCCACACACTTGCCACTTCCAGCTCTTGGAGTTACCTTTATGCACTCCCTGCTGTTATTAACAGTAGTCTAGACCTATATCTATTTTTAACCACAAATCACATTCACATCTGTTGCAAATCACATTTGTATCATATAGCTGCTTTTGCTGACCCTTACAGCAGTGTCATGGAAATGCACAGGCAATCTTCAAAATCCCACTGGTGGCATTTTTGAGCTAGTTGGAGTCTCAGTCGTCCCAACTGCAGAAGCAGATGAAATAATAACCTTACCTTAGGTGGTATAAAGAGCACTAGAACTGCAGCACCCTTTGGTATTGAAACTACTTCTAAATCTAGCCAATTCAATTTCAAAGTAATATAATTCAAGGCATTGTAGAACTTGCCAGACAGTAAGCACATACTTAAACAAGCCCATAGTGTATTGCCTTTGACTCTTCAAAAATAAATAAATAAAATTCAGGCACTGATGCAGATGTAAATTCAAGAGACCAATTACACTAAACTTTTACAGCATCAAAAAGAGAGAAGAGGTAAATCGAATTCAGATACCCTCTGAATACAAGCAAAAAATGTTCCTATTCAGGGTGATACTGAAAAACCAGCAAGAAGACAACCCTCTAAGACTTCATATTGTAAATTCAGAAAGCAGGCATTCCTTATTGCAGCTTTTGGGGGCACGGAGATTAGCATCTCAAATAATATGTGCCTATCTGACCAGTGTTTCTCAATTTATTTAGAAAACATAAATATTAATCCAATACATATTATAATTACATCCCAGAAATTATTTATGTATGCATACGACACTTGTGTATGAATATTTCACTCCTGGGGGACTTTTCTGGGGTGTTTCGAGACCTCTAGTGGTCGACAAGGTGGTGAATTTCAGTTGAACTTTCTTGGGGAACATGCGCACTACTTGTATGCTTATATAACTTCATTTGTCCTCTGTGCTGTATGGTTTTGACTGCAATGGTCTGCTACCCTGCTTCCCTATCTTTATATCCCAGGTGTCTCAGAAAGCTTGCTACTTCTTAGTAAGCTTATTCAATAGGTCGAGTTAATCACTGCTTTAGTTTCAGCCTCTGTTAGTGATTCTTCATCTCTCAATTATATCAAGAGGATATCTGCATTCAATATTTTTTAAGGACAAAAAGCCTAGCTAAGCATCATCATAAACAGAATAACAAGATATTATAACCTAAACTGAACAGGAATATCTCAGCACCAAAGGGGAGACACTTCTCATGCAATATTTGCAGAAAAATCCCTAGTGTAGGAAAAGACTCAGTTAATGAATTATGCTTATGTTTCATTGAGTTTTTCCCTTCAAGAAGAGACAAAAATGCAACCACTGTGTAGTCATCAGACAAAACGAGCTAGTGCACATGAGCACCTCATTCATGCAGGGAATAAGACCTTCAGTAGCAGCACGTCTGGCAGCATAGTGCACATCACATTCCTAGTCTAGGAACTATTACAATATAGCCTGCATATTCTCCTTTGAAAGGAGATCAAGAGGTATAAAGAGATGGTGCTCATGTAGCTCTTTTAACAGAATACATCAGGAATAGTGCTAATGTATTTTTCTTAGTAGTCCAGCTTTGATACTCAGCATAGACTTCAAAGAATTTTTCAAAGAGAAGTACTGAAGAAAAATAACTGTCCAAGGTCAATGGATAATCAAATGGCAAAGTTTTCAGTACAACTGTGGGCTCCTAGCTCCACCTAGTCAACTAATTTTGGGCCAACCCATTCTCCTTACATACTTGTTTCATGTGGATCATTTATCTTCTTGTCACTCTTCTCAAACATCAGGTTGCTTGGTGGATGGCCATTTACTTTCCTGGCAATTTCTATGTTGCTTATACTTCTCCATTGGAGTAATTAATTACTTCTTGCCTCCAGAGCAGAGCTAAGGTTCTAACAAGGCTTCAGTTGAAATAAGCAGCAAAACCCATCCTGGTCTTTGCCAGAATAGGAGCTGGATGCAAATTAGCAGACAGTTATTCTTCTGCTGTAATTCATCCCAAAGGAACTACGTGAAAAATGGTACTGAATAGAAAATAAACTAGGTCTTACAATAACAATGTACTCTCAAGAGCAAAGTAAGGCACTCAGGAATCAGAAGACAGCTGATTGCAGCTTTTTTATCTGTCACTACCATCTTCTATCTATCCTTACAGTTGTTCACACGGTTGTGGTGCAGAGTGGGGATTGTTGCCAAGGGTTAAGCAGGACACAGGAGGTAGCACCTCTGAATCACCTCCAGGTTGTGCTTTATTAACTCCTTAGCAGCACTGACAGCTGCCTTTGTACTCTACCTCAAGTTCCCCAGCTTCTTTTTCACGTCCTTATTTACAGAAAACTTTTCAGTCAATCAACTCAAGGAATGAAAGCTGTGAGAAGCGTGTCACTTCAGCTGTAACAGCAGCATACTATGTTATTTTTTTCCATTGGACAATAATGACAGGGATGGGACTTAATTTAAATTTGGCTTATTTCTTCAACCATGAAAGGTATTTTATTGTTGCTCCCATTTTCATGCAAAGTTTCCAAATGCTGCCTTCAGTATTTGTTAGTTGTGTTTCTCTAAACAAATCTTACAAACCAAATTTGCAGGTAGTTGTGTTTGCACAGGTCCCTACCCCACAAACTGAACACGAGTGACCATCTTTGATGTTGAAATAAAGGTCAATTCTAATGATGAATTTCATAACTTGTAATTGTAGCATGGCAGAAACAGCATGAACAGGTACCAGCACTTCATCACTTTGAAGGAAAAGAGCTTCATAAAAGCATTCTTCAACTCCTATCTTCAAGCCAGGAAATTTTATCAATAATTTATACAACTGTGTATGGTTGCCATAGCTGGCAGTTTAGCGTTGCTTCATTTGCATTTGTTACCAAATACTAAATATTATTTTTCATGCTCTGTACTTTCACTCATTTCTCTTTTTCACTGCCCTCTATTTCTCCCTAATTATGTATCTGTGGAAACAGTCACCAGAAACGCAGCTCCCGTTTGATCTTGTGGTATTCTGTATTTAGCCTGTAATGTGTGGCTTCAAATGCAAAACACAAACCCTTTTCTTTAAATACAAATGTATCTTCTGAAATTTTGTATCTTGAACATGAAGGGGGACAAAATCACTGCCAAAGCAATCAATGACTGCTAAAAGTCTAAGGTCCTGTTATCTTGACTGGACATATAAATGGATAGGTGCTAAACCAGCAAAGCATTATTTTTTTCCAGAAATTTTTAAAGATTTTATGATCTAATACAAGTAATTTAAAAATAATGATAATTTCTTATCAACTAAAATTATTTTAAATTCACTATACATGTATAAATTTTACACCTAAAAAAAGTGTTTTATTTTCATTTCCTGACATTTCTGTGGATTAAATTAAGTTACCTTAAAGCCCTGCAAATTCAGTGCCAAGCTTTTTATGGTCCAGGGATTAAGAGGGTTTAGTTTTCTTTCATAGTCTTTGTTTAGAGCAAGCTGAAGTAAAAAAAGTAGACTTTGTAAAGCAACAGAGATAGAAATTGATTCAGATACTGCACAGATCTCATCATTGGTGTTTTATGCCTTTCATGTCAGTGTATGGAGGAGTGCAGAGAGGCCTAAGGAGAGATAAAGCAATTGTACAGGAATCTGTTCAAATACATTTCCTAACACCATCACCACCAGCTTACCTCGACCTGGATAAAACAGATCTTTTGTCTAGCCTCCCAGATGTATTCTAACAGGAGGCTGTTCCAGGCTGCAATGGCACAGGAAAGGTGAGCAAGGGGAAGTAAACTCTTTCGAACTGTTTAAAAAAAAAAAAAAAAAGATTATGTTGCTGATTGAGCTGAGTACAAATGAGACAGAAAGTAGCTTCAAAGCAGTATCAAGCCTTATTTAGAAAATGGAGCTCAGAAGGTACTTAGGCTCGGGCTTTGATTTACCACAGAAAGTCAAGTATGAATTCAGCCTCTGACTCGCAGGCAGCAACTACCTATACGACAAAGCATGCCAGAGAAACCAAGTCAGAGAGTGACCTCAAACAAGCATGACAGTCGTTAGCCCTCGCTCAGACTCTTCCCTCTCCCCACAGGCCCCTGTGCCACACAGCTCTATCTCCTGTTCAGTCCTGCAAGCTTAACAACAACGCTCTGGGTGCACACTGATGTTAAACTTGATTGCAACATGCAGCCGAGTACTGTTAATGCTCTTCCATGGTAACATCAGGAAGGGAAGAGGCAGCTAGTGGTCTTGAAACACATACAAAAATCACAAGCATTTTGCACGGTTTTGAGACAGGGCTTAATTAATTTTCTTAATTAACTTTCCTGTTTATGAATGCTAAAAAATGCTGGAGCTAAGAGACATCTGATTGCTGGCACGTTTATAAAGGAAAATAAATGTCTGCTAAGAAAAGAGAAACAAATTACATAGCACAGTGTTACATAGCAAACATCAATACAAAGCTGCTGTACATAACAGACTGGTGAAGTCAGAGAAGCACTCTTCAGGCTTTTAGGAGAACAAATACAGATGAGAACACAAGATTTGCACTTGCTGGTGACATCCATCAGAAAGCAATACATTGAAAAAATCTTCTTTTAAACATTTATCTTCTGTAATCCCACACTGCAATTACAGTGCTTAAGATTTTGAAACACTGTAGCTGTGGCGTGCTACAGAAAAATACAAGTAATGTCCAAGTGGGCTTATACTATCAATATCTGCTCCAGGCAGTGCAAATAAAATAGATGATTTAAGAATTTCGGTTTTTCCTCTTTGCTAAATTAAATTTCCTCACTCACCTCCTGCACTGGGAAAAGTTTTGGAGTATTAGTATGTGCATTCTAGCACATCTTGGAGGTTTCTTAAGCCATGATGCTTAAGATGATTTTGTGTTACAGCTTGTTCTATTATAACAAGTGGTGGAAGAGACAAGAAACAGCTCTGTCAGAGTAATTTTCCACAGTAATGAATATTTCTTACAACAGGAACAGCTGAGAAATGGGATTATAGAGCTGCCATGTGTTATCCTTGAAACACAACTGAAAATGTAGAAAGGTAAGCAATTGTAATCAAAATTCCCAAATCACAGGGATTTCTGTTCACAGTCTCTGCCAGGAAGAAATGGCAGTGTGCTGGTGGGCCCATGACACCTCAAGCCATCAAGGGAGAGATGCAACATATAGATGCACTGGTGAGTGAGAAGCTGTGTGGTGCTTAGTTGCTGCCTGGGGCTAAACCACAACAGGCAGTCTAAGGTATTATTTCAGTACTCTGAAACAACGGTATGAACCAGCTGAAGAATTTACCTTTGAGTTCAGGGAGGACATGTTGTCACCCCTAAGCTATTTATTTGTCCTAGAAATACTGGGCTTTCAGTTTTATTTCCAAGCCAACACATCTTTTTTTTTTTTCACCATCTGAACAAATAATACTTAAAGGACCAGCTTTTATACGTAAAGAAAAAAAGGCACAGGACTGTTATTAGAGTCCCTGTATATAGTGGTAATGTTGGGAAATAAAATGTTTTTCTCCTGAAATGACATGGAAAAGTCAACTGCTTTGGCCTACTCATTAGCCTAGAGGAAACACATCCTAGCAAAAACATTGGGAGCTGGACTGGGTCCATAACTGAAAGAGGTGATTGTTGTTCTTAATACAGTGATTCAGAATAGCGAGCATTTGCACAGCATTTCTACTTACATTTTCAAAAAAGCTCTAATTCACAAAAGAACCATTCAAAGGAAGTGATTATTAGGTAAATGCCTACAGAACACAACCCAAAGATATTTTCTTTAACCTGTCTCATGTTTTGACTTCCACATACTTCTAACATAAATCTCTGCTGGAATATCATTTGGATAATTACTGTTAATTATTCTTTGTGAGTTTGTTTTTCTACTTCAGCTGCTAAGTAAACCTTTTGAAAGATACTCTGTCTTACCCTATTTCAAAAGATTTCCCTATAAACTAGAGTCTTTGCATTCAAACAGCATAAAAGGACAAGCAATGGGCGACCTTGTGAAAGGTGGCTTGTCTTCATTCTGAATGCTGTTGCTGTCCTAGCTGGCCTGTACATTTCTAGCACAGCCAATTAGATACCATGCTAGACCTTATTAACAGCAAAATGAGCTGTTTCTGCTCTATGTTTCTCTCTGCTCTCAGCCAGCTAAATATTTTCATACAATCTTATTTGGGGAAAGAGATTTTGCCAGTTTTTTTCAAAGGGAAATAACCAGACTGACTAACAGTTAATAAAAGTTTAGTTTGACTAATACTAATTGTCAATTATACTATTAAATACGTGTCAATTAAAATATTTTTTTAAAAGCTTGGTTTGATGGTGGGGGCGTTCTTTGAATTTAATTCTGCTGCTTTTACAGATGCTTGCTTTAATGGACAGCAGCTACAGACTGAACTCTGTCCTTTGAGCTACTATAGATGCACTAACTGCTTCTTCCTCAGGCCAAGTGCCTTTACATTTTCTCAGTTCTCCTCCTTCTAATTAGCACAAATCTTTCAGGTTTCTGCAAGGACCTGAAGGTGCCTCCTTCAGCCAGGAGGCACCACACACAAGTCATTATGAGAGCAATGATGAACCCTCTCAGGCTGCACAATTTATTCATGGATTTCCATACCAGAGGCTCCAAAAGGAAGGATTGCGGTGTATTTCCCCAAGGCATAAAACCAAATTAACAAACCCGAAATATATAATGACCAAACATGCAGCATTCTCTTCCAAGAAGTACAATTCTGAATCTCAAAAACATCTAATTTGAAGTAATCTGAATGCCTTCAAGTAACTGCTAATAATTTTGCTTTATTCCAGGCTCAGATCCAATCAGCTCCTGAGCAGTTCCTTACACCATTTTGTTAGCTTCCACTGGACTAGCTAGGCTGATAAAGGGCTCACAGTTCTACATTAGCCACTCTAAATCAAAATTCAACCCCAAATGCCTTAAATTGATGCCATTAGTGAACTGCAAATATGTTCATTCTCTTGAATGATAGCGTATGTATTTAATAAAAATTTCCCACTAACTCTTACTAATGTTTGCAAGTACATAATTTCCCTTCTTCAGTGTTTTCCATTGCGTCCTCCAATGCCTCTTGCAAGAAGTCAGCATTCTTCTTCAATGACAGTATATATTTTGTTACAGCGTTTGATTTCTTATTGTTATACCATTTACCTTATTGTTTTCTAAAACAACTCTGTTGACCTTTAAGAATTAGATATGACTGACATTAATGTAAACACCCTCCTGCCTTCCTGAAGCAAATGATAGCTTTCCTCCTTGTCATTTAGGCTGTCTTCAGTTTTCTCTCAGTCAGTGTAATTCTTAAATGTTTATCCCAAGAGAATGACTTCAGTTATGCAATCAAGGTGTTTCTGGCATAGACTTTGTTTTTCAGATACAATGCAGATTAGAAGATCAAATTAATCAACAAGCTTGATTATCATAGAATCATAGAATTGTTTAGTTTGGAAAAGACCTTTGAGATCATCAATTCCAAGTGTAAACCTAGCACTGCTAAGTCCACCACTAAACCATGTCCCTAAGTGCCACATCTTCATGTCTCTACAGTAATTCCAGGGATGGTGACTCAGCCACTTCCCTGGGAAGCCTGGTCCAATGCTTGACCACCCTTTCACTGAAGAAATTTTTTCCTAATATCTAATCTAAAGCTCT